>JANAVB010039420.1:1987930-2671037 GCA_029216955.1 Iris pallida
TAACTTCGACTTGTCAAATTCACGAAAATGTTGTCGTCTTCCTTCATGCACAGAAGTCTCCCTCCGTGCGATCGACTGTTGGAGGAGCTGGAAGACAAATTCGAACTTCTGGTTTGAAGACTCGAAGAAAGTCGTGTGTGCTCACTCCTACTTCGAATGAACGCACATGATGTGGACCGTGCAGAAGCGGGTAATTCGACGTGAAGGCGAGACGGCGACAATCTCGTGGGCCACATTCAGGAAAGCGTTCGAGACTGAATATCTTTCTGTAGCCATGCGACAGAAAAAAGAAAACAAATTTATGCAATTGAGGCAATAGAAATGACAGTACGACAGTATGCGGCCGAATTCAACAAACTGGCCAAATTTGTTGGAGCATATCTACCTACAACTGCAAGTCGAGCTCGACGATTCAAAGTGGGCATGCGTTCCTCTATTCGTGCCCATGTTTCGGTGCCTGAATACAAAACCATGGGCAAGGCACTCAACCATGCCCTCCGTCTGGAGTTCGAGTATCCCCTGCTACTACTGGTGCTGTTCACTTTAATAACAAACGCCATAGTAATACGGGAGGCAACAATGCACACAAGCGTCAAAATTGCGACAACGGAGGCACAACTAGACAAAGGATCGAATAGTCTACATTTCTGCCACAAGGAGGGGCACGTGGCCAACGAGTGCCGATTAAAGAGTGGAGCATAATTCGGGTGCGGCCGAACGGACCACATTGCATGCAATTCCCCCAACAACATCAACAGAACCAAGGCCAAGCACCTCGGGCTCCACAGACTGCACAACAAATAGCTGTAATCCTCCTGAATTTTTGGGATTTATTTTTGAATTTTTCCAAATAATTTATTCTCGATAATTTATTTATTTAATTAATTTTGATCATTAAATGCTCTTTATCGTGACTTGGAATTCTAGAGCATCAGGGATGCCAGTCTCTGGAAACTTCCTTCTTGAAGTTTGTAGTAGACGAGTATCTTCACGTTGATATTTCGTGTCCCTCGAACTTGTTCCCTTGTACTCTTTTTGCTTCACGCAAGTTCGGGTCAATTTAGACCATTTAATTATTAATTGAATTATTACTCTTTTTTCTTGATCATCATATGCACGTTACCATGACTTTTAATTTAGGAGCACCAGACTAGTCTTTTCCTTGAAACCAACTTATCATGAATGATCTACTCGAGACGCTCTTCAACCATGACCTTCGTGTCCCACTCAGATACTCCATTTTTGCTCCATTTCCTTCGCACAACTTTCGGATCAATTTAGGCCGATTAATTATCCACCGTAGAATGTGACCTGGCTTCCAATTAAATTTTGGGACCCGACATCGATCCAACCTAGTCGATCCAAAGTATGGACATGGCTCACATGAAGCCTACTACCCCCTGACACTTGTGTCCCATTTATTTGAGCCCCCACATGCTGCTTTATTTTCCCATAATCATAAATACCTATTTTAATTCAAATATTGTACCATGTCCGATTTTGACCCGACCGCTCGACCGAACCCGAACCCAAGCTCCATGTTGTCCTCTCTTGACTACCCAAACCCCACATAAATTCTCCACTTTTCCCTATTTTTAAATCTCTCTTTTTCTAATATGTATATATATATGTATATGCATATAATAAATATTTCTCTCCTTAAATCACTCCATACCTACACATACACAACACACCCCCCTCACTCCCCATGTACAGCCGGCCTACACCCCCTCTCTATCTACTTTTTCTCTCCTCTCTCTCTAAATATATCTCTCTATATATAATATATACCCACATATATATATTATATATAACATATCTCTCTCCCCCCCCCCTTTATTATACCTCACACACACATCACCCACTCCTCCATCACCATCAGCAAATACTCCCCCCAACCGTCTTCACCCACTCTCCTCTACTTTTCTCCTCTCTCTCTCTTTAATATCTTCTATTCTCTCTCTTATATTTAATATCTACAACAAACATAAATAAATTCCTCTCTCTCTCTCTCCTCTCTCTCTCTCTCTCTCTCTCTCTCTCTCTCCAAACAACAACACCACCACACCATTTTTCTTCTATGGCTGAGAGCCTCCCCGAGCTCCTCCTTCCTCCTCCTCCCGAACCATCTCTCCTTTGTAGTGCCCCGTCCCTACATCGTGCCCCGTACTTTGTCCACGGGTGCGCGAGAAAGGAACACTGTCGCTATCGATTCGGCCGGGACCGATAGGTCGGGATCGACCGAGTCGATCGAAGGGGAACGGTTGAATTAAGATCCATTCCTCGTTATGGAATGTCTTCTTCGGAACCAAGTCCCATATTCAGCGGGTTGTGCCTCGAGGATTGGCTCTGCGGCTGAGTCGGGAGAGACCTCCCGTTGCTCTGCTTTTCACGCCGCTTGCGTTGGTTTTGGCTTTGTTTTCTGAATGCGTTTTCGTGAATGTTTTCGATGGTTTTCATGGCTTGCATTTCGAACTCGTATTTCCTATCGAACTCCTTGAATAATGCAGTGTTCTAATCGGTTGCTTGTGCGATTTCAGGTAATCGCGTAGGCGACGTCTAGCGCGACCAACAAGTCCTCTCGCCGAAGTGAACTCAAGGTGAGTGGCTGACCCTTCTCTTCTCGACCCCCTTCTTAAGTAAATCAATAGTGTTGCTATGGATGAAAGGATGAAAGCAAAGGCACGGACACGGTAATATAATCAAGTTTCAAAGAGAAAGTAGGCTAGGCCTTAATAACTAAATGTTTCTTAACTCGGTCATTGGACAACTTGTCGACAAGGGAAGTTTCCTCCTCGCGACTACCCGGGCCACGGGATCGACTCGGCCTAGGAGGAAACACGGTATAGCTGTGCTGGATGATAGCACGGGTTAAGCGGGGACTTGCAGCGGGGCTCGCTACTTGCGCTGCAAGGGCCCCGGCTAACAAAGCTATAGTCCAGGATGGCTTGTGATGTCAGTGACCAAACACACGAAATGTTGCACTTGGAAATGTAAATGATAACAATTGACAGGAAAGAACATGGTAAGTTTCAAAGGCGCGGCACGGCCCGCCGGGGTAAGTTCCAACGTAAATTACATTATGCTTGTCAATGCTCACTTGAAATTCATTAGGATGGTTAGAAACATTCATGAACTAAAGTCATATAAACTCATTCAACCAAATGAGAGCTTGGAAACTTAACTTGCCACGCACCAGTACAAAGTGTAATGTACTGATCCTCGCTCTCCACGCAGGTACCCCGAACCACGAAGGCGTGCCACCTAAAAATCTCAAGGCGGCATGGACACTTTTGAAGCCTCGTCCGTGTGAAGGCTTGTTTCTGATTCCTTTTGAAGAAGACCCCCACTCAGTCCAAAGAAAAGATGGCGAATCGGCTTGCCTCGATCGCAGGTGGAAATGTGTAATAGTTTTTGCTTGTATAAAGGGGTAATGTATGGAACGACTATCTCATCGACGTTCATTTTGTAAGTCGAGTTATGTTGTAGCCCGCGCGGCAATGATTGTAAAGAAGTCCATGTAAAGTTTCTATTATCAATAAAAAGTCTATTTCTACTTCAAATACGTCATTCAATTTCTCTGCGTACTCTAATTTGATGTTGTATTTCGGATAACCTTATGACTATGCCTTGTACGATCGCAATTTAGGTTCGCACGGCATCACGCTCGGGTACGACTATCGATTCTACGAATCGGGGCGTGACATAATGGTATCAGAGCACGGCTTTACATCCTTTGACCTCGCATCGATGAGATACGTTGTTCCATACAATAAGTCCGTAATAATTTGTGACTGATGCATTTGCCTTCGTATCGCAGAAGTGGCGGAGCCCACGGCCGAGCAAGAATAGAGCGCTTCAAGCGGCTCCAGTAGTTCGCATCGTCCGCGGGCCGGACCTTCTAACGATACAATCGAAAGGATGCTGCGCATGATGGAGGCGCAGTGAAACCAGTCCGAGAACGGCATCAGCAGTAGAGGAACGACAGGCCCAGTTCGAAGCTCGCTTCGAGCTCGCTTTGATGCACATGCCAAACTTCAGCAAAAGCAGCTAGATACCCTGCAGCAGATCGTCCAGACAATGGCGGCCAACGGAAATTCTGACTACGCCTACCGTCACCGTGCCGGCGATCCAACCCATTGATGTCGACACGGAGGATCCCGAGCGTCAACCAGCGGCACCGAAAAAGTACAACTTTGAAGTGTCCGAATTCAAGAAGGCGTGCCGCGCTTCCTTCAGCGGCACCGAGGGTCCCTCCATGGCAATCGACTGGCTGGAAGAGCTGGAAGATCACTTCGAGCTGCTCGGCATTGATAATCCAAGCAAGTCGCCTGCGCACAACTTCAACTACGGTTGAACGCGCATGACTGGTGGGCCGTGCGCAAGCGAGCGATCCGACCGGACAACAACACCGCGCCGATCTCTTGGGCCACGTTCCACAAAGCTTTTGAAGTGCAGTACCTTCCGTCAGCCATTCGTCAAGCGAAGGAGAATGAATTCATGCAGTTGAAGCAAGGAGCAGGAGTGGAACAGTACGTCGCAGAATTTAACAAGTTGTCTAAGTTCGCTGGCCAGTTTCTGCCTACTGAAGAGTGCCGTGTGCGACGGTTCGAAGTGGGCCTGCGACCCTCTATTGGTGCACATATCGGGGTCCCGGAGTACAAGACCATGGGCGAGGCTCTGAATCACGCCCTCCGCCTTGAGAACCTGCATCCTTCCGGTGCTGACAACGTTGTGCGCCACTCCAATCACAAACGTCCTAGCTATACCGGAGGCAACAATCACGCTTCAAAGCGTCCAAATAACGGCGACTACAAAGGGCAGAACCCACTACCTCGGTGCACCAGGTACAACAACTTCGGTCACCATGCCAACGATTGTCATGTCCTCGAAGGAGGATGCTTCAAATGCGGAGCAAGGAACCACCAAGCACGGGATTGCCCCCGAAAATTGAATCGTAACGTGCCACCCCAACAACATCGTCAGAAGAATCGAGGACAGGCGCCCCGACCTCCTCAGCACACTCAGTCCAACAACCAAGACCGACGCCCTAATGCTCAGGGGCGTGTCTTTGCTCTGACTCAACGAGGCGTATACTTCCGACACTGTTGTGACAGGTATATTAAATTTCAATAATGTACCTGCTCGTGTGTTATTTGATTCAGGCGCCTCGCATACTTTCATATCGGCAGATTTCGCCGCCGAGCACAAATTTCCTGTAATATCGTTAGATCTCGACCTTAGCGTAAGCACACCTTCGGGTGCACCAATTCTCACAAACTTAGCTTGCGCGGCAGGATTATCTGTATCGGCGATCAAAAGATCGGTCTTGATGCGATAGTTCTAGACATGAAGGACTTCACATCATATTGTGCATGGATTGGCTCGGTCCGTGCAACGCAACCATCGACTGTGCTGAAAAGAAAGTCACATTCCGCATACCTGGAGTGCCTGAATTCTGCTACTCGTGTGGTAAGGCGTCGCCGACCTGCATGGTGATCTCCGCAATATCTGCTCGACGGATGCTACATTCGGGTGCGAAGGCTATCTAGCTTCCGTTCGAGACGTACGACAGGATGGTGCAAACGCGGGAGACCGACGTTGTGGCAGAATTCCCAGACGTGTTCCCGGGAGCTACCCGACATGCCACCTGATCGAGATAGAGTTCACTATCGACATATTTCCCGACACCCGGCCGATCTCGAAGGCTCCGTACAGAATGGCCCCTGCAGAATTGAAGGAATTGAAGGCACAACTTCAGGAATTGCTCGACAGAGGGTTTATCCGTCCGAGTATCTCGCCGTGGGGTGCGCCCGTGCTATTCGTAAAGAAGAAAGATGGATCGATGCGACTCTGCATCGACTATCGGGAATTGAATAAAGCCACCGTCCGAAACAAATACCCCCTGCCCCGTATCGACGACTTGTTCGACCAGCTCCAAGGTACAACGGTGTTTTCGAAGATTGATCTACGATCGGGTTACCACCAACTCAAGGTCAAGCCAGATGACGTGCCGAAGTCTGCCTTCCACACTCGTTACGGCCACTACGAGTTCTTGGTAATGCCGTTCGGTCTGACAAACGCCCCTGCCGTCTTCATGGATCTAATGAATCGGGTGTTCCGTCCGTTCGTTGACAAGTTCGTAGTAGTCTTCATCGACGACATTCTCGTCTACTCGAAGGATCGAGCGCAACATGCAGAGCATCTGCGGACGGTACTCCAAACCCTTCAGAGAATCAGTTGTACGCGAAGATAGCAAGTACGAGTTCTGGCTGGACAGCGTCTCATTCCTTGGACACATCATCTCCGCCGCGGGCATCACAGTCGATCCGAAGAAAGTCGAGGCAGTTGCTGATTGGAAACGGCCCACATCAGTTAGCAAATTCGAAGCTTCCTAGGCTTGGCGGGATACTACCGACGCTTCGTGAAGGACTTCGCGAAGATCGCATCGCCGTTGACTCGCCTCACCCAGAAAGGAGTCGCATTCAAGTGGTCAGACGACTGTGAAGCTTCCTTCCAGGAGCTCAAACAACGGCTCGTTTCGGCCCCGATACTTGCTCTTCCTGAAGGGACAGAGGGATTTCAAATCTTCAGTGATGCTTCTGGCCAGGGCTTGGGGTGTGTGCTCATGCAGCGGGATAAGGTGATATCTTTTGCTTCCCGGCAGTTGAAGCGCACGAGTAGAACTACCCCACGCACGACCTAGAACTAGCGACAATTGTGTTCGCGTTGAAGCTATGGCGTCACTATCTTATGGTGTGGCGTGCAGGATTTATACGGACCACAAAAGTCTCAAGTATCTCTTCACCCAGAAAGAACTGAATTTGCGGCAGAGGCGATGCTCGAGCTAATCAAAGACTATGACTTATCGATCGACTACATGCCGGGAAGGAAATATGGTAGCGGATGCGCTGAGCCGAAAGTATTTAGCTTCATTATGCATCAACGATCGACTGCTGCGTGACTTGGAAGGAATGGGCATCGAGCTTCGGGTTCGTTTCAGAGACGTGAAACTGGCGCAACTGCGGGTGGAACCGAGCCTACTGGAGAGGATCAAGTCTGCACAGAAGGACGACCCATACCTGGAGAAGATGCGGAAGCTATATCGACAGGAAAAGCGTCCGACTTTGCAGAGGACGATTTGGGAGTGTTGCGCGTGAAGGGACGGCTATGCGTACCGGACGACGCAGAACTTAGAACGGAGATAATGACGGAGGCGCATTATGCAAAATATTCTTTGCATCCTGGCAGCACCAAGATGTATAAGGACCTCCGCGTTGTCTTTTGGTGGCACGGCATGAAGAGGGACGTAGCGCTCTTTGTGTCAAAATGCATGGCCTGTCAGCAAGTCAAAGCCGAGTACCAGCGACCGGGCGGGGATGCAGAACCTTGCCATTCCAGAGTGGAAGTGGGATCACATCACTATGGACTTCGTTGTTGGCTTGCCGAGGACGCCGCGGGGAAATGACGCCGTCTGGGTCATCGTCGACTAACCAAGTCAGCGCACTTTATCGCCATCAAAGTTATTGGAGCGTCGACCGCCTTGCTCAGATATACCTTGATGAAATAGTTCGGCTGTATGGGGTCCCAGTTTCTATCGTCTCTGATCGGATGGACGGTTCGTAGCGCGCTTCTGGAGTAGTCTTCATTCAGCACTGGGGACCAAGTTGAAGTTCAGCTCAGCTTATCATCCTCAGACTGACGGCCAAACAGAGCGGGTGAACCAAATTCTCGAAGACATGTTACGACTCTGTGCGATCACTTGAAGTCAAGTTGGGACGTCCATCTACCGCTGGCCGAGTTTGCATACAACAACAGCTATCAGTCCAGCATCCAAATGGCGCCGTATGAAGCTTTGTACGGCCGGAAGTGTAGATCGCCCATTTGTGGGATGAAGTCGGGGAACGGCAGATACTTGGTCCGAGCTGGTGGAGCAGACTGTGCAGAAGGTCAAGTTGATACGAGAAAGATTGAAGATAGCACAAAGCCGACAGAAAAGCTATGCCGACACGCACCGACGCCCCCGTCGAGTTCTCGGAAGGCGACCATGTATTCCTGAAGGTGATGCCAATGCGTGGAGTTTCCCGGTTCGGTGCGAAAGGAAAGTTGAGCCCAAGATTTGTTGGCCCGTTCGAAATATTGAAGCGAGTCGCCCCGGTAGCTTACCAAATTGCCTTGCCGTCTGCATTGTCAGAGGTACATGACGTCTTCCACGTCTCGCAATTGCGGAAGTACGTGCACGATCCGGGGCATGTGGTAGATTTGGGTAAGCTGGACCTGAAGGCGGACTTATCATATATCGAAGAGCCGGTGCAAATCTTGGAGCGCAAGGATAAACTTCTTCGCAACCGTGCTATTCCACTAGTCCGAGTCCTCTGAGGAACCATTCGGCCGAGGAGTCGACGTGGGAGCTCGAGTCTGAAATGAAGGAGAAGTTCCCTTCATTGTTCTCGTAGAGGTAAGTTCTATTCTTAAGTTTCGAGGACGAAACTTTTTCTTAGTTGGTTATGGTAGTGCCCCGTCCCTACATCATGCCCCGTACTTTTCCACGGGGTGCGCGAGAAAGGAACACTGTCGCTATCGATTCGGCCGGGACCGATAGGTCGGGATCGACCGAGTCGATCAAAGGGGAACGGTTGAATTAAGATCCATTCCTCGTTATGAAATGTCTTCTTCGGAACCAAGTCCCATATTCAGCGGGTTGCGCCTCGAGGATTGGCTCTGCGGCTGAGTCGGGAGAGACCTCCCGTTGCTCTGCTTTTACGCCGCTTGCGTTGGTTTTGGCTTTGTTTTCTGAATGCGTTTTCGTGAATGTTTTTGATGGTTTTCATGGCTTGCATTTCGAACTCGTATTTCCTATCGAACTCCTTGAATAATGCAGTGTTCTAATCGGTTGCTTGTGCGATTTCAGGTAATCGCGTAGGCGACGTCTAGCGCGACCAACAAGTCCTCTCGCCGAAGTGAACTCAAGGTGAGTGGCTGACCCTTCTCTTCTCGACCCCCTTCTTAAGTAAATCAATAGTGTTGCTACGGATGAAAGGATGAAAGCAAAGGCACGGACACGGTAATATAATCAAGTTTCAAAGAGAAAGTAGGCTAGGCCTTAATAACTAAATGTTGCCTTAACTCGGTTATTGGACAACTTGTCGACAAGGGAGAGTTTCCTCGAGCGACTACCCGGGGCCACGGGATCGACTCGGCCTAGGAGGAAACACGGTATAGCTGTGCTGGATGATAGCACGGGTTAAGCGGGGACTTGCAGCGGGGCTCGCTACTTGCGCTGCAAGGGCCCCGGCTAACAAAGCTATAGTCCAGGATGGCTTGTGATGTCAGTGACCAAACACACGAAATGTTGCACTTGGAAATGTAAATGATAACAATTGACAGGAAAGAACATGGTAAGTTTCAAAGGGCGCGGCGCGGCCCGTCGGGGGTAAGTTCTAACGTAAATTACATTATGCTTGTCAATGCTCACTTGAAATTCATTAGGATGGTTAGAAACTCATGAACTAAAGTCATAAACTCATTCAACCAAATGAGCTTGGAAACTTAACTTGCCACGCACCAGTACAAAGTGTAATGTACTGATCCTCGCTCTCCACGCAGGTACCCCGAACCACGAAGGGCGTGCCACCTAAAAATCTCAAGGTGGCGTGGACACTTTTGAAGCCTCGTCCGTGTGAAGGCTTTTTCTGGATTCCTTTTGAAGAAGACCCCGCACTCAGTCCAAAGAAAAGATGGCGAATCGGCTTGCCTCGATCGCAGGTGAAAGTGTAATAGTTTTTGCTTGTATAAAGGGGTGTAATGTATGGAACGACTATCTCATCGGCGTTCATTTTGTAAGTCGAGTTATGTTGTAGCCCGTGCGGCAATGATTGTAAAGAAGTCTATGTAAAGTTTCTATTATCAATGAAAAAGTCTATTTCTACTTCAAATGCGTCATTCAATTTCTCTGCGTACTCTAATTTGATGTTGTGTTTCGGATAACCTTATGACTATGCCTTGTGCGATCGCAATTTAGGTTCGCACGGCATCACGCCCGGGGGACGACTATCGATTCTATGGAATCGGGGCGTGACATCCTTCTTCTCCTCCATCTTCCACAACACCACCATCACCATCTCCACACCGCACCACCACCACCACCACCAACCGCCGTCGTACCGTGCCCGACGATCGCCGTCGCACCGTGCGCCACCACGTGGCCGGCGTGCCCCTACAGCAGTAGCAGCGAGGCTGTCACGACCCGGTCCCCAAATACTTGGGTCGAATCGGATCATGCCCAGCCTGCACCGTTGATGAGACGGCAGTAAGCTGTAATCCATATGCAGGTGATCAACAACATTTGAAACTAAATTTGCCACAACATTTATTTAAACGATAATTTAAATACTTGTTTTTGATACAAGGATTCATAACTTGAAATAACAAAGAAACAAGTAAACTCTCAACAAAAGTAGCATCTATGGAGACGCCACAACATCATCATCCGCTGGAAGTACCGCCGGGTACAAGTCAGGATCATAATAGCTATTGATCAGCATCTCCAGGTCCTCAGTAATTCCTAAAATGTTGTCTCCAGTCAGGAGGGAGCAAAGTACAATTATGAAAATCTACATTTCAACTAATAATTAGCAATTTACAATTATAAACAATTTAGAAATGCAATATATTCCAACAGTTCTACAATTGAAAACATGTGATTTGAGTAAGTAACGACTATGACCGGTTTGGGATGATTCACTGATATGGTCCGGCCTATCCCCGTGTGTGAGAGAGGTAAGCTCGTACAATCCTTAGACTAAAAGTTTTAGGGTATTGGTCATAGACGCTACACTACTCCCCCAATATCCCGAGTCAATTAGATTCAATCAATGAGACAATAACAATCAATACTCTAGGAGAGAGTTCCGTGTAGTAATGTGGTTTAAGCATGCAAGATTACTATTACTAATTAAATTGCAAATAATCACAACTGTACTTGCCTTAAATGTTCAGACTGGAAGATCGGTACTTCGGAATTGTAGGAACTTCCTCGAAATCCTACATTTCGGGAATTTGTCTCAGAAACAAACTCTAAAAATATCTAGTTACCATCTCTATTTGTCTTTCCTAGTCAATTTTAGTTGTTAGTTTAACAAACACAACATCACAGCGTTTACTAGTTTGTTGAAGTTAAGAAATTCAATTTACTTTGGTTTTTGGGTAAAAACTTGATTTTATCAAATTACGTAAAAACTTGGTATATATTCATTTGAAAACTTTGACTTAAAAATTAAAGAAATAATTTTCTTTTCCTTAAAAATGAGAAAATCGTGAGTTTATAATATCTTTGATTTTTCCTACGCTTTCCACAAACCCAGAACATAAAATAAAAAATTACTTCCTACTTATTACAGGCCTGGGCTTATGCCCTTACAATTTCAATAAATTGAAATAAGAAAAGAAACTGGTTAGTCCGAAAATTACCTACAATTTAACAAAAACTAATAAATTTCTAAAATATTATTTTAAGAAAACTATAAGTCTCAGACTCTGGTCCAAACTTCATTTTCAACTATTCTGCCTCAACGTCCGGTCGAACCGGTGCGTTTGCATTTCGTTGGGGCCCAGTAACCAATTATGGTTGTCGCCCAAAAATACCAAAATCATTTTAAAACCATTTTATTAATTTTTCCGAAAATTTCGGCAGCATTCCCTCTGTTTTCGGTCAACCCAAGAACTGGGAATTGCTCCGTTTTCCTGCAAATTAACTCCCAAACCCCAAATATATATATAACCATCCACAGAAATAATTTCCGAAGCCAAACCGGAAAACCCGAAACAATATCGGAAATCCCGAACTTTATAGGAAACCACAGAACACCAAAACCGAAATTTAAACGAAAATTCTGAATACGAGAACTCTTCCGAAACTAATCTCGGAAATCAGAAAATCCCCAAAAGACCAGAACAATATTATTTTCCAAAAATTCCAAAAACCATCACAGAACAACAGAGAGAACTTTCCAAAACTAAATCTCGAAATCCCGAGAATTCGACAAAACCACAGAATATTTTCCGAAAACTGTCGGAAAATCCAAAAATAAAAACGGAACGAATCCGTAACCGTAAACCCGAATTCCGAAGGAATCGGTTGGACCATCTCATCACAGACAAATAAAATACGGGATCTAGAGTTTACCCAAAACCGACGGAATCCGAAGTGATGCCTCGGACTCGGAACAGCGGAACCACGGGAACAGAACACGTGGCGCGTCCAACAGCGGATCGGGAACCGGGAAGCGAACGGGGCGAGCGGGGCGGTCGCCGGGGCTGCGCAAACAGACGGGGCGGTCGCCGGGCGACCTGGCCGGGCTGGCAGCGGGAAGGGCGGCCGGCTAGGGAGTTCGCCGGGGAGTGCTCGGCCCGGTGGGGGTCGGCCACAGGGTGGATCGGGCTCGGGTTCGCCGGAAACTTCGCCGGAAATGGGTTTAGAAGGAGAAGTTGGTGTGTGGAAAACAATGGGAAGAGGGGTTTTTATAGGATAAGAGAGTTGAGGGTTACCAGGGGAAAGGCCAACAGCCTCTCGGCCTTGATGACGCCGGCGGCGGGAAGCCGATGGGTCGACGGGTTGAAGAAGACAAAACCGAAAAGACTTCGGTTAAAAACCACAGAAGCTACAAGCTTCCAGCCCACAAAAATGAATGATACTCATTCATTCAATGAATGGGAACCCAAAGAATGTTACAGCAACTCATAAAAATCTATTAATGGGCTTAGGTTATAGGAAAATCCTTAATGGGTTTTTGGGCCTACTAGACTTAGTAATTGAATTAAGAAACAAATGGCTTAAATAATAAGAAATAAGTTTGTGGGCTTTAAGTAATATATGCTTTAACCAATTTGTTTTTAAGAAAAAGATAGTTGGGCTTTAAATCATGATTAAAGAAAATTTGGATTAACAGATTGTAATATCATTTAGAAAATTGCAACTAATAATTTGTAACTCTAAATTAATTAAAAATGTTTTCTAAAATTTGTAATATTATTTAGACTAAACTCTAAAATTCCAAAATAATAATTTTTCTAAAAATACAATTTTTTCCAAATTAACAACTAATAATGATTTATAATAATTTGCTAATTAAAATTTACAGGTTTGACCAGAAAAACTAAGTGGCAAACACATTAATAAAATAAGAAAAAATTGTAACTGAAAAATTGCGGGTTTCACAACCTTCCCTCCTTAGAAAATTTCGTCCTCGAAATTTCAAGGATCAGGGCCGGGGTACAATCAACACTTAGCCTTAAACAAAATGAACTTTAAACTAACAGGCACGATCGAATTATCAAAATATGATCTGAAATGGGACGGGGAAGTTTGGAGTATTCAAATCATTTTAGGCACGAGAAAGAACCTAGGTACCTCCAGGATCATAGAATAGGCGAGAACTAAAAGAGGTTACGAGAGAAAACAAGAAAAGTGGAGGTCGACATTTTATTTAAAAAGGCAGAAGATGATGGAACCTTCTAAGATGAGCAACCTAAATGCCCTATCAAATTGAAATAGGGTACAAAGATTTGTGACTCAGGAAGAATTGAAAAGTTGTACGATTGTAGGATACTAAAGATGATTAGAATGATAATGAATGTAATCGAGTGAAATATTTCCAATGAGGACCGAGTGATGATCAACGAGGATGGAAAGTATGTTGTTTCACCGCTCAACGGTCAGAAGATAGGATATGCGGGAAAAGACCTACAAGATAACTACCTATGGCTTCCAAATTAAATCTGTAACTAGATGATAATAATAATGAATGAATAAATACATAAGGTATAGGAATATATGTATGCAGCGTACCAAGGTTGAACAGAAAAAAGGTCGAGGTAGTCGAGCTTGTTTTGATCCTAATAAATTTTTAGGACGACCAAGTAGAATTTTGTAGGAAATCTGTTATCTCTGGTTGTGACAAAAGATTTCTGGAAATGAAGACAACCGCTAGAAATGTAAATCCTCTAATCAGGCGAAAGTCAGAATGATTTGATAGTGCAAAAGGTAACCATGATATGAATGTAGTTTGAATAGTATTCGGGAACCAAATATGTTTGAAGTCACTTTGTCTCAAATCCATGCCTCGCCAGAGTGCACCTGACTGCAATGAATTTTTTTTTTTGACCCAATAACTTGAATAATTTTAGGTGACCGAGTACTCTTTTAACTTTATCCATTCCATGACTAAGCAACAAAAGATGAACAACATGGTGTATTTAGAACATAGTCGCGATAATATCCGGAAATCTATGAACACCCGAAATCACTTCAACTTTAGAGTCTTTTGCCTCGCCAGTGCGCATCCGGCTGCAGTAAACTCGCAGTTTTCATAATTCAGGCAAATCACTACAACGCACATGTGCGAAATTGTATTAGGTTATTGGATATTTTCTCAGCTGTGTCCATGAAAATTTCAAAGAAGTTTTCCTGAAATTCAAACGAGTTCTAAAGTTCTATTCATGATATAAAAAAAAATATTGATGTATGTTCTACTGGTTTCAAGAAAATTTATCAGGATAAATATGTGTTCCAGTAACTCTTGAGAATTAAGAGATTTGATTTTGAGGAAATTGATCAAGCTTGAGTATGGCCAATTGAGTTGGACGCAGGATAAGGTAGAAAAATCAGAGTTTTGGGTTGAGTTGAAGAAGTCAATGAGAACATTCCCGATAAATCACTTAAAGGATACAGACGTTTACCAAAATTATTTGAAGAAATAATTTCTTATCCAAGGAAAGTTTTAAGAATGTGATAGGGAGTAGGGTTGACGTAAAAGAAGTATGTCTTTATGGATTTCGGGAAATCTGGTTAAAATGATTTAGTAGAGCCAACAGGAAATGACTCAACAATTTTAAAAGAAGATTTTTCTAATAAGATGGAATCAATTCTCTGACCGTTCGTACTTCACGGTACTCAAGCATTGAGTTAAAATACTGCCTAAGCTTTGGATTGATCAAGAAGTTGCATAGAGAGTAGGGTTTCAAGTTGAGTGGGAAAAAACAACAAAAATATTTGGAATAACCTAGGAGATAACAATCAAGATTTGAGGTTAAAAAAAATATCTTCTCTAGGGAAATCATGAACTAACCAGGCTAAACCAATTCTTTTGGTAATAACTGAGTTTTATGGTTCCAGAAGGATTTGGTTCAGGATTCGCTCCAAGGAAGTCAATTTAGAATTTAGATCAAGTTTGGGTACGCAATCATAAAAGTTTCTCCGGTAGACAAGAGTTATTAGAGTTTAGAACTCTAGATAGAGAATGAGTCTGGATTCCCGTTAAAGATAGAAAAAGATTGATCACTAGTGGAGAAGTTAAAAGGTCTGCTGACGAAGGAGATTAAGGAGTTCTAGTAATGATCCATAATTAGCAAAAGTATAGATCCTAAAGGATGCTAAAAGTTTGTTAAAGATATGGAAATGAGATAATCCCTAAAATCACGGGATACTAAAAGGTACAAAATCTAGGAAAACATATGTAGTAACATATACTATCATACAGTCGGCCTAAACTGGTCAGGGTCCAAATCACTCCTTATGCCATCATCAATTCTAATTGTTATAGGTACCAACTAATGTTTGGGTAATCCAAATTCTACCCTTCCAATTCTTAATCACCAACATATCCCTGATAAATATCGCCTTTCATTCCTCCTCATTTACAATTTCAGCAATTGTATCGTAGGAGAGAGACTTTGGGAAAGATTTCTACCATAAGGGTGTAAACAAGAATTTTATTCATAAAGGAGAATTACAGCAAGACTCTCATGATTAGTCTAAGGACATTCAGTTACAACTTCTTATAACAATAGGTAATGGCAGTTCTAGGTACTAGTCCTCATGGCTCTGGCTCTTGTATGAGCAGTTTCCAATCGCCTCATCTTCTTCTATGATCCTCAAGTCTGCATCATGCCTTCCTGCAGTGAGTGTAGGAGGCAAGGCTTGCTTGATAGGAAGAGAGTCCTTAGGTTGCGGCATAACAGGTGATAGATGCTCTGGTTTAGATGCTCTGGTTTGATAAAAGTAAGGGGCAATTCTTTACCCGATGTTCAGCAGATCCACACACCAAACATTGCCCCAATCTTTTGCGACAAACATTGGCTTGGTGACCAGGCCTTTTACAGTAGTCACAAACCAATTGCTTCTTATGGTATGACTGCCGGATAGGGCCCAAATATCTTCTAAATTCAGGGATATCCCTCCTAGGACGAGGTTCCGCTCCAACTTGGTTTAGAATAGCTAAGGTTACATCGTTGACGTTCTTCATGACTTCTCTCGTGATATCCATCTGTTCCTGCTGGGCTTCAGCTTGGGCCTTCTGACCTTCAAGTACACCTCGCAGCAGGCTTGCGAGGTCAGAGGAGTTATCGGGCACTGAGGCCACAGCTCGAGCAGCTACTGTTGCAGTGACCTGCACCTCAGCCCGAGAATAGGTAGGGTCCGCCGCTTGATCTGCAGTTCCAGAAGTGGCGCCAGGTGTGGTGGTTCATGGGGCCGATCGGTCAACTGCAAGGATGGGGGTTCTGGTCGTACTGGGGAATATGGGGTGCGATCGGGAGATGGCACCGCATCACCAGCAGGGGTGGTCGTTCCCTGGTCATATTCTGGAAAGTATAGGTTGCAATACATAAGCAAGGTAGCCTACCAGTCTATGTCAATCAAAAATATAATAAAATTTTCGGTCCTATGTCGTGACAAATTGATGTTCTAGTGTTCTAGTTGTTTCTAGATAGGTTTTCCTAAGTTGTTGTTGTTGTAGACCTGCATGGGCCACCAATAAAAACATGTACGACCCGGTCCCCAAATACTTGGGTCGAATCGGATCATGCCCAGCCTGCATCGTTGATGAGACGGCGGCAGTAAGCTGTAATCCATATGCAGGTGATCAACAACATTTGAAACTAAATTTGCCACAACATTTATTTAAACGATAATTTAAATACTTGTTTTTGATACAAGGATTCATAACTTGAAATAACAAAGAAACAAGTAAACTCTCAACAAAAGTAGCATCTATGGAGACGCCACAACATCATCATCCGCTGGAAGTACGCCGGGTACAAGTCAGGATCATAATAGCTATTGATCAGCATCTCCAGGTCCTCAGTAATTCCTAAAATGTTGTCTCCAGTCAGGAGGGAGCAAAGTACAATTATGAAAATCTACATTTCAACTAATAATTAGCAATTTACAATTATAAACAATTTAGAAATGCAATATATTCCAACAGTTCTACAATTGAAAACATGTGATTTGAGTAAGTAACGACTATGACCGGTTTGGGATGATTCACTGATATGGTCCGGCCTATCCCCGTGGTGAGAGAGATAAGCTCGTACAATCCTTAGACTAAAAGTTTTAGGGTATTGGTCATAGACGCTACACTACTCCCCCAATATCCCGAGTCAATTAGATTCAATCAATGAGACAATAACAATCAATACTCTAGGAGAGAGTTCCGTGTAGTAATGTGGTTTAAGCATGCAAGATTACTATTACTAATTAAATTGCAAATAATCACAACTGTACTTGCCTTAAATGTTCAGACTGGAAGATCGGTACTTCGGAATTGTAGGTCAGGAACTTCCTCGAAATCCTACATTTCGGGAATTTGTCTCAGAAACAAACTCTAAAAATATCTAGTTACCATCTCTATTTGTCTTTCCTAGTCAATTTTAGTTGTTAGTTTAACAAACACAACATCACAGCGTTTACTAGTTTGTTGAAGTTAAGAAATTCAATTTACTTTGGTTTTTGGGTAAAAACTTGATTTTATCAAATTACGTAAAAACTTGGTATATATTCATTTGAAAACTTTGACTTAAAAATATAAAGAAATAATTTTTTTCCTTAAAAATGAGAAATCGTGAGTTTATATATCTTTGATTTTTCCTACGCTTTCCACAAACCCAGAACATAAAATAAAAAATTACTTCCTACTTATTACAGGCCTGGGCTTATGCCCTTACAATTTCAATAAATTGAAATAAGAAAAGAAACTGGTTAGTCCGAAAATTACCTACAATTTAACAAAAACTAATAAATTTCTAAAATATTATTTTAAGAAAACTATAAGTCTCAGACTCTGGTCCAAACTTCATTTTCAACTATTCTGCCTCAACGTCCGGTCGAACCGGTGCGTTTGCATTTCGTTGGGGCCCAGTAACCAATTATGGTTGTCGCCCAAAAATACCAAAATCATTTTAAAACCATTTTATTAATTTTTCTGAAAATTTCGGCAGCATTCTCTCTGTTTTCGGTCAACCCAAGAACTGGGAATTGCTCCGTTTTCCTGCAAATTAACTCCCAAACCCCAAATATATATATAACCATCCACAGAAATAATTTCCGAAGCCAAACCGGAAAACCCGAAACAATATCGGAAATCCCGAACTTTATAGGAAACCACAGAACACCAAAACCGAAATTTAAACGAAAATTCTGAATACGAGAACTCTTCCGAAACTAATCTCGGAAATCAGAAATCCCCAAAAGACCAGAACAATATTATTTTCCAAAAATTCCAAAAACCATCACAGAACAACAGAGAGAACTTTCCAAAACTAAATCTCGGAAATCCCGAGAATTCGACAAAACCACAGAATATTTTTCGAAAACTGTCAAAAAATCCAAAAATAAAAACGGAACGAATCCGTAACCGTAAACCCGAATTCCGAAGGAATCGGTTGGACCATCTCATCACAAACAAATAAAATACGGGATCTAGAGTTTACCCAAAACCGACGGAATCCGAAGTGATGCCTCGGACTCGAAACAGCGAAACCACGGGAACAGAACACGTGGAGCGCGTCCAACAGCGGATCGGGAACCGGGAAGCGAACGGGGCGAGCGGGGCGGTCGCCGGGGCTGCGCAAACAGACGGGGCGGTCGCCGGTGCGAACTGGCCGGGCTGGCAGCGGGAAGGGCGGCCGGCTAGGGAGTTCGCCGGGGAGTGCTCGGCCCGGTGGGGGTCGGCCACAGGGTGGATCGGGCTCGGGTTCGCCGGAAACTTCGTCAGAAATGGGTTTAGAAGGAGAAGTTGGTGTGTGGAAAACAATGGGAAGAGGGGTTTTTATAGGATAAGAGAGTTGAGGGTTACCAGGGGAAGAAAGGCCAACAGCCTCTCGGCCTTGATGACGCCGGCGGCGGGAAAGCCGATGGGTCGACGGGTTGAAGAAGACAAAACCGAAAAGACTTCGGTTAAAAACCACAGAAGCTACAAGCTTCCAGCCCACAAAAATGAATGATACTCATTCATTCAATGAATGGGAACACAAAGAATGTTACAGCAACTCATAAAAATCTATTAATGGGCTTAGGTTATAGGAAAATCCTTAATGGGTTTTTGGGCCTACTAGACTTAGTAATTGAATTAAGAAACAAATGGCTTAAATAATAAGAAATAAGTTTGTGGGCTTTAAGTAATATATGCTTTAACCAATTTGTTTTTAAGAAAAAGATAGTTGGGCTTTAAATCATGATTAAAGAAAATTTGGATTAACAGATTGTAATATCATTTAGAAAATTGCAACTAATAATTTGTAACTCTAATTAATTAAAAATGTTTTCTAAAATTTGTAATATCATTTAGACTAAACTCTAAAATTCCAAAATAATAATTTTTCTAAAAATACAATTTTTTCCAAATTAACAACTAATAATGATTTATAATAATTTGCTAATTAAAATTTACAGGTTTGACCAGAAAAACTAAGTGGCAAACACACATTAATAAAATAAGAAAAAATTGTAACTGAAAATTACGGGTTTCACAGAGGCAGCCGCAGCAGCGCACGCACAGCCGCGTGCGAGAACCGGCTAACCGCGCGGTGCAGCGCCACCGCCGCCGGCCGTGGCCGCCGTAGCCGGCCACCCATGGCCGGGCGACCTCGGGCGAGGCCCCCCTTGCCGCCCCCGTCGTCCCCGACACGGAAAACGGGCTATCCGTGCATTTTGTACGAGATTCCGCCGTGACGCGTGCGGGGAACGGAACACAAAATTTGCGCCCAGGACAGCAACTTCGTACCAATCTTTTGAACAATCCGATGTTGGATCGGCGATTTCTTCGCTCCGTCTCAATCTCGGTATATACCCCTTCATCCCTCTCAAATTTTATCCGTTAATTTTGTCGTTTGATAGATCAAAACCGGCCACCAAGTTGACACTTTAAATTGTGTTATTTTTGGACAGTTTTATGGAGCCGACTTCGTCAGCTCGTAACTCCGCCGTCGCAGCTCCGTCTGGCGTTCCATCAGTTCCTATGCGAAGCTGGTATAACCCTCTTACTGCCCCTTAAATTTTGTTTCATTGTGAACACGTTTGGTTGGTTGAATTCGACATCAAAGTTTGCCGTCCGAATTCATAATTTCCAAGTTGTTAAATTCTATTTTTGAACCCGGGTCTCCGGATTCATTTTTTGACACCACCAATAGACTCGTGGCATCGTTCTACCATGTTTTCATATAAAGTTTGTTAGGTTTTAGTGGACATTGGTTCCGGCACGCATTTTGGTGCAAGTCGGATACCAATATTCAAGTCAACGGGTCATTTTGAGTTCGGCTCATCGGAATCCAATTTCGGATATACCGTTGAGTTTGTATCGTCATTCTGGACTTGTTGACATATAATTTGCTGAGTTTTAAGGATATTGGCTCCGACACGCTTTTCCGTGTAAATCGGATTCCAATATCCGGGTCAACGGACCAAATTGAGATCGGGTCATCGGAATCCAATTTTGGATATACCGTTGAGTTCGTATCGTCATTCTGAATTCGTTGACATATAATTTGTTAGGTTTAGTGCACTTTTATTCTGGCACAATTTTTGGTGCAAAGTGGGTCCGACACGGACACCATTTTGACCCAAAATTATCTTTTTGCCCCTGTGTCCAAATTGGACTTATGGATAGGCTATTCTAGCTAATTTGACTATTCTGGACACGTTGGTGATGGTTGTTTCACCATCCGACAACACCTGTAGGTTTTCATCTTATTATTTTAATCCTTCTCTTTTTATTCGTATTTTTAGATCCTTGTATCGGAATTGAGATCCATCGATTCCAGTGATTTTACAACCACTGAAATTGAATGTGTTGACCCTGTAGATGTTTATAGGCACTAGTCTTGACCCTGTTTAACCATGGTTGACTACTTTGACTGAACGTCGAAGTCGAGTCAACATTTGACCAAGGTTTGACTAGATTTGACCTGAGTTGACCAGTTGACCAAAAGTCAACTGTTAGTCAACATTAGCCTAGAGTTGACCAAAGTTGACTAGAGTTGACCAGTTGACCAAAAGTCAACTGTAGGTCAACCCTTGACTTAGATTGACCTAGTTTGACTTGCTTGATTTGCCTTGGTCTAGTTTGACTTTGTTTGACCTAGTTTGACTTAGTTGACTGAGTCTGACCTAGATTACGTAGCTTATACTATAGAATCAAGCCTAATACTATTGAACCCTAATTAGTTTATATATATCTTATCTTTAGGTCTGTGGCATCCTTCTGAGCATCGACCCCATCTGACAGCTCAGGACCGCAGGCGAGTACATTCACTGATAGTTTTTATTGTCTTGATATCTGCTATATCCGATTCTGTTGTAGTATCTTACTCAATTTCCAGTCACGATAGTTCACGGACTAGTATACGTTGGATCATGACATGAGATATTGTTTCTGGATTTTCTTGGTATATATGTACATTTTCTGTCTTGTTCCCTGTACTTATATAGACACCGATTCCTGAGAGAGAGTAGATATCCTCTTAGGGAATCCAGTGTCATGACGTGTCATGTCCAGGTCCATTATACTACTCGGGGATGGAGAATTATTAGGAGTTATGTGATCAAAGTCCCATGTCACTATTTTGCTTGTGCCACTCTTACCTCACGTAGGGTGTAGCAGATACCTCCATGTCCATGTTATCCAGGCTGGCCGGCATGACTTTCCGTTGAGGTCACCGCGGATTGTCGGGCCAAGTGGATAACCCTACCATGATTCCCTTGCCGATCACATAACTCTCAAATAATTTAAGGCACATTTTATATTCTCTTTATCTCATCATATATCCTGCTCTGTTCTACATTCTGTACTTTCTCACCATGCTATGATATTCAGTTACTTACATGCTTTATATGCCTTTATATTGTACCTTGATTGGAGACTAAGTTCTGCTCGGGAAAAAGAGTTACAACCCCGGTCCTTGTTTGGTTTAAGGGTTGTAACTCAGCTTTCGAACGGTTCCCAAGTCTTCATATATCTTTGTCTTGTAGTTTATTATACTGTCTCTTATAGAATTTGTCAATTTACATGAAACTGCTATTAGTGTTCGTACTTGCTCATTTTCCTGACAGAATACCGTTGATAATATTTTAGGAGTTGTTATACCATTAGTGGACTTCATGATGTTGCTAGCTGAGGTGGATCTCACTATTCTTCTATATGAGTTGTCTGGTAGTTATCCTTAGTTCGTCTTATTTTTCCTTCTTTATTTTCCTGTCTTATGATTCATTCTAGTAGTTTCTAGTTGTTCTTGTGATTTGGTTATCTTTCTTGTCTTATCATCCCTAGCTGTTGTGATGTGACTAGAGTATATTTATAGTTGTAGGCCTTCTAGATGTAGTTTATTTATTAGGTACTAGACAGCGTTCTACCGTCGATACTGCGGCGTAGGCTGGGCGTGGCCCACGTATTCGTATCCGTATATCCGGGTGCGGGTCGTGACACGTTTTTAGTGGTGGTCCATGCAGGTCAGTCTTTGCAATTAATGAGAAGTCGTGGTAGTACTCGAGCTTATCTATACTACTACGAGCCTGCCCTAGGATTAAGATTGGGTCATGGAATATTTTAGGAATTTGGTACTTAGTCACATATTAGGAACTCTTGGTAGATTCCAGGGATGACCCCTGGGAATCTTATTTCAAACTTTTTAAAACTTTTCCCATTTGTTTCTGTCCGTCCTGATTTCTGAAACCTCTATCTGTTATCAACTTTATTCTTTCTTGGAATGAGCTTGTGGACCCCAGAGGAAAGGTATAAGTTGGACTTATATATCTTCTAGGTTGAGACGAGAATATGATTCGCCAGTCTCATATCAGGTTGAGATTGTTTTAGATTATATTCCAATAATTTCCTTTATCTTGACCTAGATAGTACATTTGGATATCTCCTGAGAAATTTCTTCTAAACCCTATCTCGGAATCTATTTCCGCTAGTTTCCATTTATTTATCTTTGATTCGTTGTTGAATTTTAAATCTTGATGTTCGTTCGTTGTTGACTTCGATTTTGATTCTGTTTGAAGATAAGTTTTTAAGGATTGAGTTAAGATATCCTGATAAACATATTTGATGGAGACGATGAGAACGATAAATGTCTACTTTACTTATGGAGTTTGGAATTTATTGCAGTCATATTAGCTAGCCTGACAGGGACATGGAGCCTGATTTGGATATGCTATCCTAGTTATGGCATTTAGATTCTCTTGCAGCCATACCGGTTGGCAGGTAAGGAATCTAGATGACATGATTATAGGGTGTATACCTTAGTTATGGACTCTATCGTTTATTGCAGCTATGCTTACTGGCGTGGCATAAATTCTGGCAGCATGATTTTGGATAGACGTGTATGGTTATCAGGTCGTATCTTAAATTGATTCACTTCTTTTGACCAAATGATGAGGGCAATTCATACCCTTATTTCTCGACTTATCATTCAGTTCTTTTCTCATCGTATGATAATTTCCTCATCTTGACATCATTTTCTCTGACTTGTTTAGCTATGTCTTGATTACACCAATCACCTATCTCATATCTATATCTGTCATCTACACTTGAAAATTCTGAAAATTTTGAAATTTTTGTATCTCAATTGTTTCTTAAATTTCGATACTGTTAAGCTTTTGATTCCCTTATGTCCGTGACCATTCAATTTTGGTCGTCTTGTTTATCGTGCTAAAGAGTCTTGGTCGCTGACTAGACTCTAGATGACTTCAAATTCCTTTGTGACTTGGATTTTCATCCTTGGATTCTCGTGTCCAGCCTTCGTTGATCTTATTCTCCATCTTGTCCAAATTCTGATTTACTAAAAAGTTGATCAACTTAGATCGTGTTGAGACAAATTTCTTTACCATGGTTGGATTTCAATGCTATTAACCCTCAAATCGTACTAAACACCTTGATCCCTAATCATGATTATGTCGGAATATATTTTCTTTCATACCTAAGTTTTGATTCTTTAGTCACTCGTGTTCAGGTTTTATTTCTGACCATGACTAGATTTGTGATTTTCGTCGCTCTACTCTACTTCGTGCCTAAGTGGTTAATCATTCCAAAATTCTTGAACGCATCTGGGTCTTGATTTCACTCATGACCAGGTGGTTAAATTCTCGATCACTGTTTGTGCTAAGTATTGTTATTCCTAACAATACCTAACCACATCATTTTCATCTTGATCGTGCCTATGTATAATCCTAAATCTAATTTCTTCGACCTGGATCATATTTATCGATGTTTTGACCTGATTCTGACTTGTTCATAATCGAACGATTTTTCATTTTTCTAATTACGGCTATGTGCTTACCTACAAGCTGTGACTATAATCCCAATCATGCCAAACCTCATTTTGGTTATGGTTAGTTTTTTATCTTGATCGGGCATGTGCGACTTTCGGGTTGATTTCCATCAACCTAAGTCCTACAGATCACCCCGTAATTGAACTTCATTTAAATCTTCGATTATCCTCATCGTCTCTAAAATCGTGACCCAATGACTTGACTTATTTTGAAATCATGCACATATAATTTTGTTCGTATCATGATTCTATCGTGCCAAATCCCTCATCGTGTCTGAATAATTGTAAATCGATTTTCTTGATCGTGCAAACTCGTCATTCTTGGATCGTGCCTGAAATATTGCTTAAATCTTCTATCATGTTTTAACCCCACTACCAACCTTTAATTTCGAGGACAAAATTTTTATAAGGTGGGTAGGATGTAAGCCCCCTGAATTTTCGGAATTTATTTTCAAATTTTTCCAAATAATTTATTCTCGATAATTTATTTTATTTAATTAATTTTGATCATTAAATGCTCTTTACCGTGACTTGGAATTCTAGAGCATCAGGGATGCCAGTCTCTGGAAACTTCCTTCTTGAAGTTTGTAGTAGACGAGATTATCTTTACGTTGATATTTCGTGTCCCACTCGAACTTGTTCCCTTGTACTCTTTTTGCTTCGCGCAAGTTCGGGTTAATTTAGACCATTTAATTATTAATTGAATTCCCACTCTTTTCCTTGATCATCATATGTACGTTACCATGACTTTAATTTAGGAGCACCAGACTAGTCTTTTCCTTGAAACCAACTTCTCATGAATGATCTACTCAAGACGCTCTTCACCCATGACCTTCGTGTCCCACTCAGACACTCCATTTTGTGCTCCATTTCCTTCGTACAACTTTCGGGTCAATTTAGGCCGATTAATTATCCACCGTAGAATGTGACCTGGCTTCCAATTAAATTTCGGGACCCGACATCGATCCAACCTAGTCGACCCAAAGTATGGACATGGCTCACATGAAGCCTACTACCCGCCTGACACTTGTGTCCTATTTATTTGAGCCCCCACATGCTGCTTATTTTCCCATGATCATAAATACCTATTTTAATTCAAATATTGCACCATGTCCGATTTTGACCCGATCCGGCTCGACCGAACCCGAACCCAAGCTCCATGTTGTCCTCTCGTGACTACCCAAATACCCCACATAAATTCTCCACTTTTCCCTATTTTTAAATCTCTCTTTTTCTAATATGTATATATATATATATATATGTATATACATATATATAAATATTTCTCTCCTTAAATCACTCCATACCTACACATACACAAACACACCCCACCTCACTCCCCATGTACAGCCGGCCTACACCCTCTCTCTCTCTATCCACTTTTCTCTCTCCTCTCTCTCTAAATATATCTCTCTATATATAATATATACCCACATATATATATTATATATAAACATATCTCTCTCCCCCCCTTTATTACACTCACACACACACATCACCCACTCCTCCATCACCATCAGCAAATACTCCCCCCCAACCGACTTCACCCACTCTCTCTACTTTTCTTCTCTCTCTCTTTAATATCTTCTATTCTCTCTCTCCTATATTTAACATCTACACACACATAAATAAATTCCTCTCTCTCTCTCTCCAAACAACACCAACACCACCACATCCATTTTCCTCCCATGGCCGAGAGCCTCTCCGAGCTCCTCCTTTCTCCTCCTCCCGAACCACCTCTCATTCTCCTCCTCCTTCTTCCACAACAACCACCATCACCATCTTCACACCGCACCACCACCACTTCAACCACCAACCGCCGCCGCACCGTGCCCCGGTGACCGCCGCCGTGCCGTGCGCCACCACGTGGCCGACGCGCCCCAGCAGCAGCAGCAGCAGCGCGCGTACAGCCGCGCACGACAACTGGCTAACCGTGCGGTGCAGCACCGCCGCCGCCGGCCGTGGCCGCCGTGGCCGGCCACCCATGGCCGGGCGACCTCGGGCGAGGCCCCTCTTGCCGCCTCTGTCGTACCCGACGCGGGGAAACGGGATATCCATGCGTTTTGCACGAGATCCTGCCGTGACGCGCGCGAAAACAGAACACAAAATTCGCACCCAGGACAGCAACTTTGTACCAATTTTTTGGACAATCCGACCGTTGGATCGGCAATTTCTTCACTCCATCTCAATCTCGGTATATACCCCTTCATCCCTCTCAAATTTCATCCGTTAATTTCGTCGTTTGATACATCAAAACCGGCCACCAAGTTGACACTTTAAATTGTGTTATTTTTGGACAGTTTTGTGGAGCCGACTTTGTCAGCTCGTAACTTCGTCGTTGCAGCTCCGTCTGGCGTGCCATCAGTTCCTATACGAAGCTGGTATAACCCTCTTACTGTCTCTTAAATTTCGTTTCATTGTGAACACGTTTGGTTGGTTGAATTCGACGTCAAAGTTGGCCGTCCGAATTCGTAATTTCCAAGTTGTTAAATTCAATTTTTGAACCCGGGACTCCGGATTCAATTTTTGACCCCACCATTAGACTCATGACGTCGTTCTGGCATGTTTTCATATAAAGTTTGCCAGTTTTTAGTGGACATTGGTTTCGGCACGCATTTCGGTGCAAGTCGGATACCAATATCCGGGTCAACGGGTCATTTTGAGTTCGGCTCATCGGAATCCAATTCCGGATATACCGTTGAGTTTGTATCGTCATTCTGGACTCGTTGACATATAATTTGCTGAGTTTTGAGGACATTGGCTCCGATACGCTTTTCCGTGCAAATCGGATTCCAATATCCGGGTCAACGGACCAAATTGAGATCGGGTCATCGGAATCCAATTTTGGATATACCGTTGAGTTCGTATCGTCATTCTGGATTCGTGAACATATAATTTGTTAGCTTTAGTGCACTTTTATTCTGGCACATTTTTCGGTGCAAGGTGGGTCCGACACGGACACCATTTTGACCCAAAATTATCTTTTTGCCCCTGTGTCCAAATTGGACTTATGGATTGGCTATCCTAGCTAATTTGACCATTCTGGACATGTTGGTAATGGTTGTTTCACCATCCGACAACACATATAGGTTTTCATCCTATTATTTTAATCCTTCCCTTTTTATTCGTATTTTTAGATCCTTGTATCGGAATTGAGATCCATCGATTCCAGTGATTTCACAACCACTGAAATTGAATGTGTTGACCCTGTAGATGTTTATAGGGACTAGCCTTAACCCTGTTTGACCATGGTTGACTACTTTGATTGAATGTCGAAGTCGAGTCAACATTTGACCTAGGTTTGACTAGAATTAACCTGAGTTGACCAGTTGACCAAAAGTCAACTGTTAGTCAACATTAGCCTAGAGTTGACCAGAGTTGACTAGAGTTGACCAGTTGACCAAAAGTCAATTGTAGGTCAAACCTTGACTTAGATTGACCTAGTTTGACTTGCTTGACTTGCCTTGGTCTAGTTTGACTTTGTTTGACCTAGTTTGACTTAGTTGACTGAGTCTGACGTAGATTATATAGCTTATACTATAGAATCAAGCCTAACATGTTGAACCCTAATTAGTTTATATATATATCTTATCTTTAGGTCTGTGGCATCCTTCTGAGCATCGACCCCATCTGACAGCTCAGGACCACAGGCGAGTACATTTACTGATAGTTTTCATTGTCTTGATATCTGCTATATCCGATTCAGTTGTAGTGTCTTACTCGATTTCCAGTCACGATAGTTCACGGACTAGTATACGTTGGATCATGACATGAGATGTTGTTCCTGGATTTTCTTGGTATATATGTACATTTTCTGTCTTGTTTCCTGTACTTGTATAGACACCGATTCCTGAGAGGGAGTAGCTATCCTCTTAGGGAATTCCGTGTCATGACGTGTCATGTCCAGGTCCATTATACTACTCGGGGATGGGGAATTATTAGGGGTTATGTGATCAAAGCCCCATGTCACTATTTTGCTTGCGCCACTCTCACCTCACGTAGGGTGTAGCAGATACCTCCATGTCCATGTTATCCAGGTTGGCCGGCATGACTTTCCGTTGAGGTCACCGCGGATTGTCGGGCCAAGTGGATAACCCTACCATGATTCCCTTGCCGATCACATAACGCTCTAATAATTCAAGGCACATTTTATATTTACTTTATCTTATCATATATCCTGCTCTGTTCTACATTCAGTACTTTTCACGATGCTATGATATTCAGTTACTCACATGTTCTATATGCCTTTATATTGTACCTTGATTGGAGACTAAGTTCTGCTCGGGAAAAAGAGTTACAACTCCGGTCCTTATTTGGTTTAAGGGTTGTAACTCAGCTTTCGAACGGTTTCCAAGTCTTCATATATCTTTGTCTTGTAGTTCATTATACTGTCTCTTATAGAATTTGTCAATTCACATGGAACTGCTGTTAGTGTTTGTACTTGCTCATTTTTCTGACAGAATACCGTTGATAATATTTTAGGAGTTGTTATACCATTAGTGGACTTCATGATGTTGCTAGCTGAGGTGGATCTCACTATTCTTCTATGTGAGTTGCCTGGTAGTTATCCTTAGTTCGTCTTTTTTCCTTCTTTATTTTCCTGTCTTATGATTCATTCTAGTAGTTTCTAGTTGTTCTTGTGCTTTAGTTATCTTTCTTGTCTTATCATCCCTAGCTGTTGTGATGTGACTAGAGTATATTTATAGTTGTAGGCCTTCTAGATGTAGTATATATTTATTGGGTACTAGACAGCGTTCTACCGCCGATACTGCGGCGTAGGCTGGGCGTGGCCCACGTATTCGTATCCGTATATTTGGGTGCGGGTCGTGACAATAGCCAAGACCATCGTCCTAATGCTCAGGGCCGCGTCTATGCCATGACTCAAGACGAAGCATTCACATCTGACACAGTCAGGACATGTATACTGTATTTTAATAATAAGCCTGCTCGTGTATTGTTTGATTCAGGTGCCACGCATGGTTTTATATCGGCGGACTTCACCGCTGAGCATAAATTTCCCTAACACCGCTGGGTCTCGATCTTATTGTTAATGTACCGTTGGGCATTCCACTACTTGAAATTTAGTCTGTGGAGACGGAATCATCTGTATTGTGGTCAAAAGATCAGTCTTGATGCGATAGTTCTAGACATTAAGGACTACGACATCATTCTGGGGATGGATTGGCTCGGTCCGTGCAATGCAACCATGGACTGCGCTGAAAAGAGGGTCACATTCCATATACCTGGAGTGCCTAAATTCTGCCATTCGTGTGGTGAGGCATCGCCGACCTGCATGGTGATCTCGTAATATCTGCTCGATGGATGCTGCATTCCGGGTACGAAGGCTATCTAGCGTCCGTTCGAACATGCGACAGGATGGTGCAAACGCGGGTCAGACCGACATTATGGCAGAATTCCCAGATGTGTTCTCGGACAAACTGTCCGACATGCTACCTGATCGAGAGATTGATTTACTATTTATACATTCTCCGATACCCGATCGATCTCTAAAGCCCCGTACAGAATGGCTCCTGCCGAGTTTAAAGAACTCAAAGTACAGTTGCAAGAGTTGCTCGACAAGGGATTTATACGACCCAACGTCTCGCCATTGGGAGTGCCCGTGCTGTTCGTCAAGAAAAAAGATGGCTCACTGCGTCTTTATATCGATTACCGCGAGCTGAATAAAGCCACCGTTCGGAACTAATATCCTCTGCCCCGTATAGACGATCTGTTTGATCAGCTACAAGAGCTACAGTGTTCTCTAAAATTGATCTGCGTTTGGGTTACCATCAACTTAAGATCAAGCCGGACGATGTGCCGAAGTCCGTCTTTCGCACTCGATACGGCCATTACGAATTCCTGCTAATGTCGTTCGGCCTAACGAATGCCCCAGCTACTTTCATGGATTTAATGAATCGGGTGTTTCGACCATTCCTTGACAAGTTCGTAGTAGTTTTTATCGACGATATACTCGTCTACTCGAAAAATAGCAGCAACACACTGAGCATCTACGGACCGTGCTTCAGACCCTTCGAAAAAATTAATTGTATGCAAAGCGAAGCAAATATGAATTTTGGCTGAGCAGTGTCGCATTCATCGGACACATCATTTCAGCTGAAGGCATTGCAGTCAATCCAAAGAAAGTTGAAGCCGTTGTCGATTGGAAACGACCAGCGTCCGTCGGCGAGATTCGAAGTTTCTTTGGCTTAGCGGGATACTATCGACGCTTCGTGAAAGACTTCGCGAAGATCGCATCGCCTCTGACTCGCCTCACCCAGAAAGGAGTCGTATTTGAATGGTCAGACGACTGTGAAGCTTCCTTCCAAGAATTAAAGCAACGGCTCGTCTCGGCCCCGATACTCGTACTTCCAGAAGGGATTGAGGGTTTCCATATATTCAGCAACGCATCCGGTCAGGGCTTGGGGTGTGTGCTGATGCAGCGGAACAAGGTGATTTCTTTTGCTTTCCGATAGCTAAAGCCGCACGAAAAGAACTACCCTACTCATGATCTGGAGTTAGCGGCAATTGTGTTCGCGTTAAAATTATGGCATCATTATCTTTATGGCATGGCGTGCACAATCTATCGATCACAAGAGCCTCAAGTATCTATTCACGCAGAAGGAACTAAACTTGCGGCAAAGGCGTTAGCTTGAACTGATCAAATATTATGACTTGACTATTGACTATACGCGAGAAAGGGAAATATTGTGGCGGACGCTCTAAGTCAGAAGTATATTGCCTCGCTATCCATCGACCGCAGACTGCTACGTAACCTAGAAGAGATGGGCATCGAACTCCGAGTCTGATTCAGAAATGTGCAGTTGGCAAAGTTGCAGTTAGAGCCGAGCTTACAATAAAAGATCAAGATCGCTCAGAAGGATGATCCGTACCTGAAGAAAATATGAGAGCTAATCTCGACAGGTAGGACGACCGACTTTGTGGAAGACGAAACCGGCATGCTTCGATTGAAGGGTAGGCTATGCGTTTCGGATAATTCAGAACTTAGAAAGGAGATATTGTCGGAGGCACACTATGCGAAGTACACCTTGCATCCCGGTAGCACGAAGATGTTTAAGGACCTCCGTACAAACTTTGGTAGCACGGAATAAAAAAGATATGGCACTCTTCGTGTCGCAATGCATGGCATGTCAGCAGGTGAAAGCTGAGCACCAGAGACCGGACGGAGAGATACAGAATCTGGCAATTCCAGAATGGAAGTGGGAGCACGTGTACATAGATTTTATTGTTGGTATGCTGAAGATGCCGCAAGAAAATGATGCCATCTGGGTCATCGTCGATCGACTAACCAAGTTAGCGTACTTCATTGCCATTAAAGTTACTTGGAGCGTTGATCGCTTGGCGCAGATTCTCTGATCGGGATTCAAGGTTTATGCAGCGATTCTGGAGTAGCCTTCAGTCGGCTCTGGGTACCAAGTTGAACTTTAGCTCAGCCTATCATCCCCAGACCGATGGCCAAACGGAGCGCGTCAATCAGATTCTCGAAGACATGTTACGGCTCTGCGCAATTGACTTCAAGTCGAGTTGGGACATTCATCTACCTATGGCCGAATTTACATACAATAATAGCTATCAATCCAGCATTCAGATGGTCGTATGAAGCTTTGTACGGACGAAAGTGTCGATCACCCATTTGCTGGGATGAAGTCGGAGAGCGACAGATTCTCGGCCCGGAACTGGTGGAACAGACTGTGCAAAAAGTTAGGCTCATTCGGGAAAGATTAAAGACTGCACATAGTCGTCAGAAAAGTTACACAGATGTTCATCGTGACCCCTTGAATTTCAAGAAGGCGATCACGTATTTCTTAAAGTGTCGCCCATGCGAGGAGTTACTCGGTTCGCACAAAGGAAAAGTTGAGTTCGAGATTAGTTGGACCGTTCGAAATACTCGAGCGGGTCGCCCCAGTAGCCTATAAAATTGCCCTACCGCCGATGCTAGAAAGTGTACACAATGTCTTCCATGTCTATCAGTTGCAGAACTACGTGCACGATCCTAGCCACGTGGCAGATTTTGGCCATCTGGAGCTGAATTCGACTTATCCTATGTTGAAGAGCCAGTTCAAATATTAGAATACAAGGATAAGCTGCTGCAAATCGAGCGATCCCTCTCATCCGCGTACTCTGGAGTAACCATTTGGTCGAAGAGTCGACGTGGGAGCTTGAATCGAAAATAAAGGAGAAATTTTCTTCATTGTCTTGTAGAGGTAGGTTCTATCCTTAAGTTTCGAGGACGAAACTTTTTATTAGTTGGTTATGGTGTAGTGTCCCGTCCCTACATCGTGCCCATTTTCGTCCACGGGGTGCGCGAGAAAGGAACATTGTGCTATCGATTTGGTCGGGACCGATAGGTCGGAATCGGTCGAATCGATCGAACGAGAACGATTGAATTAAGATCCATTCCACGTTATGGAATGGCTTCTTCAGAACCAAGTCCCATATTCAGCGGGTTGCGCCTCAAGGATTGGCTCTGCGACTGAGTCGGAAGAGACCTTCCGTTGCTCTGGTTTTCATGCCGTACTTGATTTGGCTTTGACTTTGGTTTTCGTGAATGCATTTTTTGTGAATGTTTCTGATGGTTTTTATGACTTACGTTTTCGAGCTTCGCATTCATATCGAAATTCCTTGAATTACACAGTTTTCTAATCAGTTGCTTATGCGATTTCAGATGATCGTGTAGGCGACGTCAGCACAGCCAACCAGTCCATCGCCTGAAGCAAGTCTAAGGCGAGTGGCTGACCTCCTTCGCCTAGACCCTATATTTCAAAATCAATATGAAGTTAAATGAATGCTTGTCATCATAGTGTAGAATCAAAGAATTCATGGCACGATTCTTCACAAAATACTTGCTATTAAACTGCCGATATTGAAAATGAAAAACGTGCTTTCTTATTCAATTCCACTTAGCCTATGCAAAACAATGAATGAATCGATTAACGTTTATCGCAAGTATGGCTAAGTGAGTAAATCGACTAAGTTCAAAATAAATGCTAAGTTTTGCAACTAAAAGAGAAGGATAAGGTTCTCGAAAAGAGATAGCATTTTTCAAGACTCTGCAAAGCGGTCATTGGACAACTTGTCGACAAGGTGTGGTTTTTTTGAACGGTTGCCTAGGCCAAGGAACCGATTCGGCCCGGGAGGAACGTGTATAGCAAGCGCCAGCTTACATCGGCGTGAGTTATTCGGGAACTTTCGCACAGGGCTCGCTACCCGTCGCGAAAGGGTCGCCGTCTAACCCAGCTATAGTCCGTGATGACTTGACATTGCTAGTGACCTTCACACCCTTTCACTGCTTAACTAATGCACGTAACACGGGATGAATATGATAGCTGCTTAATGTATACAATTTCATATGCTTGCCTCAAAACATGTTAACATGCAAATCGATCAGGATGGTTAGAAAGATCACAAAAATAGCTAGCTAACATGTTTATAAAACTGCTTGAATCAAATGCAGAGCTTGGATTTTATTTAGCCATTCGCCAGTACATGTGATCGTACTGATCTTCGCTCTTTGCAGGTCCCGTGAATTAGGAAGGACGCGCCAACTAGCTCGGGAACGTTCATGATTTTGAAGCTTCGGCCGCGCATCGAAGACTTTCCCCACAACTCCACTTTTAGAGACTCTCAACTGTCAAAGAAAGATGGCTCAACATCCCTCCATTCCAGGTCACTAGAATACTCTATTGTATATTGAGGGATGTGTGCAATGTATGGAACGGCTATCTCATCGACACTCTTTTGTAATTGAGTCATGTTGTAGCCCGCGCGCATGAGTCCTTTACTGAAGTATGTAAATGATGTCTATTATCAATAAAGATCAAAGTTCTCTTTACTTAATGTGTGATTCAATTTGTCTGCTTGCTCTCTTAGATCTCGTGTTTCGGAGTACCTTATGACTATGCCTTGTGCGATCGCAAATTAGGTTCGCACGACATCATGCCCGGGGGACGATTATCGATTCGACGGAATCGGGGCGTGACACCGAGGCCAAGGTTTACAGCCGATTCCTAGAGAATCGACAGCGACGGTGGCAGCAACTGAACCCAGACCATGCTTCAACATACATGTTTTGCAATTTATTTTTGGATTTTTGACATGTTTAGTAATATTTAAGTTATTTGTTTAAGGAATACATGTGATGAAAAAAAATTTGTACAAAGGTTTACAATTCCAGTTTTCAATGAATTTTACATTTGCATTCCAAAATGAAACAATAACATGAAATTTGCATTCCAGTTCCTATATGAATTGCACATATGAACACACAGCCTATTTATGAACACAATTTGCATAAAATTTGCAAAATTCGAACACATATGAACTGCGCACATCAACAAAATTTGAACTGCACATATGAACACAATTTGCATGTATATTGCAAAATGTATACTGCACATGAGAAAAATCGAACACATATGAGCAAAATGGAACACATGAGAAAAATTCAAACACATATGAGCAAAATGTATACTGCACATATGAAGACATTAAGAGTCCACCAAAGACCAAAATATAAACTGTCATGTTGATCAAATTGCCATGTTCATTAACATTTCATCCAAAGTATACTTCACATATCCATTTGTTCAACAACATTTCATCCAACTACTTAAACACATTCATTTCTTCAACAACATTCTGCATGACAAAATATATAAACTGCACAAAGTTCACACCAGCATCTATACTGCACATCCATTCTTCATCTAAAATATAAACTGCACATCCATTTGCTTTGCTCCCACATGCTTGTATACTGCAGAAAAAGGAAGAGTTAGAATTAATGAAATGAAGTACAAATTGTAAAGAAAAAGATGATGAAATGAAGAAGAATTAGGAACTTGTAGCATGACAAAACGAGGTAGGGACAATAGCATGACAAAATGAGGTAGGACAGTGGCTCAGAAGAGTTATTGAGTAAAGGATAACAAAGCACCCCACAGCAACATTTAGCATGACAAAATGAGGTAGGGACAGCAGCATGCAACATAACAGAGCACCCCACAGACAGAGCACCCCACAAAATCAGGTAGGGACAGCAGCATGCAGCATAACAGAGCACCCCACAGACAAAGCACCCCACAAAATTCAACAAGTAGCATCCCAATTCATCATTGCCACATCATGCATGAATCAGACATTTTCACTCGTACAACATCATTCATGCATTTTTCTCAAAAGATTAGAAAATTTAACAAACATCATGCATGAATCAAACATTTTCCACTCGTACAGATATCATTCATGCATTTTTCGCAAAAGATTAAGAAATTTCCACTCGTACAGACATCATTCATGCACTACGCTCCAAAGTGTAGGAAATTTCAGAGAACTAGGATATTCGAATGTACCAGTTCGAGAATTCTACTAATAAGCCGTTGCAGCACAGAATCTCCACTCCAATCGACCAATGGCAGCCTGGAATATGGAAAATCAGATCATCGAAAAATGATTCTAGGCTTTCAGACGAACAAAGTTAGGTTTCGGGGACAGGGGAGGGGGGAGGATTTAGGCATTCTTTCAAAGTATTTAGGGTTTTGAGAAGAGATATGGGAGGGTTTAGGGTTTGCAATTGGGAACGGGATAGAGGGATTTGGGAACGGGAGAGAGAGAGTTGAGAATAGAAATGAAACGTCCATTGTTGGTTCGATTAATCTTAGGGGTAATTTGGTCATTATATCCCAGAGTTAATACCGGTTAACAGAAAAGTTAGATTAGGGAGTGATTTAAGCATAATTGAAATATATTGGATTTTTCAAATCAGGGATCTTTAATTGCGTTTTCGTAACATCTAAGGAGGGTTTAAATGCACTTTACCCTTCTGTTTTGGTTTCTGGCTTTCGCTGGGTAGCCTGGGTTTCCTGTTTTATGCTGGTTTCTGAAATAAAGATTGGATCTTGATTGCAGAAACTGTGATTTTCTGGGAATATTGACATTTTCAGCTGTTTTCGTTTCTGGGTTTTCGAGTGTATGCTGGTTTCTGAAAGAAAGATTGGATATTGGTTAGTAAAGTTGTGATTTTTTTTTTAATTTGGGTACCTAGAGTTTTATTGTGTGTTGATTTTGGCAATTGAGGAGGGAGGAGAGTTGCTCCCTCGAGCCCGCGAATTGCCGGTCGAGAGGAGGGGGCACCATGGTTCAAAGTGGCGATACTGGGCGCGGCGGGAGGGTTAGGCCAGCCCCTCGCAATGCCGATGAAGCTGAACCCTCTCGTGTCGGTGCTTCAGTTGTAGTCGTCGGCGCGCCCGGTGTCACTGCTGATACAAGTCACATGGACACTGGTGCTGTTGTAGTAATTTCTTTTCTTCGCTGAAATCTCACTTTTTTGGAAGTATTTAAAATGATATTTTCAATGTGCCATGTTGGAGACTATGTTGCAAGGACACATATAAGATACGGACAGAACGCCTTGGCTTCGTGCTTCATAGGATGGAGATAATGCATATTTACTGCTTGATTATATGATTGCAAGTGAGGTCGCCCGCATGAATTTAAAAGAAGGGGGTCAACCTCATATGTAAAGAAAGTCCAAAATTTTGTTAAATAAAATTCGCTACATCAAAATTTTGTTAAAAATGAAAATTATGAAGGGGTCAACCTCCTCTGGGCCGCCCCTGATACATACATGTGACACGAGAACCACAATAATTTGGGTGTGTTCTAGTGTTTTAGAGTGTCTTTATTGTGTCTGATACATGTCAGACATAACTCAACGCGACACTGATCATTTAATGTACACACTTTGTAGCTTATGACCTTTGTTGCACTTATAATCCTCGGCAGGACCTTATCCGTGCCCAAATCGGTATCCAATACGTACTGGACATGATACTTCATTGGCACTCCTGTCTGATATGACTCCACGTCTAAGTGTGTTCCCAAAACATAGTTGAAAGTGATTTTGGTATGTTGGTGATCATGTTGAACATAATTGAGATATGAGAAAGTAACATTTTGTTGTATGTGTCGACACGACGCAACATGGACACCAATTGTTTTGGTGTTCGTTCGTATGATAGAGATAATGCAGACTTACTGTTTGATCATATATCGTATGTGAGGTTGCCCTGTGTTTATACATGTTTTATGTAGTCAAATATAGGGGAAGTGGATGCTAAGATGATCAATCATCATTCTTATTTGAACATGAAGACCAGTCGTTTGACAGATTTATCTCACATTTATTAGTGATAGAAATAAGTTACATGTGCATGACAAAAACTTTGGTGTGTTCTAGTGTATTTTGGAGCGAATTTGTTGTGTCTGATATGTGGTAGACACAACCCAATATGGCATCGACTTTTGGAGTATTCATGCCTAGTAATTTATGACTTATGTTGCACGAATACTCCTCACGAGGACAATAATTTGTGCCCATATCCGCTTCCAATATGTATTGGACACATACTTCCTTGACACTCCTGTTTGATGTCTCGCCCTCCAAAGGGACCCAAGACAAGTCGCAAGTGATTTTCTATTTGTTTCTGATTTGAAGCATAATTGAGATATGAGAAAGTAACTTTTCTTTGCATGTCTTTGGCACGATGGCACGATGCAACGAGGACACCGATTTTTTGTGTGTCCATGCTTCACAGAAAGAGAATGCATTTTCCCTGCTCGATTGATTGGATGTGATATTTCGTATGCTTATGTATGTATCATGTAGTCAGATGAAGGGAAGTGAGTGCAAGGCTGATCAATCGTCTCTTTTTTCAACATGAATATAAGTCATTTGTTAGGGACAATTAGTCTCACATTTATTGGTTATAGAAATAAGTTTCATTACATTTTTTCCATCCACTAATAGTAATCCTGGACCGCTTATGAGTTATGATCTGTGTTTCACGGACACGAAAATGGCAAAATACATGACATGATATGAGTGTCCGTGTTTCGTAGTTTATGACCTATGTTGCACGGATACTCCTGAGGAGTACCTTATCCATGCCCATACTCGTATCCAGTACATATTAGACATGATACTTCCTTGACATTCCTACAGATATGGTTTGTCCATTCTGGAAATTGCTGAGAAACCCAATTTCGGGTTGCTTTTTATGAAAAACCCACCCGCAGGATGGGTTTTATGAAATGCCAGAATTATATATTTCCACGTTAACTATTCCAAGATTTCCTTTAGATACTCTGTATTTACAAAATTAATACCATAACTACCCCTCCGCACAAACTCAGATTTGGATTGCGATTCTCGTAGTCTTCTTCTTCTTCTTCTTCACGAGAGATCTGAATCCCATTGCTCTCATCTCAGCAAGATCAAAGATCGTTCGTAGTTCACCGTACTTTTTTTTTCCAGTCGAACTCCGATCATCGCTCATCTTCTTCTTCTTCTTCTTCTTTTCCGACAATTAGGTCAATTATGGAGAGAAGATCTTCTTCTTTTCATAAGAGTTGCATTGTTTTGAAAGAAGAAAAAACTTTTGAATCTTTATTCATGTCAAATTTCTTTCCACAAAAAAAAAAAAAAATTAGATTTCTGTCAACTGTTCTCCGTCGATATAACACGAAGAATAATCATTCTCCTGCATTTTAACAAGGAGAATGCCATTCTCCGTGTAAATTAGGCATTCTCCGTGTTACTAAAACGGAGAATGGCATTCTCCGTGTTTCTAACACGGAGAATGGCCATTCTCCTGTGTTCTAACATTTGAATTACCATTCTCCGTGTCATTTAACACGGAGAACGACCATTCTCCGTGTAATTTAGCACGGAGAATGGCCATTCTTCGTGTAATTTAGCACGGAGAATGCCATTCTCCGTACTAAATTACACGGAGAATGGTCATTCTCCTACGTTTTAACACTGAGAATGGCCATTCTCCGTGTTTCTAACACGGAGAATGGCCATTCTTCTGCGTTTTAACACTGGAATGACCATTTTCCGTGCTAAATTACACGAAGAATGGCCATTCTCCGTGCTAAATTACACGGAGAATGACATTCTCCGTGTTTCTAACACGGAGAATGGCCATTCTCTTGCGTTTTAACACTGGAATGACCATTCTCCGTCTTAAACTACACGGAGAATGGCCATTCTTCGTGTAAATTAAGATGGAGAATGGCCATTCTCCGTATAATTTAGCACGGAGAATGGTCATTCTCCGTGTAAATTAAGACGGAGAATGGGTGTAAATTAAGACGAAGAATGTGATTCTCATTCTCCGTGTAATTTAGCACGGAGAATGATCATTCTCCTACGTTTTAACACTGAGAATGGCCATTCTCCGTGTTTCTAACACGGAGAATGGCCATTCTTCTGCGTTTTAACACTGGAATGACCATTCTCCGTGCTAAATTACACGGAGAATAGCCATTCTCCGTGCTAAATTACACGGAGAATGACATTCTCCGTGTTTCTAACACGGAGAATGGTCATTCTCTTGCGTTTTAACACTGGAATGACCATTCTCCGTCTTAAACTACACGGAGAATGGCCATTCTTCGTGTAAATTAAGATGGAGAATGGCCATTCTCCGTATAATTTAGCACGGAGAATGGTCATTCTCCGTGTAAATTAAGACGGAGAATGGGTGTAAATTAAGACGAAGAATGTGATTCTCCGTGTTACTAATACAGAGATTGGTCATTCTCCGTGTAAATTAAGACGGAGAATACCATTTTCCGTGTTACTAACACAGAGAATAGTCATTCTCCGTGTAAATTAAGACGGAGAATGCCATTCTCCGTGTTACTAACACGAAGAATGGCCACCCTCATGCGAAATTAACATTCTTCGTGTTCTAACACGGAGAATGGCCATTTTCCTGTATTTTATGGTCAGTTGAAACTTTGGAGGGCCATAACTTTTGACTGTGAGATCGAAACGAGGTCCGGTTTGTCGCAAAATGAGCGTATCTTCGAGGAGCCTGAGATTAGCAGCTTCTTCGTTAGTCGGCCTTCCGAAATTTTAGAATCGCAAAAAAATGATGTTTGGATCTCCGTTTTAGCACTTTTGCTGTTTGTCTCGGTCTTTCCGAAATTTTCCGACGAGTTTTTGAGGAGAAAACCTAGATTCGAAAGTGAGCAGCGTATGGAAGAAGATGAAGTATCGAAACGTTTTTTTTAAGAGTAGTTTCGTGGGTGTTTTCAATAAATTAGAAGGAAGGGCAAAAAGGTCATTCGGAACCCTTTTATATATTTTTTGCTAATTCTGGGCACGCGATGAAATGTTATTGCGCGGTGGATTTTTCATAAACTTTTTCGTTTTTTGGGCATTTTATAAATTTCCCCTTGTCCATTCTATGCTCCAAAGGGACCCAAAACATAGTTGAAAGTGATCATGGTATGTTTGCGATCATTCCAAACATAGCTGAGATGTGAAAATAACATTTCTTTACATATACAAACACCGATTTTTTTTAGAATTTGTGCTTCATAGCATAGAGAGAATGAATATTTGCTACTAAATCATACATTGTATGTTAGATTTCCCTATGTCTATCTATGTACTATGTATTCAAATGTAGGGAAGTGAATGGTAAGCTGATCAATCATTCTTGTTTAAACACAAGGACGAGTCATTTGTTAGTGACAGATTAAATTCACATTTATTGGTCATAGAATTAAGTTCCATTACAATTTCATTTTTCAATCCACATAATAGGACTTTTGGATTGGTTATGACCTGTGGTCCATGGATACACATATGACAAAAAAGATATGATAAAGACATGTGACACGAGCACGGCAATTTTTTTGGCATGTTCTAGCGCATTTTGGAGCATCTTTGTTGCGTTACCTGTCGGACACAACCCAACATGTCACTGATTTTTGTAATGTCCGTGCGTCGTAGCTTTGACTTATATTGCAAGAATACCTTGGGAGGACTGTCGCTGTGCCCATATATGTATCAAATAGGTACTGGATGGGTTATTTCATTGACACACTGTCAAATATGACTCACCCATGTCTAAGCTCTAAAGGGACCCAAAACATGTTAGAAACTTGACAGTGATTTTGGTATGTTCACATGTTTGTGATCATGTCAAACATAGTTGAAATATGATAAAATAACATTTCTTTTGGTGAGTGCTTTCTGGAAGTTCTGGAACCTAGTTACTATCCAGAACAGGCGTAAATATAGATACCATTAAGATCTAATGTAAGAAAACATGTTTATAAATATGTTTTCATCTATGTATATACCCGTACTTATGTTGGCCCCCATCCATTTTTTATATAAAAATACAGTACCTCGAATAGGATCATGATCTTATCCAAATTAGTGTCGTGTCTATGCAACCTAGCTTATGACTGATGAAAGATCTATATAGATCTAACTTTATAAGAACTAGAAAATTGCCCCTTTTGGACACAAATTTCAGTTTTTTAGCAGAAGGAGAAACTGAAAGCCGAAGACACAGAAATTGGTTAAAGAGTTCAAATATACTGAAACATTGTGTTTCTGATCAGTGTTATCAATGGCGCATCGAGGTGCATGCCATGGGTGCGAGGCGCATCATGGCGCATTGAGGCGTCTCTCCATGGTGCTAGGCACTGCGCTTCATTGAGGCGTCTCCCCATGTAACCTAACATGAACTTTAGGTTTTCTTTTGTTTTGACTTAATCATGAACCCATAACATGTACCCTACTCTAACCTATTACTCAATAATACACTTTAACTTTCTACTTTCATAATTTTATCTTTACCCTCTTTTCAATCTTGACCCTCTTTCAATTTTCCAGCAATTATTGTTGACCCTCATCCCTCAATTGCCAACAACTTATTGCCGGTCAAAGGATTCAACTTATTTTTTTATTTGCAACTTTTAGGTTTTTTTATATAGCTTCAATGTAGTCTTTGTTGATAATTGTCCTGCATCGATGAAATTCCCTTACCAAAGTCTAGTTACTGTCACGTCCTGACCCCAGGAAATCGTTCGTCCTCACATCGATTTCACCTGAATCGATCGTCCTTGTTGGGACGTAGCCGCACGAGTCTAGAGTTACACTCGTGCAAGGCAAGATGACAGATTCTCAAAATGGTTGTCTCAATTCAATATATAAGTAGCAGAAGAAGGGTAGGGACACATCAGAGTATGCAAAAGAATCACTTTTATTGATTAAATAGTAGAATACAAAGGCTCTGAATAGCCCCACTGAATATGCCAAGTAGGCTTACAACACTCACGATTTCTCTAGCTTACAAAGGATTTTTTTTTGTTCCATACATCATGTCCCATATAGCAGACGTCTTGTTGGAAGAGCTTCTGCATACTCATTTGATTTATCGTCGCCGCGACACTGATCAAACGACTCCCAATCACAAGCACCTGAAAGTGATGCCCACAACGTGGGTCAGTACATTACCATGTAATGAAGAGTGAGGTAACCCACTCGTCTAAACCAACACCAAGTAGTTTTGTGAAGCATGCATCTTATTTGGTGGTCTTTCTATTATCAATTTCAGGGCATAATTAAAAGCAGTAATCATGTATCCATGTTACAGATAACATTTGAAACATAAATGTGTCAAGTATCGTGTCCCTGCAATAGACACTGTTAGCCACATAATATTCATAAACATAGTGATCGTGCACATCTTCGCACCGTCCAAACATCGAAGCCAGCATTCGTCAACATTTTACAAACCGTAAGGGTGCCAAGATCTATCCGTGCACCCGATTCTAATCTCAACCCACCGGCCTTATCTATATGAAAGGTCATGGCATACCGAGCCATAATAGTATCTCAATATAAGTCGGCGATCACTCCCCGTATGGGTTGCTGGCCCTGTATCCGAAGGACCTCCGAACTTACTAGTATTGTGGCTTATCACATCAATGGCAGGTTGCAATCTGTCCTAATGAAGTGCACCACAAATACCAATCATAATTCCCTCCTAGGCGAACGATCCCGGTGTCCCAGCGTAAACTCGTTCGAGGGATACCAAAACCCGTGCACAGGTTGTTCAAGTCCATTGACTATGCAATACGAGCAACAGTTAAGAAGCCACAACAATCACAAACCAATTCTCATGTTCGAACTCGTAAATCGCATCGACTCGTGTTATCATCTTTTTATCTCAAGTTCCATCGACACTGTCCCAACACATCCGTATTGATACATAATGCCCTGAACCGCAACTCATAGGTCCCGAATACATATATATCACGCCATATTTCGCACAATCAATTACTCTCAAGTCATTCGCATAATAGCAGTTCTATGACAATTGTGCCATAACTGCATGCTTTGCGGACGAAGCATACCCTTCGATGTTACGACTGTTCTATGGCGTTGCGCCACAACTATTCAATTTCGCTTACTAAGTCATATGTATAGTTTCATTGCACAGATGCACGGTCGACGTCGTTATTCCATATTCTAGGCCTAGTGTTCAATGTTCTCTGAGTCATGCATTTGATGTACGTCTCGATGCTTCCTTTCAATGTTCTACCATTCATATCCTACTGCGACTTGTGCACTTGATGCACGTTCGCATCAATTGTTCAATGTTCAATGTTCTATCTTAATGTTCAATACACACCAAGACCTTTACACATTCGAGCCGCGCTTGCTAACTTAATACCGACACCCGCATATTAGGGTACATTTTATTAGGCATAAAGGAGTAGAGGAGAAGGGACAGAGCCCACTCAACTTAAGCCATTCTGTCTATGGCCTCGCCGAACCGATGCGGCCTGACACCTTATCATCGTTGTACGATCATCTCGTCCGAGCTAACCATGCGATCACTTTGAGTTCCCTTGAGCTAACCACTGATTCGAACTATCGTGCCCACGTTTCAACTCATCGCAAGGAACTCCACATGCTACTTGCATATGAAATCAACATAATCAATATCTCTTCAAATTGTTTGAATACTTACTCGGAGCCAATCCATACATTTTCGAATTAATTGACTCAGCGTAATGCACCATGCGGTGAGGGGCATTACATAATATACCACTCAGAACAAGGTTCGCTCCCGAACCAAAGTCAACACTCAATCCACCAATCCACATGTTTCTCTTGTTCGTTTCAATATTTCGTTTAGTATAACTCACTCGTCACCGATTCCGATCTATCATCATTATCTTGTTTCCAACATCTATGCAATTTTTTTTAACACATCTCGATCCTTCATGCAATTTCAATTGAATTCGGTATACCATTGAGTTTGGATCGTACATATATTTAAGCGTCCCCGAAATATATGCATTTCAGGCAAACACATTGGTAGAGAATTCGAGCAAAGCTAACATGCGCAACTTTTAAATCCTCGGATACTATCCATCTCATACTCTCGACTAATCTTAGCGTCTATTCCCAAAAAATTCGCGTACACATTATTCCATTTCACGTGATCATCTACCAAGTATCTATGCATACAACATAATTCAAACCGTATTCCCGTTTCTATATGTTTCGCTAACGTCTGACATATGCGTTGCATCAGTTCTTTGCGCATCCGATCGCAACAAATCTTCGTGGCGCCTACTCGTCAAATCGTTTCTCTCTCTCCCATAACTCAAGTCCTTGTCCAACTATTTCTGAAGTCTCGCCTTTATGACATGGACTAAGTCCAACATGTCGAAAATTTCTTTGCCTACAATTTGCATTGTGTCTCGCGCGCAACTATTTCAGTACAATTTACGTTCTCTCGAACTATCTGTGCATCGCATCTGGGACCACCCCTGCTAGACGACTCACCCAGATATTGTGCTTATTTTCTCCCAACATACAAGAGGTCAACTTGAGTTGACGATGCTCAAAGGCAACAATCTCTTCGACACAAGGACTCTTACGACCCGTCTTATGTTACGTCCTCTATCGAGTACGAAATCATCAATCAAGTTTCACAATCCAATTCTGACTTGTTCTCGCTAACTTTGATTGTGCGTTCAACATACATAGCCTAATCGATACCCGAATCCGATCTACGACACAATTTCTAGGGTCGTTCCCCTAATTTTTGCTCTTGCTATTGCAAAATTCTCGCAATCGTCTAACCGCATCGATATGCTAAGTATGTTCATCCATATCTATTCGATCATTGACTAACAAATCATTCGAGTACTTTTTCATTCATCATCGAAATCCAACTATATCAATCTAGCCGAAGGTCGTTTCTATCAAATCTCGAAACACATATTCCGTCGCCTAAACTTATCCTCAACATGCATTACGTTACATCTATCCTCGACATAATTGCTTATGCGACATCATTAGGTCATCCTATGGGCCTCAAACATTCACTTGATTTGGCGGTCAAGTCTTCTAGAGTCAGCTGTCCCGAAGCTACGCTCGATAATTGTAGATCATCAACGAGGGACAGTTACTACGAACCATGCTATATCCTATTTTGGAGCCAAATCACGTCCGACAAATTCTCATGGGACTCTACCCAATCCAAGATTGCCCTTCTGAATCCAAATAATTTATTCTACTCACGAAATCCATGCGCAAGTGTCATCCGAATCACTCATGCACTACTGTCAATGATTCCGCTAACCAAGAACCATCTACTCGCCTAACGTCCGAGTCTATCTACTCGAGATTAATCTCCGCGAAATTCTATACTCATCGAAACCATCCTTGAATAACATTATCGTTCCGCATCGCATCCATTACGAAACCTCTAATCGTTCGTTCGACTTTTCATACGGCTACTTAGGAAATCTTGATATCACGAGCTTACTTCGTTTTTTTATCCTCGTCTCACGCTTAAATTTTCTTGCATATCTGTTTTGATACATTGTGCCCATTTCGATATCGCGGACGTTAACTTCAAATCTTAACATCAATTTCGACTTGTATCGCATTCATCTAAACAACAACATTCAACACAATCTTTGTTCATCCAATCAGGGTATCCCCGAGTTATCGTATAGCCTTTGATACGCCTCAATACCATCGACGATATGCATAACCAAAAAATCTTCATTTCTCACAAACTCCAATCCGTTAACCAATGTTATCATCCGAACTGAATATTCCATTGGGTCGTGCACGCGCAAAGATTAAATCCGTTGTAGCTCTCTCTATTCATCGAACAACACAAAAATACTTGATGATATGGTTAACCTGGGATCTTGCTTATGCGTGATTTTTTAGGTCAGGCACAGTTGGAGAATGCACTCACAGGAATGGATCTTGTCATTATTCCGGCTGGTGCCCCTAGAAAACCTTGAATAACTAGGGTGATTTGTTTAACATCAATGATGGAATTGTTTGGACCGTCTCAGAGGGAATTGTAAATGTGATCAGCAACCCAGTAAACTCCACTGTTCCTATTGCAGTTGTTTAAGAAAGCAGGCACTTGTAATCCCAAGCGTCTTTTAGGAGTGACAACACTTGATGCAGTAAGGGCCAATACTTTTGTGGTAAGCACCTTTTTTTGCTTATTGTGAACGAATCGTGTCAGAATTTTGGTAAACTCATTTGTCATTATAAGTACTTCAGATACTTATGATTTATATGATCAACGATTATCATGATGTTAGAATATTTCTGTTAAGCAGCTATCTAGATATTATCTGTCTATATTGGTTACACTGTGTTAAGATATTTCTTGTTAAGCAGCTGTCTAGTTACTATCTATCGATTTGTCTATGTAATTCATGGTATTTCAGGCTGAAGTGTTAGGAATTGACCCCGGAAAGTCAATGTTCCTGTGATTTGTGGACATCCAGGCGTTACAATATTACTTCTACTGTCACAGGTCAGGAAACATGTTTTTTTCTTTTCCTTGTGTCATCAATCTTCTTTAATAGGTTCTGGGGTCTTCTATTGATATGATGAGTGTTAGAGTATCAATTACCATATGAATGTGTTATCATAATGGACTTGTGTCTATGCAGGTCAAACCTCCATTTTCCTTCACCTCCGAAGAAATTAGTTATAACATAAGTAGTTGAGGTAAGTTGGTATTTTGCAGTCTAGCTTATTTTTTCAACTAAACTGTGTCTGCATGCTCATCCTCATTCTATGTATATATATATATATATATATATATATATATATATATATATATATATATATATATATATATATATATATTTGGGTTATCATTCTACTTTGTTCTCACCTGACATAACATCCACTTGTAAAATTTGACAAGCTTTTGCATGCATGGAACATTATCATTGCAGCATAAATCTGATGCAAATAGTTTGAAAATGTTTGCGCCGTATTATGAAGCAAATACCATTCTGGAAGGTGCAAGGACGGAACCCACTGCAAACTTTCTAATTCGCTGTCCATGTAGAAACTACCCATTGCTAACTTGCAAATGTGGTCTTTCTATATAATGTAGAAATAGTAAATTCTCTTGACTAATCATATATGCTGTTTGGTTTATGTTTGGGGTTCTTCTTCCTGTATTATCTACCTCTGTTGGATATCATATTACCATCTGGTTAAATGTAGGTTAGAGATCAGAGAGACATTTGTAAGTTTCATCTCATTGATGTAGACCAAAAGCTTCCTAATCTGCTATCTATGTAGAAAGTTCCGATTGCTAACTTGCAAACATGGTTCTTTCTATATAATGTACAAATAACTAAATGCCTCATGACTTTTCTCATACGTGCTCGCTGTTTTATAGGTTAGATTGCTCAGCAGAGTTTTTTTTGTGGGTCTTAGCTCATTGCCGTAGACTAAAAACTGCTTTTATTTGGTGATTGTTTTAGTAGAAAAAATTGTTTAACTCCATTTGCATATCATGTGATGTAACAGTTATGGTTGGTATTTTATAGTGTGACCTTGCCTTAGCAAGTTTGGTAAGTTCCTCACTTACATCAAAGATGACCATGTTGAAAATGTCAATTGATTTCTACTCGAATAACTTGGTCAGGAGTGGGAGAGCTTTCCCTTTGGTGACATCATAATCCAAACAGTCTTCTGTTAAAAAAAATTTTACCACCATTTTTACTCTGTTGGATATATTTTTGTTAGGGCACCAAGACTTCTCTTGCCCTTGAATTTCCTGCCTTTGGGCTTGAAATGATTAGGTGTGGATTGGAATCTCTTGTTTTTTTAAATCTCACGCACACACACAATTGGGGGGCTCGAACCTTGCCAGCCCCTCCGGGGGTCCGCCCTAATACCACTAGGCTAGAGAGCTCGAACAATCTCTCATTACTAATATGCTCTCATCTTCTATAGGATCAACCTTAGCCTTCATTCCTTTGTTTAGGTTTGTCCTTCTGTCCTATGCTTTGCCTAGTATTTTAAGGTGATCAAAATGTGTATGTCTAGTCTAGTCTTGTTATTCACATTAGCCCTGAATGGGTGGAGTTATTCTATCTATTGGATTTGACACCTTATGGTCAGAGAAAATGGTCCCCTTGGCGATATGTCTGATGAACTGCAGGAACTCATGGATTTGGTTATTAGGTTCTCTATTTACCATTAATTGGTTGAAGCAAGAAGTATACACATGCTGATATTGGCATTGTCTTGCCATTGTTCTAGAGCATCATCACAGATGTGGAGAAATACACACCATCTTCAAGTGGATCAAATTGTAAATTTTCCCCCTTCAATTTTTACCTTGATGGTATCTCCAAAAGTGACATGCCACATACCTTCTCACAAGGTTCTAAACGGCGGTAGACGGGGTGCGCGGCAGAGAGAGTCCGCCTACCGCCTAGGCGCCGCCTAGATGGTTGATACAATTTGGACATTTTTTACTATTTTACCACTGTTTTTGCATAATATGCATATTTAAAGGGTGTTTCATGCATAACTAAGTTGTAGAACAAAGATTTATAAAGTTTTAGTTTTGTAAAAGTGAACCATAGGTCCATAATGCTTGCAAAACCTTTTGGCCAAAATATCTTGTTAGGTATTGCTCCGCCTAGGCGTCCGTCTACACCGCCTCACCTCCGTCTACGCCGCCAAACCTCCGTTGGCTGCCTACTCCACCGCCCCGCAAATGCGGTGCGGAGAGAAACCGTCTACTGCTTAGGCGCCGTCTAGACGGCCGCCTCAACCGTCATTTAGAACATTGCCTTCTCATCATGCTTCACAAACTTAGTCATGTCACCCGTCATATGATTGCTTGCAATGTTGCCAACATACCACAAATTCTTCACTTTTTTCTAATTTTCTTCGAGTGCTAGCAATAGTGTGACCTTCTCTGGTTCTTTGTTCGCACCAAAATTTGTAGAATATCAATAATCACTGGGAGAACATCAAGAAAAGTGGCTGTACTTGGTAATTGTAACATTCAATGTTAGACTTTTCATACCGTTTATCATATGTTTGTGGATGATACCTGCAGTTGCGTAGCGGGTTGGTGCGCAGTTGGCATAGTTGCGCGGTTGGCCAGCTTGTTGGCACACGGTTGGCCAACATGTTGACGGCGTGGTTGGTTTGTGTGGGTTGCGGCATGGATTGGTGTGCAGTTAGCTCACGACCAGCTTCCCACAGATTTTCGGTGCAGATGACTGTTCGGCTGTGTAACTGTCCAGACCATGTCCAGGAGTTAATCATGTGGCAGTGGCGCTCTTTATGGCCCATTATAAGGACGACTGTAATAGCCATTAGTGCTTGCTCACCTATATATTGAGACTTGAGAGCATCAGCTCTTGGAAAAGGAAGAAGTTTTTTTGAGAAGAAAAGAGTCCCTCTAGCGAGCTTTGTTTTTGCTTCAAAGCTGATCACTTGTCTGAGGAGTCTCCAACCACGCTTCCGTGCGGGTTCGGGAAAAAAGGATGGTGATAGTTCAGAGCGTTCCAGGTGTTCGATTGCGGTATATGTGCAATCGGAACCTCCTGGAAACAGATCGACTAAAAGAGGTCGAATCTTGTTTCGAGCAACGGTGATCTTCATCATCCCAGCATGTTGATTTGGTAACTTTGATACTATGTTGTATTGGGCGCTAGGCGAGGCGAGGCGACATGCCACCCGCCTCGCCTAGGCGCGCCTAGGCGTCGCCTAAGCGCCCGCCCAGAATCTACTGCTCTTGAATCAAAAAATTATGCATTTATGTATACAACAAATATGTAGTATAATTAATAAGCAATAAACATTAACCAATAAACACAAAAGTAATATAAGAAGCCAAAAATATTAAATAATAAATGTTCAACATCAAGAAAAGATAGTAAATATAATTGTGCGGCCCTAGGCGACCCTAGGCGGGTCATTTTTTCCCCTGGGCGACCCTAGGCGGACGCCTAGACGAGCATCGCCTCACCCAGGGAAATTTTTCCCAGGTCGAGGCGAGTCCTCTGTCACAGGCGCGCCTAGGATGCCTAGGCGCGCCTAGGCGTCGCTTGTGACAACATAGCTTTGATAGCATCTCTCTAGCGGTCTTCGACTGCTCTCAGTTACTTCAACAGTTTATACTACTCTTTAGCGGATTCTTTCTGTTGCCTCTTTTAATGAGTTTACACTGCTCTCAGTTACTTCAACAGTTTACTTGCTGCCTTTTAGACCAATTTCTTGTTAACTCTTTCTAGACTTGTATGAGAATATCTACAACATTTACTTGTGCTTGTTTCCCTTCAACCTTTCTTCACAGGTTTGTAATAACCCACTCAATGCATCATTAGTCACAAACTCCAACTCTTTAACTCCTCAATGGCCAAGACGATGTGCTTGAAGTTGAACTTTGAACCAGATAAAGGAAGGTTTTTTATTGTAAGGAAAATCCTTCACCATTTCTTTCCATTTGATTAACAATTGCAAATAATCTAGTAACATAATCAGAAATAAATTATGTCTCCTTGCTAAGTGCTTCAAAAAAATTCTCTAAAGAGTTTTGAAAGTTCCACTTTTCCAACATGACATCATCGAAGCACTGATGGACGAGTGTGTTGATCCTTCTTGCATTCTGTCTCCAAATACCCTTTTGCTTCATGTAGCCTTTGTTGACAACCTCCCTGCACCGTGTGAGCCTTCATTTGGATTCACCCAATTGTCAAAATTATCTTTGGTTAGGCATGGATATTGAGATAGAAGCAAGTGCTTTACTGGATCCATCTTCCATAGCTCTGGTACAAGTTTTATGTAGTATTGATCCGTCATAGACATTCTTTAGTGGATCCATCTTCCGATTAGTGGATCCATCTTCCATAGCTCTGGTATGCGTTTGTTGTCTACTCAAAAGACATATCATTCAGCTCAATGGATCCATCTTGCATAGCTCTGGTATGAATTTGTTGTAGTAGTGAACCCTCAAAAACACTCTTTTAAGTGCAGAGGATATAGCAAGAAATAAAACCATAAAGAACTCAGAAATAGCTCAAAAGATATTTCATTCAGTTCATCTGCAAATAGTATGGTACCTGAGGTATATATAGTAGTCTGAATTTTATTTTTTAAGACTCTTAAGTATGGACACACAAGAACTTCTAACTCGTAGTACAATGTGACATGACCTTTTAATTCCCCTCTCATGGAATACAAACGAGTCTAAAGCTGTATGCAACCTGTCAGTGTAATAAAACAAATGAAAGAAAACAAAATATCTAACACATGATTCATAGATGTTGGGTTTATTGGGAGCAAGTGATTTCTAGATGGGTAGGAGGAGATGTAGTATCTAGAATCCAACTATCCAAGGTATGTTCAAGTGAGAGCTAGGTGGCATTAAGCGTTTTTTGTTATTAAAATTAACTAGATATCGAGTGTGTGAAAGGAATCCTAAAAGCATGGTAAACTAAAAGATTATAGACTAAACATCAAGTAATTATTAAAGGAACGGTTAATGTCTTACCGCAACTAACTAAATCAACTAAATAAGAACACAAGTAGAAGTTTCCAACTAAACATCTGAACCAAGCATAAACCCACCAACCATTCAACTCCAAGCCTACGAGGAAGTGGGCGGGTCTAAGCAGACTTGCGTAGTGCCTAAGAAGGGGCCTAGTACTAATCAGGCCTCCTAGGATGTATAGTTGAGGTCTTAGGGAACCACAGTTATGTTGGGAATGGAGTTCGTAACGTAATGTAATAATTCCGACCGAAAGGAATACATTGAGGACTGAACTAAACGAAGTAACTTGCAAGTGCACAATCTACACAATCGTAACAATTTGAAAAACAACTATTTTTACCCAAATCGGAAGGAAACTACATGACGATCGGAGTCCAACAAAAAAAACTTCACTATTGGATTAGAAGAGAGACACCGACTCCTCTACAACTGATCTTCACTACTTCACACCGAATGGAAATGAAATAGTATAACGAAATTATCGAAGCCAAGAACTCGAAGACGAACCTATGTGTTCTCCCCGAACGATCTCCGAAAAAAATCGCTAACTACTCATGATTAGAGCTGTCAAAATGGGCTAAGCCCGTTGGGCCGGCCCGTCCCGCCTGCCAAAAAGGTGGGTTGGGCCGAGCATTTAGGAGCCCGCCAAACAGGCGGGCCTAGGCGGCCCGCCCCGCCAGTAGCCCGCCCCGCCAGTAGCCCGTCCCGCATTGGGCTAGCCCGCGAGCCAAGTGGGTTGGTCCGCCGTCTATTTTTTCATTTAGCACATATATGAGATACGTATAATAAATGATAAAAAATTTCATTTAATGCAAGTAATGACGTATGAAATAATAAATTTGGTCATTTATTTACATGAATGAAGGAGTTTTAAAGAAATATCTACTATTATAATATTTCTTGTATTTTACTTGTAATTTGATGCATATGAAAGTGAGTAGAAAATATTATATATATGATTTTTTTCCCTTTTAAGAAACTAAAATAAATAAATAAAAATTTAAAAAATTAAGTGGGCTGGCCCGCCAAGTCCGCGGTCCGCCGGTGGGTTGGGCTGGGTTGAAATTTTTCCAGCCCGCCAAAATGGTGGGTCGGCCCACCCAGCTCTACTCATGATTCCTTCTTCATGTTCTCGCAAGTTGCTAAAATCCTTTTTGCGAATTCTCTCACAAATGGTATCTCTCTCCATTAGGTCGAGGAAAACATACATCCCTTCTGAATTTTGAGACGGTTCGGACCGTCAAATTATGATCTAAACACTGATCCCAGACTCGACTTCCGCTCAGCCCAAATAGATCGGTACTGCTCAAAATTTGGATATTCTCAAGAAAATAAAAATGCACAAACCTGCATAGCGCTTTACCCGACGGTATGCTACTGGCTTTACCCGACGGTATGCTACTGGTATATTGATCTAATACTCCTAGAAAAACGACATTTTTTTTGCTCCGATACGAGCCCGACTTTGTCGTCTTCGACTTTCCGAACTTTTTTGACACACAGATGGCACTCGTCGCACACTAAGGTATTCTCCAAATTGGAAGGAAACCCAATCCAATAAATCTCCGCCTTATTAACTAGGTGGAGGAGCATTCCGGTAATTTTTATGCAAAGCTCAAATTTTTTTCTCGACAGAATTTTGGTAAGCATCTACGCCAAATTGTGTTGTTCGTATGGATCTTCTCAAGCTCAGCTTATATGCCTCCAGTACGTCTTGTATCCAAGGATAGCACTTAGACCTGCTATAAAACATGAGGTTCTTACTGTGGTGAATCACACTCTTACTGTCACATAGCAAAACATAATGATCCTTTTTAAGTCCCAGCTCTCTCAATTATTTTTTCAGTTATACTAACTCCTTCGTTGTTGTAATGAATTCGGCTTCTGTCATATACAAAATCATACACTCCAGCAACTGTGGCTACTAAGATACATCACACCCTGTCCAACATCATCACATATCGATCTTTCGGTGTCAATGTCCCCAACTATATTAGCATCGGTATACCTAACCAACTTCTGCTCGTCACTCCCAAAAGAAAGCCTCCAGTTCGAAGTTTCTTGGATATATTAAAGCACCCACATGAGCGCACTCTAACTCTCTCCTCGGATTGGAGAGAGAACGACTCACTGCTCTAACTATATAAGCAATATTTGACCTTGTACAAACCATAACATACATGAGAATGTCCACCGCTGAAGCATAAGACACATTTTTCATACCTACTTTCTCCTCCTCGGTCGATAGACATTACTCGGTGCTAAGCTTGAAAGGAGCTGCATGTGGAGTGCTCACCTTCTTTGACATGTCCATACCAAATCTCTAAAATACCCTCATGGTGTACTTCTTCCGAGACAACCACAACATCTTTGACCCTCTCTCTCTCTCAGTTGATTTCTATCCAAAAAATAGTCTTCGTTAAGTCCATATCTTTTATAGAGAAATATTTACTTAATTGGTTCTTTAACTCCATAGTCCTCAAAGCATTACGACCAACCAACAACATGTCATCCACAAAACAAAAGAATAAAGTCATGCTTAGTAAAGTGCTTCATAAATACACAATGATCTGACGTCGTTTTGACCTAACTATGCTCTCCATAAACGACTCAAATATTTTGTACCACTACTGTGGAACCTGCTTCAAACCATGACTCTACCAACGGGAAAGCTCTACCAGCGGGAAAGCTCTACAGAAGTCGAAACGTGGTATTTGTCAAGGATAAGATAGTGGTTGATATTTTGGAATCTAAGATGCTTTCTGAGGCTAAGAATTTGTTCGAGTTCGAGGCAATTCCCAGGGTTACTGTAGATGTGTTAAACCAGAGAGAACCAGTACATAAAGATGATCCCAATCTTGATCATCAGTCTGCCAAAGATGATCAAAGAAATTTTCAAGAGGATGAGCATGCATATGAGGCACTTCCTTATAAAGAAGATGTTGTTGATACTAAACAAGTAGCATCAGAGACTCCGTTGAGGAGAGGTACTAGAGAGTGTCGATCGTCATAAAGGTACCTAGCTGATGAGTATATGTGGTTGACTAAAGGGGAAGAACCAAAAAGTTTTATAGAAGCGGCGGAGGTCGAGAACAGACATTAGTGGATGCAGACAATATACAAAGTCTCATCCTAATAGTTGCTTTGCAACTTTGCTCATGACAACAAATACCGCACGGTCTCCGATAGTTTCTAGTTTATCCGCTCTGCTATGCTATTTAGCTGGGGTGTCTTTGACGGAGTCTTCTAGTGCCATATCCCTTACTCTCTGAAGGGACCTATGTTTGTCTCCATTATCGAAACGAACTTACTTTACCTTCCTGCCAGTTTACCTTTCAACGAAGACCTGAAATTCCTTGAAAGTCGGTAACACTTGATCATTGTCTTTATGAAAAAAAAAACTCAAAAACTTTTTTGGAATTTAAATGTTACAAAGAAATAAACACAAATAGTTTTTCTTTCAATGAACTATATATATCCGAATGAATCTGTTGATATATTTAGTATGAGAATATGTTATATTTAGTATGAGAATATCCTGAGGACATATTTGGGATGCCAGAATATGCCACAGGTTATTCCATTGGATATTCTATCATGTAAAGGCTATATAAAGCCTATGAGATTATCAATAAAATTAATCAATCAATCTCAACATGGTATCAGAGCCATCTTTCCACAAATCCTAACCTTAGCCGCCACCAAAACTCTAACCTAACCTTTCCCCCCCTCTCTCTCCCTCTCTCCCTCCCCGCTGCCGCTGCCGCTCCCGCTCCCGCTGCTACTGCTGCCGCTGCCGCTGCTGCTGCGGCTACTGCTGTCGTGGTTGTCGCTGTGCGTGCCACCCCCCTCTCCCCGCACATAGGAGAGGAAGATGAGGACGAAGGAGACGCCGATGCCTAGATCTAATAAAATCAGACATGTTCGGATCTAGGAGAGGACGACGAGAACGAGCCAGAGTCGTAGAACAATCGTGACGTGATCGGAGAAGAAGCATCGATGGAGAGGATCCTCAAGAAGCTGGATGCTACAGACGTTGCGACGTTGATGAAGTTGATGAAGATGTCGGCTGGTGAGAGCACGACACGAACGTCGCCAAAGTTGGAACTTCCCTCCATCGATCTGAAGCCGGACGGACCAGCCACCTATCTGAGTTGGTCACGGCGGGGTGAGAAGAACCCTTGCAGAAAAGAACCTGGAAGAATTCTTGACGGACGAGAAGACAGAGCCGGACAAGGGCTCGACAGGACGCGACGAGTAGAAATCCACTATATGGTGATTTACATCTGGCTTCTCAATTCCTTAGTCCAGTCTATTGCCTCCACCGTAGATGGCATTGAGATGGTGAAAGACGTGTGGGAGAAGTTGAGGAGAACCTATGATGGTGTGGGGAACAACTTACGAATCTTCCAGATAAAAGAGAAGATCGACGACACCGTACAGGGAGAGAAGACGGTGCAGAAGTACGCCACAGAGTTGGAGCATCTCTGGCTGGATTATGATCACTCCTCAAAACGGGCAAGCTGCGGGGACCCAAAGTGCAAGGAGAGACATGTGTGTCTGCAGGAGAGGACGATAAAATTCCTCAAAGGGCTGACTACAGCATTCGCACAGAGGACATCCTTACTCCTCGTCCAACCAGAGATTCCTAGTCTCGAGGAGGCTATCTCAGCCATGATCCAGGAGGAGACGCGCATCAGACTACAGGCGGGGACAGGTGGTCCCTCCGAAGCAAAGTCAGCACTAGCGGTTACTAGCTCGGGCGACACATGATCCAAGGGAGATCTCTGGCAATATAATCGGCAGTGCTACAACTGCGGAGAGATGGGCCATCATCGGTATGCTTGTACCAAACCACCTAAGGAGGGAGACTCAGGTGGTGGACGTGGACGAGGATATATTGGACGTGATCGTGGTCGAGGGGGTCGACGAGGCGGCCGAGGAGGGTATCGGGCAAACCTGCTAGTAGCAGAAGGGAATGGAGGAGCTGGTGGCACCTTTACTAAGGAGGATCAGGCACTGCTGGACATGCTGGAGAGAAAGCAGAGAGCGTCAGCCGAGGGAGACATGAGGAGTGGAACAGAGGAGGCATCCACCCCATTCTTCGTTGGAGCAACGCCGCTATGTATGCCCACCCATCAGAAGGTACTGACGAGTCACTTTCTCTTGCATCTATGTCTTACCTTAAAACGTCAGACTGGATTATCGACTCAGGAGCATCTCGACATGTGACCGAAAATGCTAGTGAGTTTTCTTCATACACTCACCTAGCATTAGCAGACACCATTCAGACTGCAGACGACACTTTTCATCCAGTGGTCGGTAAGGGTACTGTTAATTATACAGGTTCAGTAAGATTATCCAATGTTTTACATGCTCCATCCTTTCCAGTCAGTCTTCTGTCTATTAGTTCTATAATTTTTTAACTTAAATGCATTGTTTCTTTTGATATTCCTAAGGTGATCTTCCAGGAGAAAGGGACGGGACGAAGACTTGGGACTGGCACTTGGCATGAGGGACTGTGGTACCTAGATCGAGAAGGACTGGACTCAGCATTGGTATCTATGGCAGAGAAGGCTGGAATGGAAGAGCTGCAGCAGAGGACTGAAGATACTTTGATACTTTAACATAGGAGGATGGGACATTCTTCCTTTGATACTCTAAGTAAGCTGTATCCAGAGATTTATGCAAAAACAAATAAACAGAAATTAGTATGTGATGCATGCGAGTTAGGAAAACTTACTAGAAGCTCATATGTTGGTACTGGTCATAAGAGCTCTTTTGCTTTTGAGGTAGTACATTCTGATGTTTGGGGTCCATGTGCTACTAACACTATGAATGGGTATAAGTACTTTGTTTCCTTTATTGATTGTGCATCTCGTGTCACCTGACTGTATCTGATAAAAAATAAGAGTGATGTATCTGCCTGTTTTCGAGATTTTTATAAGCATGTCCAGACTCAGTACAATGCAGTGGTGAAGGTACTGAGGTCTGACAATGGAACGGAGTATACTAACAAGATGCTTGCAGAGTACTTGTCAGCACACGGAATACAGTATCAGACCACTTGTGCATACACACCAGCACAAAATGGAGTAGCAGAAAGAAAGAACCGACACCTTCTGGAGACCGCAAGAAGTATGATGATCGACATGAATGTCCCACAAAATCTATGGGGGCATGCAGTGTTAACAGCAGCTCAACTTATCAACATGATGCCTTCAAAAATCCTGGGATGGAAGTCCCCATGTGAAGTATTACGAGGCAATAATAGTGAGATACTTCCACTGAAGGTGTTCGGATGTGTGTATTTTGTGAAAGACAACAGACCATCAGTTGAAAAACTTGACCCTAGAGCGGTCAAGTGCATCTTTGTGGGCTACTCAACAACTCAAAAAGGGTATGTGTGCTGGAGTCCAGTACAGAAGAAGTTTGTTAGTATGGATGTTCACTTCCGGGAGCATAAGCCATATTACCGTCAGGAGAGAACTTCATACAACACGCCTAATACTACCAGTATAAGGCGAGAGGGGGAGATGGAGAACTTGGTGGTAACCGATTTAGAAGTTTGGCACAGAGGCACGGTTGAGGAGGAACATGAAGGTGAAGCGGAACAGGAGGAGGAGATGAGAAGTGTTAGGCCTACGGCTCAGGGGGAGTTACTTACCTATAGCAGAAGAGAGAAGCAAACTGCCGGACCAATACCTACAGTGCCAGTGCTAAGTTCTCTGCATGCGTCTATCCCAACTTCTGAGACACCTACATTGCCATCCTCCTCATCTACACCACCATTCTCAGGTGATATCATTCCTCCTACATCTTCCACACCACTATCTACACGAAGGACTACTCGCAGTAATACGGGAAATCCTCCGGACAGATGTGGTTGGGATCTTGCTAAGTTTGTTTCTTATGACCATATCTCTACTTCTCATGGAGCATTTATAGCATCTTTGGATAGTATTACTGTACCTAACAATTGACAGGTTGCCAATAACGATCCAAAGTGAAAAACGGCGATGCACGAGGAGTTGGGAGCTCTTGAGAAGAACCACACTTGGGAGCTGGTGAGACTGCCAGAAGGAAAGAGAGCAATCAGATGCAACTGGATTTTCACGGTGAAGCAGAACCCAGATGGACAAGTTGAGCGCTAAAAAGCTCGACTGGTGGCAAAAGAATACAGTCAGACGTACGACATTGACTATGACGAGATCTTTGCACCAGTGGCAAAGATGAGCATTGTCAGGACCTTGATCTCTCTGGCAGCTAATGGAGGATGGAAGCTACACCAACTGGATGTGATGAATGCATTTCTTCTTGGGGATCTAGTGGAGGAGGTGTACATGGAGATACCACCAGATCTCGGCACAAATCAGACAGAAGGCAAGATCTGCAGACTGAAGAAGTCCCTCTATGGACTGAAGCAGTCTCCTCGAGCATGGTTTGACAGGTTCAGGAGAGCAATGATAGGGATGGGATATCAGCAGATCAATGCTGATCATATTGTCTTCTTCAGACGAAATGGAGGCCACATCACCATGCTTGCGGTGTATGTAGATGATATGATTATTACAGGCGATGATGAGCAGGAGATCGCCCAACTCAAAGGGAAGCTTGGCAAGGAGTTCGAGGTGAAGGATCTTGGCCCTCTTCGATACTTCCTCGGGATTGAGATTGCTCGAGATACAGAGGAAATTGTTCTTTCTCAGAGGAAGTACGCACTAGACCTGCTTACGGAAACAGGAATGATGGGATGCAAACCAGCTACGACACCGATAGACCTGAAGTTCAAACTGGATGCTGAAGCTGGAGAACCAGTTGACCGGAATAGATATCAGAGATTGGTGGACAAGTTGATCTACTTGAGCCACACTCGACCTGATATCAGCTTTGTGGTCAGTGTAGTGAGCCGCTATATGCTTGACCCCTGGAAGGGTCATATGGACGCAGTGTACCAGATTCTGAGGTACTTGAAGGGAGCCCCCGGGAAGGGACTGATTTTCAGAAGAAATAATCATGTGAGCATCGAGGGCTATTGTGATTCTGACTGGGCTAGCTGTGCTGACGACAGGAGATCTACATCGGGATACTGCATATTTATAGGAGACAACTTGGTCTCTTGGAGGAGTAAGAAGCAGTCAGTGGTTGCCAGATCAACAGCTGAAGCATAGTATAGAGCTATGGTCTTAGGAGTCACAGAGCTATTGTGGTTGAAGAATATGCTGATGGAGCTGAAGCTAGACCAGGGAGCCAAGATGAAGCTATGGTGTGACAACCAGTCAGCTATTAGTATTGCCAACAATCCATTACAGCATGACAGGACCAAGCATATCGAGATTGACAAATTCTTCATCAAAGAAAAGATGGATGGTGGACTACTAGAGCTGGGCTATGTTCCAACCAAATATCAGGTAGCAGACGGATTGACTAAGGGGCTTAACTCTATCAGCACGATGAGAGGATGTGACAAGATGGGCTTAGTGAATATCTTTCGCCCATCTTGAGGGGGAGTGTTGATATATTTAGTATAAGAATATATTATATTTAGTATGGAAATATCCTGAGGACATATTTGGGATGCCAGAATATGCCACAGGATATTCCATTGGATATTCTATCATGTAAAGGCTATATAAAGCCTATGAGATTATCAATAAAATTAATCAAACAATTTCAACAGAATCAACTCGAGCAACGTCGTATTCCTTGAAGATGAGTGTCACGACCCGCACCCACTGTGAGGGTACGAGAACGTAACAACGCCCAGCCTACGCCGCAGTGTCGGCGGTAGAACGCTGTCCTAGGTCAATCATCTAACAATATAAAGGTACCTGTACGGTATATATACTCCAAATGGAGGTGACATAGCAATATACAGTCTCAATCACATCTAAGGCAGAATGATAAGATAAAAAGATAGATAGATAAGTAATACTAAAATAAAAAGATCCACAGAATACAATCAGAGAGTCTAAGTGTCTTAAGATAACATCTCAGCAAACATCCAGAAATACAAGTCTCACTACTGAATATGAAAGAATATATACAATCCAGATCTCAAAATGACTGAAATAGTAAAACCTAGACTAGGGAGCCTCAGTCTCTAAGCTAGTGGATCAGGCTGGAAATCTGGGTCACACGAGTCATCTACAGCTGTCCCATAGTATGTGTCTACGCAGGCCTCATCCTCATCCTCTGTAATATTTTTCAACAGGTCCAGTCAGGACAGGAGCGAGCACAAAACATCTCACGCAGTTCATATCAAATTAGGAAATATAAAGCATGCAATAGAGTAAGGTACATAAAACGCTGAAAGAAGAATGTATATAAAAAACAGTAGAGATTTGATAACAGGAAATATCTATATATGATAAGTAAGAACCGTAAGCCAACTGTGATTTAGAGTACAATATGGTTATGTAAACGGTCTAGGACAATGCAATGGTAACTCCATTGTACGTGAGTGTACAATAGACATATACAATAGTTATACAATGTTGTACAATAGGAATTGAGTACATAACCAATTCTACTCCCCCTCCCCAATCAATACACAAGGATCCACTCCAGTTACGTTATCTTGTACAATAGTGTACAATGTTATACAATAGATGTACAATATTATCAAGGTAGTCAAAGGCGCAAGGCGCACTTGAGGCGCAAAGGGTCCATATCGCCCGAGGCTCAAGGCGTGCGCCCGAGCGAAGCGAGGCGCAATATATATATATATATATATATATATATATATATATATATATATATAATTCACATTAGATTTCTGCATTGATAAACATGTGTGCTTCCAATTCCTCCCTTGTGTAGGTTAACATGCAATCACTTTAAATTGAATTTTTAGGATATCCTTGAAGTGGAAAATTCAAATTAACATGACTTGATCTTATAAGATGGAAATTATATATATATATATATATATATATATATATATATATATATATATATATATATATATATATATAAACAAAATTACTAATGTAAGTAATAAAACAAACATATTAAATGAAGTTAAAAAACAATATTATGAAGTCTTGAAAAAAACTAACAAAAAATGATGTTAAAAAACAGTATACACACTATACAAGTTAAAAAAACAGTATTCAAAGTAAAAAGGTATTAAAAAAACTAGAGAAAAAAAAGTAAAAAAATAACAAACAACAATTCAAAAAAATAGCAGCTTAAATAACAGTCAAAACACTCCGCCTGGAGGGCCTTGAGGTCAAGGCGCGCTTAGGAACGCCTTAGCTATTCCAAGGCGCTCGTGAAAGGCGTGCCTAAGGCGCACCTTAAGAACTGTGCCTCGCCTTGAGTGTCTTGAGGCGCTACCCCTGCGCCTAGGAGCAAGGCGCGCCTTTGACTACACTGAATATTATACAATAGATGTACAATGTTATACAATAGTTGTACAATGTTATACAATAGTGTACAATAGTCTATCCCTGTAACTCATGTGATAATGAGAGTACAATATGCACAATGAATATACAAGGATATGGGTATTCAATAAATACAATATGTAAGTGAAACGCACATCACAATATGTATTTAGTGAATACAAGGGGATAACATCTCAAAAGAAGATCCGTATAGTACCAATCCGTGATAACAATCGTGTCAGCATCAAGTACAGTAATCTAGAGCAAGAATATAAATCCAGACAAGTATGAAACGGTCAGAGAATGTACTTGCCTGATAGCCTGAGCGTCTGAAGAGAATATACTGTCCGAGGAGTGGTGTCTGTCTCCTATAGAACAGTACAAGTCACTATGAGTCTAAAAATGATAATAAGATGCATTACAATGCATTCTAAATGAATCTAGGTCAATCTAGGTCAAACCTAAGTCACACCAAGCTAAACTAGGTCATACTAGGTCAATCTGAGCCAAACTGGGTCACACTAGGACAACCAAGGTCAAACAAGGTCACAGGAAATCAATTCAAGTCAAACTAGGTCAATTTGGGTCAAGAGTTGACTTACAGTTGACTTTTGGTCAAAAAGTCAACTCTGGTCAACACTGAGTCAACCATGGGTCAAACATGTCACATGTTGACCAACTGTTGACTTTCAGTCAACTGGTCAACTCTGGTTTGGTTTCGGTCAAATCTAGTCGCTTAAAGGCTAAGTTTGACTCTCGGTTGACTTTTGGTCAAAATGGTCAACCGACGTCAAAACTAGTCTAGGAGCACTATATTTGATCATTACCAACCAAGGGAATCAAGTTCTAACTCTATCTTAGACTCCAAACTCAACTACCCTATTTCTAGGCATTACCTATATTACCCTTACCAAGGTAAATACCTATACCTTGCACATACCACTCTAACCTAGGAATACTAGCCTAGGCTTCCTAGGATAGCTAGATACTATCCTATACTAACATTACCTACCAAGAAATCCTAGTATCTAGGTCATCTAAATCATCTTAGATCACATGTTGGCCATTTACCCAATTACCTTACCCTTACCCTCACCCTCATATACCATTCTCACATAACACTCATGATACCACACTCACTCACATACAACACCCATATAGACTTACATATAGGCTAATACTCATGCTCACACCTATAGGCTAGTAGCTATATATATAGGCTCACTATATCCATATTTAGACTCACACTCACAACTCATATATATAACACATATCTACGCTCACACACTACAAGCTCACACAAATACATATATAACTCATATATATAAATACATATCTAAACTCATATATAAATACATATATATGGGCTCACATACACATACACTCCTAGGCTCATACACACTAATCTCTATCACAAACACACACACACACACACAAGCTCAATGTAGGGACTGATTTGTAGAGCTGATTTCAGGGGGTTTGGGAACATGTGAGGGCTGATATGTAGGCATGTTTTGGACTGAAATATGGGACTCATTTCAGGGTGTACACAGGCTGGTTTTGGGAGTACTCAAGGGCTGATTTGAGGCCTGTTGGGGACTGCCTCTAGGCTGGTTAAGGAGTGGGTTTTGGAGGACTGATATGGGCTGGAATGTTGGCAACAAAGGGCTGCTAACAAGGGGTAAATGGACAGCTATTTAGGGAGCTTATGGGCTGTTTTGGCAGGTTTTTAGGACTGGATTTGAGACTGAAAAGTAGGACTGTTTAGGGGCAGCCATGGGGTGTTTTAGGAGTGTGTATGGGCAGCCAAAGGGGCATGCATTGGGCTGGTTTGACCTGAGTTTAGGGGGGACTGTTTAGTGGCAAAATAGGACAGCCAACATGGTTGCATGTGGACTGGTTTATGACAGTCCAAAGGGACTGATTTGAAGGGCTGTGGAGGGCTAATTTAAGGACTGATATGGACTAAATGTGGACTGAAATGTGGTGAAATGGGGCAGTTATATGGGTGTTCAAGTGACAGCCAAGGGACAGCCATCTAGGTGGGTTAATGGACTGTTCTTGACAGCCAATAGGGTAGTTTTGGGGACTGTCCTGCTGCTGTTAGCAGCAGGAGTGAATGGGTGTTCCCCCCCTTCTAATCCACTCTCTATTCACTCACAAACCACTCCCCTCTCTAACTCTCACACTCTACCAATTACTCAAACACCTCTCCTACACAATCTAATCCCCTTCTATTCCAACATATACACACACACTCCCATGCTCTTGGCCGACCACTATATCCCACAACCAAACACAAATATACACACCACCCACCATAATATATATCCACATATATATATAAACCATATTATATATATATATATATATATATATATATATATATATATATATATATATATCACCACATATATATATATATATATATATATATATATATATATATATATAGATATTTACAATATGATACATTAAGACACATAGGAAAACTATTCCTAAACACATGAAAATCTGGAATTAAACATTAAACAACATCAAATCAATATATAAATAATTTTCCATGTGTCCAAATAGGGGTTTTCCCCATTAGGACACGATCCTACTCATAGGACACCTCTACAAGTGCCCAAATGGACACGAAATGGACTCAAATGGACACACAACCATGGGGGTCATTCCTATGGGTCAAAACCATCCTAATGCATGAGAGAATGAGAAAGAGGAAGGGATTTATACCTCCCGGTAGATCGAATCGAAGAAAAGCCTTCCCGAAGCGATACCGACACGTAGAGATTCCAAACGGACACGAACGAGCTCCGAATCTCTTCAAACTTGGGTAGCTCCTTCCTTGGCTAGAATGGAGAAGGAAGAAAGAAGATTTGGTGGAGAAATGGAAGGATTTGGTGATGGTTTGATTAGGGATTGCTCTCTAACTAATTTGGGGAAGAACAAGAGAGAGAGTGAAAAAGTGGAACTGTGAATGGCTATGCCTACCCACACATGGTGTGGCCAGCCCTAAATGGGCTGATATTACCCTATTTGGAAAAGCCTAAAAGCCCCCTCTCTAATCTATAGGTTAATACATGGAAGGGCTTCTAAGTCGGGGGTAGTTTAGTCAATCCTAAAATACTAATCCACATTAATCCTAACCAAAATAATTAGCCTAGTCACTAACTAAAATAACTAACATGTGGGCCATGGCTAACTAGTGTGGGCCCACTAGGGTCAATACTACCCCGGGTTCCCGTTTCAAATCGGATTGAGCTAAAATTCGAACCCGACTCAAATAACCCAAAAATATTACAGTAAATAAATAAATAATTTCAAAATAATTCAAAAAATGAAAAATAACAAAAATACTCATGTTTTTGGAAACTTGGGGTGACAAATCTATCCACCTTAAAAAAATTTCGTCCTCGAAATTAAAACCAAACAATAGTAAAATATCAAAATCACAAGTCATAGCTTAAAATTAAAATGATTTAAAATCTCAAAAATTACAGCATGGATTAAATGACTAAAATTATAAAATTTAAAATTACTCCCAAATAGATGCTATAAGTCTGTCCACCTTAAAAAGAATCATCCACAAAATTTAAAACAAAATAACCACAGAAAATCATACAAATCGGTAATCGTATGCGTCTGTCCAATCATCATGATACTCAGAATCTCTGTTATGCCAGTGAGCAAGGCTATGATAATCACAGAGTCCTCAACTATGGTACATACCTCTAGAATTATGGTATTTAAAATTTTCGCATTGTCGCGCGCTTGGCAGCGAAAACCTTAAATTTTCATACCCGAAAAATACGTCCATAATCCGACTATATGTCCTCACTATGCCTGCTAGCATGACCCTAGAGGATTCTAAAATCTCATAATCGAGGCGACCTAGCCGATACAACTTATCTCAGAAGAAATTAAATTATAATGAAACACCAGATCAAACTTATCAACAATGAGGAAACAGATAGGAATAGATGGAACTGAATTTTAAGATAGGTATAATGAGATAAGGTGGAATGGAATCGAGAAGATCAGAACCTGCAAGCACCCCTCCTACTGCCTGAGCATCCTCGGCTGTCATGGCGAAAGCTCGCCCTGGCTGGCCTCCCCTGGCCTGCTGCTGCTGCTGTTCGAACCTCCAGGGGCGGCCCGGGGGAGGGGCAAACGGGACGTGGGCCCGGGGCACCAAGATCCAAGGGGCCCCAAATAATTTTAAGAGTTAGTAATATATATTATATAATATTAATATATAATAAAAGAGTTGGTAAAAGAGAAAAAAATTGGCTATTACTTTTACAGTAGTGAAAGTTTGTCCCTTCTGATTCCAGAGAAGAAATTCTTGTCTTCCAATTTTAGAGGCGAATTGATGGCCAACGATAAGTGTTCCTCAAAATTGTTAATTTTAATTCTCGCTTCCTTCTTTCTTCTACTTATAATTGAATCCCAAACTCCTATTTTTTTTCAATTTAATTATTCTTCATGTCCTCTTCTACTGTCCATAATTTTAAAATATACTTAGGGATTTGAAGTTAAGAATTAGGATTTTATAATAGTTGAATTGACGTGAGTTGCGGCTAAGACAACAACAACTACTCACTGAAACGTTGACACAAGTTCCGTTGAACAATCTCCAGATAATAAACTTGAGGTCTGAAATTCGAGTTTTAGTGATGAACTTGATTGTTGGTGATGCTAATAGCGACAATAACTTTAACGATCTTGAGTTGCACTGATGAATTATTGAATTTTGAGTAAACTGGTTTCCATTTTTTGCATAACATACTTTGAAATGTTGTATTACGTAGTGGATGTTTAACAAATATTAGTGATAAGATGATTTGGGGATTGTTGAATTCGGTATTTGGATTGATTGGAGGATTACTGGATTTGGTATTTAGATTTGGATCATGTGCGAAAATGAAATGTTCACTACAAAAATGTCATTTTCATTGTTTTAATTAACCATTACGGAAAAGCCAATTTGCTATTTAGATTGATCTAGTTTTTAGATGTTGATTAGTCGAACTTGAGTTGGAATGAGTTATGGTGTTTGATTATTCAATTATATGAAAAATGGCACAAGAGTTTGTGTCTAGGAGTTTTTATTGATTTTGTAGAATAATTTATGATATTATGTTTAAACGTGATCAAGACGCTTCTACTTAAATTTCTATAGTACTATTTTTTAAAGAAAAAAGCTGATTTAACGATAGCCTAAATGTAAAATGCGCTCACGATAATGAAACAATGAATCTTCTCCAAAAAAAATTAACACTTTGTTTTAAATATATCTGAACAAGGGGCATCATTTTGAATTTTGTCCTGGGCATTAAAATACTCCGGGCCGGCCCTGCGAACCTCTGTTGCTGAGTCTGCAATGGTGGTCCCCTCTGCTGCCCTGCCGGAGCCCTAGCTCCTGGTGCTATCTGAGCCAATGGTGTCGGGTTCTTAGGACACTCTCTACACTGATGCTCCGCTGAACCGCAAAGTAAACACATGTCCCGCCTCTTCCTACAGTCGTCCCACCCATGACCTTGCTTCTTGCAGAAGTTGCACACTGTGTTCTGCTGCTGCCTGGGTGCCTGCTGATACAGTACCTGTCTCTGTCCCTGATGCTGAACAGGCCTCTGCTGCTGCTGCTGGAAGTGGACCATCGGCTGCTGATACTGCTGCTGAAACTGATGCTGAACGTGCGGCCTCTTGGCCGGTCCTCCGCTGCTGCTGCCCCCAACTGGGTCTCGCCCCCTCTTGAGCCTAAGCTCAAGATCATCCTCAGCCAATAAGGCTCCCGTCAAAATATTCTCGAAAGTGGCATCCCTGTTGCCCTTGGTCAAGGACTTGACTTCCTTGAACAGACCCTTCCGGAACCTCTGGGCCTTCGCCACCTCGCTCAAGCCCTCTACGAATCTGTTGAGGCGGCCGAACTCCCCAGCGTACTCCTCCACTGACAGGCTCCCCTGAACTAAGCTCTCGAACTGCGACTCCAATGCTCTGAGCGCTGAATCTGGAAAGAACTTCTTCTTGAAGAAGCCCTTGAACTCCTCCAAAGTCTGTCCAGCTACCCCCACCCTGGGGTCTGACTGATACCAGGTGCGAGCAAGATCTCGCATCCGGCTAGCTGCTGCCTCAATCTGGAGATCTGCCGGTATCCGGGCCAGGGGAAAGATCTCTATATGCTCGATCCACTCGTCAGCATATAGAATCTCCTCTGTCCCCAGGAAGTCTCTGGGGCTCATCTTCTGGAACTGCTTTATCCCCGGTGTCTTCGGCTGCTGGACTGCTGGTCGAGCTGCGACTGTCGTAAGGGCCAACTCCATGTCTCTGTCCTGTCGGGCCTGCTGCCGGTCCATGAACTGCTGGAAGTAGGCGAACATCTGTGCCGCGTCCACGTATCCTGGAGGCGGCGGCTGCTGGAAAGGCACCTCTGGGATGACTGGGTCCTGCCCCCGAACTGGTGGAGGCATACCCCCTGCTGCTGGTGGAGGGGCTCCTCCGAACGCAGCTGAAACGCCTACCCCAGCTGGCATGACTGGGGCTGCGGTACCAGGGGCTGGCTGCTGGATATGAGAGGTGACAGACCTCTCATCGGCGTCCCCCTGGCCCTGGCGATGTGATCTCGTCTCAACCATCCTGGAGACGGATCAAAGAAACAATTGCTGAGAATGAGTCGAATAGCAAGGGAGGACAGTTATATTCAAGGGAAAACAATATCAGCAAGAACTGAGATGGTATGAATTAGATAAGAGTTTTTCCTAATGTGATTGAGTACCTCCAAAATATCCTTATCCTACTGCAGGCTGTAGTGATACTCTAGTTCGAATACCACTACATAAACTCGACCTGCATGGGCCACCACTAAAAACGTGTCACGATCCGCACCCACTGTAAGGGTACGAGGACGTAACAACGTCCAGCCTACGCCGCAGTGTCGGCGGTAGAACGCTGTCCTAGGTCAATCTGTCACGACCCGCACCCGCTATAAGGGCACGTGTACGTGACAACGCCCAGCCCTCACCGAAAAATCGGCGTGGAACGCTGTAGATTTTCTAGTCTGACAACAGTTATATATATAACAAAACCTGTCGAGAATATGGTCAACTCCGAACGGAGGACAAGCAATGAATATATATATGAGTACCCAATCACGACTCTAAGATAACAAAGTAAAGACTGAAATGAAAAGACAACAAGACGATAAAATAATATATATAACCTGTCAAGTCCAACACAAAGAATATATACAGTCCAAGTCTCTAATACAGTCCCAGAATATAATAAAATAACAAGTAGTAAGCTGGAGACAAGGTCCAGTCCAAAATGTCTAACCTAACTAAACTAAGATAAAGGCTCGTCGGGCGGAGCTAAGCCCTGCTGAACCAAGGTCTCCAAGTCTACGCCCACTACGTCAACCGGACCGTAGTAGGTAGGACAATCCTCCTCGCCACTATCTGTAAAATTTTGTCAACATATCCAGTCAGGATGGAACGAGCACAAATCTCCATAACAGTTCTAGTTAGACGATATTGAAAATGTAGCAGTAAATAGAGAGAATCTACGAGATAAATAATGTGTACATGAATCATGGTAAGGCATATCAAGACTGTAATCTGAATGTAAGAACAGGGAAAAACAGTATAAATCATGTACAAGAATCTGGAACTATATCTATGTGAGTTTAGTATTAGTTTCAACATGTGATCGGCTTAGAACTTGATACAATGTTTGGCCTGGCTAATCATACGTGAGTGTATGATTAACACTATACAATGATGATACAATAATATCTGTGGGGTATTGATCACATCTCTACGCTAACACCCCCATCCCTGACTAATATAGTGGATCCAGTCATGACACGTCATGATACATATTCTCTGAGAGGGTAGCTAGCCTTCGCAGGAATCGTATCTATACAATGAACAATAAACAATGTAGACTTGCCCAGTGTATACCATATATAGGAGGAATAACATCTTATGACGGGATCCAGACAAATATCAATCCGTGTGAACAATGTGTCAAGAGAACAAGGATAATCTGCACTAAATACTAGAAACAAAGACGATATCATAAAACAAAAATATTATCAGAGAATGTACTCGCCTGTACTGTGATGGATAAGTCGACTGAGTCCAAGATCAGTGCCTCGAGGACCTATAGATGAAATACTGTATCAATATAATGGTTTGGAAGTAAAATTAAGTCATACTGAGTCAAAATAGGTCAAGACACGTCAAACTAAGTCAATCTAGGTCAAACAAGGTCAAACTAGATTGTACGGGGTCAATCTAAGTCATATTAGGTCTAACTGGGTCAAATTGGGTCAATGCAAGTCAAACGGAATCAATCGGGATCGATTTGAGTCAACAGTTGACTTTTTGGTCAACCGGTCAACTCTGGTCAACCATGGTCAACTGTGGTCAACCCTAGGTCAACTCTAGGTCACTAGTGACTAACAGTTGACTTTCGGTCAACTGCACAAGTCTAAAGGAATTTGGGACTAAATTGGGTAAAGTGTTGACCCATAGTTGACTTTTAGTCCAAAAAGTCAACCGTGGTCAACCGGGTCCAAGACTAGGTTTAGACAGCTAATCCTACTCATTACCAACCTATATAACCCATATCCAAGTCCATCTTGGACTTGGAAACTCAAATCTTGGCCGTGGGCCAAATCCCTATTTTACCCTTTTTAAGGGTAAAATTCTACCCTCGGCGATAATCCCGTTAGCCTATCTACGCTAGTTATTTTGACCCGATCTCCCTAGGGTAGTAGGGTACTATCCTATAGGTTCGTTATCTACCATAATACCTAAGTAAAGTAGACGTCTAGTCCACCTTACGGCCCGTTGCAAAAATCTCGAATATTTCGAGATACGCACTGACACGGCGCGATACCGGCGCCCTATGACCCCGATTTCCACCCGGGAGCTTACCCGCAAAATCTAAATCACGTACCCTAGGCCCATGTCAAGTTTCGTCGCGATCCGACGCTCCGGGCTCAATTTCGCCCTCTAACTCGATTTCTACCAAAATTCCCTCTTTTAGTCTCATTCTAATTCTCCTCTTAACTTCTCTAATTCTACTTCTTCTTCTCTCAACTTCTCTAATCTTCTTCTTCTCTAATTCTCCTTCTTACTCCTCCTTCCTACTCTTCTTAAATTTCCTAACTTCTCTAGTTCCCCTCTTCTCTATTTCTTCTCTACTTCCTATTCTAACTTTTCTAAACTTCTCCTATCTAACTATCCATTTATCTATCTATACATACATATATATACATATATATATCTACCTACATATATACCTATATATACCTAGGTACTAGGGGGAGGGTTTATGGGTGAAAGGGGGGTGAAATGGGGGGGGGGAGGAGCTGCTGTGAGCAGCTCCTGCTGCTGCTACTGTTACTGCTTGCTGCTGCTGCAGCTGGTGCAGCTGCTGCTGCTGCCTATGCTGCTTGCTGCTGCTGCCTATGCTGCTGGCTGCTGCTGCCACTTCTCTCCCTCCTTCTACTCCTACTACTTCACTCCCTCATCTCCTCTCTTTATATATATATACCTATATATATATCTCTCTATTTTTATATCTATCTATCTATATATATATATATCCATATATCATATCCTCTCCTCCCCTCTCTATACACATATACACCCACACACATATACATATATATACACACACACATATATACATATATACACACACACATATACATATTATATATACATACATATACATATATATATATACAAATACACATATACCTATATAATTTCACACACACACTCTCACACACACAACCACACCACCATTCTCATTCCCTCTCCCACCACTCTCTACACACACACACAAATACATACATACATATATATTCCTCTATATATATATATCTATACATACACATATATATATATATATATCTATATATATATACATATACATATATACCCATCATTAACATATAAACATCCTTAATTAACCACTTAACCAAACTCTAGAGAAAAACCTACAAAATAGGGGCAAAGTGTAGAGAATTGAATTCTCTACACTTAATGTAAATGACAAAAATGGAAAGGAGAATTAATGGAGGGTTTAATGGCATACCTAACTTTCTTGGGAGGAAGAAGAAGCTTGGGAAGAAAAGAATTTGAAGAAGGAAGAAGACTTTGACATGAAGTAACAAAGAAGGGGGGGGGGGGTTTTATCCATGGCCGGCCACTCCAATCCAAGGGCTATTGGGTTGGGATCCAATAGCCCATAACCCAATAACCTAAGTTTGGTTCAAATTGAAATCGGGTTGGTTCGGTTTGATTCGGTTTGATTTCAAACGACTAATTAAGTCTCTAAATGACTAATTAAGTCATGAAAAATAGGTTAATAATTTCTAGCCTATTTATGATGGTACATGGGCTAAGCCCAGCTAGTATGGGGGTCCCACTAGGGTCCAGGCTACCCGGGTCTCCAAATTGGGTCCGAATTGGATAAAATTCAAACCGACTCAAATAAATTCCTAAAAATCATATAAAATCATATAAAATTCCTAAATATTATTAAACTTGAAAATAACAAAAATACCCCAATTTGAAAAACTGGGGGTGACAAATCTACCCTCCTTAAAAATTTCGTCCTCGAAATTCAAACGGTCGTACTCTTCTCTAGGTCAAGCACCCAACAATCAAGGTCTACTAAATTTTATCCTAAGTTATATAACATGTAATCTAGAAAATCAGGACACATGCATGGTTTTAAATCTCTACAGTATCATGTTATTGCAGTCTTCATTGGGGTTTTCTATTTAATCTAGCATGATCATCACATATGCAAACTAAAGGTACTAAGAAAGTAATCATCAATCAATGGGCGGAAAGAACAGGTAAAAGAAAGAGCAAGACCCTACCTCCTAGTCCAATGCGTGCAGGATCCTCAACTGTCATCGCAAAAGCCCTGTCCTGGCGGGGTATATCCCGCTGCTGGTGGAGGGCGTGATGCGGTGCCATAGGTGGCCTACCCTGTGCTCCCTGAGCTGCACGGCGATGGTTCGAAGGACAATCCCTCGCCTGATGCCCCTCGGTGCCACAGTATAGGCACAATCCCAAACGTCTCCTGCAAACCTCCCAAGATGTCCGGACCTCTTACAGTAGTGGCAAGTAGGTGCCTGCTGCGTCGGTCCCTGCTGCTGCTGCCGGGGCACCTGCTGAACTGGTGCCCTGATCGGAGCAGGAATCTGCTGCGAGCGTTGCGGAATAGAATGATGCTGGAGTTGAGGACGCTTAGCAGCCCCCGCGCTGCTAGTAGTCCCCGAAAACTGATCACGGTCCCTCTTGGGCTTCAAGCCCAACTCCCTTTCCACCTTCCGAGCCTCTGCGTAAACCTCCGCATATGTCGCGTAGAAGGAAGGGATCAGGATCTTGATATCCCATGCCAATCCCTCCCGGAAGCGCTCCGCTCGGATCACCGGGTCACTCACCATGTACTCGGCGTATCGGCTCAGCCGGCCGAACTCCGCCGCATACTCCTCTACGGTCATACTGTCCTGCTGCAGGTTCTGGAACTGCCGCACCAGGCCAATCTTGTCCGTGGGGGAAAAGAACTCTCTGAACAGGGCCCGAAACTCAGCCCAAGTATGGCCCTCTCCTGCAAGAGCCGGCTCATTCCGGAACCATGGCCGGGCAATATCTAACAACTGCAACCCAACCGCCTCGACCCTCAGGTCGGCTGCCAGGCGGCAGGCCCCCATCTGGCGCTCGATATCCTCGAGCCAGTCATCAGCATAGATAATGCCCTCAGTCCCCTTGAAATCTCTCGGACCAAGCTTCTTGAAAGCCTGGATATCCCCGATCTTCGGCTGCAACTGCTGCTGAACCTCCCTCTGTGGAGCCTGACGCTCCACTGCCGCCATAGCCAATCTGTGTGCATCCTCCATGCCCTGGCGCATGACCTCTGTCTGCCTCAACTGAGCCTCGTGCTGAGCCCGCTGGGACTCGAGCACCTGGTGGAAGAACGCTAGCATCTGCCCCATGTCTGTGGGCAGAGGAGGCAATGGAGGAATAGCTCCCATCATCACCGGAGGAGTCCCCTGCTGAGGAGGAAGAATACCCTCGGCAGCTCCCACTGTAGCCCCTGGCACTACGGGAAGAGCACCCGCAATGGCCCCAGGGACGGTCATAGAGGTAGCTGGAGGAGTACCCCCAAGAGCCCCAACAGAAGTCCCATCAGCCGGGGAAGTGACCGGAGCCTGTCCGCCAGAAGTGGCAGACCTCTCCGTCTCCCCGTGCTCCTCGCCAGGAGAATGAGTCATCAATATCCTGGAGACAAATTGAGAAGAAGATATCAATATGCCACATGAAGGCAATATCAAGGGAGGACAGCTAAAATGCAGTAAATCGATATCAAAGACGGTAAGCAAGATAAGCAAGGAAAGATCCTACTGTGATTGAGTACTCTTAGCCTATAGCCTATCCTAGATACGTACCGCAGGCTCGTAATAGCACTCTAAGTCGAGCGCCACTACGACATCGCACTAATTGCGACTTCAGGACCTGCGTGGACCACCACTAAAACGTGTCACGACCCACACCCGCTATAAGGGCACGTGTACGTGACAACGCCCAGCCCTCACCGAAAAATCGGCGTGGAACGCTGTAGATTTTCTAGTCTGACAACAGTTATATATATAACAAAACCTGTCGAGAATATGGTCAACTCCGAACGGAGGACAAGCAATGAATATATATATGAGTACCCAATCACGACTCTAAGATAACAAAGTAAAGACTGAAATGAAAAGACAACAAGACGATAAAATAATATATATAACCTGTCAAGTCCAACACAAAGAATATATACAGTCCAAGTCTCTAATACAGTCCCAGAATATAATAAAATAACAAGTAGCAAGCTGGAGACAAGGTCCAGTCCAAAATGTCTAACCTAACTAAACTAAGATAAAGGCTCGTCGGGCGGAGCTAAGCCCTGCTGAACCAAGGTCTCCAAGTCTACGCCCACTACGTCAACCGGACCGTAGTAGGTAGGACAATCCTCCTCGCCACTATCTGTAAAATTTTGTCAACATATCCAGTCAGGATGGAACGAGCACAAATCTCCATAACAGTTCTAGTTAGACGATATTGAAAATGTAGCAGTAAATAGAGAGAATCTACGAGATAAATAATGTGTACATGAATCATGGTAAGGCATATCAAGACTGTAATCTGAATGTAAGAACAGGGAAAAACAGTATAAATCATGTACAAGAATCTGGAACTATATCTATGTGAGTTTAGTATTAGTTTCAACATGTAATCGGCTTAGAACTTGATACAATGTTTGGCCTGGCTAATCATACGTGAGTGTATGATTAACACTATACAATGATGATACAATAATATCTGTGGGGTATTGATCACATCTCTACGCTAACACCCCCATCCCTGACTAATATAGTGGATCCAGTCATGACACGTCATGATACATATTCTCTGAGAGGGTAGCTAGCCTTCGCAGGAATCGTATCTATACAATGAACAATAAACAATGTAGACTTGCCCAGTGTATACCATATATAGGAGGAATAACATCTTATGACGGGATCCAGACAAATATCAATCCGTGTGAACAATGTGTCAAGAGAACAAGGATAATCTGCACTAAATACTAGAAACAAAGACGATATCATAAAACAAAATATTATCAGAGAATGTACTCGCCTGTACTGTGATGGATAAGTCGACTGAGTCCAAGATCAGTGTCTCGAGGACCTATAGATGAAATACTGTATCAATATAATGGTTTGGAAGTAAAATTAAGTCATACTGAGTCAAAATAGGTCAAGACACGTCAAACTAAGTCAATCTAAGTCAAACAAGGTCAAACTAGATTGTACGGGGTCAATCTAAGTCATATTAGGTCTAACTGGGTCAAACTGGGTCAATGCAAGTCAAACGGAATCAATCGGGATCGATTTGAGTCAACAGTTGACTTTTTGGTCAACCGGTCAACTCTGGTCAACCATGGTCAACTGTGGTCAACCCTAGGTCAACTCTAGGTCACTAGTGACTAACAGTTGACTTTCGGTCAACTGCACAAGTCTAAAGGAATTTGGGACTAAATTGGGTAAAGTGTTGACCCATAGTTGACTTTTAGTCCAAAAAGTCAACCGTGGTCAACCGGGTCCAAGACTAGGTTTAGACAGCTAATCCTACTCATTACCAACCTATATAACCCATATCCAAGTCCATCTTGGACTTGGAAACTCAAATCTTGGCCGTGGGCCAAATCCCTATTTTACCCTTTTTAAGGGTAAAATTCTACCCTCGGCGATAATCCCGTTAGCCTATCTACGCTAGTTATTTTGACCCGATCTCCCTAGGGTAGTAGGGTACTATCCTATAGGTTCGTTATCTACCATAATACCTAAGTAAAGTAGACGTCTAGTCCACCTTACGGCCCGTTGCAAAAATCTCGAATATTTCGAGATACGCACTGACACGGCGCGATACCGGCGCCCTATGACCCCGATTTCCACCCGGGAGCTTACCCGCAAAATCTAAATCACGTACCCTAGGCCCATGTCAAGTTTCGTCGCGATCCGACGCTCCGGGCTCAATTTCGCCCTCTAACTCGATTTCTACCAAAATCCCCTCTTTTAGTCTCATTCTAATTCTCCTCTTAACTTCTCTAATTCTACTTCTTCTTCTCTCAACTTCTCTAATCTTCTTCTTCTCTAATTCTCCTTCTTACTCCTCCTTCCTACTCTTCTTAAATTTCCTAACTTCTCTAGTTCCCCTCTTCTCTATTTCTTCTCTACTTCCTATTCTAACTTTTCTAAACTTCTCCTATCTAACTATCCATTTATCTATCTATACATACATATATATACATATATATATCTACCTACATATATACCTATATATACCTAGGTACTAGGGGGGGGGGTTTATGGGTGAAAGGGGGGTGAAATGGGGGGGGAGGAGCTGCTGTGACTGCTGCTACTGTTACTGCTTGCTGCTGCTGCAGCTGGTGCAGCTGCTGCTGCTGCCTATGCTGCTTGCTGCTGCTGCCTATGCTGCTGGCTGCTGCTGCCACTTCTCTCCCTCCTTCTACTCCTACTACTTCACTCCCTCATCTCCTCTCTTTATATATATATATACCTATATATATATCTCTCTATCTTTATATCTATCTATCTATCTATCTATATATATATATATATATATATATCCATATATCATATCCTCTCCTCCCCTCTCTATACACATATACACCCACACACATATACATATATATACACACACACACATATATACATATATACACACACACATATACATATTATATATACATACATATACATATATATATACAAATACACATATACCTATATAATTTCACACACACACTCTCACACACACAACCACACCACCATTCTCATTCCCTCTTCCACCACTCTCTACACACACACACAAATACATACATACATATATATTCCTCTATATATATATATCTATACATACACATATATATATATATATATATATATATATCTATATATATATACATATACATATATACCCATCATTAACATATAAACATCCTTAATTAACCACTTAACCAAACTCTAGAGAAAAACCTACAAAATAGGGGCAAAGTGTAGAGAATTGAATTCTCTACACTTAATGTAAATGACAAAAATGGAAAGGAGAATTAATGGAGGGTTTAATGGCATACCTAACTTTCTTGGGAGGAAGAAGAAGCTTGGGAAGAAAAGAATTTGAAGAAGGAAGAAGACTTTGACATGAAGTAACAAAGAAGGGGGGGGGGGGGGGGTTTTATCCATGGCCGGCCACTCCAATCCAAGGGCTATTGGGTTGGGATCCAATAGCCCATAACCCAATAACCTAAGTTGGTTCAAATTGAAATCGGGTTGGTTCGGTTTGATTCGGTTTGATTTCAAACGACTAATTAAGTCTCTAAATGACTAATTAAGTCATGGAAAATAGGTTAATAATTTCTAGCCTATTTATGATGGTACATGGGCTAAGCCCAGCTAGTATGGGGGTCCCACTAGGGTCCAGGCTACCCGGGTCTCCAAATTGGGTCCGAATTGGATAAATTCAAACCGACTCAAATAAATTCCTAAAAATCATATAAAATCATATAAAATTCCTAAAATATTATTAAACTTGAAAATAACAAAATACCCCCAATTTGAAAAACTGGGGGTTGACACAATCAACTAACAATATAAAGGTACATGTACAGTATATACACTCCGAATGGAGGTGACATAGCAATATACAGTCTCAATCACATCTAAGGCAGAATGATAAGATAAAAAGATAGATAAGTAATACTGAAATAAAAGGATCCACAGAATACAATCAGAGAGTCTAACTGTCTAAGATAACATCTCAGCAAACATCCAGAAATACAAGTCTCACTACTGAATATGAAAGAATATATACAATCTAGATCTCAAAATGACTGAAATAGTAAAACCTAGACTAGGGAGCCTCAGTCTCTAAGCTAGTGGATCAGGCTGGAAATCTGGGTCACACGAGTCATCTACAGCTGTCCCATAGTAGGTGTCTACGCAGGCCTCATCCTCATCCTCTGTAATATTTTCAACAGGTCCAGTCAGGACAGGAGCGAGCACAAAATATCTCACGCAGTTCGTATCAAGTTAGGAAATATAAAGCATGCAATAGAGTAAGGTACATAAAACGCTGAAAGAAGAATGTATATGAAAAACAGAAGAGATTTGATAACAGGAAATATCTATATATGATAAGTAAGAACCGTAAGCCAACTGTAATTTAGAGTACAATATGGTTATGTAAACGGTCTAGGACAATGCAATGGTAACTCCATTGTACGTGAGTGTACAATAGACATATACAATAGTTATACAATGTTGTACAATAGGAATTGAGTACATAACCAATTCTACTCCCCCTCCCCAATCAATACACAAGGATCCACTCCAGTTACGTTATCTTGTACAATAGTGTACAATGTTATACAATGGTTGTACAATATTATACAATAGATGTACAATGTTATACAATAGTTGTACAATGTTATACAATAGTGTACAATAGTCTATCCCTGTAACTCATGTGATAATGAGAGTACAATATGCACAATGAATATACAAGGATATGGGTATTCAATAAATACAATATGTAAGTGAAACGCACATCACAATATGTATTTAGTGAATACAAGGGGATAACATCTCAAAAGAAGATCCGTATAGTACCAATCCGTGATAACAATCGTGTCAGCATCAAGTACAGTAATCTAGAGCAAGAATAAATCCAGACAAGTATGAAACGGTCAGAGAATGTACTTGCCTGATAGCCTGAGCGTCTGAAGAGAATATACTGTCCGAGGAGTGGTGTCTGTCTCCTATAGAACAGTACAAGTCACTATGAGTCTAAAAATGATAATAAGATGCATTACAATGCATTCTAAATGAATCTAGGTCAATCTAGGTCAAACCTAAGTCACACCAAGCTAAACTAGGTCATACTAGGTCAATCTGAGCCAAACTGGGTCACACTAGGACAACCAAGGTCAAACAAGGTCACAGGAAATCAATTCAAGTCAAACTAGGTCAATTTGGGTCAAGGGTTGACTTACAGTTGACTTTTGGTCAAAAAGTCAACTCTGGTCAACACTGAGTCAACCATGGGTCAAACATGTCACATGTTGACCAACTGTTGACTTTCAGTCAACTGGTCAACTCTGGTTTGGTTTCGGTCAAATCTAGTCGCTTAAAGGCTAAGTTTGACTCTCGGTTGACTTTTGGTCAAAATGGTCAACCGACGTCAAAACTAGTCTAGGAGCACTATATTTGATCATTACCAACCAAGGGAATCAAGTTCTAACTCTATCTTAGACTCCAAACTCAACTACCCTATTTCTAGGCATTACCTATATTACCCTTACCAAGGTAAATACCTATACCTTGCACATACCACTCTAACCTAGGAATACTAGCCTAGGCTTCCTAGGATAGCTAGATACTATCCTATACTAACATTACCTACCAAGAAATCCTAGTATCTAGGTCATCTAAATCATCTTAGATCACATGTTGGCCATTTACCCAATTACCTTACCCTTACCCTCACCCTCATATACCATTCTCACATAACACTCATGATACCACACTCACTCACATACAACACCCATATAGACTTACATATAGGCTAATACTCATGCTCACACCTATAGGCTAGTAGCTATATATATAGGCTCACTATATCCATATTTAGACTCACACTCACAACTCATATATATAACACATATCTACACTCACACACTACAAGCTCACACAAATACATATATAACTCATATATATAAATACATATCTAAACTCATATATAAATACATATATATGGGCTCACATACACATACACTCCTAGGCTCATACACACTAATCTCTATCACAAACACACACACACACACACAAGCTCAATGTAGGGACTGATTTGTAGAGCTGATTTCAGGGGGTTTGGGAACATGTGAGGGCTGATATGTAGGCATGTTTTGGACTGAAATATGGGACTCATTTCAGGGTGTACACAGGCTGGTTTTGGGAGTACTCAAGGGCTGATTTGAGGCCTGTTGGGGACTGCCTCTAGGCTGGTTAAGGAGTGGGTTTTGGAGGACTGATATGGGCTGGAATGTTGGCAACAAAGGGCTGCTAACAAGGGGTAAATGGACAGCTATTTAGGGAGCTTATGGGCTGTTTTGGCAGGTTTTTAGGACTGGATTTGAGACTGAAAAGTAGGACTGTTTAGGGGCAGCCATGGGGTGTTTTAGGAGTGTGTATGGGCAGCCAAAGGGGCATGCATTGGGCTGGTTTGACCTGAGTTTAGGGGGGACTGTTTAGTGGCAAAATAGGACAGCCAACATGGTTGCATGTGGACTGGTTTATGACAGTCCAAAGGGACTGATTTGAAGGGCTGTGGAGGGCTAATTTAAGGACTGATATGGACTAAATGTGGACTGAAATGTGGTGAAATGGGGCAGTTATATGGGTGTTCAAGTGACAGCCAAGGGACAGCCATCTAGGTGGGTTAATGGACTGTTCTTGACAGCCAATAGGGTAGTTTTGGGGACTGTCCTGCTGCTGTTAGCAGCAGGAGTGAATGGGTGTTCCCCCCCTTCTAATCCACTCTCTATTCACTCACAAACCACTCCCCTCTCTAACTCTCACACTCTACCAATTACTCAAACACCTCTCCTACACAATCTAATCCCCTTCTATTCCAACATATACACACACACTCCCATGCTCTTGGCCGACCACTATATCCCACAACCAAACACAAATATACACACCACCCACCATAATATATATCCACATATATATATAAACCATATTATATATATATATATATATATATATATATATATATATATATATATATATCACCACATATATATATATATATATATATATATATATATATATATATATATATATAGATATTTACCATATGATACATTAAGACACATAGGAAAACTATTCCTAAACACATGAAAATCTGGAATTAAACATTAAACAACATCAAATCAATATATAAATAATTTTCCATGTGTCCAAATAGGGGTTTTCCCCATTAGGACACGATCCTACTCATAGGACACCTCTACAAGTGCCCAAATGGACACGAAATGGACTCAAATGGACACACAACCATGGGGGTCATTCCTATGGGTCAAAACCATCCTAATGCATGAGAGAATGAGAAAGAGGAAGGGATTTATACCTCCCGGTAGATCGAATCGAAGAAAAGCCTTCCCGAAGCGATACCGACACGTAGAGATTCCAAACGGACACGAACGAGCTCCGAATCTCTTCAAACTTGGGTAGCTCCTTCCTTGGCTAGAATGGAGAAGGAAGAAAGAAGATTTGGTGGAGAAATGGAAGGATTTGGTGATGGTTTGATTAGGGATTGCTCTCTAACTAATTTGGGGAAGAACAAGAGAGAGAGTGAAAAAGTGGAACTGTGAATGGCTATGCCTACCCACACATGGTGTGGCCAGCCCTAAATGGGCTGATATTACCCTATTTGGAAAAGCCTAAAAGCCCCCTCTCTAATCTATAGGTTAATACATGGAAGGGCTTCTAAGTCGGGGGTAGTTTAGTCAATCCTAAAATACTAATCCACATTAATCCTAACCAAAATAATTAGCCTAGTCACTAACTAAAATAACTAACATGTGGGCCATGGCTAACTAGTGTGGGCCCACTAGGGTCAATACTACCCGGGTTCCCGTTTCAAATCGGATTGAGCTAAAATTCGAACCCGACTCAAATAACCCAAAAATATTACAGTAAATAAATAAATAATTTCAAAATAATTCAAAAAATGAAAAATAACAAAAATACTCATGTTTTTGGAAACTTGGGGTGACAAATCTATCCACCTTAAAAAAATTTCGTCCTCGAAATTAAAACCAAACAATAGTAAAATATCAAATCACAAGTCATAGCTTAAAATTAAAATGATTTAAAATCTCAAAAATTACAGCATGGATTAAATGACTAAAATTATAAATTTAAAATTACTCCCAAATAGATGCTATAAGTCTGTCCACCTTAAAAAGAATCATCCACAAAATTTAAAACAAAATAACCACAGAAAATCATACAAATCGGTAATCGTATGCGTCTGTCCAATCATCATGATACTCAGAATCTCTGTTATGCCAGTGAGCAAGGCTATGATAATCACAGAGTCCTCAACTATGGTACATACCTCTAGAATTATGGTATTTAAAATTTTCGCATTGTCGCGCGCTTGGCAGCGAAAACCTTAAATTTTCATACCCGAAAAATACGTCCATAATCCGACTATATGTCCTCACTATGCCTGCTAGCATGACCCTAGAGGATTCTAAAATCTCATAATCGAGGCGACCTAGCCGATACAACTTATCTCAGAAGAAATTAAATTATAATGAAACACCAGATCAAACTTATCAACAATGAGGAAACAGATAGGAATAGATGGAACTGAATTTTAAGATAGGTATAATGAGATAAGGTGGAATGGAATCGAGAAGATCAGAACCTGCAAGCACCCCTCCTACTGCCTGAGCATCCTCGGCTGTCATGGCGAAAGCTCGCCCTGGCTGGCCTCCCCTGGCCTGCTGCTGCTGCTGTTCGAACCTCCAGGGGCGGCCCGGGGGAGGGGCAAACGGGACGTGGGCCCGGGGCACCAAGATCCAAGGGGCCCCAAATAATTTTAAGAGTTAGTAATATATATTATATAATATTAATATATAATAAAAGAGTTGGTAAAAGAGAAAAAAATTGGCTATTACTTTTACAGTAGTGAAAGTTTGTCCCTTCTGATTCCAGAGAAGAAATTCTTGTCTTCCAATTTTAGAGGCGAATTGATGGCCAACGATAAGTGTTCCTCAAAATTGTTAATTTTAATTCTCGCTTCCTTCTTTCTTCTACTTATAATTGAATCCCAAACTCCTATTTTTTTTCAATTTAATTATTCTTCATGTCCTCTTCTACTGTCCATAATTTTAAAATATACTTAGGGATTTGAAGTTAAGAATTAGGATTTTATAATAGTTGAATTGACGTGAGTTGCGGCTAAGACAACAACAACTACTCACTGAAACGTTGACACAAGTTCCGTTGAACAATCTCCAGATAATAAACTTGAGGTCTGAAATTCGAGTTTTAGTGATGAACTTGATTGTTGGTGATGCTAATAGCGACAATAACTTTAACGATCTTGAGTTGCACTGATGAATTATTGAATTTTGAGTAAACTGGTTTCCATTTTTTGCATAACATACTTTGAAATGTTGTATTACGTAGTGGATGTTTAACAAATATTAGTGATAAGATGATTTGGGGATTGTTGAATTCGGTATTTGGATTGATTGGAGGATTACTGGATTTGGTATTTAGATTTGGATCATGTGCGAAAATGAAATGTTCACTACAAAAATGTCATTTTCATTGTTTTAATTAACCATTACGGAAAAGCCAATTTGCTATTTAGATTGATCTAGTTTTTAGATGTTGATTAGTCGAACTTGAGTTGGAATGAGTTATGGTGTTTGATTATTCAATTATATGAAAAATGGCACAAGAGTTTGTGTCTAGGAGTTTTTATTGATTTTGTAGAATAATTTATGATATTATGTTTAAACGTGATCAAGACGCTTCTACTTAAATTTCTATGGTACTATTTTTTAAAGAAAAAAGCTGATTTAACGATAGCCTAAATGTAAAATGCGCTCACGATAATGAAACAATGAATCTTCTCCAAAAAAAAATTAACACTTTGTTTTAAATATATCTGAACAAGGGGCATCATTTTGAATTTTGTCCTGGGCATTAAAATACTCCGGGCCGGCCCTGCGAACCTCTGTTGCTGAGTCTGCAATGGTGGTCCCCTCTGCTGCCCTGCCGGAGCCCTAGCTCCTGGTGCTATCTGAGCCAATGGTGTCGGGTTCTTAGGACACTCTCTACACTGATGCTCCGCTGAACCGCAAAGTAAACACATGTCCCGCCTCTTCCTACAGTCGTCCCACCCATGACCTTGCTTCTTGCAGAAGTTGCACACTGTGTTCTGCTGCTGCCTGGGTGCCTGCTGATACAGTACCTGTCTCTGTCCCTGATGCTGAACAGGCCTCTGCTGCTGCTGCTGGAAGTGGACCATCGGCTGCTGATACTGCTGCTGAAACCTGATGCTGAACGTGCGGCCTCTTGGCCGGTCCTCCGCTGCTGCTGCCCCCAACTGGGTCTCGCCCCCTCTTGAGCCTAAGCTCAAGATCATCCTCAGCCAATAAGGCTCCCGTCAAAATATTCTCGAAAGTGGCATCCCTGTTGCCCTTGGTCAAGGACTTGACTTCCTTGAACAGACCCTTCCGGAACCTCTGGGCCTTCGCCACCTCGCTCAAGCCCTCTACGAATCTGTTGAGGCGGCCGAACTCCCCAGCGTACTCCTCCACTGACAGGCTCCCCTGAACTAAGCTCTCGAACTGCGACTCCAATGCTCTGAGCGCTGAATCTGGAAAGAACTTCTTCTTGAAGAAGCCCTTGAACTCCTCCAAAGTCTGTCCAGCTACCCCCACCCTGGGGTCTGACTGATACCAGGTGCGAGCAAGATCTCGCATCCGGCTAGCTGCTGCCTCAATCTGGAGATCTGCCGGTATCCGGGCCAGGGGAAAGATCTCTATATGCTCGATCCACTCGTCAGCATATAGAATCTCCTCTGTCCCCAGGAAGTCTCTGGGGCTCATCTTCTGGAACTGCTTTATCCCCGGTGTCTTCGGCTGCTGGACTGCTGGTCGAGCTGCGACTGTCGTAAGGGCCAACTCCATGTCTCTGTCCTGTCGGGCCTGCTGCCGGTCCATGAACTGCTGGAAGTAGGCGAACATCTGTGCCGCGTCCACGTATCCTGGAGGCGGCGGCTGCTGGAAAGGCACCTCTGGGATGACTGGGTCCTGCCCCCGAACTGGTGGAGGCATACCCCCTGCTGCTGGTGGAGGGGCTCCTCCGAACGCAGCTGAAACGCCTACCCCAGCTGGCATGACTGGGGCTGCGGTACCAGGGGCTGGCTGCTGGATATGAGAGGTGACAGACCTCTCATCGGCGTCCCCCTGGCCCTGGCGATGTGATCTCGTCTCAACCATCCTGGAGACGGATCAAAGAAACAATTGCTGAGAATGAGTCGAATAGCAAGGGAGGACAGTTATATTCAAGGGAAAACAATATCAGCAAGAACTGAGATGGTATGAATTAGATAAGAGTTTTTCCTAATGTGATTGAGTACCTCCAAAATATCCTTATCCTACTGCAGGCTGTAGTGATACTCTAGTTCGAATACCACTACATAAACTCGACCTGCATGGGCCACCACTAAAAACGTGTCACGATCCGCACCCACTGTAAGGGTACGAGGACGTAACAACGTCCAGCCTACGCCGCAGTGTCGGCGGTAGAACGCTGTCCTAGGTCAATCTGTCACGACCCGCACCCGCTATAAGGGCACGTGTACGTGACAACGCCCAGCCCTCACCGAAAAATCGGCGTGGAACGCTGTAGATTTCTAGTCTGACAACAGTTATATATATAACAAAACCTGTCGAGAATATGGTCAACTCCGAACGGAGGACAAGCAATGAATATATATATGAGTACCCAATCACGACTCTAAGATAACAAAGTAAAGACTGAAATGAAAAGACAACAAGACGATAAAATAATATATATAACCTGTCAAGTCCAACACAAAGAATATATACAGTCCAAGTCTCTAATACAGTCCCAGAATATAATAAAATAACAAGTAGTAAGCTGGAGACAAGGTCCAGTCCAAAATGTCTAACCTAACTAAACTAAGATAAAGGCTCGTCGGGCGGAGCTAAGCCCTGCTGAACCAAGGTCTCCAAGTCTACGCCCACTACGTCAACCGGACCGTAGTAGGTAGGACAATCCTCCTCGCCACTATCTGTAAAATTTTGTCAACATATCCAGTCAGGATGGAACGAGCACAAATCTCCATAACAGTTCTAGTTAGACGATATTGAAAATGTAGCAGTAAATAGAGAGAATCTACGAGATAAATAATGTGTACATGAATCATGGTAAGGCATATCAAGACTGTAATCTGAATGTAAGAACAGGGAAAAACAGTATAAATCATGTACAAGAATCTGGAACTATATCTATGTGAGTTTAGTATTAGTTTCAACATGTGATCGGCTTAGAACTTGATACAATGTTTGGCCTGGCTAATCATACGTGAGTGTATGATTAACACTATACAATGATGATACAATAATATCTGTGGGGTATTGATCACATCTCTACGCTAACACCCCCATCCCTGACTAATATAGTGGATCCAGTCATGACACGTCATGATACATATTCTCTGAGAGGGTAGCTAGCCTTCGCAGGAATCGTATCTATACAATGAACAATAAACAATGTAGACTTGCCCAGTGTATACCATATATAGGAGGAATAACATCTTATGACGGGATCCAGACAAATATCAATCCGTGTGAACAATGTGTCAAGAGAACAAGGATAATCTGCACTAAATACTAGAAACAAAGACGATATCATAAAACAAAAATATTATCAGAGAATGTACTCGCCTGTACTGTGATGGATAAGTCGACTGAGTCCAAGATCAGTGCCTCGAGGACCTATAGATGAAATACTGTATCAATATAATGGTTTGGAAGTAAAATTAAGTCATACTGAGTCAAAATAGGTCAAGACACGTCAAACTAAGTCAATCTAGGTCAAACAAGGTCAAACTAGATTGTACGGGGTCAATCTAAGTCATATTAGGTCTAACTGGGTCAAATTGGGTCAATGCAAGTCAAACGGAATCAATCGGGATCGATTTGAGTCAACAGTTGACTTTTTGGTCAACCGGTCAACTCTGGTCAACCATGGTCAACTGTGGTCAACCCTAGGTCAACTCTAGGTCACTAGTGACTAACAGTTGACTTTCGGTCAACTGCACAAGTCTAAAGGAATTTGGGACTAAATTGGGTAAAGTGTTGACCCATAGTTGACTTTTAGTCCAAAAAGTCAACCGTGGTCAACCGGGTCCAAGACTAGGTTTAGACAGCTAATCCTACTCATTACCAACCTATATAACCCATATCCAAGTCCATCTTGGACTTGGAAACTCAAATCTTGGCCGTGGGCCAAATCCCTATTTTACCCTTTTTAAGGGTAAAATTCTACCCTCGGCGATAATCCCGTTAGCCTATCTACGCTAGTTATTTTGACCCGATCTCCCTAGGGTAGTAGGGTACTATCCTATAGGTTCGTTATCTACCATAATACCTAAGTAAAGTAGACGTCTAGTCCACCTTACGGCCCGTTGCAAAAATCTCGAATATTTCGAGATACGCACTGACACGGCGCGATACCGGCGCCCTATGACCCCGATTTCCACCCGGGAGCTTACCCGCAAAATCTAAATCACGTACCCTAGGCCCATGTCAAGTTTCGTCGCGATCCGACGCTCCGGGCTCAATTTCGCCCTCTAACTCGATTTCTACCAAAATTCCCTCTTTTAGTCTCATTCTAATTCTCCTCTTAACTTCTCTAATTCTACTTCTTCTTCTCTCAACTTCTCTAATCTTCTTCTTCTCTAATTCTCCTTCTTACTCCTCCTTCCTACTCTTCTTAAATTTCCTAACTTCTCTAGTTCCCCTCTTCTCTATTTCTTCTCTACTTCCTATTCTAACTTTTCTAAACTTCTCCTATCTAACTATCCATTATCTATCTATACATACATATATACATATATATATCTACCTACATATATACCTATATATACCTAGGTACTAGGGGGAGGGTTTATGGGTGAAAGGGGGGTGAAATGGGGGGGGGGAGGAGCTGCTGTGAGCAGCTCCTGCTGCTGCTACTGTTACTGCTTGCTGCTGCTGCAGCTGGTGCAGCTGCTGCTGCTGCCTATGCTGCTTGCTGCTGCTGCCTATGCTGCTGGCTGCTGCTGCCACTTCTCTCCCTCCTTCTACTCCTACTACTTCACTCCCTCATCTCCTCTCTTTATATATATATATACCTATATATATATCTCTCTATTTTATATCTATCTATCTATATATATATATATCCATATATCATATCCTCTCCTCCCCTCTCTATACACATATACACCCACACACATATACATATATATACACACACACATATATACATATATACACACCACATATACATATTATATATACATACATATACATATATATATATACAAATACACATATACCTATATAATTTCACACACACACTCTCACACACACAACCACACCACCATTCTCATTCCCTCTCCCACCACTCTCTACACACACACACAAATACATACATACATATATATTCCTCTATATATATATATCATACATACACATATATATATATATATATCTATATATATATACATATACATATATACCCATCATTAACATATAACATCCTTAATTAACCACTTAACCAAACTCTAGAGAAAAACCTACAAAATAGGGGCAAAGTGTAGAGAATTGAATTCTCTACACTTAATGTAAATGACAAAAATGGAAAGGAGAATAATGGAGGGTTTAATGGCATACCTAACTTTCTTGGGAGGAAGAAGAAGCTTGGGAAGAAAAGAATTTGAAGAAGGAAGAAGACTTTGACATGAAGTAACAAAGAAGGGGGGGGGGGGGTTTTATCCATGGCCGGCCACTCCAATCCAAGGGCTATTGGGTTGGGATCCAATAGCCCATAACCCAATAACCTAAGTTTGGTTCAAATTGAAATCGGGTTGGTTCGGTTTGATTCGGTTTGATTTCAAACGACTAATTAAGTCTCTAAATGACTAATTAAGTCATGAAAAATAGGTTAATAATTTCTAGCCTATTTATGATGGTACATGGGCTAAGCCCAGCTAGTATGGGGGGTCCCACTAGGGTCCAGGCTACCCGGGTCTCCAAATTGGGTCCGAATTGGATAAAATTCAAACCGACTCAAATAAATTCCTAAAAATCATATAAAATCATATAAAATTCCTAAAATATTATTAAACTTGAAAATAACAAAAATACCCCCAATTTGAAAAACTGGGGGTGACAAATCTACCCTCCTTAAAAATTTCGTCCTCGAAATTCAAACGGTCGTACTCTTCTCTAGGTCAAGCACCCAACAATCAAGGTCTACTAAATTTTATCCTAAGTTATATAACATGTAATCTAGAAAATCAGGACACATGCATGGTTTTAAATCTCTACAGTATCATGTTATTGCAGTCTTCATTGGGGTTTTCTATTTAATCTAGCATGATCATCACATATGCAAACTAAAGGTACTAAGAAAGTAATCATCAATCAATGGGCGGAAAGAACAGGTAAAAGAAAGAGCAAGACCCTACCTCCTAGTCCAATGCGTGCAGGATCCTCAACTGTCATCGCAAAAGCCCTGTCCTGGCGGGGTATATCCCGCTGCTGGTGGAGGGCGTGATGCGGTGCCATAGGTGGCCTACCCTGTGCTCCCTGAGCTGCACGGCGATGGTTCGAAGGACAATCCCTCGCCTGATGCCCCTCGGTGCCACAGTATAGGCACAATCCCAAACGTCTCCTGCAAACCTCCCAAGATGTCCGGACCTCTTACAGTAGTGGCAAGTAGGTGCCTGCTGCGTCGGTCCCTGCTGCTGCTGCCGGGGGCACCTGCTGAACTGGTGCCCTGATCGGAGCAGGAATCTGCTGCGAGCGTTGCGGAATAGAATGATGCTGGAGTTGAGGACGCTTAGCAGCCCCCGCGCTGCTAGTAGTCCCCGAAAACTGATCACGGTCCCTCTTGGGCTTCAAGCCCAACTCCCTTTCCACCTTCCGAGCCTCTGCGTAAACCTCCGCATATGTCGCGTAGAAGGAAGGGATCAGGATCTTGATATCCCATGCCAATCCCTCCGGAAGCGCTCCGCTCGGATCACCGGGTCACTCACCATGTACTCGGCGTATCGGCTCAGCCGGCCGAACTCCGCCGCATACTCCTCTACGGTCATACTGTCCTGCTGCAGGTTCTGGAACTGCCGCACCAGGCCAATCTTGTCCGTGGGGGAAAAGAACTCTCTGAACAGGGCCCGAAACTCAGCCCAAGTATGGCCCTCTCCTGCAAGAGCCGGCTCATTCCGGAACCATGGCCGGGCAATATCTAACAACTGCAACCCAACCGCCTCGACCCTCAGGTCGGCTGCCAGGCGGCAGGCCCCCATCTGGCGCTCGATATCCTCGAGCCAGTCATCAGCATAGATAATGCCCTCAGTCCCCTTGAAATCTCTCGGACCAAGCTTCTTGAAAGCCTGGATATCCCCGATCTTCGGCTGCAACTGCTGCTGAACCTCCCTCTGTGGAGCCTGACGCTCCACTGCCGCCATAGCCAATCTGTGTGCATCCTCCATGCCCTGGCGCATGACCTCTGTCTGCCTCAACTGAGCCTCGTGCTGAGCCCGCTGGGACTCGAGCACCTGGTGGAAGAACGCTAGCATCTGCCCCATGTCTGTGGGCAGAGGAGGCAATGGAGGAATAGCTCCCATCATCACCGGAGGAGTCCCCTGCTGAGGAGGAAGAATACCCTCGGCAGCTCCCACTGTAGCCCCTGGCACTACGGGAAGAGCACCCGCAATGGCCCCAGGGACGGTCATAGAGGTAGCTGGAGGAGTACCCCCAAGAGCCCCAACAGAAGTCCCATCAGCCGGGGAAGTGACCGGAGCCTGTCCGCCAGAAGTGGCAGACCTCTCCGTCTCCCCGTGCTCCTCGCCAGGAGAATGAGTCATCAATATCCTGGAGACAAATTGAGAAGAAGATATCAATATGCCACATGAAGGCAATATCAAGGGAGGACAGCTAAAATGCAGTAAATCGATATCAAAGACGGTAAGCAAGATAAGCAAGGAAAGATCCTACTGTGATTGAGTACTCTTAGCCTATAGCCTATCCTAGATACGTACCGCAGGCTCGTAATAGCACTCTAAGTCGAGCGCCACTACGACATCGCACTAATTGCGACTTCAGGACCTGCGTGGACCACCACTAAAACGTGTCACGACCCACACCCGCTATAAGGGCACGTGTACGTGACAACGCCCAGCCCTCACCGAAAAATCGGCGTGGAACGCTGTAGATTTTCTAGTCTGACAACAGTTATATATATAACAAAACCTGTCGAGAATATGGTCAACTCCGAACGGAGGACAAGCAATGAATATATATATGAGTACCCAATCACGACTCTAAGATAACAAAGTAAAGACTGAAATGAAAAGACAACAAGACGATAAAATAATATATATAACCTGTCAAGTCCAACACAAAGAATATATACAGTCCAAGTCTCTAATACAGTCCCAGAATATAATAAATAACAAGTAGCAAGCTGGAGACAAGGTCCAGTCCAAAATGTCTAACCTAACTAAACTAAGATAAAGGCTCGTCGGGCGGAGCTAAGCCCTGCTGAACCAAGGTCTCCAAGTCTACGCCCACTACGTCAACCGGACCGTAGTAGGTAGGACAATCCTCCTCGCCACTATCTGTAAAATTTTGTCAACATATCCAGTCAGGATGGAACGAGCACAAATCTCCATAACAGTTCTAGTTAGACGATATTGAAAATGTAGCAGTAAATAGAGAGAATCTACGAGATAAATAATGTGTACATGAATCATGGTAAGGCATATCAAGACTGTAATCTGAATGTAAGAACAGGGAAAAACAGTATAAATCATGTACAAGAATCTGGAACTATATCTATGTGAGTTTAGTATTAGTTTCAACATGTAATCGGCTTAGAACTTGATACAATGTTTGGCCTGGCTAATCATACGTGAGTGTATGATTAACACTATACAATGATGATACAATAATATCTGTGGGGTATTGATCACATCTCTACGCTAACACCCCCATCCCTGACTAATATAGTGGATCCAGTCATGACACGTCATGATACATATTCTCTGAGAGGGTAGCTAGCCTTCGCAGGAATCGTATCTATACAATGAACAATAAACAATGTAGACTTGCCCAGTGTATACCATATATAGGAGGAATAACATCTTATGACGGGATCCAGACAAATATCAATCCGTGTGAACAATGTGTCAAGAGAACAAGGATAATCTGCACTAAATACTAGAAACAAAGACGATATCATAAAACAAAAATATTATCAGAGAATGTACTCGCCTGTACTGTGATGGATAAGTCGACTGAGTCCAAGATCAGTGTCTCGAGGACCTATAGATGAAATACTGTATCAATATAATGGTTTGGAAGTAAAATTAAGTCATACTGAGTCAAAATAGGTCAAGACACGTCAAACTAAGTCAATCTAAGTCAAACAAGGTCAAACTAGATTGTACGGGGTCAATCTAAGTCATATTAGGTCTAACTGGGTCAAACTGGGTCAATGCAAGTCAAACGGAATCAATCGGGATCGATTGAGTCAACAGTTGACTTTTTGGTCAACCGGTCAACTCTGGTCAACCATGGTCAACTGTGGTCAACCCTAGGTCAACTCTAGGTCACTAGTGACTAACAGTTGACTTTCGGTCAACTGCACAAGTCTAAAGGAATTTGGGACTAAATTGGGTAAAGTGTTGACCCATAGTTGACTTTTAGTCCAAAAGTCAACCGTGGTCAACCGGGTCCAAGACTAGGTTTAGACAGCTAATCCTACTCATTACCAACCTATATAACCCATATCCAAGTCCATCTTGGACTTGGAAACTCAAATCTTGGCCGTGGGCCAAATCCCTATTTTACCCTTTTTAAGGGTAAAATTCTACCCTCGGCGATAATCCCGTTAGCCTATCTACGCTAGTTATTTTGACCCGATCTCCCTAGGGTAGTAGGGTACTATCCTATAGGTTCGTTATCTACCATAATACCTAAGTAAAGTAGACGTCTAGTCCACCTTACGGCCCGTTGCAAAAATCTCGAATATTTCGAGATACGCACTGACACGGCGCGATACCGGCGCCCTATGACCCCGATTTCCACCCGGGAGCTTACCCGCAAAATCTAAATCACGTACCCTAGGCCCATGTCAAGTTTCGTCGCGATCCGACGCTCCGGGCTCAATTTCGCCCTCTAACTCGATTTCTACCAAAATCCCCTCTTTTAGTCTCATTCTAATTCTCCTCTTAACTTCTCTAATTCTACTTCTTCTTCTCTCAACTTCTCTAATCTTCTTCTTCTCTAATTCTCCTTCTTACTCCTCCTTCCTACTCTTCTTAAATTTCCTAACTTCTCTAGTTCCCCTCTTCTCTATTTCTTCTCTACTTCCTATTCTAACTTTTCTAAACTTCTCCTATCTAACTATCCATTTATCTATCTATACATACATATATATACATATATATATCTACCTACATATATACCTATATATACCTAGGTACTAGGGGGGGGGGTTTATGGGTGAAAGGGGGGTGAAATGGGGGGGGAGGAGCTGCTGTGACTGCTGCTACTGTTACTGCTTGCTGCTGCTGCAGCTGGTGCAGCTGCTGCTGCTGCCTATGCTGCTTGCTGCTGCTGCCTATGCTGCTGGCTGCTGCTGCCACTTCTCTCCCTCCTTCTACTCCTACTACTTCACTCCCTCATCTCCTCTCTTTATATATATATATACCTATATATATATCTCTCTATCTTATATCTATCTATCTATCTATCTATATATATATATATATATATATATATCCATATATCATATCCTCTCCTCCCCTCTCTATACACATATACACCCACACACATATACATATATATACACACACACACATATATACATATATACACACACACATATACATATTATATATACATACATATACATATATATATATACAAATACACATATACCTATATAATTTCACACACACACTCTCACACACACAACCACACCACCATTCTCATTCCCTCTTCCACCACTCTCTACACACACACACAAATACATACATACATATATATTCCTCTATATATATATCTATACATACACATATATATATATATATATATATATATATCTATATATATATACATATACATATATACCCATCATTAACATATAAACATCCTTAATTAACCACTTAACCAAACTCTAGAGAAAACCTACAAAATAGGGGCAAAGTGTAGAGAATTGAATTCTCTACACTTAATGTAAATGACAAAAATGGAAAGGAGAATTAATGGAGGGTTTAATGGCATACCTAACTTTCTTGGGAGGAAGAAGAAGCTTGGGAAGAAAAGAATTTGAAGAAGGAAGAAGACTTTGACATGAAGTAACAAAGAAGGGGGGGGGGGGGGGGTTTTATCCATGGCCGGCCACTCCAATCCAAGGGCTATTGGGTTGGGATCCAATAGCCCATAACCCAATAACCTAAGTTTGGTTCAAATTGAAATCGGGTTGGTTCGGTTTGATTCGGTTTGATTTCAAACGACTAATTAAGTCTCTAAATGACTAATTAAGTCATGGAAAATAGGTTAATAATTTCTAGCCTATTTATGATGGTACATGGGCTAAGCCCAGCTAGTATGGGGGTCCCACTAGGGTCCAGGCTACCCGGGTCTCCAAATTGGGTCCGAATTGGATAAAATTCAAACCGACTCAAATAAATTCCTAAAAATCATATAAAATCATATAAAATTCCTAAAATATTATTAAACTTGAAAATAACAAAATACCCCCAATTTGAAAAACTGGGGGTTGACACAATCAACTAACAATATAAAGGTACATGTACAGTATATACACTCCGAATGGAGGTGACATAGCAATATACAGTCTCAATCACATCTAAGGCAGAATGATAAGATAAAAGATAGATAAGTAATACTGAAATAAAGGATCCACAGAATACAATCAGAGAGTCTAACTGTCTAAGATAACATCTCAGCAAACATCCAGAAATACAAGTCTCACTACTGAATATGAAAGAATATATACAATCTAGATCTCAAAATGACTGAAATAGTAAAACCTAGACTAGGGAGCCTCAGTCTCTAAGCTAGTGGATCAGGCTGGAAATCTGGGTCACACGAGTCATCTACAGCTGTCCCATAGTAGGTGTCTACGCAGGCCTCATCCTCATCCTCTGTAATATTTTCAACAGGTCCAGTCAGGACAGGAGCGAGCACAAAATATCTCACGCAGTTCGTATCAAGTTAGGAAATATAAAGCATGCAATAGAGTAAGGTACATAAAACGCTGAAAGAAGAATGTATATGAAAAACAGAAGAGATTTGATAACAGGAAATATCTATATATGATAAGTAAGAACCGTAAGCCAACTGTAATTTAGAGTACAATATGGTTATGTAAACGGTCTAGGACAATGCAATGGTAACTCCATTGTACGTGAGTGTACAATAGACATATACAATAGTTATACAATGTTGTACAATAGGAATTGAGTACATAACCAATTCTACTCCCCCTCCCCAATCAATACACAAGGATCCACTCCAGTTACGTTATCTTGTACAATAGTGTACAATGTTATACAATGGTTGTACAATATTATACAATAGATGTACAATGTTATACAATAGTTGTACAATGTTATACAATAGTGTACAATAGTCTATCCCTGTAACTCATGTGATAATGAGAGTACAATATGCACAATGAATATACAAGGATATGGGTATTCAATAAATACAATATGTAAGTGAAACGCACATCACAATATGTATTTAGTGAATACAAGGGGATAACATCTCAAAAGAAGATCCGTATAGTACCAATCCGTGATAACAATCGTGTCAGCATCAAGTACAGTAATCTAGAGCAAGAATATAAATCCAGACAAGTATGAAACGGTCAGAGAATGTACTTGCCTGATAGCCTGAGCGTCTGAAGAGAATATACTGTCCGAGGAGTGGTGTCTGTCTCCTATAGAACAGTACAAGTCACTATGAGTCTAAAAATGATAATAAGATGCATTACAATGCATTCTAAATGAATCTAGGTCAATCTAGGTCAAACCTAAGTCACACCAAGCTAAACTAGGTCATACTAGGTCAATCTGAGCCAAACTGGGTCACACTAGGACAACCAAGGTCAAACAAGGTCACAGGAAATCAATTCAAGTCAAACTAGGTCAATTTGGGTCAAGGGTTGACTTACAGTTGACTTTTGGTCAAAAAGTCAACTCTGGTCAACACTGAGTCAACCATGGGTCAAACATGTCACATGTTGACCAACTGTTGACTTTCAGTCAACTGGTCAACTCTGGTTTGGTTTCGGTCAAATCTAGTCGCTTAAAGGCTAAGTTTGACTCTCGGTTGACTTTTGGTCAAAATGGTCAACCGACGTCAAAACTAGTCTAGGAGCACTATATTTGATCATTACCAACCAAGGGAATCAAGTTCTAACTCTATCTTAGACTCCAAACTCAACTACCCTATTTCTAGGCATTACCTATATTACCCTTACCAAGGTAAATACCTATACCTTGCACATACCACTCTAACCTAGGAATACTAGCCTAGGCTTCCTAGGATAGCTAGATACTATCCTATACTAACATTACCTACCAAGAAATCCTAGTATCTAGGTCATCTAAATCATCTTAGATCACATGTTGGCCATTTACCCAATTACCTTACCCTTACCCTCACCCTCATATACCATTCTCACATAACACTCATGATACCACACTCACTCACATACAACACCCATATAGACTTACATATAGGCTAATACTCATGCTCACACCTATAGGCTAGTAGCTATATATATAGGCTCACTATATCCATATTTAGACTCACACTCACAACTCATATATATAACACATATCTACACTCACACACTACAAGCTCACACAAATACATATATAACTCATATATATAAATACATATCTAAACTCATATATAAATACATATATATGGGCTCACATACACATACACTCCTAGGCTCATACACACTAATCTCTATCACAAACACACACACACACACACAAGCTCAATGTAGGGACTGATTTGTAGAGCTGATTTCAGGGGGTTTGGGAACATGTGAGGGCTGATATGTAGGCATGTTTTGGACTGAAATATGGGACTCATTTCAGGGTGTACACAGGCTGGTTTTGGGAGTACTCAAGGGCTGATTTGAGGCCTGTTGGGGACTGCCTCTAGGCTGGTTAAGGAGTGGGTTTTGGAGGACTGATATGGGCTGGAATGTTGGCAACAAAGGGCTGCTAACAAGGGGTAAATGGACAGCTATTTAGGGAGCTTATGGGCTGTTTTGGCAGGTTTTTAGGACTGGATTTGAGACTGAAAAGTAGGACTGTTTAGGGGCAGCCATGGGGTGTTTTAGGAGTGTGTATGGGCAGCCAAAGGGGCATGCATTGGGCTGGTTTGACCTGAGTTTAGGGGGGACTGTTTAGTGGCAAAATAGGACAGCCAACATGGTTGCATGTGGACTGGTTTATGACAGTCCAAAGGGACTGATTTGAAGGGCTGTGGAGGGCTAATTTAAGGACTGATATGGACTAAATGTGGACTGAAATGTGGTGAAATGGGGCAGTTATATGGGTGTTCAAGTGACAGCCAAGGGACAGCCATCTAGGTGGGTTAATGGACTGTTCTTGACAGCCAATAGGGTAGTTTTGGGGACTGTCCTGCTGCTGTTAGCAGCAGGAGTGAATGGGTGTTCCCCCCCTTCTAATCCACTCTCTATTCACTCACAAACCACTCCCCTCTCTAACTCTCACACTCTACCAATTACTCAAACACCTCTCCTACACAATCTAATCCCCTTCTATTCCAACATATACACACACACTCCCATGCTCTTGGCCGACCACTATATCCCACAACCAAACACAAATATACACACCACCCACCATAATATATATCCACATATATATATAAACCATATTATATATATATATATATATATATATATATATATATATATATATATATATCACCACATATATATATATATATATATATATATATATATATATATATATATATAGATATTTACAATATGATACATTAAGACACATAGGAAAACTATTCCTAAACACATGAAAATCTGGAATTAAACATTAAACAACATCAAATCAATATATAAATAATTTTCCATGTGTCCAAATAGGGGTTTTCCCCATTAGGACACGATCCTACTCATAGGACACCTCTACAAGTGCCCAAATGGACACGAAATGGACTCAAATGGACACACAACCATGGGGGTCATTCCTATGGGTCAAAACCATCCTAATGCATGAGAGAATGAGAAAGAGGAAGGGATTTATACCTCCCGGTAGATCGAATCGAAGAAAAGCCTTCCCGAAGCGATACCGACACGTAGAGATTCCAAACGGACACGAACGAGCTCCGAATCTCTTCAAACTTGGGTAGCTCCTTCCTTGGCTAGAATGGAGAAGGAAGAAAGAAGATTTGGTGGAGAAATGGAAGGATTTGGTGATGGTTTGATTAGGGATTGCTCTCTAACTAATTTGGGGAAGAACAAGAGAGAGAGTGAAAAAGTGGAACTGTGAATGGCTATGCCTACCCACACATGGTGTGGCCAGCCCTAAATGGGCTGATATTACCCTATTTGGAAAAGCCTAAAAGCCCCCTCTCTAATCTATAGGTTAATACATGGAAGGGCTTCTAAGTCGGGGGTAGTTTAGTCAATCCTAAAATACTAATCCACATTAATCCTAACCAAAATAATTAGCCTAGTCACTAACTAAAATAACTAACATGTGGGCCATGGCTAACTAGTGTGGGCCCACTAGGGTCAATACTACCCCGGGTTCCCGTTTCAAATCGGATTGAGCTAAAATTCGAACCCGACTCAAATAACCCAAAAATATTACAGTAAATAAATAAATAATTTCAAAATAATTCAAAAAATGAAAAATAACAAAAATACTCATGTTTTTGGAAACTTGGGGTGACAAATCTATCCACCTTAAAAAAATTTCGTCCTCGAAATTAAAACCAAACAATAGTAAAATATCAAAATCACAAGTCATAGCTTAAAATTAAAATGATTTAAAATCTCAAAATTACAGCATGGATTAAATGACTAAAATTATAAAATTTAAAATTACTCCCAAATAGATGCTATAAGTCTGTCCACCTTAAAAAGAATCATCCACAAAATTTAAAACAAAATAACCACAGAAAATCATACAAATCGGTAATCGTATGCGTCTGTCCAATCATCATGATACTCAGAATCTCTGTTATGCCAGTGAGCAAGGCTATGATAATCACAGAGTCCTCAACTATGGTACATACCTCTAGAATTATGGTATTTAAAATTTTCGCATTGTCGCGCGCTTGGCAGCGAAAACCTTAAATTTTCATACCCGAAAAATACGTCCATAATCCGACTATATGTCCTCACTATGCCTGCTAGCATGACCCTAGAGGATTCTAAAATCTCATAATCGAGGCGACCTAGCCGATACAACTTATCTCAGAAGAAATTAAATTATAATGAAACACCAGATCAAACTTATCAACAATGAGGAAACAGATAGGAATAGATGGAACTGAATTTTAAGATAGGTATAATGAGATAAGGTGGAATGGAATCGAGAAGATCAGAACCTGCAAGCACCCCTCCTACTGCCTGAGCATCCTCGGCTGTCATGGCGAAAGCTCGCCCTGGCTGGCCTCCCCTGGCCTGCTGCTGCTGCTGTTCGAACCTCCAGGGGCGGCCCGGGGGAGGGGCAAACGGGACGTGGGCCCGGGGCACCAAGATCCAAGGGGCCCCAAATAATTTTAAGAGTTAGTAATATATATTATATAATATTAATATATAATAAAAGAGTTGGTAAAAGAGAAAAAAATTGGCTATTACTTTTACAGTAGTGAAAGTTTGTCCCTTCTGATTCCAGAGAAGAAATTCTTGTCTTCCAATTTTAGAGGCGAATTGATGGCCAACGATAAGTGTTCCTCAAAATTGTTAATTTTAATTCTCGCTTCCTTCTTTCTTCTACTTATAATTGAATCCCAAACTCCTATTTTTTTTCAATTTAATTATTCTTCATGTCCTCTTCTACTGTCCATAATTTTAAAATATACTTAGGGATTTGAAGTTAAGAATTAGGATTTTATAATAGTTGAATTGACGTGAGTTGCGGCTAAGACAACAACAACTACTCACTGAAACGTTGACACAAGTTCCGTTGAACAATCTCCAGATAATAAACTTGAGGTCTGAAATTCGAGTTTTAGTGATGAACTTGATTGTTGGTGATGCTAATAGCGACAATAACTTTAACGATCTTGAGTTGCACTGATGAATTATTGAATTTTGAGTAAACTGGTTTCCATTTTTTGCATAACATACTTTGAAATGTTGTATTACGTAGTGGATGTTTAACAAATATTAGTGATAAGATGATTTGGGGATTGTTGAATTCGGTATTTGGATTGATTGGAGGATTACTGGATTTGGTATTTAGATTTGGATCATGTGCGAAAATGAAATGTTCACTACAAAAATGTCATTTCATTGTTTTAATTAACCATTACGGAAAAGCCAATTTGCTATTTAGATTGATCTAGTTTTTAGATGTTGATTAGTCGAACTTGAGTTGGAATGAGTTATGGTGTTTGATTATTCAATTATATGAAAAATGGCACAAGAGTTTGTGTCTAGGAGTTTTTATTGATTTTGTAGAATAATTTATGATATTATGTTTAAACGTGATCAAGACGCTTCTACTTAAATTTCTATGGTACTATTTTTTAAAGAAAAAAGCTGATTTAACGATAGCCTAAATGTAAAATGCGCTCACGATAATGAAACAATGAATCTTCTCCAAAAAAAAATTAACACTTTGTTTTAAATATATCTGAACAAGGGGCATCATTTTGAATTTTGTCCTGGGCATTAAAATACTCCGGGCCGGCCCTGCGAACCTCTGTTGCTGAGTCTGCAATGGTGGTCCCCTCTGCTGCCCTGCCGGAGCCCTAGCTCCTGGTGCTATCTGAGCCAATGGTGTCGGGTTCTTAGGACACTCTCTACACTGATGCTCCGCTGAACCGCAAAGTAAACACATGTCCCGCCTCTTCCTACAGTCGTCCCACCCATGACCTTGCTTCTTGCAGAAGTTGCACACTGTGTTCTGCTGCTGCCTGGGTGCCTGCTGATACAGTACCTGTCTCTGTCCCTGATGCTGAACAGGCCTCTGCTGCTGCTGCTGGAAGTGGACCATCGGCTGCTGATACTGCTGCTGAAACTGATGCTGAACGTGCGGCCTCTTGGCCGGTCCTCCGCTGCTGCTGCCCCCAACTGGGTCTCGCCCCCTCTTGAGCCTAAGCTCAAGATCATCCTCAGCCAATAAGGCTCCCGTCAAAATATTCTCGAAAGTGGCATCCCTGTTGCCCTTGGTCAAGGACTTGACTTCCTTGAACAGACCCTTCCGGAACCTCTGGGCCTTCGCCACCCTCGCTCAAGCCCTCTACGAATCTGTTGAGGCGGCCGAACTCCCCAGCGTACTCCTCCACTGACAGGCTCCCCTGAACTAAGCTCTCGAACTGCGACTCCAATGCTCTGAGCGCTGAATCTGGAAAGAACTTCTTCTTGAAGAAGCCCTTGAACTCCTCCAAAGTCTGTCCAGCTACCCCCACCCTGGGGTCTGACTGATACCAGGTGCGAGCAAGATCTCGCATCCGGCTAGCTGCTGCCTCAATCTGGAGATCTGCCGGTATCCGGGCCAGGGGAAAGATCTCTATATGCTCGATCCACTCGTCAGCATATAGAATCTCCTCTGTCCCCAGGAAGTCTCTGGGGCTCATCTTCTGGAACTGCTTTATCCCCGGTGTCTTCGGCTGCTGGACTGCTGGTCGAGCTGCGACTGTCGTAAGGGCCAACTCCATGTCTCTGTCCTGTCGGGCCTGCTGCCGGTCCATGAACTGCTGGAAGTAGGCGAACATCTGTGCCGCGTCCACGTATCCTGGAGGCGGCGGCTGCTGGAAAGGCACCTCTGGGATGACTGGGTCCTGCCCCCGAACTGGTGGAGGCATACCCCCTGCTGCTGGTGGAGGGGCTCCTCCGAACGCAGCTGAAACGCCTACCCCAGCTGGCATGACTGGGGCTGCGGTACCAGGGGCTGGCTGCTGGATATGAGAGGTGACAGACCTCTCATCGGCGTCCCCCTGGCCCTGGCGATGTGATCTCGTCTCAACCATCCTGGAGACGGATCAAAGAAACAATTGCTGAGAATGAGTCGAATAGCAAGGGAGGACAGTTATATTCAAGGGAAAACAATATCAGCAAGAACTGAGATGGTATGAATTAGATAAGAGTTTTTCCTAATGTGATTGAGTACCTCCAAAATATCCTTATCCTACTGCAGGCTGTAGTGATACTCTAGTTCGAATACCACTACATAAACTCGACCTGCATGGGCCACCACTAAAAACGTGTCACGATCCGCACCCACTGTAAGGGTACGAGGACGTAACAACGTCCAGCCTACGCCGCAGTGTCGGCGGTAGAACGCTGTCCTAGGTCAATCTGTCACGACCCGCACCCGCTATAAGGGCACGTGTACGTGACAACGCCCAGCCCTCACCGAAAAATCGGCGTGGAACGCTGTAGATTTTCTAGTCTGACAACAGTTATATATATAACAAAACCTGTCGAGAATATGGTCAACTCCGAACGGAGGACAAGCAATGAATATATATATGAGTACCCAATCACGACTCTAAGATAACAAAGTAAAGACTGAAATGAAAAGACAACAAGACGATAAAATAATATATATAACCTGTCAAGTCCAACACAAAGAATATATACAGTCCAAGTCTCTAATACAGTCCCAGAATATAATAAAATAACAAGTAGTAAGCTGGAGACAAGGTCCAGTCCAAAATGTCTAACCTAACTAAACTAAGATAAAGGCTCGTCGGGCGGAGCTAAGCCCTGCTGAACCAAGGTCTCCAAGTCTACGCCCACTACGTCAACCGGACCGTAGTAGGTAGGACAATCCTCCTCGCCACTATCTGTAAAATTTTGTCAACATATCCAGTCAGGATGGAACGAGCACAAATCTCCATAACAGTTCTAGTTAGACGATATTGAAAATGTAGCAGTAAATAGAGAGAATCTACGAGATAAATAATGTGTACATGAATCATGGTAAGGCATATCAAGACTGTAATCTGAATGTAAGAACAGGGAAAAACAGTATAAATCATGTACAAGAATCTGGAACTATATCTATGTGAGTTTAGTATTAGTTTCAACATGTGATCGGCTTAGAACTTGATACAATGTTTGGCCTGGCTAATCATACGTGAGTGTATGATTAACACTATACAATGATGATACAATAATATCTGTGGGGTATTGATCACATCTCTACGCTAACACCCCCATCCCTGACTAATATAGTGGATCCAGTCATGACACGTCATGATACATATTCTCTGAGAGGGTAGCTAGCCTTCGCAGGAATCGTATCTATACAATGAACAATAAACAATGTAGACTTGCCCAGTGTATACCATATATAGGAGGAATAACATCTTATGACGGGATCCAGACAAATATCAATCCGTGTGAACAATGTGTCAAGAGAACAAGGATAATCTGCACTAAATACTAGAAACAAAGACGATATCATAAAACAAAAATATTATCAGAGAATGTACTCGCCTGTACTGTGATGGATAAGTCGACTGAGTCCAAGATCAGTGCCTCGAGGACCTATAGATGAAATACTGTATCAATATAATGGTTTGGAAGTAAAATTAAGTCATACTGAGTCAAAATAGGTCAAGACACGTCAAACTAAGTCAATCTAGGTCAAACAAGGTCAAACTAGATTGTACGGGGTCAATCTAAGTCATATTAGGTCTAACTGGGTCAAATTGGGTCAATGCAAGTCAAACGGAATCAATCGGGATCGATTTGAGTCAACAGTTGACTTTTTGGTCAACCGGTCAACTCTGGTCAACCATGGTCAACTGTGGTCAACCCTAGGTCAACTCTAGGTCACTAGTGACTAACAGTTGACTTTCGGTCAACTGCACAAGTCTAAAGGAATTTGGGACTAAATTGGGTAAAGTGTTGACCCATAGTTGACTTTTAGTCCAAAAAGTCAACCGTGGTCAACCGGGTCCAAGACTAGGTTTAGACAGCTAATCCTACTCATTACCAACCTATATAACCCATATCCAAGTCCATCTTGGACTTGGAAACTCAAATCTTGGCCGTGGGCCAAATCCCTATTTTACCCTTTTTAAGGGTAAAATTCTACCCTCGGCGATAATCCCGTTAGCCTATCTACGCTAGTTATTTTGACCCGATCTCCCTAGGGTAGTAGGGTACTATCCTATAGGTTCGTTATCTACCATAATACCTAAGTAAAGTAGACGTCTAGTCCACCTTACGGCCCGTTGCAAAAATCTCGAATATTTCGAGATACGCACTGACACGGCGCGATACCGGCGCCCTATGACCCCGATTTCCACCCGGGAGCTTACCCGCAAAATCTAAATCACGTACCCTAGGCCCATGTCAAGTTTCGTCGCGATCCGACGCTCCGGGCTCAATTTCGCCCTCTAACTCGATTTCTACCAAAATTCCCTCTTTTAGTCTCATTCTAATTCTCCTCTTAACTTCTCTAATTCTACTTCTTCTTCTCTCAACTTCTCTAATCTTCTTCTTCTCTAATTCTCCTTCTTACTCCTCCTTCCTACTCTTCTTAAATTTCCTAACTTCTCTAGTTCCCCTCTTCTCTATTTCTTCTCTACTTCCTATTCTAACTTTTCTAAACTTCTCCTATCTAACTATCCATTTATCTATCTATACATACATATATATACATATATATATCTACCTACATATATACCTATATATACCTAGGTACTAGGGGGAGGGTTTATGGGTGAAAGGGGGGTGAAATGGGGGGGGGGGAGGAGCTGCTGTGAGCAGCTCCTGCTGCTGCTACTGTTACTGCTTGCTGCTGCTGCAGCTGGTGCAGCTGCTGCTGCTGCCTATGCTGCTTGCTGCTGCTGCCTATGCTGCTGGCTGCTGCTGCCACTTCTCTCCCTCCTTCTACTCCTACTACTTCACTCCCTCATCTCCTCTCTTTATATATATATATACCTATATATATATCTCTCTATTTTTATATCTATCTATCTATCTATATATATATATATCCATATATCATATCCTCTCCTCCCCTCTCTATACACATATACACCCACACACATATACATATATATACACACACACATATATACATATATACACACACACATATACATATTATATATACATACATATACATATATATATATACAAATACACATATACCTATATAATTTCACACACACACTCTCACACACACAACCACACCACCATTCTCATTCCCTCTCCCACCACTCTCTACACACACACACAAATACATACATACATATATATTCCTCTATATATATATATATCTATACATACACATATATATATATATATCTATATATATATACATATACATATATACCCATCATTAACATATAAACATCCTTAATTAACCACTTAACCAAACTCTAGAGAAAAACCTACAAAATAGGGGCAAAGTGTAGAGAATTGAATTCTCTACACTTAATGTAAATGACAAAAATGGAAAGGAGAATTAATGGAGGGTTTAATGGCATACCTAACTTTCTTGGGAGGAAGAAGAAGCTTGGGAAGAAAAGAATTTGAAGAAGGAAGAAGACTTTGACATGAAGTAACAAAGAAGGGGGGGGGGGGGTTTTATCCATGGCCGGCCACTCCAATCCAAGGGCTATTGGGTTGGGATCCAATAGCCCATAACCCAATAACCTAAGTTTGGTTCAAATTGAAATCGGGTTGGTTCGGTTTGATTCGGTTTGATTTCAAACGACTAATTAAGTCTCTAAATGACTAATTAAGTCATGGAAAATAGGTTAATAATTTCTAGCCTATTTATGATGGTACATGGGCTAAGCCCAGCTAGTATGGGGGTCCCACTAGGGTCCAGGCTACCCGGGTCTCCAAATTGGGTCCGAATTGGATAAAATTCAAACCGACTCAAATAAATTCCTAAAAATCATATAAAATCATATAAAATTCCTAAAATATTATTAAACTTGAAAATAACAAAAATACCCCCAATTTGAAAAACTGGGGGTGACAAATCTACCCTCCTTAAAAATTTCGTCCTCGAAATTCAAACGGTCGTACTCTTCTCTAGGTCAAGCACCCAACAATCAAGGTCTACTAAATTTTATCCTAAGTTATATAACATGTAATCTAGAAAATCAGGACACATGCATGGTTTTAAATCTCTACAGTATCATGTTATTGCAGTCTTCATTGGGGTTTTCTATTTAATCTAGCATGATCATCACATATGCAAACTAAAGGTACTAAGAAAGTAATCATCAATCAATGGGCGGAAAGAACAGGTAAAAGAAAGAGCAAGACCCTACCTCCTAGTCCAATGCGTGCAGGATCCTCAACTGTCATCGCAAAAGCCCTGTCCTGGCGGGGTATATCCCGCTGCTGGTGGAGGGCGTGATGCGGTGCCATAGGTGGCCTACCCTGTGCTCCCTGAGCTGCACGGCGATGGTTCGAAGGACAATCCCTCGCCTGATGCCCCTCGGTGCCACAGTATAGGCACAATCCCAAACGTCTCCTGCAAACCTCCCAAGATGTCCGGACCTCTTACAGTAGTGGCAAGTAGGTGCCTGCTGCGTCGGTCCCTGCTGCTGCTGCCGGGGCACCTGCTGAACTGGTGCCCTGATCGGAGCAGGAATCTGCTGCGAGCGTTGCGGAATAGAATGATGCTGGAGTTGAGGACGCTTAGCAGCCCCCGCGCTGCTAGTAGTCCCCGAAAACTGATCACGGTCCCTCTTGGGCTTCAAGCCCAACTCCCTTTCCACCTTCCGAGCCTCTGCGTAAACCTCCGCATATGTCGCGTAGAAGGAAGGGATCAGGATCTTGATATCCCATGCCAATCCCTCCCGGAAGCGCTCCGCTCGGATCACCGGGTCACTCACCATGTACTCGGCGTATCGGCTCAGCCGGCCGAACTCCGCCGCATACTCCTCTACGGTCATACTGTCCTGCTGCAGGTTCTGGAACTGCCGCACCAGGCCAATCTTGTCCGTGGGGGAAAAGAACTCTCTGAACAGGGCCCGAAACTCAGCCCAAGTATGGCCCTCTCCTGCAAGAGCCGGCTCATTCCGGAACCATGGCCGGGCAATATCTAACAACTGCAACCCAACCGCCTCGACCCTCAGGTCGGCTGCCAGGCGGCAGGCCCCCATCTGGCGCTCGATATCCTCGAGCCAGTCATCAGCATAGATAATGCCCTCAGTCCCCTTGAAATCTCTCGGACCAAGCTTCTTGAAAGCCTGGATATCCCCGATCTTCGGCTGCAACTGCTGCTGAACCTCCCTCTGTGGAGCCTGACGCTCCACTGCCGCCATAGCCAATCTGTGTGCATCCTCCATGCCCTGGCGCATGACCTCTGTCTGCCTCAACTGAGCCTCGTGCTGAGCCCGCTGGGACTCGAGCACCTGGTGGAAGAACGCTAGCATCTGCCCCATGTCTGTGGGCAGAGGAGGCAATGGAGGAATAGCTCCCATCATCACCGGAGGAGTCCCCTGCTGAGGAGGAAGAATACCCTCGGCAGCTCCCACTGTAGCCCCTGGCACTACGGGAAGAGCACCCGCAATGGCCCCAGGGACGGTCATAGAGGTAGCTGGAGGAGTACCCCCAAGAGCCCCAACAGAAGTCCCATCAGCCGGGGAAGTGACCGGAGCCTGTCCGCCAGAAGTGGCAGACCTCTCCGTCTCCCCGTGCTCCTCGCCAGGAGAATGAGTCATCAATATCCTGGAGACAAATTGAGAAGAAGATATCAATATGCCACATGAAGGCAATATCAAGGGAGGACAGCTAAAATGCAGTAAATCGATATCAAAGACGGTAAGCAAGATAAGCAAGGAAAGATCCTACTGTGATTGAGTACTCTTAGCCTATAGCCTATCCTAGATACGTACCGCAGGCTCGTAATAGCACTCTAAGTCGAGCGCCACTACGACATCGCACTAATTGCGACTTCAGGACCTGCGTGGACCACCACTAAAACGTGTCACGACCCACACCCGCTATAAGGGCACGTGTACGTGACAACGCCCAGCCCTCACCGAAAAATCGGCGTGGAACGCTGTAGATTTTCTAGTCTGACAACAGTTATATATATAACAAAACCTGTCGAGAATATGGTCAACTCCGAACGGAGGACAAGCAATGAATATATATATGAGTACCCAATCACGACTCTAAGATAACAAAGTAAAGACTGAAATGAAAAGACAACAAGACGATAAAATAATATATATAACCTGTCAAGTCCAACACAAAGAATATATACAGTCCAAGTCTCTAATACAGTCCCAGAATATAATAAAATAACAAGTAGCAAGCTGGAGACAAGGTCCAGTCCAAAATGTCTAACCTAACTAAACTAAGATAAAGGCTCGTCGGGCGGAGCTAAGCCCTGCTGAACCAAGGTCTCCAAGTCTACGCCCACTACGTCAACCGGACCGTAGTAGGTAGGACAATCCTCCTCGCCACTATCTGTAAAATTTTGTCAACATATCCAGTCAGGATGGAACGAGCACAAATCTCCATAACAGTTCTAGTTAGACGATATTGAAAATGTAGCAGTAAATAGAGAGAATCTACGAGATAAATAATGTGTACATGAATCATGGTAAGGCATATCAAGACTGTAATCTGAATGTAAGAACAGGGAAAAACAGTATAAATCATGTACAAGAATCTGGAACTATATCTATGTGAGTTTAGTATTAGTTTCAACATGTAATCGGCTTAGAACTTGATACAATGTTTGGCCTGGCTAATCATACGTGAGTGTATGATTAACACTATACAATGATGATACAATAATATCTGTGGGGTATTGATCACATCTCTACGCTAACACCCCCATCCCTGACTAATATAGTGGATCCAGTCATGACACGTCATGATACATATTCTCTGAGAGGGTAGCTAGCCTTCGCAGGAATCGTATCTATACAATGAACAATAAACAATGTAGACTTGCCCAGTGTATACCATATATAGGAGGAATAACATCTTATGACGGGATCCAGACAAATATCAATCCGTGTGAACAATGTGTCAAGAGAACAAGGATAATCTGCACTAAATACTAGAAACAAAGACGATATCATAAAACAAAAATATTATCAGAGAATGTACTCGCCTGTACTGTGATGGATAAGTCGACTGAGTCCAAGATCAGTGTCTCGAGGACCTATAGATGAAATACTGTATCAATATAATGGTTTGGAAGTAAAATTAAGTCATACTGAGTCAAAATAGGTCAAGACACGTCAAACTAAGTCAATCTAAGTCAAACAAGGTCAAACTAGATTGTACGGGGTCAATCTAAGTCATATTAGGTCTAACTGGGTCAAACTGGGTCAATGCAAGTCAAACGGAATCAATCGGGATCGATTTGAGTCAACAGTTGACTTTTTGGTCAACCGGTCAACTCTGGTCAACCATGGTCAACTGTGGTCAACCCTAGGTCAACTCTAGGTCACTAGTGACTAACAGTTGACTTTCGGTCAACTGCACAAGTCTAAAGGAATTTGGGACTAAATTGGGTAAAGTGTTGACCCATAGTTGACTTTTAGTCCAAAAAGTCAACCGTGGTCAACCGGGTCCAAGACTAGGTTTAGACAGCTAATCCTACTCATTACCAACCTATATAACCCATATCCAAGTCCATCTTGGACTTGGAAACTCAAATCTTGGCCGTGGGCCAAATCCCTATTTTACCCTTTTTAAGGGTAAAATTCTACCCTCGGCGATAATCCCGTTAGCCTATCTACGCTAGTTATTTTGACCCGATCTCCCTAGGGTAGTAGGGTACTATCCTATAGGTTCGTTATCTACCATAATACCTAAGTAAAGTAGACGTCTAGTCCACCTTACGGCCCGTTGCAAAAATCTCGAATATTTCGAGATACGCACTGACACGGCGCAATACCGGCGCCCTATGACCCCGATTTCCACCCGGGAGCTTACCCGCAAAATCTAAATCACGTACCCTAGGCCCATGTCAAGTTTCGTCGCGATCCGACGCTCCGGGCTCAATTTCGCCCTCTAACTCGATTTCTACCAAAATCCCCTCTTTTAGTCTCATTCTAATTCTCCTCTTAACTTCTCTAATTCTACTTCTTCTTCTCTCAACTTCTCTAATCTTCTTCTTCTCTAATTCTCCTTCTTACTCCTCCTTCCTACTCTTCTTAAATTTCCTAACTTCTCTAGTTCCCCTCTTCTCTATTTCTTCTCTACTTCCTATTCTAACTTTTCTAAACTTCTCCTATCTAACTATCCATTTATCTATCTATACATACATATATATACATATATATCTACCTACATATATACCTATATATACCTAGGTACTAGGGGGGGGGGTTTATGGGTGAAAGGGGGGTGAAATGGGGGGGGAGGAGCTGCTGTGACTGCTGCTACTGTTACTGCTTGCTGCTGCTGCAGCTGGTGCAGCTGCTGCTGCTGCCTATGCTGCTTGCTGCTGCTGCCTATGCTGCTGGCTGCTGCTGCCACTTCTCTCCCTCCTTCTACTCCTACTACTTCACTCCCTCATCTCCTCTCTTTATATATATATATACCTATATATATATCTCTCTATCTTTATATCTATCTATCTATCTATCTATATATATATATATATATATCCATATATCATATCCTCTCCTCCCCTCTCTATACACATATACACCCACACACATATACATATATATACACACACACACATATATACATATATACACACACACATATACATATTATATATACATACATATACATATATATATACAAATACACATATACCTATATAATTTCACACACACACTCTCACACACACAACCACACCACCATTCTCATTCCCTCTTCCACCACTCTCTACACACACACACAAATACATACATACATATATATTCCTCTATATATATATATCTATACATACACATATATATATATATATATATATATATATATATATATATCTATATATATACATATACATATATACCCATCATTAACATATAAACATCCTTAATTAACCACTTAACCAAACTCTAGAGAAAAACCTACAAAATAGGGGCAAAGTGTAGAGAATTGAATTCTCTACACTTAATGTAAATGACAAAAATGGAAAGGAGAATTAATGGAGGGTTTAATGGCATACCTAACTTTCTTGGGAGGAAGAAGAAGCTTGGGAAGAAAAGAATTTGAAGAAGGAAGAAGACTTTGACATGAAGTAACAAAGAAGGGGGGGGGGGGGGGGGTTTTATCCATGGCCGGCCACTCCAATCCAAGGGCTATTGGGTTGGGATCCAATAGCCCATAACCCAATAACCTAAGTTTGGTTCAAATTGAAATCGGGTTGGTTCGGTTTGATTCGGTTTGATTTCAAACGACTAATTAAGTCTCTAAATGACTAATTAAGTCATGGAAAATAGGTTAATAATTTCTAGCCTATTTATGATGGTACATGGGCTAAGCCCAGCTAGTATGGGGGTCCCACTAGGGTCCAGGCTACCCGGGTCTCCAAATTGGGTCCGAATTGGATAAAATTCAAACCGACTCAAATAAATTCCTAAAAATCATATAAAATCATATAAAATTCCTAAAATATTATTAAACTTGAAAATAACAAAAATACCCCCAATTTGAAAAACTGGGGGTTGACACAATCAACTAACAATATAAAGGTACATGTACAGTATATACACTCCGAATGGAGGTGACATAGCAATATACAGTCTCAATCACATCTAAGGCAGAATGATAAGATAAAAAGATAGATAAGTAATACTGAAATAAAAGGATCCACAGAATACAATCAGAGAGTCTAACTGTCTAAGATAACATCTCAGCAAACATCCAGAAATACAAGTCTCACTACTGAATATGAAAGAATATATACAATCTAGATCTCAAAATGACTGAAATAGTAAAACCTAGACTAGGGAGCCTCAGTCTCTAAGCTAGTGGATCAGGCTGGAAATCTGGGTCACACGAGTCATCTACAGCTGTCCCATAGTAGGTGTCTACGCAGGCCTCATCCTCATCCTCTGTAATATTTTCAACAGGTCCAGTCAGGACAGGAGCGAGCACAAAATATCTCACGCAGTTCGTATCAAGTTAGGAAATATAAAGCATGCAATAGAGTAAGGTACATAAAACGCTGAAAGAAGAATGTATATGAAAAACAGAAGAGATTTGATAACAGGAAATATCTATATATGATAAGTAAGAACCGTAAGCCAACTGTAATTTAGAGTACAATATGGTTATGTAAACGGTCTAGGACAATGCAATGGTAACTCCATTGTACGTGAGTGTACAATAGACATATACAATAGTTATACAATGTTGTACAATAGGAATTGAGTACATAACCAATTCTACTCCCCCTCCCCAATCAATACACAAGGATCCACTCCAGTTACGTTATCTTGTACAATAGTGTACAATGTTATACAATGGTTGTACAATATTATACAATAGATGTACAATGTTATACAATAGTTGTACAATGTTATACAATAGTGTACAATGGTCTATCCCTGTAACTCATGTGATAATGAGAGTACAATATGCACAATGAGTATACAAGGATATGGGTATTCAATAAATACAATATGTAAGTAAAACGCACATCACAATATGTATTTAGTGAATACAAGGGGATAACATCTCAAAAGAAGATCCATATAGTACCAATCCGTGATAACAATCGTGTCAGCATCAAGTACAGTAATCTAGAGCAAGAATGTAAATCCAGACAAGTATGAAACGGTCAGAGAATGTACTCGCCTGATAGCCTGAGTGTCTGAAGAGAATATACTGTCCGAGGAGTGGTGTCTGTCTCCTATAGAACAGTACAAGTCACTATGAGTCTAAAAATAATAATAAGATGCCTTACAATACATTCTAAATGAATCTAGGTCAAACCTAAGTCACACCAAGCTAAACTAGGTCATACTAGGTCAATCTGAGCCAAACTGGGTCACACTAGGACAACCAAGGTCAAATAAGGTCACAGAAAATCAATCCAAGTCAAACTAGGTCAATTTGGGTCAAGGGTTGACTTACAGTTGACTTTTGGTCAAAAAGTCAACTCTGGTCAACTCTGGTCAACACTGAGTCAACCATGGGTCAAACATGTCACATGTTGACCAACTGTTGACTTTCAGTCAACTGGTCAACTCTGGTTTGGTTTCGGTCAAATCTAGTCGCTTAAAGGCTAAGTTTGACTCTCGGTTGACTTTTGGTCAAAATGGTCAACCGACGTCAAAACTAGTCTAGGAGCACTATATTTGATCATTACCAACCAAGGGAATCAAGTTCTAACTCTATCTTAGACTCCAAACTCAACTACCCTATTTCTAGGCATTACCTATATTACCCTTACCAAGGTAAATACCTATACCTTGCACATACCACTCTAACCTAGGAATACTAGCCTAGGCTTCCTAGGATAGCTAGATACTATCCTATACTAACATTACCTACCAAGAAATCCTAGTATCTAGGTCATCTAAATCATCTTAGATCACATGTTGGCCATTTACCCATTACCTTACCCTTACCCTCACCCTCATATACCATTCTCACATAACACTCATGATACCACACTCACTCACATACAACACCCATATAGACTTACATATAGGCTAATACTCATGCTCACACCTATAGGCTAGTAGCTATATATATATAGGCTCACTATATCCATATTTAGACTCACACTCATAACTCATATATATAACACATATCTACACTCACACACTACAAGCTCACACAAATACATATATAACTCATATATATAAATACATATCTAAACTCATATATAAATACATATATATGGGCTCACATACACATACACTCCTAGGCTCATACACACTAATCTCTATCACAAACACACACACACACACACACAAGCTCAATGTAGGGACTGATTTGTAGAGCTGATTTCAGGGGGTTTGGGAACATGTGAGGGCTGATATGTAGGCATGTTTTGGACTGAAATATGGGACTCATTTCAGGGTGTACACAGGCTGGTTTTGGGAGTACTCAAGGGCTGATTTGAGGCCTGTTGGGGACTGCCTCTAGGCTGGTTAAGGAGTGGGTTTTGATGGACTGATATGGGCTGGAATGTTGGCAACAAAGGGCTGCTAACAAGGGGTAAATGGACAGCTATTTAGGGAGCTTATGGGCTGTTTTGGCAGGTTTTTAGGACTGGATTTGAGACTGAAAAGTAGGACTGTTTAGGGGCAGCCATGGGGTGTTTTAGGAGTGTGTATGGGCAGCCAAAGGGGCATGCATTGGGCTGGTTTGAACTGAGTTTAGGGGGGACTGTTTAGTGGCAAAATAGGACAGCCAACATGGTTGCATATGGACTGGTTTATGACAGTCCAAAGGGACTGATTTGAAGGGCTCTGGAGGGCTAATTTAAGGACTGATATGGACTAAATGTGGACTGAAATGTGGTGAAATGGGGCAGTTATATGGGTGTTCAAGTGACAGCCAAGGGACAGCCATCTAGGTGGGTTATTGAACAATTCTTGACAGCCAATAGGGTAGTTTTGGGGACTGTCCTGCTGCTGTTAGCAGCAGGAGTGAATGGGTGTTCCCCCCCTTCTAATCCACTCTCTATTCACTCACAAACCACTCCCCTCTCTAACTCTCACACTCTACCAATTACTCAAACACCTCTCCTACACAATCTAATCCCCTTCTATTCCAACATATACACACACACACTCCCATGCTCTTGGCCGACCACTATATCCCACAACCAAACACAAATATACACACCACCCACCATAATATATATCCACATATATATATAAACCATATTATATATATATATATATACATATACATATATATATATATATATATATATATAGAGAGAGAGAGAGAGAGAGATTAATATATATATCACCACATATATATATATATATATATATATATATATATATATATATATATATATATATATTAACAATATGATACATTAAGACACATAGGAAAACTATTCCTAAACACATGAAAATCTGGAATTAAACATTAAACAACATCAAATCAATATATAAATAATTTCCCATGTGTCCAAATAGGGGTTTTTCCCATTAGGACACGATCCTACTCATAGGACACCTCTACAAGTACCCAAATGGACACGAAATGGACTCAAATGGACACACAACCATGGGGGTCATTCCTATGGGTCAAAACCATCCTAATGCATGAGAGAATGAGAAAGAGGAAGGGATTTATACCTTCCGATAGATCGAATCGAAGAAAAGCCTTCCCGAAGCGACACCGACACGTAGAGATTCCAAACGGACACGAACGAGCTCCGAATCTCTTCAAACTTGGGTAGCTCCTTCCTTGGCTAGAATGGAGAAGGAATGAAGAAGATTTGGTGGAGAAATGGAAGAATTTGGTGATGGTTTGATTAGGGATTGCTCTCTAACTAATTTGGGGAAGAACAAGAGAGAGAGTGGAAAAGTGGAATGGTGAATGACTATGCCTACCCACACATGGTGTGGCCAGCCCGAAATGGGCTGATATTACCCTATTTGGAAAAACCTAAAAGCCCCCTCTCTAATCTATGGGTTAATACATGGAAGGGCTTCTAAGTCGGGGGTAGTTTAGTCAATCCTAAAATACCAATCCACATTAATCCTAACCAAAATAATTAGCCTAGTCACTAACTAAAATAACTAACATGTGGGCCATGGCTAACTAGTGTGGGCCCACTAGGGTCAACACTACCCCGGGTCCCCGTTTCAAGTCGGATTGAGCTAAAATTCGAACCCGACTCAAATAACCCCAAAATATTACCATAAATAATAATAAATAAATAAATAATTTCAAAATAATTCAAAAAATAAAAAATGACAAAAATATTCTTGTTTCTGGAAACTGGGGGTGACAATGAGTGACTCTGTAACGATATCATGTGTTGCTTTTCAGCTATATAATGTGGGCATCTCTCTAACTTCACAAGCTTCAAACCTGGAAGCACATTCCGATTTGCTAGGTAGCTCATTCTTTCTCGCTGATATGACTGAGCCATATGTGCTGCAGCTCGATAAATGCATTACTAACCGCATTGACCTTCTGTTCCTCTTGTGCGCTACCTTCCATATAGTAGAGACCGAACCTCTTACTTCTCCTAGCAGTAACCAGTGAACCCTTTGTAAGTTTCCACTGATCATTCGTGAAGAGAACGAAGAACCTTTCATCATCCAACTTTCCGATCGATATCAGGTTGAAGCATATGTTCCATGACGAACTCCCTAAGAACCAAAGTAGCTCATGTATTAGCCTTCAAGTGCACATCACCAGTGGCAATCACCTTTGACAAATTACCGTTGTCCGTCGTTAGCACTCCACAGTCAAATGTCGTGTAAGTGGCAAATAGTATCCTATTATGAGACACATGAGTTGAAGCTCCCAAGTCCACCAGCCTACTGTTGTCATCCTAGGTGAGGTTCATAGTCACCTCATCAACTATAATGATAATATCACCTCCATGCATTTAAGATGTTGTAGTGTTCTTGTTTTGCTTCCCTTTGTCGTTGCCTTCTCTGTCAATTACGCAAAACATTTCCTACTTTACTACTTACTCCCACCGATCCAAACACGGATCACCACAATTTCACACCGAATGTAAATTAATACAAGTAAGAGTATAAGGAAATTACTGAAGCCAAGAACTCGAAAACGAACCGATGTGGTATGCACGATGATCTCCTTTGGAACAAATCGTGAAATCTCTTCCGATTCCTTATTCTTCTTATCGCAAGTTGCAAAAGCCTCCGTTTTGTGAATTCTCTCATCTATGTTCCATCTCTCAATTATGTCATGGAAAAATATATGCCCCTTCCCAATCTCGAGAGGATTGGGACCGTCAAATTCTGATCAACACAACGATCCCAAACCTAACTTCAGCTCAGTCGAGATGGACTAGTATACCAGCGGTGTGCTGCTGGCATGTTCCAACTTCTAACCATTCCAAATCCGTCTACTCTCAGAAAATAAAAACTGCTTCAGCCTGCAGAGCAGTGTACTATCGATATGCTGCTGGTACACCAGTTGCTCTGATACTCCCCAAAACAACATTCTTTTGTCTCCAATATGAGCCCCACTTTATGGCATTCAACTACCAAAACTTCTCCAACACACGGATGGCGCTCGTCGCACTCCTGAATGTTCCCCATGAAGAAGGAACACAACCCAACAAGTAAGGGGCGTGGCTATCATATTTTACAACACTGGTATTTTGGAGGAGTGCTCGTTAGTGACAAAGTTAGTTATGGTAGTCCTAAGTATAATCTATTTCAGTGGATGAGACTGATGATTGCTGTGGATGTAGTACCTCCGGTCTGTAAAAATCCTGCCAAAAACAGCTGAGTTGTCTGCAAAGAAACTGTTCCACATTCCTTTGCATTTAGCACAAAATAAGTGGATTGTTGTCACTAAAGAAGTACTGATTATACAAGATGCTGCTTATATACCCCAGGTGAAGAAATAGAGTAAGGTATGACATGAATATTGTTGTATACGAAGTGGCCGTTGCATGATAGTTTGAGATGATGCAGTTTCATATCCATCACTGTTTTTTCCTGTTTATGAAGTTACTAAATGTTGATTCAATAGGAAAGGCTGTCTAGACAAAGCTAAGATGATGTTATATTAAATGAATTAGTTATGCATTCAGTCCAAGTCAGTCAGAAAATAGTTATCAAGGATATTAGAAATGGTTTCATTGAGTCAATGGGTTGTGATGGTCTTTGAGTGGAATGTTTATCGCTAATGAAGGACCTACTAGTTCTGTGCTTTCTTTGGAAACTATTGTTTCTACTATACAGATGACGAAGTATGAAGGGCATATTGTTATCCCGTTGCACTGAATTCTACACACAATAGGGTAGAAAGAAATATCAGCAGATCGATTAATTAAATTAATGTAAAAATATCCATTTGAGTGCTTAATTCACTTGTTAGATTTACCCACAAAGCATAACTACCTACCTGTTTGGAATATGGCGATTGGCGGTAGTCTATTCACCCACAAAACATAATGGTTGGGAAAATTCAAAGGAAATCTAAATCAATAACATCTAACCAACTAAGCATACCACCAATAAGCTAAGCATTCGTCCTATTTACAACTATAACTGGAAGGATTTTAAGGTAATCTAACCAACTAAGCATACCACCAATTAGCTAAGCATTCGCCCTATTTACAACTATAACTATGGAAGGATTTTAAGGTAATATATTTAATTTACCTGTCTTGGGGTTGAGTCACAGCCACAAATGCTTGTCCTTAACGTTGTGCTCCTCCAAACTGTTGATGATTGGTTGACCTATGGGCTTGTGGAGGTGGGCCTGTTGGACAATCTCTTATCTGGTGGTTAGGTGATCCATAATATATGAAAAGTCCTAGACGAATTCGGCTGGGATCTCCTTGATCCCATCCATTGTCCCAAAAAAAAAAAAAAAAAAAAAAAAACCCTATTGATATAGGTCATCCTGTGAGGCACTGTCAAATGTATAACTAAGAACCAGATACATTTGCTTTCTCTAGTTGCAAGTTGTCTATAGATAATTCTATCCATTTTAGGCGCCTTATGAACTTGCTCGGTTTATTTCTTTTCCAGAATATCAGTAAGATGACATATTAAGTGCCGTTATTTCTTTTTTCTGATCGAGGCAAAAGCAGGGACTAGCTCAGCAACACTGTCAATAGTTAGTCTCCTTTTGCTTCCATTGCATGTGACAACATTCCTCTGAAAGCTTCTTAGCAACTACTTGACTGTTTACTGTAGGCATATGCTGCTTTGAAATTTGCCGACGCCTGCTTGTGAGGATTAAGACTTAAGAGGCGATGCTGATGTCGTGGAATGATCATATGGAGCTTCAGGCACCTGTTCTAATCAATATTCAATTTTATTTTGTCTTCCCATTCTTAATAAACTTTATGAACTGGTTTTTCTTTTCTTTTATAGGTGGCTGAGCTTCCATTCTTTGCAACAGAATTACGATTAGGTCGTAGTGGAGCTGAGGAAATCTTCCCTCTTGGACCATTGAATGAATCTGAAAGGTCTGGTCTTTTTAACTGACTGCCTCTTCTATTAGTCCAATGCTGTCAATGAATCCTCGTCTTTAGGCCATCTCCAACCCATCCTTAAAATTTTCCTTAATTTGAGAACTCAAAAAGGAACATTCCTATATTATGCTATCCTTAAAATTTTACATCTCCAACCCATCAATCCACAAATAATAAACAATCATTATTTATTTATACATAAATTTATTTCTTCACAACTATTTAATATAATCATATACATTAATGTTATATTATTAATATTATTTACCGAGATAATATTATATTATTTTATATTATTTATATTGTATTATATTATTTTATAATATCTACCACTATTTAATTTGATATAATATTTAATTTTATATAATTTCTTCACAACTATTTAATATAATATTATTTTATAATATCTATAATATTATTTACCACCATTCTAAAAGTGTACTTTTTTAATTTGAATTTTGTTGTATTGCTTTAGCATTTTTAATTTCAATGTTATTGTAACGTTTGACTTTTTAATTTCAATGGTGTTGATGGTTGCGTTATTTTAAATTTCAATGTACTTGTTTATGTTTGTATTTAAATTTTAGAAAGTTTGTTATTTAAATATTATTTTATTAATCAAATGAATCAAAAAAAATACTAATAACAAATATATTCAATATTAGATTCTATTCGAAGATCTCAACAAGAATATTTTAATAGTATAAGTATTATATTATTTATAATTATAAATTAGAAAATATTGTAAGTTAATTAAGTTTAGTGTTTAACATATGTAGAATATATTAGTATTTAGCTACAACTTGGTGGGCAAAATGGTCATGAATTGGATCCTCAAATTTGAGGATTTTCTCTCTTCCCTCAAATTTGAGGATCCATCCTCCTTCCCTCAAAAAAATTGAGAAAATTTCCTCAATTTGAGGCTTAATTGGAGATAGATTTTGAGGGTATTCCCTCAATTTGAGGTTGAGGACTTGGGTTGGAGATGATCCTAAGAGTTCATATTTGATGTGTTGCTTGAGGCCCCAAACTTGTTTTTATTTGGAAGTCAGAACTTCGAGGCCCTTGTTTTGACGTACTGCAAACTGACCGACTTTTCAACATATACTCCCCCTCGCCATCTTAAGTTTGGTCCACAAGGGATTCAAATATTTTGCTTCAGTTTGCTAGTAAGTGTAAGTTTGAAAGCGATTAGATTGCAGTTTGTCAAACCATAGCCATCTGATTAGATGTGATTGCCTCATCCAAATTAAAACCAACATTAGGTTAAAACCAACATAAGGGAACTTGATTTGATTTCGCGCTACATAAGCTAACTCAAACAAGCACAGCTTGGCTATAACCCTAGTGTGATTTTGGTGTCAACTGTTAATGATGAACATGCTAAGAACTCTTTCCAAAAGTGTCACATTCCTCAGCAACTGATATCAGTGGCTTAACAAAATCTCACTTACTAATACAACTCTTTGTTAAATATGCATCAAAGTCTGGAGTACTTCCCCAGCTTCTCTTGAAACACATTTTAGGTTCAGTAGATGCTTCATTTGTCACAGGGTTGGCTTGGAAAAGGCGAAGAAAGACTTGGCAGAAAGCATTCAGAAGGGGATTTCTTTCGTTACAAAGTAGCTGAAGAAGAAGATGGACTAGCTATCGAGGTTATAATACAAAATCATATACAAGCTGTTCTATTATACCTTTTCCAACTTCATGAAAAAGGATAGTTGCAATCTTCAGATTTCGTGCACTGTAAAAATAAGTACAGGAATAATTTCCTAGAGCATACATATTTATATAGACAGAGAGATATCGTTATGTCCTTCTAATCCGTTCAAATAATATCAATGCTTCATTTGCTAATTAAGCTTCCTAGCTTCGTACACATACACGGGAGTGGATTTGTTGTTTCCATTATTTTGTACCAGTTCTGTAACATATTCCCAGCATGTGACACATGTTCCCAGTTCCTATAATTATGGATACAAAAAGGAGTTGTCACATACTGAGAACATGTGACAGAATTGACACTGAATAATGGGACAACATATTTGTTCCCCACATACACAATATTGACACATTTCACAATGGTATACTATCCAAGTTGATTGATTAGTTACTTTTGGGGAATGAATTATGGGTAGAAAGTTCCTAGGAGGTCTTAGCTTAGAGGCAACTTCATTATTTGCGTAGCCATGTTCCTTTCGTACGCAATACCTAAGCTTTTGAGATTTCGCCAGAGGATGTGGTATGGCTCCAATACTTTTCTGCTCAAGATTTTACAAGGTTGAATTCTAAATTATGGATTATTTCCTTTTGTGGAGCTGATCTATGAACCTTAGCTAACCAGAGTTTGATATAGAAAATGGCATCCAATTGGATGGAGTTTGAATAACCCATGTTACAAACTTGTTCATCTTAGGTCTGGCATTGTATATCATAATTGATATATGGGTTATTTGATTTTAGGGTCTCGTATAATATTAGAAATTTGTGTTTATGTTACCATATTGTCCAGAATAGGATTTTGGTCTCATCCTCACAGTTGACATGGCTGACTGTTCAAAATGAAGACTTAAACGTAAATTTTGAATATTATACGAGACTCTAAACTAAACAAAAATATATGAGGGTTGTGTGACTTGGGTTATTTATTTATTTTTATGACCAATAAAGAATGAAACTTGTAACACTGTTGTTTGTTTCTATCATGATCTTAGCAGCCATACAATCCTCTTGACAGTAGTTTCAAAGGGGACGACTTCATAGGCAACGTCTATCGTCAGATACTTTTCGTTCCGACCACATTGTTGAATGCTTGCAGCTCAAGGGCCCCGGAGGGTTGTGTAACTGTTGAGATAGGATAGAAGTAAATAACAGTGTCACAAGTCTCGTTATTTGTAGTGTCCCATCCCGCAAAGTCAATCGGAGGAATCGAAACGCCGACGGCGTTGGAACTTAGCCCTGCAACGGCTGCTCGAAGGCTCGCTCGGTCAAGACGATCGCTCGCTCAGGTGGGGAAGTTTCGGTGAACTTGCTTCATCTTAGCCTTCACTTAATAACTCGCAATGTTTTCAACTTGCACTGGTAGGCTAATCTAAAAGCTACGCACCAACATAGCTAAGGAAATAATCCCGTCGGGTCGAATTGTCTTAGAACATGGAAAATGGTCCCACGGTTTTTATAGAAGTCGGCTCAGCGTGCTTTCAAATGACACTCGATCCTTCGATCCCGTGGCTTGGGAGAAGGAAGTTGGCTTAGGTTGTTAAGTTGCTCCGATACTTGAAATAGCCTAAGTCATAGGCGTCGCCTGCGTGAATGCTTGAAAAGCATGCACGGTTCCGTCGTTTTGCCCCAACACTCAAATCAGCCTAAGTCATAGGCGTCGCCCGCATGAATGCTTAACAAAGCATGCACGGTCCCGTCCCGCAAGGCTTGGCATAGCCTTCGTACGTCCCCAAGTTAAGTCGTCTCGCACGGCTAGTTGGCTTAAGTCTAGGCACCCGAAAAGTTGGTTGTCCAAGTCGACTCCGTGTCTAGCACGTTCCCTCGACCTGTAGCTCGGCGCAGCCCTTGCTCGTCGAGTCGTTGCCCGAATAAGTTAGACAAGAGTTGTGCTGGGCTATCGAAGCCATTTCTAGCACTGTCCCGCTCTATCTGCGGTTGTCAAGTCGCGTAGTCCCTTGAGAACAAGGCTCGTCGTATAAGTATATGATTTGAGCGTTAGCGTCGCATAGAGAATCGGGTCTATCTAAGGCACGAGCTACGGTCGGTCTAGTGAAAAGCTTGCCACGAACAAAGGAAGTCCACGCGACTTGTTGTCGCCGAGATCGGTCCCGCTACTTGGGAGTCTCGCTAAGTCTTGATATGTCCCGTACCCAAGATCGATCCCCTGGCTTGGGAGTCTCGCTAAGTCTTGATATGTCCCGCACACGAGATCGGTCCCGCGGCTTGGGAGTCTCGTTAAGTCTCGATAGAAAGAAGGAATGCATGGTCATGTTGAGAAAGGACTGAATGGACTGGATAGATCGAGTATGCATGGTCATTGGGCAACTTGTCGACAAGGTGTAGTCTTCTCGAATGATCACCGGGGCGCCGGGATCATTCGGCCCGGAAGAAGCGAGTGTGGCTCAAAGTAGGATGCTGGATGACCGCATGGGAGAGTTCGACCCCACCGGGCTAGCTACCCGTGTTGGTACAGGTCGATATCCCACGAGCCATGTCCAAGATAGCTTGAAATTGCTAGTGACCACTCATGTAGATGTGTCGGCAATAGCGGCACACCGTGTGTATGCCTTTGGATTTAGGTCTAGAGCTTGAATGCAGGTCTAGTCGGTAACACAAGGTCTGGGCCTAAGACTGGGCTGCAGCATAGGCACCGTGCTTGGCACGATAGATGGCGTCGGAATGTTCATGAAAGTGATACTATGGTCCACAAGTCTTGTCTAAGTTAGCAAATGGGTCTAACAGGAAGGCCGCAAGGCGGTAGCACGATAAGTCTTGATATGTTGCGAGGCGCGGCCTCAATCTTGAAGCACGGACAAGTTTAAGCAAAGTCTAGAGGCACGACCTGCACGAGTCGTTCTCCCTTGATGTCGCTAGCACGAGAATTGGTCTAGTAGGCTTGAGTTTAAGTAAAAAGTCTTGGCGCGGCCGAGTTTGCGTAAGTTGCTCCTCGGCGAAGCACTGTCCCGAACATGTTACGAATAGAATATGGCACGACCCTGCCGTCCCGAGTTGAAATTCGGTCATGTACCTAAACGATGAGGCACTGCCTCGATCGGAATACACGTTGGTATTATAGCACGACCATGTCGTTGCACGTCGAGTTGGTTAGATGTCAAGTCTTAAAAACTGATCCTAAGCCAAGACTAGAAAGACGATCGAAAGGACTTAAGCTGCATAAAGTAAATGAACATGTCGGTTTTGTATGGGTGGGCGAGAAGCTCACTCCACCAGTACAGTTGAGTACTGACACCCACACAGTGTTCATGTGCAGGAACAGGTAGAAGCTCGTGGCGCGAAGCTCGCTTGGATGCGTCGAGGCACGGAGTTCCTTGGCGATTCGAAACGTGCGGCCGTATTGATTGAAGACTTATACGAGACATAATGTATGGACATCGCCTTCCGAAGCTTCCGCTGGCTCAAGCATTGTAATCGAGAGATAAGAGAGAGCAGAGTGAATTGTAAATGAGAGAAAAGTGAGCACGAGAGACTTGTAATTTGGCCTTGCGCCCACAAATGTAATCTTGTATTCAATATCAATAAAAGAGTTTCTTTTGAATGACTTGTGTTCATGTGTTCTCGTTTTAAATTTTCGCTGCATATTCAATGTATCTGCTTGGGACTTCTGTGCGACGACCCCGTCGCCGCCGCTGTAATCGGCCGTTATGGAACTTGCCTTGCACGAGCGCAATCTAGGCTCGTGCGGCATCACGCCTTAGCGAGGACGATCGCTCCTACGGGAGCGGGGCGTGATATAATGGTATCAGAGCACGGCTTTACGTCCTTGGACTTCAAGTTGAATTTCTCAGTTTTGAAAGCCCGTCATTGTTGAAGAAATGTGCGCTCTCTCTCAATTGTCCCTCGGCATGTCCATACAATAAGTCTAAATATTTTTAAAAGCTCATATAAGCGTTCAATCGAACACATCGATAAGCAATGGCCTTTGTGCCGAATGATGTCAACTTGTCTTGAACGAAAACGCATGCTAAAGTTAACAAGTCGCACGTGTGTCCGAATAGTCCTACGTCGACCTTAGAAGTCTCGTGCATGCCTAACTAGTCCAACGTTGACCTTAGCATGTGAGCATGCAAACTCGAATAAAAGTCCGTACGGGACAACTATGCACACGGCCTTTGGGCTAAGTTGTGTTTCGCGTCGCGCACCTCGACCCTTGGTGCAAATGAATCGCGAGCGATAATAAGTACCGCTCGGTCGGGAACGAAGATACACTTAGAGTGTCTATCGATAGGAACGCTATCGAACTAACGCTTAGGCGTACACGAAAGATTGACTTGGATTTCGAGGAAATAGTACGAACGACTTAGTGCGTCGTTGCGATGCGAGCGACTACGCTAACGATTCGTCGAACGAATCTAAAAGACGTCTTAGCAAATGATGCGAAAATGATTGCGGACTAGATCGTATGGCTCGAATCCGAGTGGTGTATGGATTTTCTTGGAAATCATTCGAGCAAGATTGAGGATTACGAGTAACGGCGAGTATGTCGGCGAGGCGATGCGATCGCGCAAAGCCTTAGAACGCGTCACGCTTAGTAAAGATGGTCGTGACTTTGAATGTCCCAAAAGAGCATCTCGTTCGGACGACTTGCGAATAGGCAACGCGAGTTAGAAAACGATATCGAAGTGATTCGGAACGATGAATGAAAATGAATGGTCTTGATCGAGGAAACTTAGAGGATCGCGCGTACGATATCGGATTGATGCAAATGAAAGTGACTTGAGTTTCGAACAATGATCTTGAAACGAGCTTGAGGAAGAGCGACTAAACTTGATCTTGAATATTGAGGAATGGTGGCACATCCAGTTCGGGCAATAGCATCAGTCGCACGACTCGAAATTGGTTGCAAAGGAGGATCATCAGGTTACGCATATCGTCGATGGTATTGAGGCGTATCAAAGATCGATATGCGATAACTCGGGGGTACTCTGACTCGGTGAATGACGATCGTGCAGATGTCATTGTTCCGATGGATGCTATACTCGGGATATTGAAACGTGTCGAAGAAAGGATAAAACTTGGTTCGAGAATTTTCTGGTTGAATGAATGACGGTCGGACTATCAAATTGAAATCTTGGCTTGGATGAAAATGAAACGTTTGGATTTGCTTCGTCGATAACCATAACTTCGACATTCTTGTCTTATGCGAGCGCAACTCCAGCCTCGCACATGCGTCGCGCCGATTTGAGACGATCACTCCGTGTGAGCGCTGGTATGGTGATTCATACAGCGGGGGTGATTGACCTAGCTTGGCGTGACAATTTGTGTGCTTCAATTTGTGGTTTGACGTGAAGGTGACTCGAGAATGGATTTGTGTGCTTGAAGAATGGAATCTTGAGGATTGAGTAGGTCCAATCCGCGCATCGAGAATGAACGAGTTTAGACTCAAACAAGAGTTACGTCCCGATGAGAATGATTATTCTGCGGGAGCGTTGCATGGTGATTCATGAACCACCGTGGTAATCGAACTCGCGTGAGATTGGGGCACAACGTATTGTCGAGCTAGATGACCTTGTGATCGAATACATGAATTGGTTAGAATTGGTGATTGAATGGATTCGAATACGCGCAATGAATGCGTTGATGCGAATAGATGATCGTGCTCGATGTTTAGAAATCTGAGTAACGCGAGCTTTGGTAGAAAAACCCGTACTACCGACTTTGGTTTGACCCTAGGATTGTGGTCAGTATTGGCATTATTGTTGGGGGACTATGATTCCAATCCTGACATTGACTTAGCCTCGTAAAGATTGGCCTAGCGGTTAGGCGAAACGCCCCTGTTGCAGAGTTATCAATCGAAGAATTGATCTTGAGGATTGGTTTGAATGGATAGCATGAATCACGAACGTAGGAAACCCTGCTCACGAGACTCGGCTGACATGCATATATTTCAGGGACGCCTGGGTATGTGCACGAGGCGACTCGAGTGAGAATGATAAATTCTCTATTATGCGGCTTGGCTGAATGTATGTATTTTGGGGACGCTTGGAATACGTGCACGATCCAGCCAAGTGATACAATGAGTTCAAGCAAGACTTGAAAGATGGGAGTGTGTCGAGATCTTAAAATCATGTTAACGAAAAGAACGATAATAGTGCGAGCGTGGCTCAGACTCAAGGAAACGAGTAGGCGTATCTCGCTCGACTGTTATAGTCCCGTGTCTAGGCTCGATTAAGTCTTGGCCATAGAAATGGTAGGATGGCTTGCCTTCAGGAAAGTCTCGAGGACGAGACTTGTTCTGAGTGGTGTATGATGTAGTGTCCCGTCCTGCAAAGTCAATCGGAGGAATCGAAATGCCGACGGCGTTGGAACTTAGCCCTGCAACGGCTGCTCGAAGGCTCGCTCGGTCAAGACGACCGCTCGCTCACGTGGGAAAGTTTCGGTGAACTTGCTTCATCTTAGCCTTCACTTAATAACTCGCAATGTTTTCAACTTGCACTGGTAGGCTAATCTAAAAGCTACGCACCAACATAGCTAAGGAAATAATCCCGTCGGGTCGAAATGTCTTAGAACATAGAAAATGGTCCCACGGTTTTTATAGAAGTCGGCTCAGCGTGCTTTCAAATGACACTCGATCCTTCGATCCCGTGGCTTGGGAGAAGGAAGTTGGCTTAGGTTGTTAAGTTGCCCCGACACTTGAAATAGCCTAAGTCATAGGCGTCGCCTGCGTGAATGCTTGAAAAGCATGCACGGTCCCGTCGTTTTGTCCCAACACTCAAATCAGCCTAAGTCATAGGCGTCGCCGCATGAATACTTAACAAAGCATGCACGGTCCCGTCCTGCAAGGCTTGGCATAGCCTTCGTACGTCCCGCAAGTTAAGTCGTCTCGCACGGCTAGTTGGCTTAAGTCTAGGCACCCGAAAAGTTGGTTGTCCAAGTCGACTCCGTGTCTAGCACGTTCCCTCGACCTGTAGCTCGGCGCAGCCCTTGCTCGTCGAGTCGTTGCCCGAATAAGTTAGACAAGAGTTGTGCTGGGCTATCGAAGCCATTTTTAGCACTGTCCCGCTCTATCTGCGGTTGTCAAGTCGCGTAGTCCCTTGAGAACAAGGCTCGTCGTATAAGTATATGATTTGAGCGTTAGCGTCGCATAGAGAATCGAGTCTGTCTAAGGCACGAGCTACGGTCGGTCTAGTGAAAAGCTTGCCACGAACAAAGGAAGTCCACGCAACTTGTTGTCGCCGAGATCGGTCCCGCTACTTGGGAGTCTCGCTAAGTCTTGATATGTCCCGCACACGAGATCGGTCCCTTGGCTTGGGAGTCTCGCTAAGTCTTGATATGTCCCGCACACGAGATCGGTCCCGCGGCTTGGGAGTCTCGTTAAGTCTCGGTAGAAAGAAGGAATGCATGGTCATGTTGAGAAAGGACTGGATGAACTGGATAGATCGAGTATGCATGGTCATTGGGCAACTTGTCGACAAGGTGTAGTCTTCTCGAATGATCACCGGGGCGCCGGGGTCATTCGGCCCGGAAGAAGCGAGTGTGGCTCAAAGTAGGATGCTGGATGACCGCATGGGAGAGTTCGACCCCACCGGGCTAGCTACCCGTGTTGGTACAGGTCGATATCCCACGAGCCATGTCCAAGATAGCTTGAAATTGCTAGTGACCACTCATGTAGATGTGTCGGCAATAGCGGCACACCGCGTGTATGCCTTTGGATTTGGGTCTAGAGCTTGAATGCAGGTCTAGTCGGTAACACAAGGTCTGGGCCTAAGACTGGGCTACAGCATAGGCACCGTGCTTGGCACGATAGATGGCGTCGGGATGTTCATGAAAGTGATACTATGGTCCACAAGTCTTGTCTAAGTTAGCAAATGGGTCTAACAGGAAGGCCGCAAGGCGGTAGCACGATAAGTCTTGATATGTTGCGAGGCGCGGCCTCAATCTTGAAGCATGGACAAGTTTAAGCAAAGTCTAGAGGCACGACCTGCACGAGTCGTTCCCCCTTGATGTCGCTAGCATGAGAATTGGTCTAGTAGGCTTGAGTTTAAGTAAAAAGTCTTGGCGCGGTCGAGTTTGCGTAAGTTGCTCCTCGGCGAAGCACTGTCCCGAACATGTTACGAATAGAATATGGCACGACCCTGCCGTCCCGAGTTGAAGTTCGGTCATGTACCTAAACGATGAGGCACTGCCTCGATCGGAATACATGTTGGTATTATAGCACGACCATGTCGTTGCACGTCGAGTTGGTTAGACGTCAAGTCTTAAAAACTGATCCTAAGGCAAGACTAGAAAGACGATCGAAAGGGACTTAAGCTACACAAAGTAAATGAACGTGTCGGTTTTGTATGGGTGGGCGAGAAGCTCACTCCATCAGTACAGTTGAGTACTGACACCCACACAGTGTTCATGTGCAGGCACAGGTAGAAGCTCGTGGCGCGGAGCTCGCTTGGATGCGTCGAGGCACGAAGTTCCTTGGCGATTCGAAGCGTGCGGCCGTGTTGATTGAAGACTTATACAAGACATAATGTATGGACATCGCCTTCCGAAGCTTCCGCTGGCTCAAGCATTGTAATCGAGAGATGAGAGAGAGCAGAGTGAATTGTAAATAAGAGAAAAGTAAGCACGAAAGACTTGTAATTTGGCCTTGCGCCCACAAATGTAATCTTGTATTCAATATCAATAAAAGAGTTTCTTTTGAATGACTTGTGTTCATGTGTTCTCGTTTTAAATTTCTGCTGCATATTCAATGTATCTGCTTGGGACTTCTGTGCGACGACCCCGTCGCCGCCGCTGTAATCGGCCGTTATGGAACCTGCCTTGCACGAGCGCAATCTAGGCTCGTGCGGCATCACGCCTTAGCGAGGACGATCGCTCCTACGGGAGCGGGGCGTGACATTATTGGTCATGAAAAAGCTTAATAACCTAAGTCACATAACCCTTACCATGCAAAACTGAATAACCCAAGTCACAACCCTCACATATTTTCGTTTAGTTTTAACGTCCCGTATAATATTCAAAGTTAGCGTTTATATCTCCATTTTGGACGGTCAACCAAGTCAACCGTTAGGAAGATACCCAAACACTCTTATGGACTATATGAAGTTTGCGTTTAGGTCTCCATTTTGGACGATCAACCCTAGTCAACCATTAGGATGAGACCCAATGCTCTTCTGGACAATATGAAGACCTAAACGTAAAATTATAATATTGTACGAGATCCTAAAACTAAATAACTCTTGATATATCTTTGATTGTGTAAGTCGTTATTGAACACAGGATATACTTAATAGTCTTCTTTTGGTGATCATCGGAAGTAATATTAATATAAACCTTGATTGAGAGAGAGTTTAGTGTTGTCATGAGATATGAAAACGAGTTGAAGCCTTCTTCCAAGTTGATTTCATCAGCTATGTTTTTTAGGCTTGATTTTAACTTGATACCCTCAACTATTTCAGCTTTTCAACTTGATATCTTAAACTTTTTTCAATACAACTTATTACCCTAAAAAAGTCAAAGATATTCCTGACCCTCCCCCAACCCTCACATGCTGCCTCCCCCGCCTCCCCAATCCCTACCACTCACCACGCTGCCACCTGTCACGCCCCAGAACCAGAATACTGGAGAGCGGGGACGGACATAGCCAGCTATGTATAACAGAATGGGATCCACACCGCTATACGGTCACGACTGTCTAGATATGTGAGGGTTTCACTACAATCCATCAGTCTCTTAAGGTCATAAAATAGCCTATTGTCTCAATCTCAACCAACTAATAATAATCACAAGATATCAGATCTCCAAATATACAATTGTAAGGCGTCCCAAACATTACATATCCAGATGATCATGAAGCTAGTCGTTACAAAATGTGAGGACTAGCAAGAGTTCAGTCATACATGATCAACCCCCGGGGCTTGTCAATCATGTTACAGCCCGTAGGCAGACAGTAAGTAAGTACAATCGAGCTAACACTTGCTCGTCGGCTAAACGTCTCAAAAGAATAATTTACAATATTACAGTGGGAGAACAAAAGAACCCACTCGATGCCCTAGTTACGCCTGGTGACCACCATCGGGCTGGAAAGCAGGGAGATCCTTTGGTGCTGCTCCGGTATCTGGCCATACAAAACCAGCTGGGTCAGACCCCAGAAAGAGCAAGTGCCACAAAGGAGGCTTCACTTAAGAACTAAGCCAGCAATTAGCACAATAATATAATTACATAATAAGAGACAGTAATTTAAGAAAAGCATGATAGGTAATTATAAAAGACAATCTTGCATAGAATCACTAAAAGACAGGACATATGGAAAAGCATGCCAGGATGATATACGATGAGATAACCATGGGACTATTCAGATAGCTAGGTTACAACCCATAAACCAAACAAGGACCGGGGTTGTAACCCTTCGTCTGAACGGAACTTGGTTTCTCTCACCATTTATCGGCAAGATAAATATAAGAAATCAGGTCAAGTAACAATCTGGAGTGACAATCATTATAGTGACAATCTGGAGTGACAATCATTATAGTGACAATCTGGAGTGACAATCATTATAGTGACAATCTGGGGTGACAATCATTATAGTGACAATCTGGGGTGACAATCATTATAGTGACAATCTGGAGTGACAATTATTCAATCATTATGGTATAATCTTGCAATCAATCAATTCTAGACAATACCATACTGGACTAGACTCCATCCAATCAATCACGGCCAATCATTGTCTACGGCTTTCTACATTAACTAACTAGGGTTATCACAGTCCTAGTTACTAGCAAGATGCAATGAGATGCTCCAAGTAGTCACAGGCCCTGCAGCTATCCAGGTTATCCAGGCAATCATTATAGTGACAATTTAGAGAGTACAATGCATTAGAGTGACAATAGAGTTCAATCATTTAAAGTGACAATCAAGAGTGCCCCACATAACAGTGGGCTGGAAATGTGCCCTACTCGTCGGCAGGCTACAAGTCCAAACATTTGTGGCCGGGATAACGGGATCGCCTGTAACTGGGGAACATCTCTTTATGATTAGTGAATTATACTAATTATTAACCTTAGTCCATTTCAGTAGGTACTCCTGACCGTGGTACTCAGGAGTCCCCTCTTAGACATGATGCAAGACAGGACTGGATTATTTGTACAAGCACAATCGCCCACGGTGTCAGGATTAATTAAACAGATCATGTCATGTCAGGTAGCCGTCGCAACAGCTATTCAAGATATATCAGGTCAGGTTATCATGCCAAGTGTACTTTGTCAGGAGTGCGCCACGGCGGGCCACTATCAGGTCATGTCAGGCTATTATGTCAGGAGTGCACCACTACGGGTCACTATCATGTCATGCTCAATTATCAATTCCAAACATATCAAGTAAATTCATGATTATCAAGTTCAGGACAAAAGGCGTAAGGATATAAAATGGACGTAAAATATCTAATGAAATATTAATATACAAGGCTATAAAAGATCAAGGGTAATCAGGCTACGCTCAAGTCAGGCTACGCTTAGGTCAGCATACGCTCAGTCAGCATACGCTCAGGCCATACGCTCAGGTCTGCGTACCAAAGGATCCATACACTTCCAATGGAAAGCGTACGCAAGGGTCAGCGTACACAAGGGCACGCTCAAGCTACAGGTCAGCGTACGCTCAAGCTAGCGTACGAAAGGGACCAGCGTACGCCTTGCTAGCGTACCAAGGCACGCTCAAGCTACAGGTCAGCGTACCAAGGCACGCGTACGCTCAAGCTAGCGTACGCTCAAGACATGCTGCCAACAGGCAGCGTATCAAGGTGAGCGTACGCTCACTAAGGAGCAGCGTACAAAGGCTAGCGTACGCTCACTAGAAGGCAGCGTACGAAGGCTAGCGTACGCTCGCTAAAGAGCAGCGTACGAAGGCTAGCGTACGCTCACTAGAAGGCAGCGTACGAAGGCTAGCGTACGCTCGCTAAAGAGCAGCGTACGAAGGCTAGCGTACGCTCACTAGAAGGCAGCGTACGAAGGCTAGCGTACGCTCACTAGAAGGCAGCGTACGAAGGCTAGCGTACGCTCGCTAAAGAGCAGCGTACGAAGGCTAGCGTACGCTCACTAGAAGGCAGCGTACGACTCAGCGGCGTAAGCTAAAAAGCAAGCTCACTGTTCACTGTCTTCTCCAAATGGCAAGAACAGCAAGAACTCTAAGGTTAAATCTAAGCTTCAATTGTCCAGATCTTGGTCAAAATAAGTCCGAATCCAAATTTCCAAATGTCAAAATTGGGTAGAATGAAATTCTCTACAGCATGGAACCATAAAAACTTGAAAACAAGGAAGCTTGATAGATCAAAACCACCAAAAATCCGAAAGTAACAAAACTCTAGATCTACAAGAATCAAAGTCTCAAAATGGAAAATGACAAGTTCTAATATGGTTTAGAATCATGAGAAGAAGCTAATGGAACCATAAAAATGAGTTCTCTTGTGGAAGCAAGTTGCACTTGCCTATGGTTGGGGAGTTGTGGAGAGGAAGGAAGAAGAAGAAGAAGAAGAAGAAGAAGAAATAAATGAGAGTTATGGAGGAGAGAGAAGGTTGGTGGGAAAATAAATATCATGGGTGGTGGTAGGTAGGGGGTTCACCTTGGTCCATGATGGACCAAGCAACCAGCCGGCCAAACCAAGTCAACCCAAACCGAGAGTAAACCAAGCCCAAATAAACCAATGAACCATTAAAACCAATTAAACTATCAATGCCAATAAAACCATGCCAATGCAAAATAAACCAAGATAACTAACCATGAATAAATAAAATATGGGTCCAAAACACGTATACGTACACTAAATACGTATCACGAATTTGGGACATTACACCACCCCCCCCCCCCCCCACCACCGCCCCCTCCCCCGCTACCCCGCCTCCTGTTGCGTCACCACCACTCCCGTTATTCCTTATGTGAGTAGTGCAGACGATAGGGGTAAGTGGGGAGGGGGTGCGCAGGGGGAGGCGGGGTGCCGGTGGGTGGGGGGTGGAGGGGAGGGCAGTTGGGGTGGGTAGCTGGAGGGGGGGCATGTGGTTAGGTGAAAAATGGATAGTTTCGTCTTTTTTTATGTTTGGGTATTAAATTGAAAATAATTCAATAGTTGAAAGTTTCAAGTTTGATGCATATCAAAGTTTAGAATATCAAGTTGAAAACTGAAATAGTTGAGGATATTAAGTTGCAATTAAGTCTTTCTCTTAACAACATTGCTTGCTGAACCGAGGGGGAACGCGTGCGGCAGACCGCACTGACGTGGCAGCCTCCCATTGGCGGGGTGGGGCCCTGTGCTAGCATAGGGGTGGCTGGAACTAATATGTTTGGGGGGGGTGTGGAGCTAATATGTGAGGGCCACGTCATCGAGTTCCGCGTGCGGTTCTACGCTGACTTTTTATTTTACAGAAAATTTGATATAGAGGGATGAGATTAGTTGTATTTACGCAAAAGATGAAGAGTTTGAAAAATTTGCACATAGAGGGATGAGACGTCATCTTAGATGGCGTCCAACAAAAACATAGTCCCTGGCGCCCTATGTGATGATGGAGTCTAGCGCCATCTAAGATGGTGCCCTATAGGATTTGGCATGCCCAAAAAAAAAACTGACATCTTTTTACAACGTGAGAAAAATTATTTTCTCATGCGTATTTTAATTCCTTGTATATTATTTTATCTTTTAATTTTTTTTCAAAAGATATTGTCACATCTTTTATACTAAATTTATTATTCTTCTAATTTATATGTAAAATTATGTCAATCTAACCTAAATTTAACTCGATATAATCTCAAATTGTTACCAATTTTATCTAGCTTTTATCTTGAATTTTTTTTTCAAACTTATGATATTTTAAAATATTAGCATGTTTTTTTAATCTTTTATTAAACTTATTAAGCGGTAACATTCTAATAGTTTAAAATATCATAACTTTGAAAAATAGTTTCAAGATAAAGTTAGATAAAATTGGTAACAATTTGATATTATATCGAGTTAAATTTAGGTTAGATCGACATAATTTTTAAATATAAATTATAAGAATAATAAATTTAGTATGACAGATGTGATAATTAGTTAAATAAAAGATTAAAAAAAACATGCTAATAATTTAAAATATCATAACTTTGAAAAATAAATTCAAGATAAAAGTTAGATAAAATTGGTAACAATTTGAAATTATATCGAGTTAAAGTTAGGTTAGATTGACATCATTTATATATATATAAATTATACGAATAATAAATTTATTATAAAAGATGTGACAATATCTTTTGAAAAAAAATTAAAAGATAAAATTGTATACAAGGAGTTAAATTATTTAAAAATAAATTTTCTCACGTTAGATGTCAAAAAAATTTGGGCACCCGAAATCCTATTGGACGCCATCTAAGATGGCGCCAGACATATGGAGGCTATTGGGCGTCATCTTAGATGGCGCCAGATTCCATCATCACATGGGACGCCATCTTAGATAGCGCCAGACAGTATGTTTTTGTTGGGCACCATTTTAGATAGCGCCAGACACTATGTTTTTGTTGGATTCCATCCCTCTCTGTGTAAAATTTTCAAACTCTCTTCCTCTTTTCGCATAAATACAATTAATTTCGTTCCTCTATATGAATTTTTTTTTTTTTTTACCATCCTTCTCCCATTCTCGTTGGCATCTCCTCCCAACCCACTTGGGCATGACATGGAATGGAATCCACTGTGCTGGCATGGTGCTGCTATTGAATCATAGCTAATCATGCAGGCAGTGATATCTCAGTGAATTTTGTTTCTGAGATTTTAACAGATGACACTTCACATCTATGACAACACCCACCAGTACCCCATTCCTATTTACTTGTTGGGGGGTCAAAGCACAGTACTATATGATCAATTAGGTTCAACAGTACAGTAGTCACCCACCCCTCCCCTTCCAAAAGCCTGCCCCCAAAGTATATTAATTGTATGTTAATTGTGAGCATCTAGCAACTGGAGTCATAACAAACTAGAAAGAAGGAAAGAGGAAAAAATTAACCACTTGAACAGTCAATATGGAGTACAAAAGGTTTTGTGTTTGCATTAAACTAGAACACAAATGCTGATATCACTACATTTCCATCTCATCTGTTTTTTTTTTTTTCTCTCTTTGTAAGGTTATGTTTGGTGTGTGACATTATGATGCCAAAGAAAGAGACTTCAGAGTGCTAGTGCCTGTCTTCTTCACAATCCAAACTTATACACAAAAAAGGGGTCAAAATGTGTCATGATTAAATATTGATAATTGCTACAAGGGTCGATATAAGGAAAAGTAGCTCTGTTGGCTTCTATTGCATGTCATTCAATTGCTTCATCTGCCTCCATCTTCCTGTTCTGTAATAGTGACTTTACTTCCTCTCCTTGTCATTGTTGTTGCAGTTGGCACCATAGAGAGGGGGACATGGTGGTGGATGGGGAAAGAGGCCCTTTGGATCTTGTCTATTCCAAACTGTGCTACTGTACAATTACTGAACAGCCTTCTTGGTCTTGATTGCTTCTCTTTTATATGAGAGTTTGCAACTTCTACTGTACTGGAAGAGGAATCTTCCTGTGTGTGACAGTGTGTGAGAGAGAATAGTCCACACACTTTAATTTCAAGATCTAGGAAGCTGATGGTACAGATATAGGAATGTAAATGGAGTCGGATCTGGTGGAGCTCTAAGCCACGGCCGGTCCAGGGGGTTGGGTTGTCCTATCCGAAGCTAGTTTTAGTTGCAGCTTGACCCTTATTGTATGTCGATCTTGAAGGGTCCTTCGTGACCTCGACCTCTTTTCGGATCACGCTGATTGTCCTATGCAGAAGGGACGTTGTCCAAATCCGAAGTCTTGTCTATCTTCTCTTCTGAGCTTCGAGCTCTCATTAGTCGTATGAGGTTGGGACATGACCAACAATACTCCACCTCCTCCGAACTCCTTTAGATTTTCTATTAGCTAAGTGACACTACAAAAATAACCCATTTTAGCGACGTCAAAATACGTCGCTAAATAAGAAAAATTCGTCGCTAAAATAATTTTGCGACGTATTTAGCGACGAAAATAGGGTGTCGCGTATAGGCATGTCGCAGATGGCAATTTCGTCGCAGAACGTCGCTGTTTGCGACGGCGTGATCATTGTCGCAAGACGCCGCAAAATTAGCGACATATAGCAACGTAAGGTTACGTCACCAAAATAGCGACGTAGAGCGACCACGTTGCGACGCCATAAACTTTATGTACGCTGACATGGCATGGCAGCCACGTGTGCACTTTAGCGACGCCTAGCGACAAATTTAGCGACGTCCGCTGACAGGTTGTCATTTTCCACGTCAGCATTTTAGCGACGTCTAGCGACGTTACGTCACTAGTTAGCGACGTGTTCTTCCAGTCGCTGTCCGTCGCGGAACGTCGCTATACGTCGCAGATATTATAAAAAAATATTTTAAAAAAATATAATTAGTATTTTTGTTATGTTGTGTGTCTGTGTTTACAGTGTGTGTGAAGTGCAGTGTTCGAACCATCGACAGTTTCGCTTACTGTTCTATGTTTTATCTTGGATAGAAAGAGCAACAGTTCAGGGTGCACTTCTCAGAGCTTCCTCTTCACGTCCTTCACCTTCTCGGGAACCTTTACGACGTCCGGAGAAAGTGAAGGACGTGAAAATGAAGCTCTCAGAAGTACACCATGAACTGTTGCTCTTTCTATCCAAGATAAAACATACAACAGTAATCGAAACTGTCGATGGTTCCGAACACTGCATTTCACATTCAATGTAAACACAGACACACATCATCACAAAAATACACATTATATTTTTTTTAAATTTCGACAGGACCTCCTTTGTATATCAGATCATCGCTTATAACCCAGCGTAGGTATATTTGTCATCCCCATCGCAGATATCACAAAGTAAATATCACAATAAAAATAGGAGGCAGTGCAAAGTAAATATCACAGACACACATCTCACAAACATCAAATAGAGTCAAATAAAAATGGAAGATAAAAAGTTTCCCACCAAGTCTATAAACGAAAGTGTACCAATAAACAATTTGCCCATAGGGCCAATACATGTACAAGTCATAAAAAAATTAATGAAATCACTGCGGACCCCTGCCGCACAACTGGGATAGAATGTAGTCATACTGCTCCTGGGTGAGCTGCACCGTAGGGGCAGTAGGAGGCAATGCAATGTCTGGAGTCGGGGCCATCGATGGACCGGGAGGACGTATCTGCTCCAGCTCTCGCAGTCGCTCACCATAAACAGCAAGGGTACTCATCACCCTCTCAGTACTCGCCTCAAGCGAAGCCGAAACCTGAGTGAGTGAGGCAGACATGCTCTTCTGCGATCCCTCCAGCTCGACCTGTCTACGCTCTGTGCGCTGCGTAGACTCGGTGAGCATGTGCAAGCTGGCAGCTGTAGCCTGATGCAGACTCATCAGCTCCTGTATACTGCGCTCGACCGCATCAAATCGTCCGGTGACGATCAGAGGGTCGGATCGTCGCTCGACCGCATCAGAAATCTGCTGCTGCAACTCGCGATGCAGCTCCTCGATCTGACGACGAACATCCTCAGCTCGTGACGACGCCTGCGAAGCCGGAGACTGCGCACTGACAGAGGGGGCCCAGGATGACTCCGAAGCCAAATACGCGCCGTAGGATCCCGTACCATAGTACGTACCCTTCTGAAGACCGCCAACGGCGGTCATCCAGAGCTCGTCCGGCGATGGAGCTGTAGGCCGGAAATGAGAGACGACCATGAGTGCTCCATCCAAATAACATTCCATAGGCCGAAAAGTCGTTGATGGTCCACATAAGGGTTGCCTTCATCTGAAAATTCTGCTTCCTGGAAACATCGTACGTGTTAGCGCCTACTTCCCATAACTGATTCAACTCATCTATCAAAGGATGTAAGTACACGTCAATGTTCCTCTTGGGATTGTTCGGACCAGGAATTATAACGGTTAGAAACATGTACTGAGTCTTCATGCACATCCAAGGCGGTAGGTTATACGGAGTGACAATCACAGGCCAGCACGAATACTGGGATCCCGAAAGACCAAAAGGAGTAAAACCGTCAGAAGATAGTCCCAACCTGATATTACGCGGATCTGAAGCAAAATCAGGATACACTCGATCAAAGTGCTTCCACGCTTCTCCATCGGATGGGTGATCCAACACTCCTTCAATCTGTTCTCGCATGTGCCAACTCATATTTTTGGCCGTCTCTTTCACCATAAATAATCTTTGCAACCGCGGCGTTAAAGGCAAGTAGTGCATTGAATCGGTCGGTCTTCTTGCACCGGTAGACCTTCTTGTACTAGTTGTCTTATAGCGATCAGCACCACAAAATCTGCACACATCTGCGTCATTGTCGTCTTTGTAGTACAGCATGCACCCATTGCGACAGGAATCAATTTTCTCGTATCCCATCCAGAGCGATCTCACCATCCTCTTAGACCGGTAGAAGTCTTTAGGCAACTTAGCACCCGCCGGCAAGATCTCTATAATCAACTCCAACACTCGGTTGTAGCATTCTTGCGACATGTTAAAATCTGACTTAATGCTCAACAGTCTTGTAACCACCTCCAACGGTGAATGATCCTCACAACCAGGATACAATGGAGTCCTTGCATTCTCCAGCAACTCCATGAACTGTGCAGCATCGGCGTTCGGTGCCTCCTCATGTGCATCATGAACGAAACTAGGCCCCGCAGCGTCGAAAACCATGTTCACGCACCCGTCGTCGTATGCATGATTATCTGAAACAAAATTAGGTCCCGCATGCATATACGGCTCAACATAAGGCTCCGGCTCTGATGCTAAAGACACAAGTTCTCCGTGTGCGGTCCACTGATAGTAATTAGGCGTGAAATTCCTCGAATACAAATGATATGTCACTTCCACTTCTGGATAATATTTCACGTTATAAATTTCACACACGGACACTTAATTTTGGTGCCGTCCATGTACTGAGGGAACGCCTTAGCAAACTGCAGGAACTGCTCTACTCCCGCTATGTATTCATCCCGCACACCACACATATCATCAGGACGACGATTGTACATTCATGAACGATTCCGCAAGTAATAATTCATATCCATTTGAAAATAATTCTGCAAAGATGGACACACATTATCCAATAGGCATAAATTCGTATATTATGTCTTATTATGGGACACACATTAGTAGCGGACAGTTACTAATAACAATGATATGCAATCTAGGTCAAACTAGGTTGTACTAAGTCAAACAAGGTCAAGCTAAGTCAAACAAAGTCAATCAAGGTCAAACAAGGTCAAAGTAGGTCAAGGGTTGACCTATAGTCGACTTTGTCAACTCTTAGTCCAATCTAGGTCAGATGTTGACTATAATTTGACTTTCAGTCAAAATAGTCAACCTTGGTCAAACAAGGTCAAATCTAAGTCAAATATTCTATTTCTAGTCATTACCTACCAAGGTACCCTTTACCTTATCGCTATTGGTATCCCAATACCAATACCTTATAATTCATATCTTACTTGGCCCTAACTAGCCCATACTAGCTAGCACACACCATTCAAGGCTATACAAGCCTAACCTATAATTCAAGTACTAATAATGACCAAAGTCAACTCAAGCTATCTCATACACACAAGTAATATCTTGGTGTCATTTGTTTAGTCTTAAAAAAACACAATCAACTAAAACTAGTACCAAGTAATGAGCAATAGTGAGTTACCAAAGCAAACTGATCAGACTAAAGAATGCCAATCAATTTGGAAAGATGGATACACTGTTGACCATTTAACAAACATGAAGACAACAACAACAAAAAATATTGTTAAACAACAATCATCAATAATGAAACTAGAACACATTCTCTACATTCATCACAATCAAGAAACCATTACACTACAAACCTCCATAGTTGTTCAGAGATCAAAGGATGGATCAGTATCAATCTAGACAGTCAAATCTCGAAAATGAAGATGGCAAACCTCGAATATAAGCACTCAAAAGTATTGGCAAACCTAATGAACTAATTATACCAAGAATTGTGGATCGAAATAAGGTTTACAATATAATTGTGCATGCAAACCAAGATTTCCTCTATTATTCAAAACAAAGTGTCATTATTTTTTTTTCTAGATCAAACATTATGTTTATCAATGGTGCTAACCTGTGTGTGGGTATGGGTGTATGGTACATGGCAGTTCAACAAATAGGTGTGGACAAGTATAGGCTAGTGTGTGTGTTTGGATGTGATACCATTTTGTGTCAATGGGGCAATGTGTGTGTGTAGAGTACATGGTGCATATAGATAGGGTGTATGTGATAGGTTTGCATATGTGTGTAATGTATATGGGACTGTTCTCATTTTGTGTATGTGTCAAAAAATGGTTTAGATATAGGTGTGTGTCAAAGTTAGCTACTAGGGTGTTGTGTGGTGGTACATGTATATGTGTGTGTGTATTTGTAACCTGGAAAACAGTGTGTCAAATGAGGGTGTGTGTGTGTAGAGAGTGGACATGTAACAGAGAAAACAATGTGTTAACAGGGAAAAGCAGCTAGTGTAATGTATGTAATGAAATTCAGTGTTCATGTGGATGTGTATGGTACATGTGAACTCAGTGGTGTGAGCCATTCTCAGGAAAATGGTTCCCAGGTTTGTGACAGTTCATTAACCCCAAACCAATCCAAAATTCATTTCGAAATTCCTATTTGTCCAATGCAAATCCTAACCATAGTAGCTAACACACAGGTGAAAGTATTTAACATGAAAGTTAATCATCAAAATTAGTTTGAGAACAAGGAATTAAAATCAGAATTTAAACTAACAGGACTGTTCAGTCTAAACAGCCCATTCCTATATTCGAATCCAATATAGGAGGAGGAGTATGTGTGTGTGTCTGTGTGTGTGTCTGTGTGTCCGTGTCCGTGTGTGTCCGTGTGTGTATGTGTGTGTCTGTGTGTGTGTGTGTGTGTGTGTGTGTGTGTGTCCGTGTCCGTGTGTGTCCGTGTGTGTGTGTGTGTGTGTGTCCGTGGGAGAGGAGGAGGAGGAGTTAGGTTAGGGTTTACCTGACGAAGAGGAGGAGGAGCTCGAGGAGGAGGAGCACGACGGGGTTGGGCTCGCCGGGGGTGGGGAGTCGCCGGAGGAGCTCGAGGAGGGGGAGAAAATTTGGAGAGGGGGAAAAAAATTTCGAGTGGGGGAAAAAAAGAGCACAGCATGCCCTAAGTAAAATAGTTAGCGACGTCACCAGTCGACGTCGCTAACCGTCGCAAAAATTTTAATATAGGCGACATATTTTAATAATATGTCGCTGGACGTCGCTATTCAGCGACGTAGTTTATGTAGTGTCGCTGAACGTCGCTATTCAGCGACGGTTTGCGACATCAATATAAGAGAGGCGCTATATTATATGTTTAGCGACGAAATTTTATTCCGTCGCTAATAGAGCATATTTTAGTAATGTGAACATTTTTTTAACACTTCATAAGCGACGCAGAGACGTCGCAGGTATGTGGACTTGCAATGGATCCAATATATTTTCAGAGTGGAAAATAAATATGGATACAGATACAGATACTCAACCTCCGACCTGAATCCGACCCACTAGAGCTAGATCCTTATATAGATACAAGCATATGTGCTCAATCTAGTCATAAACAAACAGGATGATATTATAGAGATTGGTGCAGCTTTAACTAAAACTTTTTAGCATGTGAGGAAGTGAAGAAGGTCAAGGGAGAAATGGATGGGATCATATAATCAAGTGATATCTACTTGCTTTTGATTTGTCCACCACTGGCCATGCACCACTGGCCATGCCACCTTTTATCACTGCAAGCTTCAACAGTGACAACCGTGTCTCTGTCTCAATTTTTCTTTTTATATTATTTTCTTTGGTTGGTGTTTGGGTCTTGTCAATCTACATTCAAAATTTGTCTATACATACCTAGAATTTCTAGCAGCCCATTGACTATGACTTTGTACCTCTCCCTGTTTATAAGTCCGTCTTGTAAATGTTCTCGTTTCAACTTAATTCCAACTAGGGGTGAGAAAACCAAAAATCGAACCGAACCGAACCGAAATATGACAAACGGTTTGATTTTTTGGTTATCGGTTCGATTTACTGTTTAAAATTTTGAAAATTTGAAATAACGGTTCGGTTTTCGATTTTTTATCCGAAAAAATGAACCGAACCGAAAACCGATTTATATTTAGTAATTTATCAAACTATCCACAATATACATATACTAATGTTTATTAACCCCTAACTGAGCGCACTCTCTTCTCCTATTCTATGTCGGTGCTTCTTTGAGCACTCTCTCTATCTACCATCAACCTATATATACTAATATCTTTCACTTTATGTAATATAACAATTCATAAATACAATAATATCATATATTTTTTTAAAATTTGTTATTTAAATAGGCTCATTTTGCTAAAAATTTGAAGGCCATGCACATTGGCCCATGAAACCGAACTGACCGAAAACCGAGCCGAATTAATTCGGTTCGATTTTGTTCGGTTTTTATAAAAATGGTTCGGTTTTCGGTTTTGAGAAATACGGTTTACGGTTATTTCGGTTTTCACATATTCGGTTCAGTTTGAACCGAATCGAACCGATGCTCACCCCTAATTCCAACTTTGCACAAAAGTACACTTTATTTCCTATCCTATTTTTTAACGAAAAATTTTACACCGGGAGAATAAACTTTAATGTATTTATGTAAAAGAGAATAACTTTAGAAAAATAATGAAAGAGATGACGATATGAAATTAGAGATGTCGCTGCACACATGACACGATCTTGGTGATATTTGTGATGGCGCCAAGCCCTCCTGGTGCCATCATTAATGTTGTCAGACTTTGTACTTTTTTTTTTACAGAGGATAGAGGAGAGAATTTAATGAAAAGAACGAAAAGCTATTCAAAACGTATCTATAACATGTGCAACGATGTGTGGTGTATTTCGTTATGGTTTTTGGTATATACTTTCTAATAATTTTTTATAAAAATTTATAATAGTTTCTTATAAATTTAAGGGGACTTTTGGTATTAGAAACTATTATAAATTTTTATTAAAAAAAAAATCTCCGTAACAAGTTTCTAATAAAAATTTAACTTTTTTTTATAATATTTTGTTATGGCTTTTGGTATATAGTTTCTTGTAATTCATTGACAAGTTTCTTTATATATATATATATATATATATATATATATATATATATATATATATATATATATATATATATATATTGCCAATGGCCTTGTAGCCTACCGGTTAGGGCCTTTGGTACCCGGGGCATTGGACGGAGTTCGAGCCCCCACGGGGGCGGCTTGGTGGTTCGCCCACGGCCCCCGGGCCAGGCGGTGGCTGGGTGTCTTTGACACGGCCGCTTGGTTTTTAAAAAAAAAAGATATATATATATATATATATATATATATATATATATATATATATATATATATATATATATATATATATATATATATATATATATATATATATTGGAAAAAATGTGAATTTTATTCCAAAGGAAAAGCCATAATCTTACAACATACAAACAGAGTGGGCCAGACGAACTCTGGCTGTTCGAAACCAGTCCTGCCCTCTACCCCTGCTATCTCAGATCACCGTGATGATGTCCTATATATATATATATATATATATATATATATATATATATATATATATATATATATATATATCACACAGTTTCTTGTAATCCCGTGACAAGTTTCTAATAAAAATTAAAAAATCTATAATATTGTTGAAAAATAGTTTAAATAATAATTTGTTATAGATACGTATCAAGTATTAAACTAAAAAAATGTTAAGATATTAGATAAATCTATAATAAATTCTCTCTCCTCTCTTTTCTGTAAAAAAAGTACAAAGTCTGGCAACATTAATGATGCCGCCAAGGGGGAAGGGGGGCCTTTGGCGACATCACAAATGTCGCCAATGTCGCGTCATGTGTGCGGCGACATGTCTAATATCGTATCGTCATCTCTTTCGTTATTTCTCTAAATTTATCTTATTTTGTGTAAATACACGAAAATTTATTCCCTTGTGTAAATTTTTCTGTTTTTTTAATATACATATAAAAATATCTTAAAGTGTGACTATCTTGAAATATACAAAAGCATGGGGTGTAAAATGAACACGACTGACCGTCATCCGATCCTACTCAACAAATGGTCCCATCGTGGACTGTCTAAACCACTATTTGAATCAGAACAAAATTACTGGTCCAAATTTTTTTAGCAACCAAGTTTCGGCTTGATTGTCCGTGAAATAAAGTAAGAATTTTGACATTCCCATTTTGAGAGTTAATTTTAAAGCCGGTGTTTTGAATTGTTTTTTGCGTTTTAATGATACAAATACATAATAATTCACATAGCAAAGACTTTTTGTTACATGATTAATCAAAATTTTCATTAGAAGCTTACTTGTTAATTAAAATTTTCATTAGAAGCTTAGTTTAAGGCCGTGTTTCGGTGTTTTGCCTACCTGGAGGTCTAAAAACTTGATTTAATGTAAAAATAAACTAAAGCAGGTCCATTCTACTTTAAACATATTTATGCTGAAAAAGTATAACTAATCCCATATCCTATTCGATTCCGGTTCACCCGAACAAGCCTGGTGAACCGGACGCGAGCCTAGCTAATTCCTAACGTGTCCGAGTTTGAACATTAAAGTTTGGATCTGATTTGGACCTAACCGAACTTAGACCCGTCTGAGTCCAATTTTGTTAGGAGCTTCAAGATGAGGTTGTTCGTATAGTTCTTTTACAACCCTAACAAAAGCTTTTGCACCTTGACCCTATTTGTTAGCGTATCCACAATAGATGGAGCTGAAAAATATATCTTGAGCTCCAAATTTACAAGGGAAAGGGGGGGGGGGGGGGGGGGGGGGGGGGGAATTTCTGTGTCGGATACACCATCCACATGTCAACCGTTAGATTGTATGGAAATGTGTGCATGCACACATTCCGATACAATTTAACGATTGAGGACGAAGGGTGTATGCTGTGTTCGACACATAAAATAATTTATCTAGATTAGGAGTGTCTAGACTATTATATCCTACGTGGATGAGTGGATTTCTTTTATTTTATTTTTATATCATATTAGTTAACTGATTTTTTTCGAGTTGTGAAATGGTGGGAGTTAGCTGATTTTTCTCAAGTTGTGAAATTGTGGAAGTTGGGAACAATGAATCCAAAATACATGTAAGAAAATGTACGTAAAGTTTCTGTGTATTGCTGGACATCTTTAAAAAAAAAAAATTGTGAAATGGATTTTTTTTTTTTTTTCACATGTGAGACCTTTTGGAGCCCCAAGGTAAGAAAAGTATTACACTTTGCACTTTCCATCACAAAGTATCAACCCCCCCTTTTCGCCCAAAGAAAAACACTTGCATCAGTCGGTGCTTTTGCACGTCGCTCACCGATAGTGATTGCAAAACAGTGCCACGATAGTGATTGCAAAACAAAGTATTAAGAATGAAATAATAGGTAGTTGATTAGTTTTGATTTTTACTAAAGTTAATTATTTTGGATAACTAATTTATCATATAATTTTATATATATACTAGTAAATGCACGTACTTTACACGTATAATAATGTATAATAAAAATATTATTTAATTATAGTCAAATATCTCTTCTATTTTATGTGGTCAAGGTTGGAGCTATTATTCTTGTTTGGTTGAGTTTGATTTTCCATGTTGAATATATATATCAAATTTAAACTTCTTCAACAATTTTTTACATAATTTATTTATTTAAAATTAAATGGTTGACGATAGTAGAGATAAGCTGGTCTTAGAGCCTAATAAATCAATCCAAATATATATTCTCGAAATGTAGTTCTATCAAACGGTATGTAACAAAAAAAACAATGATCGATACTGCTCATCTTAAAATAATCAAATATCATGTTCAAAATCACCAATTTTTTAGTCCGAATAATTCTTTTATTTAAAAAAAAATTGCAAAAGAAATTTTATAGTAATAGCAAGAGCTGCAAGACCGTCAGAAAATTTTATATTTTCTTCTTCATTTGCTATTTTTTAGTCTGAATGAAAGGTTTTTTAGCCGGATTTGTATGTGCATCTTTGAATTCAGCCAGACTGTTTGGTAGAGTTCAAACAAGTTGTAAAATTGAATGCATGATTGAGAATAATCTATACATATCTGTGCATGCACATTCTTTATAACTTGTTTGAATTCTAATAGACCGACTAAGATTTTGTGGGTTCTAATATTTGGAAATTCCATTCCACTTTGTCTATTTATATAAAATTTCTTTCTTCCCATAAAATTTTCTTCTTTTTTTTCTATTGCTTGAGCTAAAAAAAACAATGTTTTAAAAATCGGACCGGTAATTGAACCCAAAAAAAATTTATAGGTCGGACCGAGGTTCAATCGGAGTTCAAATAGACTTTGATTGGTTTGGTTCTAATAGATAATATAGTCACAATTACTCAAATAGACTTTGGTTTAATTTTACAACTATAAGATCTCTCAAAATCAAACCAAGAATCAAATTGTCCAAATCTTACACGATAAATATTTTTGGATTTTTTTAACCAAAATTGTCCGGTTCAATTACGAACCGGTTTGGTCGGCTCACCGGTTAAATCCGCTTCTGAAAAGAAAAAAAAAATGGACAATTCTTTAAAAAAATTCTGGTTCACGTCAGACCGGACCCCTAAAAATTGGTCGTACTCGGTCGCAGGGGCGGAGCCAGGATTTTGGAGTAGGGTGGGCTAGCTAATAGTTACGATAAGGATCTAAAAATTTATGCCAAAAATTCGACAAAGTTTCCTTTATAAATTAAATAATTCAAAACCTATCATAGACAATAAGTTTAAGAAATGGTGTTCCATGTAAGAAATTGGACTTATATCTAATTTAATGATCATCAATAGTAGTAACTATACAAGCAATTAACTAGTACCCTTTAATTTTGTCTAACAGTTGTAAGCAAATTAAAAAAAAATTGGGGGTTAGGGTTTTACAAAAAATTGGAGATTAGAGTTTTACCAGAGAGCAAGGGAAGACAGAAGCAGCCACCGCCGGTCGGAGTGGAGAGGGAAGAGGGGAGCCACTCTCTCGGTTCTTGAAAAAAAAAAATGGACAAAGAAAACGAAAGTTAGGTCGGAGGGAGGAGGGAGCCGCACATGTTGCTATCAAAGAAATTGAGCATTGGCCTTTACAAAAATTTGGGGGTTAGGGTTTTACAAAAAATTGGGGATTATAATTTTACCAGAGAGCAAGAGAAGAGAGGAGCAGCCACCCGGTCGGAGTGGAGAGGGAAAAGGGGAGCCGCTCTCTCGGTTCTTGAAAAAAAATTTGGACAAAGAAAAAGAAAGTTAGGTCGGGGGGAGGAGGGAGCCGCACATGTTGCTAATATAGAAATTGAGCATTGGCCGGAAGCTTCAGTTTGCTAAGTTGCTAACAATACACGAAAACTTCACTTTGCTACTGGCCAAAGCTTCACTTTGCTAAGTTGCTAATAAGACATGAAAACTTATTCCATCCGGACCCTTATTAGCCATTGGCCCACTGGACTGGACTCAGCTTGCCATCCGACTCAAATTAAAAATAAAAATAAAAATTAGCAATTTTATTTTTGCACTGGACTACAGCCCAGTGCACACAATGAGTGCCTCCGCCCCTGCTCGGTCGGACCTCCGGTCCTGTCCGGTCCGGTTCTGACAAGACTGGAAAAAAAAAACACTAAGTGCTGGAGTTGACTCATGATCTAACCATCATCGGATGCTGTTGAATGAACTGAGAATAGGGGCGGAGTGAGTGATTTAAATGTTTGGGGGCATCAGCATGCATGTGGGACAGTGGGAGGATGGTCAGCCATGCAGCCAACCACACCGCATCATACGTACGTACTGCTCTCTTATAAATGTATGTCTGGATTGGGACAGTCCCTTCGTGGTGGTGGTACATCTCAAGTTGGGGAGTGGCTCCCTTCCCTTCCACAACCACATGCAGTGCTCCTCCTCTACGTCTAGCTATAGCTTAGCTAGCCTTCTCATGGAGGGAGGGAAGATTGATTTGGCAGATGGACAGACAGACAGTGAAAGGACCACGCCATGTGCATGGTGGTTCCGAGTATAAATTCACCTCGATCTGTACAAGTTGCCATACTAGCTAGTTTTCTCCGAGGAGGATACTTTCTGAGTTAGGTCGAGAAGGGACATCGACCGAAACCTGCTGCAAGTGATGTCGCACTCGGATTCCTACTATCGCAATTATGCAGCGTCTAGTCGCTCGGAGCGACCGGATGTCTGCCTCGGTTTCATGACATTGATCCCGTAACTAACGATCACGTTTGGTTAGTTGAATTAAGATATTAGAAGAAAGAAAAAAAAGTTATTCATTTTATGTATTTGGATGCCAAAAAATGGGTAAGAAAGAAAAATGATTCTCAAATGAAAGAATTTTTTGCATCTGTTATGACTATATTATTCTGATCTTTCCAGATATCAAGGGCCGACCCTGGTCCAGGACGGCCATGGCGACCGCCCAGGACTCCATGGAATTTGGGAGCTCAAAAAAACTTTTATATATATATATATATATATATATATATATATATATATATATATATATATATATATATATAAAATCTTATATGGAAAATAGAACTAATATGTAACATGATCCTTCTTTATTACAAGACAATTGTGGTGTAGTGTTAGTATGTTAAATTTGCACACTAGAGGTTTTTGGTTCAATTCTTAGCTATAACATTTTTTAAAATTTACTTGTTCAATTTTTTTTTAATTATATATGGGCCATATCTTAAAATTTTGTCTGTGGCCCACATTAACTCAGGACCGGCCTGCATATGTCAGAAGTAAAAATTTATAAAAATTGTAATTTCTCATCATGCAATGAGCAATGGGATTCATAATCCTTGGATCTTCATTAATAAGGAAAACATATATAGGTTCGCTTGGGGACCAAATCATTTTTCTTCATAGTATAATCCTCTTTCTTATCCATTTCAAAATAATCAGCATAACCGAATAAGAGGAGAATAAAATGCAGAAAAAAATTCAAAGAAAAAGAATACCGAAATGATGGAAGTGACATATTATGGTATTTCATTAGTACGAGGAAGAAGAGGTAAGAGTACATGCATAAGAATCCCACTAGTATATATATATCAAGACACAGTTGACTAGTTACGTGAGTTGATTCCTCTATATAACCAACGTACACCCTTTTTCTCATTGAGCGAGCAAAATGCTTTCAACTAAGCAGCACCAACATGTGAAGATTTAAGGGGGAAATTATTCACTCATCCGGGTTTATCGTTGTTGGGAAACAGCCAAAATACCCAAGAAATCAAAAAAAAAAAAAATTGTTTGGTACGTGGTTCGGATCAAGATATCTACATTTTTGGGAAAGTTGTAATTCGAATTGGAATTGACCCATGAGATAACGATATTAAATTGGACCTATTCTCATATAAGGTCTGAACTAATTCGAATTATCTATACCTCATGATCTTAAATTATTTACACCTCATGTTCTCAAATTATCTACACCTCATCTCACCTTGTCGCTCAACTGAAAACGAGATATAATGCAACAATCTCCATCTTAGAGCTCGTATATCCGTGTATACGCATGAACGTTCAACACCATTTATCTCGAACCAATTAGAGCCGTCCAAACTAGTCCTATAAACATGGGCTCTGATACCACTTGTTGGAAACGCGATGTGATCTGATCCGGAGTTGGCCCATGAGGTGCGATATTGAATTGGGTCCATATGCTTTAAAAGATAATTCTCGCATAAGGCATGAACCAAATCCACTTATCTACACCTCATGATCTCGATTCCTATCCGATGTGAGACTAAATTACCAACACCATTGTCATCCCCTTCGTACGCTCAACCGAAAACGAGATACAATCCAACTCAAGGATGATTCAGTTCCAATATGTAGAAAAACAAAAAGAATTACAATACTTCTTTCAATAGTTCTCTCTTTCTTCTTAAGAACTCTCTGTGATAAAAAAAAAAAAAAAAAAAAAAATTCTCTCTCAAATTATTATGTTGAATTTATTTAACATCTTTTACTCTCTTGTTTACAAAAATAGGTTCATGATTATTTTTTGTCTGATATTTTTTCTTAATCTTGAATCTTGATTCTCCTTTACTGGATCAGGTGACATGAAAATGATGAGTCAGGAAGAACAAAGAACAAACCAAGCAACCACAATTTCAACAGCAGACAGACTTGACTTTCTCATTCAGTGTGCAAAATGCTTTTACTTAGCAACTGAAATTTACATTTGACATCCATCAGCATTCAGCAGCACCAACATGTGAAAAATCAAGGGTTCAAGGGGGGAGAAGAGAACAAGAACAGACCAAGCAACCACCAATTCAACAGGAACCAACACAAACGACCAAACAAAAACGTACTATTGCAACAAACAACCTATCAACCAAACTAAAGACGCATCTAAATGCTGAGCAGATCAGGTGGTGACTGTGGAGATGACCGCTGCATCTGCTGGTCCTTGGCCTCCCTGCTCGGCGTGGCGTCCGCAATGGACGGCGTCGCTGGCGCGTTTTCGTCACAGTCGCAGGCGCCCTCGTGCTCCGCCGCCGGAGCGGTCCTGGGTAGCTCGGTCAGGATCTGGACCACTTCCCTCATCGTCGGCCTCTCGATGCTCTGCTCCTCCACGCAGAGCATCGCGACGTAGAAGACGTGCACCACCTCGTCGAGGGGGACCGTCTGGAGCCGCGGGTCGAGGATCCTGAGCACCTCCTCCTTGTTCGAGCTCGTCGTCTTGCGGACCCACTGGACGATGTCGACGCCGTCCCCGAACTCCCCGACGGGCTTCCTTCCGGTCAGCAGCTCCAGGAGCACCACTCCGAAGCTATACACGTCGCTCTTTTCGTCCACCTTCAAGGTGTATGCGTATTCTGTAGGCTCGGATGGAAGAAACCAATTGATCAGAGGTCAGCATTAGCATACAAGAATTGTTAAGTAGGAGAGAAAGCAATTGGAATATTCACAATAACTACTTATATTCCTTCCAGCCATATGCAACTTTCAATTGCTCGAGTTAGCAAGGAAAATGTAGGAAAAGGAGAGTCGAGAATAGTTGTTTTTTCCTTGTTTGGTTACAGAAACAAAGTGAACGAAACAACTGGATGTATTTAATCACATAAACCTACACATTTTGGTTTGTCATACTCCAAATATAGAACAGACATAAGATCTTCCCATGTCACTGAAAGCTTTTCCACTTTTTCTGTTCTATATTGAAAGTGTCAAAGAAAGTGAACCACTTTCTCTGTTCTTCTTCCTGCTTTCTTTTTTCTTTTCCACTAACTCCAATGTACTATACCTATGCCTAGACTTTGGAGAAATTATTCAGTGGTCGGGGTCCGGCCTCACCACGTAGCACTATTGCCACATTGTTCTCCTCCGATAGTAGCGTGATACACCACTCTTGTAGTGTCATGCTACTTGTTCTTTCCGTGGCATATCATATTGCTATTGGAGAACAGCAAGGCCCCACCACTGCCACATGGTGAGACCGGACCACCGAATAATTTCTCTAGACTTTGGCCTACCAGTGTTATTGTTTTGGGCCATTGATAAGACAAAAGGAAAGCGACTTAAATGCGTAAGTTATGTTGCATATACATGGCAAAATGTTGTCCATGCCCAGATTATACCTACCCGAAAATGTTCATATCCTGTATCCACATTGTGTCCTTATCATGTCAACATTTGTGACACAGTGCATAAGCAGCAACCTCTAGTATTCCATTAGAGCAAAACTAAAATATATGAGTTGTGGCAGAATCTATTGAAATCCTATAGAATGTAGTAGTGAGAAAAAAAAAATACTATTTTCACATTATATCGGAAAACTGTATAGAGTATATACCTGGTGCAATGTATCCATACGATCCGGCGATGGCAGACATACACTCGGAGGCACCGGAATCCTGCAAGAACTTGGCCAGCCCGAAGTCGGCAACATGAGCTTCGAAATTAGAATCCAGTAGTATGTTGTTGGACTTCACGTCGCGGTGGAGGATCAACGGCGAGCAGTCGTGGTGCAGATAGCACAGCCCCTTCGCGGCCTCCACCGCAATCTTGTACCTAGTGTCCCAATTCAAGAACCCTCCCTTCTTCCCATGGAGGACCTCCCCAAGGCTCCCGTTGGGCATGAACTCGTACACCAGAAGGTTGGTCTCGTGGTTCGAGCAGAACCCGAGCAGCCTCACAATGTGCCGGTGCCGGATCCTGCCGAGCGTTTGGATCTCGGCGGAGAACCCGTGGTCGTGGGACGAGCCGCGGCTCATCCCCGGAAGCCTCTTCACCGCCACCTGGTCGCCGTTGGGCATGATCCCTTTGTAGACGATTCCGGCCCCTCCTTTGCCGATAATTTTCTCCTCCTTGAGGCAGTCCAGCACGTCGTCGCAGTTGAAGTCCAGCCTCTGGAATGCAGTGAGCTTCCATGCCCTCGCCTCGCTCGCCTTCTTCAAGGCCCGGGCCTTCAGGATGGCCGCGACCGCGAATGCGATGGAACAGATCAGCAGTCCTATAACCAGCAGGAGCTTGAACGACGCGGAGAGCGGGCTCTTGGCGTGCGTAGGGTTCGAGCCGTCGCTTGTCCCCGCCTTGCAAGGGCCGAGATACGGCCCGCAGAGGTCGGGGTTCCCCAGGAACGAGGTGGCATTGAAGTAACTGAACTGGCCGGTTACGGGAACCAGGCCGGAGAGGTTGTTGTACGAGAAATCGACGGACGTCAGGCTCTGCATCGTGGAGATGGACGACGGAATGCTCCCCTCCAGGTGGTTCCTGGACACGTTCAGGTAGTTCAGGATCCTCATCTCGGTGATCTCCGCGGGGATCTTCCCGGACAGGTTGTTCCGGCTGAGGTCGAGGAACGTCAGCGACCTGCACCGGCTCAGCCCGGGGGCGATCCGGCCGGAGAAGCCGTTGCCGCTGAAGTCGATCTTCGACACCTGCTGCAGGAGCCCGACCTCGGGCGGGATCTCGCCCGAGAAGGAGTTGTCGTTGATCAGCAGCTTCTGGACCGCCGAGAAGCTGCCGATCGACCGGGGCAGCGGCCCGGTGAGCCGGTTGTTGGACAGGCTGATCTGCCCGAGGCTCGTCGAGACGGAGGAGGTCTCCGGGAACGCTCCGGAGAGCAGGTTGTCCTGGAGCTCGATCTGGGCGAGGTTGGGGAGGCCGAAGAGGCCTCCCGGGATCGAGCCGTTGAGGTAGTTCTCCCCCAGGCGTATCCGGGTGAGCGACGCGCAGCGGCCGAGCGAGTCCGGGATCGGGCCGAAGAGGAAGTTCCCGAGCGCGATGAGCGTCTCGAGCCTGCCCCCGGAGCAGAGGCCCTCCGGGAGGGAGCCGGTGAGCTTGTTGGAGGAGAGGTCCAGCAGGCGCAGGCGGCCGTTGCGCCCGAGGCCCCGGGGGACGCTGCCGGTGAAGTTGTTCTCCCACAGCTGCAGCACCTCGAGCGAGGCGAGGCGGTCGCTCCCGACGAACTCCGGGATGGCGCCGTGGAGGCGGTTGCGGAAGAGGTTGAGGAGGGTGAGGTTGGCGAGGGAGGAGAAGGTGGGGGGGATCTGGCCGGTGAGGGCGTTGTTGGAGAGGTCGAGGGACTTGAGGGAGCTGAGGGCGCCGAGCTCGGGCGGGATCTCGCCGGTGAGGGAGTTGACCTGGAGGAAGAGGGTGTCGAGGTTCTGGAGGGCGCCGAGCTCGGGGGGGATGGGGCCGGAGAGGCCGCAGTTGGCGGCGTCGAGGCGGACGAGGGTGGTGAGGTTGGCGAAGGCGGGGGGGATGCCGGCGGAGAAGGTGTTGAAGTAGCCGAGGTAGAGCTCGCGGAGGCGGGGGAGGGAGGAGAGCTGGGGGGGGATGGGGCCGGAGAGCTCGTTGCCGGAGAGGGCGAGGTAGAGGAGGTTGGGGAGGGAGGAGAGGGAGGGGGGGATGGGGCCGGAGAGGAAGTTGCCGCCGAGGTGGAGGTGGCGGAGGGAGGTGAGGTTGGAGAGGGAGGGGGGGATGGGGCCGGAGAGGTTGTTGTTGTAGAGGTCGAGGAGGCGGAGGTGGCGGAGGGAGGGGAGGGTGTCGGCGGGGAGGGAGGAGGAGAGGAGGTTGTTGGAGAGGTTGAGGCGGCGGAGGGAGGGGAAGGAGGAGGAGGAGAGGGCGCGGGGGAAGGGGCCGGAGAGGTTGAGGTTGGAGAGGTCGAGGGAGAGGGTGAGGTTCGTGGCGGGGCTGCAGGCCACGAAGGGCCACGAGCAGTGCGGGCCGGCGGAGAGGGACCACGGGGAGAGGTGGCCGTTCGGGTCGGAGAGGGAGGACTTGAGGGAGAGGAGGGCGAGGGCCTCGGGGGACGGGGCGGCGGCGGCGGCGGCGGCGGGGATGGAGGGGTGGGCGAGGAGGAGGAGGAGGACGACGAAGGAGAGGAGGAGTGGTAGTGGTGGTGGCGGTGGCAATGGCATTGTTACCATCGTTTCTTTCTCTTCTTCTCTTCTCTTCTCTTCTCTTCTCCTATCCTCCTCTCTTGTAGTGGTCAGTCACTCTAGCTAGGAAGAGTGAGTGAGTTGAGTGAGTGAAGTTGGAGGTGGGGGGTGATGGTGTTGAGAAACAAGGTGGGTGGTTGGTTTTTATTCTATTTTTAATTTTATTACTTATTTACTCTCTTTTTTTGTTGCTATTATCATTTTTTTTTGGTTCTTACTATTTGCTATGGGCAACACCACATTGTGCCTCTTCCTTATAAGGAATTATTTCTACTAATATAAGGGGATTTTAAAAAAACTCAAGATTGAACTGTATAAATTATGTGTATGTTATCAATTATCTTATTTTAAAAAATTATAGAAAATTATAAATTTAAGTTTTTTCCCGCATAACTGAATGCTCTTTTTTTTTCTCCCGCATAACATTATACCCTCTATTTTATTCATATATACCCATAACAAATTATAATTAAATTTAAATTAAATTTCTATAAATATTAATTATAATATAAATATATATATAAAACAAATCTTAATTTAAATTTAAATATTTAAATTATATTTTGATAAGATTAGAAGAAAGAAAAATTATTTTACGTGCAAAGCACGTGCTTTTACTAGTTTTATATAATAGTAACATTCAATTAGAGTTCCATGATCCTACAATTCTAGTCACAAGAGTTATAGCTTAGGTCTAAGTCCAGCACTTGTAGTTCAAATGGAAAGCAGCACGAACACCAGACAGGATCAGTAGAGTTCGAGACCCTGAACCATAAGGACGTGTAGATTTGTGTGGGTTGTAATAAAAAATAGCTTAGCTCTAAGAATTTCTACATTCGGCATGTATGAACTCATTTCGAAAAATAGTAAGGCTCAATTTGGAATCCCAATTTCTAGATTCTAGATTTTATATTATTTTTTGAAAAAAAAATTAAGCCACCTGGATTTATATCCATTTACCTCGTTTGAATCTCCAATTTATTTGTTTACTATTCTCATACAAATCGAAATCATTGTACATCAATTTTTTTATTATAAATTTGGACCTAAAGATATTTTTTTTGAACTTGATCTACTATTGATACTCAAACACAAGACCCATGTATTCCTCTTGTTATTTTCCTCTTCATTCTTCCTCTTGTTATTTTCCTCTTCATTCTTCCTCTTGCTATTCCAGCTATAATTGGAGATGACACACACTTCATCTCTCTTCTTCTTCTATATTTTTTTTTTCTAAGGGTTTTTTCCCCTTAGATTTTATATGTATTTCATCATTCATGTAATTTTAAACATCAGTTACTATATTTTAAGTTATTGAATTCCCAATGAATTCTTTTGGAAATTTTGAACTAAATTTTAGGGGTTTTAAACTTTAGAATACACAGGTCCGTTGGAGAGGACGAGGGAGTCCCAAAAATTTTACAGTGCTAATAATAGTAAGAACTGTCAATTTTTTAGCAACTTCTTTGTCTTGGAATTTGGCAGTCCTAATAGAAACTTTTTTTTTATCTTGAAATTTGACAGTCCTAATAGAAACTTGTTTGTCTTGGAAGGAAAAAACTTTGATACTGAAAGGGGTATCAATTTTGATACCCCCTATGTATGACACGTGGGCTCATTTTCTTTTCGTAAAACTTGTATACATATATATATATACATAAACATTGAGAGGGACCCACTTGTCATATATAGAGGGTATCAAAACTTTGATACCCCCTTCGGTATCAATGTTTTACTCGTCTTGGAACTATCAAAATTTTGGCAGTCCTAAGACATAGTGCGATGTCCATAACAATTTTAAATTGATATTTTTGGTATTGAAATATGACCATAATTTCAAAAAATTTGTGATCCCCCCTAACAATGGTCATTGTGACTTTAGTAATAACTTTTTTTTATAGAAAATTTTCTACAAAATAACATATTTTTGTTAAATTAGCTATACAAGAATAGTTTTAGGAATATTGTAAAGAGAGAAACATTCTGCCAATAGGACTAAGAGCATCTCCAACAATATTGTGAGTTTGAAAAAATGGTTGCCATGTAGGAATGACAAGCAATTTTTTAAAAAGTACTTCTCCAATGCAAATGTGAAATAAATTGTGAAGTTGACATGGCAAAGAGAATGTGAAGTTGGTTGTCTAGATCTAGACAATCCACTTCACAATGACTTTATGTCCACATCATCAATTATGAATAAAAATATATATATAAAAAAGAAGAAGTGAAAAAGTTGTCTTGGAAGTTGAAAAAAAAGTAATTTTATTGTCTTCTCAAACTTTTGCATTGGAGAACACATCTTTACCTCATTGTCTTGTGTGAATGTCAAGGTGTTCAGTGAGCCGGTTGGCCCGAAGCCCGGTCCGGTCTGCACGTAAGCCCGCTCAAAGCAAGCCCGGACCAGCCCGCTTTCAGGCCCGGCACGGCCCGGCCCCCCACCCCACACGGTCCGGGTCGGGCCTCCCCCGCCGAACCCGAGACCGGCCCGGCCCGGCCCGAAGGAATTTTTTTTTATTGGCCCAGTGTCCCGGCCCGTGGCCCGGCCCGGTTGGACCGGCCCGACAACCGGCCTGAAGCCCGGTCCGGTTCAAAAAAAAATTAACAAAATCTGAACGTTGGGGGGCGGGGGGTATTTTACCAAAATGCCCCCAAATGTAACCGTTTTATAAATGTTGGGGGGGACATTTTGGTCATTTTTGGACCAAAATGACCAAAATAACCCTAAAAAATTCCTATAAATAGGCAAAAAATTTCATTTTTAAACACAACTCATTCTAAACATTTCTCTACAATTCTCTACTTCTAAGGCTTCCCGGTGCTCTACGGTGCTCTACTTCTAAGGCTTCCGGTGCTCTCAACCCCATTCCGGCGCTCTACGGCTTCCCGATCTCCCTCCCAATCCCTTCCTTTCTTCTAACAAAGTTTTAATTTATTTTATTTTCTAAATTTGTACTTATTTTTTATAAATGGCTGGTGAAGGTTCAAACCCACCTAATCTTGCTGGACAGACTTACGAAATTTTTAATTCTTTTTTTGGTGAAGGTTCAAACCCACCTGAGCAAATAGCAACCAATCCGGAGGGGTGCCTTCCATCTCCTCCAGAAGGCGCTAGTTCTACACAACTTCCTGAAAAGAGAAAAAAGTCTAAGTATTGGAATTTTTTACTTTGATTTATGAAACTAATCCTGATGGTTCGCTTGTTTTAGATGCCAAGGGTGAACCAATACCGTGCAAGGCGCAATGCAAGAAATGTTTGAACCAGTACGCATGGAAGAAGGGCGGTGGCACTGGGACCATATCCAGACACTACGACACTTGCTACGGGAAGGACACGTGTAAGCCCCCTGAATTTTCGGGATTATTTTCGAATTTCCTAAATAATTTATTCTCGATAATTAATTTCGATTTAATTGATTTTGATCATTAAATGCTCTTTACCGTGACTTGGATTTCTAGAGCATCAGGGATGCCAGTCTCTGGAAACTTCCTTCTTGAAGTTTGTAGTAGACGAGATTATCTTCATATTGATATACCGTGTCCCACTCAAACTTGTTCCTTTGTGCTCCATTTGCTTCGTGCAACTTTCGGGTCAATTTAGACCAATTTATCGTCTGTCGTAATTCGTGACTTAATTTCCAATTTAATTTCGGGGCTCGACATTGGTCCAATCCAGTCGACCCAATATATGGCCCTGGCCTGTTTTGAGTCTACTATGCACGTGCCACTTGCGTGCCACCGAATTGACCTCCCTTGTGCTTCCATTTCATCCGTGATTTTAATTGGTTTAAATTATTATTTTAATTAAATCTTGGCCCCAGGCTTGTCCAAAATTTATCAAACCGGATCCAACGCCCAACCAGATTTTATGTGATCCCTATCATGACTACCCAAACACCCCATATAATTTCTCTCTTTTTCCTATTTTAAATATCTCTTTTCTCTCTTTACTTATTTAAATATATCATTTTATCTCTTATATATATATATATATATATATATATATATATATATATATATATATATATATATATATATATAACTCTTTCTTTCTCTCTCTTCCTAAAATAACTCCTACACACACAAACACCCCCTCTCCCCATGTCAGCCGAACACCCCCTCTCTCTCTCTCTAAATATCTCTCTCTTCCTCTAAATATCTCTCTCTAAATATCCCATTCCTTTTTATATATATTAATATATACACACACACTCATATACAACACCCTCACCCATCACCATCAACACAAACTCCCTCCCCCCCTCCTGTACACGTACGAGCAGCACCCCCCTTTTTCTTTTCTTCTCCACACTCCTCCTTCTCCATCTTCATTTCATTTCCTTATTTTCCATTCTTCTCCTCTTCCAACATCATCACCATCATCTAACACCATCACCATTGTCATCACCTACACCACCAAAACTATCATCCCACTCCACCTCCTCCACCCTTGCCGATCGGCCACGGCCACCACCGCCGCGTCGTCGCCGCCCCGCCGACGCGCTGCCGCCCCGCCGATGCACCGCCGTGCCAGGCTAACGCCGTCGCCGACGAGGCAGCCCGCAGCAGCAGCATGCAGCGCAGCTGCAGCAAGTAGCAGCGCGGCAGCAGCAGCCGCGTATGGCCGTGCGCCGCCGCCGTATGGCCGACCGCATGAGCATTTTTGAGCCGCATAAGCTTTTCTGGCCGCATGAGCATTTTTTGAGCCGCATAAGCTTTTCTGGCCGCATGAGCATTTTTGAGCCGCATGAGCATTTTGAGCCGCATAAGCATTTCTGGCCGCATGAGACTGATTTTGGCCGATTTTGATTGTTTGATGCCCTTTTTGACTGTTTTCTGGCCCGAATTTCTCCTAGCTTCCAATATAAAAGTTGTAGATCTTTTTCTTGGCTTCAAGAATATGTTACCAACTATTTTATGCAAGTTTCTCTTATTCTTGATATAGAACTTTTGACTACCATGTCTTGCCACGAATTGACAATGATTGTTATCCTGACTTAATATTGATCATGCGTTCCTATGTCTGGAACTGAGAGACTGGTTAGTCGTCTTATTGAACTGAATGGGACAAGTTCATGTATGAACCATTGAGAACGACTGGCTGATCCCGATCATTGACAACGTAACCGTGCTGATCTCCAACTTATAATTATGTACATGAATTTGAGTAGGTGCTATGGCACCGATAATTAATTTCGTATTACAAAAGCAGCACGTGTATCCTACTGTCAAGGCATGATTATCCCGTGGATAGGTTTGATTGTTGCATTACGCTATGCAGGACCTACAACCTTACCGTACTGGCATCGTTGTAGAGTTACGCATATCGTACCTTGTACGAAAGTACTCATGCGAAATACTCATGATCCGCGACATGAGATTTTAATTAACATAGGGCCAACTAAGCTAAATAAAATAATTACTGCATAGAGAGAATGGATTTCCGAGTTATTACATGACGACCGTCCTTGGGACAAATAGTGTTCCGACACGCCGGCTGATTCCCACGGATACTGCATATCTACCACACGGGCAGGGAGTGGTATCCGGTTTACTTTTCCCGATCGACGAGCATCCCATTGGGACTCATTTCCCCGCATGGCGCAACTGATTATTGGATCGACCATCCTTGTTTGTCTATAGTAAGAACTGAGAAATTCCCTTATGCATGGTTCCAGGGTAACTTGGAGCTCACTAGTAGTAAGCCGTAATAATTGCCTGGCCGCTTAAACTGATTTGATTGTGGGTTGTATCCTACTTTGCCAACTATTGAGGTAAGCTGAACGTCCTGACATGACGGGCCAACTTCCGTCCTTGTTTGGTTGGGGAGTTGGTTCGGAGTGTCAAGACGCTAGGCGTACCTTAGTAAGAGACAAAGATCTATTTATCTTATTTATATCCTTAACTCTTATTACTGGTTTTAATTCTTCAGGTCGTGCTTCCTTTGTGGTGCTTGCTATTGGAGGTCTAACCTCTCTGGTTTTGTATGGCCAGATCTAGAGCCAGCTCCCGAGGACTCAGCTTACTTCTACCCTCAAGATGGTCAATACTAGAAGGATGACCGCAGGAGGCCACGAGTGGGTTCCTTGACTCCCTACTCGTCTTGTTCTTTACTTTACTTTTGTCATTTTGGCACCGACCTGTTAGTCGGACTGTCTAGCACTTGCTTTTACATAATTGTAATTAATTCAGACTGCAGCTGATAGCGATTGTGTATACCTTATCATATCATCTAGCTATGTTTTGTAAAGCCAGATCTCAAGAACATTTTGACCGAGCGTTTGGGACGCCTTACTGCTTTATCATATATGCTCTTTATTTACTGCTACTTGATTCATTGATTGAGACAATAGATGTCATGTGACCCTAGCGAGACTTGTATGTAGTATGCACCCCCTTGTCTAGTTTACAACATTGATCGTATTATTCGGTATTTCTTCTACTCGTAATACGTAGCTGGCCAAGTCTGTCCCCGTCCCCCGGTATTTCGGGTCTGGGACGTGACAAGGTTTTAGTGGTAGCCCATGCAGGTCTGTTTTCAGACTTGTGGGGTGCTTTTATTTTATAGGAGGTCTCAATCACACATGTCCTCCCTTTGATCTCATGATTCGTTGCTCTCGATCCCATCTTGACATCCCGGTATCCTTTGACTTCGTTGATCTTTTATGTCCGGTCGTTTGATTATTCTCTTATCCCTTGTATTAGGGGCTCCTCGTCCGCGTCAGAGCAGCAACAACCAGAGCAGCAGGACCATGTTGGTCAGCAGCAAGGGCCAGTGCTTTCCCAAGAGCACGTCCAAGCAGAGGTGATAGTAGAGCCAGCCGTTGGGCCGCAATATCCGGAGGTTCCGATCTCACCGATGATTCTGCCCACTCCGGGGGCAGTAGATACACCAGCCCTCCTAGAGATCATCAGAGGGATGATGGCCACGCAGCAACATCAGATGTTGGTCCAGCAACAGATGCATACCCAGCAACAATAGCAGAATGTGTTACTTAATCAAGGCTTGCAGACGACATTAGAAAGAGGAGTGAGGACTGATTCAGGAGCGTCGACCCGATTCTGCAAGTACAACCCCCAACGTTTCGAAGGTACAGAAGAAGCTATCACAGCAGATGCGTGGCTCAAGGATATTGAGACCATTTTGAAGGCAGCCAAAGTTCCAGCGGAGGAGCAAGTGGACCAAGTAAAGTTGTTACTCCAGGATCTCGCCCGTAATTGGTAGGAATCAGAGAAAGTAGGTGCCAGGCGTCCTATTGCATGGGACGATTTTTCTACCAGATTCAAGACCAAGTACTATAGAGTGGTGGCTCAATTCGAGCTACAGTAGAAGTTTATCAGCCTCAAGCAGGCTGGGAAGACCGTGGATGCTTATACAGCGGAGTTCTGCAGATTGAGTAGGTTTGCCCCGGAGATGGTAGCCACGGAGAGCCAGAGGGCCATGAGGTTTCAACAAGGGTTTCATCTTGAACTCTTGCAACTGGTAGAGGGGCATAACTACCAGACTTTTGATGAGGTACTGACGGCGGCCGGAGACATGAGATCACTATCCAGAGGATGGCGACTAGGGCTGGAGGCCAGAAGAGGTCTCACAACCAGATGGAAGGAGAAGGGGGAGCAGTACCCCGATCGACAGCACCATCCCCTGGCGTCCGCATTCATGATGTGACGGTGCGAGGGCCAGCACCACCTGCCAGACAACAACAGCAGCAGAGGAAGAATCAGCAGCCACCCGTGGGTTGCACTTATTATGGGAAGACAGGGCACACTAAGAATATATGTCGGGCATTTAATGGGTTATGCTTGGTATGTGGGAGTCCGGATCACCGGGTTTCTACTTGCCCCATGAGTTGGAGACCAGGAGGGCCAGTACAACCGTTTCCTGCCCTGCCAACACCAGGGGCAGGCCAGTATCGAGGGCCAGCGGTAGCAGTAAAATCGTTGGCTCAACGCCCGTTATTGACACAAGCTCAGATGTTTCGACAGCAGGGACCGTCGATACAGCAGCAACACCAGAGACCACCCCAGCATCATCGAGGTAAGGGCCAGCAGCAACACCAGGTAGGGCCGCAGCAGGGAAATCAGCATGGAGGCCAAGGGCAGGCGTTCAATCTGTCCTTGGAGGAGGCATTGGCATCGGAGAACGTTGTGGCAGGTAACATTCTCGTCTCCTTATATCCCGCAGTAGCAGTGTTTGATTCGGGAGCGTCGCATTCATTTGTATCTATACGATTTGTAACACGACTAGGATTGGAATTTGAGACATTGCCAGAGAGGTTAAATATACTCACTGGTAATGGGCTTGTAGGAGTTAGTAGGATTATTCCAGTATGTAGAGTCGTAGTGTGCGGGCGTTCCTTACCCGCTAGGTTGATAGAATTTCCTATGGGAAATTTTGATGTTATCTTGGGCATGGACTGGCTGAAAGACAGTCATGCTACAATAGATTGCCATAGAGGGAGCGTATCTTTTGATATTCCAGACATGGGACAGTTCGCTTTGGTCAGGCCGGGAACAGAACAGTTGGCAGGCGGAGTCGTAGCAGCATTGGAAGGAGTTCAAGTCCCGAGGGTAGTGGGAGAGTTTCTTGATGTATTTCCGGAAGAACTACCAGGCTTACCACCGAAGAGAGATGTCGAGTTCAGTATAGAATTGGTGCCAGGGATCCAACCGGTGTCGGATCGAGTTTACAGAATGCCAGATTCAGAGCAGGCCAAGGTGTACCAGCATATAGAAGAATTAAAGGCAAAAAAGTTCATTCAGGACAGTGAATCACCATAGGGAGCACCGGTGGTACTTGTAGGGAAGAAGGATGAGTCATCCCGATTGTGCATTGACTATAGGAAACTCAATACGACAACAGTAAAGAACAAGTACCCACTACCGAGGATCGACGACTTGTTTGATCAGTTGAGCAGAGCCAGAGTATTTTTCAAGATAGATCTTCGGTCAGGATATCATCAAGTTAGAGTTCGGGAGGAGGATATTCCCAAGACAGCATTCAGGTCGAAGTACGGGCATTACAAATTTTTAGTTATGCCGTTTGGATTGACCAATGCTCCAGCAATATTTATGGATTTGATGAACCGTATTTTTAAGCCATACTTGGATCAATTTGTCGTTGTGTTCCTCGACGACATTCTCGTTTACTCAGCCAGCGAAGAAGAGCATGAAGGTCACCTCAGGAAGGTATTGCAGGTTTTGAGAGAAAACCAGTTGTACGCCAAGCTCAGTAAATGTGAGTTTTGGTCGGATCGAATTTTATTCATGGGGCATATCATATCAGGGGCAGGAGTATCAGTGGATCCTAAGAAAGTGGAGGCCGTGGAAGGTTGGCCAGTACCTAAGACAGTAGCAGATGTGCGGAGTTTCTTGGGATTGGCAGGATATTATCGAAGGTTCATGTCAGATTTTGCAAGAATTTCAGCACCCATGACCTGTTTGACACGCAAGGATGTGCCATTTGTCTGGTCGGAAAAGTGCCAGGCATCCTTTGAGGGTTTGAAGCAGAAATTGATCTCGGCACCTATACTTACATTGCCCGTTGGACCCGGAGGTTTTACTGTATATTGTGATGCGTCAGGTAAGGGACTTGGATGTGTCCTCATGCAACATGGGAATGTGATAGCGTATGCATCTAGACAACTTTGGGACCACGAGAAGAATTATCCGACTCATGATTTGGAGTTGGCGGCCGTAGTATTTTCCTTGAAGCTTTGGAGGCATTACCTGTACGGCAATCGAGTAGATATATTCACCGACCACAAGAGCTTAAAGTATATTTTTACTCAGAAGGAGCTGAATATGAGACAGAGGAGATGGTTGGAATTGATCAAGGATTACAAAGTAGAGCTTCAGTATCACCCAGGCAAGGCTAATGTAGTAGCGGATGCCCTCAGTAGAAGGGGCAGTGCATTCATGTTGACATCACAGAAGCATATTTTAGAGGATCTTCGAGAGATGGGCATTGAGGTTATACTTCCTGGAGATATAGGGATCTTGGCTAGTCTACAAGTTCAATCTGACTTGGTAGACAGGATCAAGGCAGCTCAGACACAGGGCCCAAGGATTCAGAAGCTCAGGACAGAATGTGAGTCAGGACTCCAGAAGGAGATGAGAATTCATGAGGATGGAACACTTAGATATGGATCGCGTCTATGTATGCCTAGTGGAGATATCAGACAGGAGGTTATGGCAGAGGCCCATAGTTCTCAGTATTCTATTCACCCGGGAGGTACCAAAATATACAGGAATATTAAACAACATTTCTGGTGGAACGGAATAAAGAGGGAGATAGCTAGATTCGTCATCCGTTGCTTGATATGTCAGCAAGTGAAGGCAGAGCAGCAGAGTCCAGCAGGATTATTACAGCCACTTCCTATTCCGGAATGGAAGTGGGAGCACATCACAATGGACATTATGACTGGATTACCGAGGTCACCTAGTGGTAAGGATGCCATCTGGGTTATAGTGGATCGACTTACAAAGGTAGCACATTTCCTTCCCTTCAGAGTAGGGCAGACTACAGAAAAGCTAGCAGAGATGTACATGCAGCAGATCGTCAGACAACACGGAGTTCCTGTCAGTATTGTGTCGGATAGAGATACCCGTTTTACGTCGTATTTCTGGAAGAGTTTACATCAGAGCCTAGGTACCAAGTTAAGATTCAGTACGGCTTACCACCCGCAGACGGACGGACAATCAGAAAGAACCATTCAGACCTTAGAAGATATGTTACGAGCCTGCACTTTAGATTTTGGAGGATCCTGGGAGAGTCACCTGCACTTAGTAGAATTTTCATATAATAATAGTTACCAGGCCAGTATTCAAATGGCTCAGTTCGAGGCACTGTACGGTAAGAAGTGTAGATCGCCGTTGGCATGGGATGATATTGGAGAAAGGAAAATGTTGGGACCAGAGATGATTGTCCAGACAGTTGAGGTTGTTAAGGGAATTAGAGAGCGACTTCGAGTTGCACAGGATCGACATCGTCATTGGGCAGACCAGTATCGTAGGCCGTTGGAATTTTTTGTTGGGGATCACGTGTTCTTGCGGATTTCGCCTACCCGATGAGTCATTAGATTCGGTGTCCGCAGGAAGTTGAGTCCGCGGTACGTGGGCCCATTCGTTATCCTTGATAGGGTAGGCGATTTTGCTTATCGTTCATCCCTTCCGCCTTCGTTACGAGAGGTGCATGATGTATTTCACGTATCTCAGTTACGTTGGTATGTATCGGACCCAAGCCATATCCTCGATCATTCTGAGCTGGTTGTGGGTACCAACCTGTCTTATGAGGAGCAGCCTGTGTCCATTTTGGACCGAAGGGAGAAGATACTCAAGAACCGAACAATTAACCTTGTTCGTGTTGCTTGGGGCCATCACTCCTTAGAAGAGTCAACGTGGGAGCGGGAGGATGATATCCGATCGCGGTACCCGCACTTGTTTGACTCACAAGGTATATTTTATTTCCATATGCCTTGATTGTCTTGATTGCACATGCATATCCCCGTATGATTAGTAGCTTGGTTTCATGGATTGATAGTATAGTTACAGATTAGTGGTTGATTGGTATCATAGGGTGATTGATTGCTCGTTGTATTGCTTGTGCCTGGCCCTGATATTTCTAACCTGCTTGAATTTGAAATTCCGAGGATGAAATTTATCTAAGGTGGGTAGAGATGTCACTCCCCGTTCTCGAAATGCGTATTTTTATACGTATACCGCTTGCCCAAATTTATTTAGTATCTGTCATACATTTATTTTGTATTTAATTCTTTTAATTTCATGCTAATTATTTTTTTTTGTATTTTATTTTCTGCTTTTTCTTGGCTCTTGGTTCATTTCGGTTCATGGTAAACCAACTTGTTTGGTTTGGTTCAACATGGAAAAGAATGGATGGCTTGGATTTGGTGGAGAGAATGAATGGTGGAGATCCACTTGACCTTGATATAAAACTTCTTCTTTCATTCTCTCTTCATTCATTCACATTTACTCCTCCACCAAATCCTAACCCACTTGTGAGAGGCAAGTACATCTTGCACATCATGGAGGATTTTATACATCCCCATTTATTTTTAGTCCATTGTGTTTGTCTCTTCTTTCTCTACATGTTTAGGTCTTGTAGTTTTTGTTTTCCATGGTTAGTTTTGTGTAGATCAAAGTTTTTCTCCTTTTCGGTTTTCTTGGGTTTTGATCAATCAAACTTCATTATTTCCATGTTTTGATTGTTCTATGTTGTAGAGAATTCAATTCTATCCAATTTTGGCTTTTGAAAAGTTAGATTTCGACTTCATTTGAGTAAGTTATGGCCAAAACAATTTTGGTCAAACTTCTATGTTCATCTGTCCTAATTCTGGCAGGGACGATGAATAGTGTCTGGCCGCATAAGCTTTTCTGGCCGCATGAGCATTTTTGAGCCGCATAAACTTTTTTGGCCGCATGAGCATTTTTGAGCCGCATAAGCTTTCCTAGCCGCATGAGCATTTTTGAGCCGCATAAGCTTTTCCGGCCGCATGAACATTTTTTGAGCCGCATAAGCTTTTCTGTCCGCATGAGCATTTTTGAGTCGCATAAGCTTTTCTGGCCGCATGAGCATTTTTGAGCCGCATAAGCTTTCCTAGCCGCATGAGCATTTTTGAGCCGCATAAGCTTTTCTGGCCGCATGAGCATTTTTTGAGCCGCATAAGCTTTCCTGGCCGCATGAGCATTTTTGAGCCGCATGAGCATTTTTTAGCCGCATAAGCATTTCTGGCCGCATGAGGCTGATTTTGGCTGATTTTGATTATTTGATGCCCTTTTTGACTGTTTTCTGGCCCGAATTTCTCCTAGCTTCCAACATGAAAGTTGTAGATCTTTTTCTTGGCTTCAAGAATATGTTACCAACTATTTTATGCAAGTTTCTCTTATTCTTGGTATAGAACTTTTGACTACCATGCCTTGCCACGAATTGACAATGATTGTTATCCTGACTTAATATTGATTATGCGTTCCTATGTCTGGAACTGAGAGACTGGCTAGTCATCTTATTGAACTGAATGGGACATGTTCATGTATGAACCATTGAGAACGACTGGCTGATCCCGATCATTGACAACGTAACCGTGCTGATCTCCAACTTATAATTATGTACATGAATTTGAGTAGGTGCTATGGCACCGATAATTAATTTCGTATTACAAAAGCAGCACGTGTATCCTACTGTCAAGGCATGATTATCCCGTGGATAGGTTTGATTGTTGCATTACGCTATGCAGGACCTATAACCTTGTCACCCCCAGTTTTCAAATTAGGGGTATTTTTATCATTGTCAAGTTTTAAAATATTTTAGGAATTTTATTTGATTTTATATGATTTTTAGGAATTTATTTGAGTCGGTTTGAATTTTATCCAATTCGGACTCAAATTGGAGATCCGGGTAGCCTGGACCCTAGTGGGACCCACAAACTAGCTGTATTTGGACCACACACTATCATAATTAGGCTAGAAATTATTAACCCTATTTCCATGACTTAATTAGTCTTTTTAGAGGCTAATTTAGTTAGTTAGATCCAAACCGAAACGAACCGAACCAAACCGATTTCAAACCAAACCAAAACCAAGCTTAATGGGTTGGGGGCTTATTGGATCCCAACCCAATAGCCCCCAATATGTGGCCGGCCATGAAAGTCTTCCCTCCCCCCTTGTCTTCTCCATTAAGCAAGCTCTTTCTCTCTCTTTCAAATCTCTTCTTTCTTCCAAGCTCTCTCTCTCCAAAAACTCCACTTAGGTAAGCCATTTAATCCCTCATTTATTACTCCATTCATTTATGTTCTTCACATTAAATGTAGAGAATTGGATTCTCTACATTTTGCCCTCTATTAGTAGGTTTTTTCCTAGAATTTAGGTTATAGTTAATTTGGGACTTTTATGTATTGAATGGTATATATATATATATATATATATATATATATATATATATATATATATATATATATATATATATATATATATGTGTGTGTGTGTATTTGTGGGAGGATGAGAGAATGAGAGATGGTGGTGGTGGTGGTGTAGAGAGTGGTAGTGGTGGAGTTGTCATGAGTGTTGTGTGTGTGTGGTTGTGAGTTATACATATACATATGGATATGGTTATATATATATTTTGATAGTTAGATAGATAGTATATAGATATATATATATATATATATATATATATATATATATATATATATATATATATATATATATATATATATATTTTATATATATATATATATATATATATATATATATATATGTATATATAAAGATTAGAAAAAAATATATATATATATATATATATATATATGTATATATAAAGATTAGAAAGGAGGAGGAAGTAGAAGAGGATAGAGAAGAGGAGAGAAGGGCAAGCAGCAGCTGCAGCATGCCACTGCAGCAGCAGCAGGGCAGTAGCAATGCAGCAGCAGCAGGGCAGTAGTAGAGTAGCAGCAGCAGTAGAAGCAAATGGCAGCAGCAGGAGCTGCATTAGCAGCTCCTTTTTCCCCCCATACACCCCCCAATTTACCCTTAAACCTCCCTAGTATCCTATATATATGTGTATATGTAGGTACATATATATAGATATATATATATATGTATATATATAGATAGATAGATAGGAAGTTAGATGAAGAAGTTTAGGAATTAGAAAGAAGAAGAAAAGGAAATTGAAAGAAAGATAGAGAAAGGAATAGGAAGAAAATGAGAAGGAATTAGGAGAAGTTAGGAATTTGAAGAAGAAGAGTGAGGAGGAGGCCAAGAGGAAGAATTAGAGCTAGAAGAATAAGAAGAAGAAGTTAAGAAGAAGAAGAATTAGAATAGAGAGTCGAAGAGGAGATTTGGAGCGAGAGCTAAGAGGGAGTTTTTAGTAGAAGTCGAGTTAGAAAGGGAAATTGAGCCCGGAGCGTCAGATTGCGATGAAACTTGACGTAGGCCTAGGTTATATGAATTAGATTTTGCGGGTAAGCTCCCGAGTGGAAATCGGGGTCGTAGGGCGCCGGTATTGCGCCGTATCAGCGCGTATCTTGAAATATTCAAGATATCTGCAACGGGCCGTAAGGTGGACTAGACGTCCACTTTATCTAGGTATTTTGGTAGATAACGAACCTATAGGATAGTACCCTACTACCCTAGGAAGATCGGGTCAAAATACAAAGCGTAGGTAGGCTATCTAGATAATCGTCGAGGGTAGAATTTTACCCTTAAAAGGGGTAAAATAAGGAATTGGCCTACGGCCAAGAAATTGAGTTTGAAGTTCAAGATGGACTTGGATATGGGTTGTATAGGTTGGTAATGAGTAGAATTAGCTGTCTAAACCTAGTCTTGGATCCGGTTGACCACGGTTGACTTTTTGGACTAAAAGTCAACTATGGGTCAACACTTTACCCAATTTAGTTCCAAATTCCATTTAACTTGGACAGTTGACTAAAAGTCAACTATTAGTCACCAGTGACCTAGGGTTGACCTAGAGTTGACCTAGAGTTGACCTAGAGTTGACCAGAGTTGACCCGTTGACCAAAAGTCAACGGTAAGCCAGTTTTTGACCTAGTTGATTCGGATTGACTTCCAATGTTCTCCCATGACCAAGATTGACCCGACTAGACATGTCTTGACCTAGAATGACTAAATAGGATTTAATTTGATTTAACTTTACTTCCTAAACATAGTATTGATACGTCTTGTTCTCTATAGGTCCTCGAGACACTGCAGTTGATCCGGTCGACATGTTTTATCATCTTACAGGCGAGTACATTCTCTGATACTTATTCCCAATTTATGATAACTGTTATGATTCATGTACTTAGTGTTGATATGCTTATTCCCGACACATGGTTCTCACGGATTAGTATTCTTGGATCCCGACGAGAGATGTTTTCTCCTTCTTAGGTTGGGATGTATTGTGCAAGCACCCTTGTAGCTCTTGCTCAATATGTGGTCACTGATTCTAGAGAAGGCTAGCTACCTTCTCATTAAAATCCCGTGTAGTGACGTGTCCTGTTTGGATCCATTCTACCAGTTAGGGTAGGGGGAGTAGTAGCGTAGGCCTGTGATCAGATCCATCCCGTATTCCCGAACAGTGTGAGTCATATACCGCACTTATGACTTTCCAGGCCGATTCTTGACAGGTACCCAAGCCGATCACAAGCTGAAACTATTACTCGCACACATTGGATATATAGCTAACCTTGATTTATGTACATGCCATGATCCCGTTCTATTTTCTTGTTCTAGCTCTAGCTTTACAGCTTACCATGCTATGATACATACATGTACACTCCATGATTCATTGTATATGCTCTATTTACAGTCTTATAGCTTTTATTCTATCTTGAGATCTGTTATGAGATATATGTACTCGTTCCATCCTGACTGGACTGCTGATAAAATATTACAGATGTCGACGAGGGAGATTGCAGTACCTACTACGGTCCGGACGACGTAGTGGGCCTAGACTTGGTCCCGCAGGACGTAGCTCCGCCTGACGAGACTATACCACTTGTTTAGTTATAGTAGGTCTTTGTACTGGACTTAGTTTCCAGTTACTTTTTGAGACTGTATTATATTTGGACTGTATTAGAGACTGGACTTGTATATTATTTGTATCTGGACTTGACAGGTTATATTTTATCGTCTTGTTATCTTTATCTTTCAGTCTTTACTTATCGTCTTAGAGTTGTGATTGAGTACTTATATATATTCATTGCTTGTCCTCCGTTCGGAGTTGACCATATTCTCGACAGGTTTTGTTATATATATAAACTGTTGTCAGACTAGAAAATCCACAGCGTTCCATGCCATTTTTTCGGTGAGGGCTGGGCGTTGTCGTGTCACGTGCCCTTTTAGCGGGTGCGGGTCGTGACACGTTTTAGTGGTGGCCCACGCAGGTCCTGAAGTCGCAATTAGTGCGATGTCGTAGCGGCACTCGTTTTAGAGTGTTGACTACGAGCCTGTGTTACACATAGGAAGTAGTAGGCTAAGAGTGCTCAATCACAGTAGGATCTTTCCTTGCTTATCTTGCTTACCATCTTTGATATTGATTTACTGCATTCTAGCTGTCCTCCTTTGATATTGCCTTCATGTGCCATATTGATATCTTCTTTTCAATTTGTCTCCAGGATAGTGATGACTCATTCTCCTAGCGAGGAGCACGGGGAGACGGAGAGGTCTGCCACCTCTGGCAGAAAGGCTCCGGTCACTTCCCCGGCTGATGGGACTTTTGCTGGGGCTCTCGGAGGTACTCCTCCAGCTACCTCGATGACCGTCCCTGGGGCCATTGCGGGTGCTCTTCCCGTAGTGCCGGGGGCTACAGCGGGAGCTGCCGGGGCGTCCTTCCTCCTCAGCAGGGGACTCCTCCGGTGATGATGGAAGCTATTCCTCCATTGCCTTCTCTGCCTACAGACATGGGGCAGATGCTAGCGTTCTTTCACCAGGTGCTGGAGTCCCAGCGGGCCCAGCACGAGGCTCAGTTGAGGCAGACAGAGGCCATGCGCCAGGGCATGGAGGATGCACACAGATTGGCTATGGCGGCAGTGGAGTGTGGGGCTCCACAGAGGGAGGTTCAGCAGCAGCAGCAGCAGCCGAAGATCGGGGATATCCAGGCTTTCAAGAAGCTTGGTCCGAGGGGTTTCAAGGGGACAGAGGGCATTATTTATGCTGATGACTGGCTCGAGGATATCGAGCGCCAGATGGGGGCCTGCCGCCTGGCAGCCGACCTGAGGGTCGAGGCGGTTGGATTGCAGTTGTTAGATATTGCCCGGACATGGTTCCGGAACGAGCCGACTCTTGCAGGAGAGGGCCATACTTGGGCTGAGTTTCAGGCCCTGTTCAGAGAGAAGTTCTTCTCCCCCACAAACAAGATTGGCCTGGGGCGGCAGTTCCAGAACCTGCAGCAGGGCAGTATGACCGTAGAGGACTATGCGGCGGAGTTCGGCCGGCTGAGCCGATACGCCGAGTATATGGTGAGTGACCCGGTGATCCGAGTAGAGCATTTCCGGGAGGGATTGACATGGGATATCAAGATCCTGATCCCTTCCTTCTATGTGACATATGCAGAGGTTTACGCGGAGGCTCGGAAGGTAGAGAGGAAGTGGGCTTGAAGCCGAAGAGGGATCGAGATTTGTTTTCAGGGGCCAGTAGCAGCGTAGGGCCTGCTAAGCGCCCTCAGCTTCAGCATCAGTCGTTCCAGCATCACCAGCAGCAGGGGCAGGCCAGAGCGTCTGTTCAGAGGAGTCAACAGCGTCTGGGGCAGGAAGATCCACCGTGCCACTTCTGCAAGAAGCCCGGTCACCGCTTCGAGTTCTGTAGGAGGAGACTGGGGCTGTGTCTCTTTTGCGGTGCCGCTGGACATCAGATGCGGGAGTGTCCCAAGAACCCCCGTGTTACTGGAGCTGCTCAGAGGGCACCCGTTCAGAGGGCACCAGCTAGTATGCCGGTAGTTCAGCAGCGAGGTCCGCTTCCGACTCGGCAGCAGCAGTTTGTTCAGCACCGCCAGCAGAGGGGTGGTCAGGATAGAGCCTTTGCTCTTGCAGCCGAGGAGATGGAGCCTATTGCGGATGTTATCGCAGGTTCTATTCTGCTCGATTCTTTTCCAGCTTTGGCCTTATTTAATTCTGGTGCTACGCACAGTTTTGTGTCTGTTTCTTTTGCTCTTAGGCACAATATTATTGCTGAATATCTGGGTAGGACTTGCAAGATTATGACTGGAAATGGCATCATCCTAGTTAATAATGTTTGTAAGGGACGGAGAGTTTCTTTGAGAGGCCGAGAGCTGAGTGCGTGTCTGCTCGTAATGCCACTTCCGAGTTACGATGTGGTACTCGGTATGGATTGGTTGAGCACGCACCATGCTAGCATCGACTGCAGAGGGGGCAGGATTCTATTTAGGCCGCCGGGAGAGCCGGAGTATGAGTTCACCAGGGGTGCAGTGGAGCAGGGAGATGGATTCTGCGGAGCGTTGTTGGCGGGGCCGGTGTTGCCACATCCACTCATTGCTGAGTTCTTGGATGTATTTCCCGAGGAGCTGCCCGGGATGTCGCCAGATCGTGATATTGAGTTTTCTATAGATCTAGTGCCGGGTGCTGAGCCTATCTCCCAGCACGTCTATAGAATCAACAACAGTGAGTTAGCGGAGCTGAAGAAGCAGGTCGACGAGCTGGAGGACAAGGGCTTTATTCGATCTAGTTCTTCACCTTGGGGTGTGCCAGTTCTTTTCGTCCCCAAGAAGGATGGTACGGTACGTCTGTGTATTGATTACAGGGCGCTCAACAACCTTACCATCAAGAACAAGTATCCTCTGCCGAAGATTGATGACTTGTTCGACCAGTTGAGCGGCGCGAGGGTGTTCTCGAAGATCGACTTGCGTACCGGGTACCATCAGCTGAAGGTGAAGCGGGATGACATTCCAAAGACTGCCTTTCGGACCCGCTATGGCCAGTATGAGTATACCGTCATGCCGTTTGGGTTGACCAACGCCCCGGCGGTATTCATGAACTTGATGAACAAGGTATTTCACCAGTACATTGACAAGTTTGTGGTGGTCTTCATTGATGATATTCTCATCTATTCGAAGACACCAGAGGAGCACGAGGAGCACCTGAGGATTGTGTTGGACACTCTCAGGAGGGAGCAGCTGTATGGGAAGCTGTCCAAGTACGAGTTCTTCTTGGATCGCGTGGAGTTCCTAGGCCATGTTGTCTCTGGCGAGGGGATTTCAGTGGATCCGAAGAAGATTTCTGCGGTGGAGTCCTGGTCTACGCCGAGCTCAGTAGAAGAGGTTCGAAGTTTTCTGGGTCTGGCAGGTTACTACCGGAGGTTCGTGCAGGACTTTTCCAGGATTGCCCAGCCGATGACCCGCCTTACCAGGAAGGACGAGGAGTTTGTTTGGTCCGATAAGTGCCAGGCCGCCTTCGAGGAGCTGAAGGCGAGGTTGACTACAGCTCCTATCTTGACGCTGCCATCTGGATCTGGTGGTTATACGATCGACAGTGATGCTTCAGGACGGGATTTGGGTTGTGTGCTTCAGCAGCACGGGAAGGTAATTGCCTATGCATCTAGGCAGTTACGTCCTCATGAGAGGAATTACCCTACCCACGATCTGGAGCTGGCAGCGATCATCTTTGCTTTGAAGCTGTAGAAACACTATCTGTACGGAGAGCGTGTGGAGATCTATACAGATCACAAGAGCTTGAAGTACGTGTTTATCCAGAAGGAACTGAATATGAGGCAGAGGCGATGGTTAGAGCTAATGAAGGATTTTGATATCCTTGCAGTACCATCCGGGAAAGGCCAACGTGGTCACAGATGCTTTGAGCAGGTATCCCGTGGCCATGTGTTTGACGATGGATCGTCACCTTCTGGCAGATCTGGAGAGCTTGGGTATAGAGATGATAGTTTCTGGGTTCGAGGCGCAGATGTGGGGTCTGTAGGTGCAGTCGGAGCTGATGGAGAGAGTCAGGGCAGCTCAGTTTGAGGATGAGGCTCTGAGGGTCATCAGGGAGCAGGTCTAGATAGGGCTGTTGGATGAGTTCTCTTTAGCAGGGGATGGGTCGTTGAGGCATGGTACTAGATTGTGCGTGCCGAGCAGAGGACTTCGGGAGGAGGTTCTTCAGGAGGCGCACCGTTCTCAGTACTCTATGCATCCCGGAGCCAACAAGATGTATAGAGACTTGAGACAGCATGTTTGGTGGTATGGCATGAAACGAGAGGTGGCTCAGTTCGTTTCGAGATGTTTAGTGTGCCAGCAGGTGAAGGCCGGAAGGCAGAGACCCTGTGGATTGCTCCAGCCACTACCCATTCCTGAGTGGAAGTAGGAGCATATCACTATAGACTTTGTATCTGGGCTTCCATGCTCTCCAGGAGGGAAGGATGCAATTTGGGTCATTGTTGGTCGATTGACCAAATCGGCCCACTTTTTGCCTTTCAAAGTGGGTTTATCGACGGAGAGGTTGGCCGAGATGTACGTGCGACAGATAGTCCGATTACACGGGGTGCCAGTGAGTATAGTCTCGGATCGAGACAGCCGATTCACTTTCCACTTCTGGCAGAGTTTGCAGCTTAGCTTGGGCACATCGCTCAAGTTCAGTATAGCATATCACCCCCAGACAGACGGGCAGTCGGAGAGGACGATTCAGACCCTCGAGGATATGCTGCGCACCTGTGTCTTGGACTTCGGGGGATCTTGGGAGGACCACCTTCACTTGTTAGAGTTTGCTTACAACAACAGCTACCAAGCCAGTATAGAGATGTCACCTTTCGAGGCTCTATACGGACGGAGGTGCCGTACTCCCTTGTCTTGGGATGATGTCGGTGAGAGGGTTTTGCTTGGCCCTGAGATGGTGGTGGATGCTGCAGAGAAGGTCAAGGTTATCAGAGATAGACTTCGGGTGGCGCAGGATAGGCAGCGGCATTGGGCCGATAGCCACCGGAGGCCATTGGAGTTTGAGGTATAAATTAGATTTTTCTAGTATTTGAGTCTGATTGTGATTGTTTTAGATCAAGCTCTAAGTCTTATGTTTTGTTCTAGGTTGATGATCTTGTCTTTCTGCGGATTTCTTCGATGCGTGGCACGATTCATTTTGGTGGCGGCGGGAAGCTTAGTCCACGATACATCGGACCATTCCGTATCCTGGGCAGGGTCGGTGCAGTGGCTTATCGACTGGAGTTACCGCCTGCACTAGAGAGAGTGCACAGTGTGTTCCACGTATCGCAGCTGAGACGGTACGTGGCAGATCCCAGTCACGTCTTAGACCACTCCGAGATCGAGGTGGGACCGACACTCAGCTATCCAGAGAAGCTGGTCTAGATCTTGGACCGAAGAGAGAAGGTGCTCCGTAACCAGGTCATTCCTTTGGTTCGCGTGGCATGGAGACACCACTCTCTAGGTGAGTACACCTGGAAGAGGGAGGACGACATGCGGGAGCGATTCCCATATCTCTTCGAGCCTTGAGGTAAAATTCTAGCTTTTTCTTTTCTTGTTCAATTCATGATTGCGGTGTTAGTTCTCATTCAATTTCGAGGACGAAATTTTTTTTTAAGGAGGGTAGATTTGTCACCCCCAGTTTTCAAATTAGGGGTATTTTCGTCATTTTCAAGTTTTAAAATATTTTAGGAATTTTATTTGATTTTATATGATTTTTAGGAATTTATTTGAGTCGGTTTGAATTTTATCCAATTCGGACTCAAATTGGAGACCCGGGTAGCCTGGACCCTAGTGGAACCCACAAACTAGCTGTGTTTGGCCTACACACTATCATAATTAGGCTAGAAATTAGTAACCCTATTTCCATGACTTAATTAGTCTTTTTAGAGGCTAATTTAGTTAGTTAGATCCAAACCGAAACGAACCGAACCAAACCGATTTCAAACCAAACCAAAACCAAGCTTAATGGGTTGGGGGCTTATTGGATCCCAACCCAATAGCCCCCAATAGGTGGCCGGCCATGAAAGTCTTCCCCCCCCCCCTTGTCTTCTCCATTAAGCAAGCTCTTTCTCTCTCTCTTTCAAATCTCTTCTTTCTTCCAAGCTCTCTCTCTCCAAAAACTCCACTTAGGTAAGCCATTTAATCCCTCATTTATTACTCCATTCATTTATGTTCTTCACATTAAATGTAGAGAATTGGATTCTCTACATTTTGCCCTCTATTAGTAGGTTTTTCCCTAGAATTTAGGTTATAGTTAATTTGGGACTTTTATGTATTGAATGGTATATATATATATATATATATATATATATATATATATATATATATATATATATATATTATATGTATATGTGTATTTGTGGGAGGATGAGAGAATGAGAGATGGTGGTGGTGGTGGTGTAGAGAGTGGTAGTGGTGGAGTTGTCATGAGTGTTGTGTGTGTGTGGTTGTGAGTTATATATATACATATGGATATGGTTATATATATATATATTGATAGTTAGATAGATAGTATATATATATATATATATATATATATATATATATATATATATATGTATATATATATATATATATATATATATATATATATATAGATATATAGATATATATATATATATATATATATATATATATATATATATATATATATATATATATATATATATATATATATATATATATATATATATGTATATATAAAGATTAGAAAGGAGGAGGAAGTAGAAGAGGATAGAGAAGAGGAGAGAAGGGCAGCAGCAGCTGCAGCATGCCACTGCAGCAGCAGCAGGGCAGTAGCAATGCAGCAGCAGCAGGGCAGTAGAGTAGCAGCAGCAGTAGAAGCAAATGGCAGCAGCAGGAGCTGCATTAGCAGCTCCTTTTTCCCCCATACACCCCCCAATTTACCCTTAAACCCCCCTAGTATCCTATATATATATGTATATGTAGGTACATATATATAGATATATATATATATATATATATATATATATATATATATATATATATATATATATATATATATATATATATATATGTATATGTATATATATAGATAGATAGATAGGAAGTTAGATGAAGAAGTTTAGGAATTAGAAAGAAGAAGAAAAGGAAATTGAAAGAAAGATAGAGGAAGGAATAGGAAGAAAATGAGAAGGAATTAGGAGAAGTTAGGAATTTGAAGAAGAAGAGTGAGGAGGAGGCCAAGAGGAAGAATTAGAGCTAGAAGAATAAGAAGAAGAAGTTAAGAAGAAGAAGAATTAGAATAGAGAGTCGAAGAGGAGATTTGGAGCGAGAGCTAAGAGGGGGTTTTTAGTAGAAGTCGAGTTAGAAAGGGAAATTGAGCCCGGAGCGTCAGATTGCGATGAAACTTGACGTAGGCCTAAGTTATATGAATTAGATTTTGCGGGTAAGCTCTCGAGTGGAAATCGGGGTCGTAGGGCGCAGGTATCGTGCCGTATCAGCGCGTATCTTGAAATATTCAAGATATCTGCAACGGGCCGTAAGGTGGACTAGACGTCCACTTTATCTAGGTATTTTGATAGATAACGAACCTATAGGATAGTACCATACTACCCTAGGGAGATCGGGTCAAAATACAAAGCGTAGGTAGGCTATCTAGATAATCGCCGAGGGTAGAATTTTACCCTTAAAAAGGGTAAAATAAGGAATTGGCCTACGGCCGAGAAATTGAGTTTGAAGTCCAAGATGGACTTGGATATGGGTTGTATAGGTTGGTAATGAGTAGAATTAGCTGTCTAAACCTAGTCTTGGACCCGGTTGACCACAGTTGACTTTTTGGACTAAAAGTCAACTATGGGTCAACACTTTACCTAATTTACTTCCAAATTCCATTTAACTTGGACAGTTGACTAAAAGTCAACTATTAGTCACCAGTGACCTAGGTTGACCTAGAGTTGACCTAGAGTTGACCAGAGTTGACCCGTTGACCAAAAGTCAACGGTAAGCCAATTTTCGACCTAGTTGATTCGGATTGACTTTCAATGTTCTCCCATGACCAAGATTGACCCGACTAGACATGTCTTGACCTAGAATGACTAAATAGGATTTAATTTGATTTAACTTTACTTTCTAAACATAGTATTGATACGTCTTGTTCTCTATAGGTCCTCGAGACACTGCAGTTGATCCGGTCGACATATTTTATCATCTTACAGGCGAGTACATTCTCTGATACTTATTCCCAATTTATGATAACTGTTATGATTCATGTACTTAGTGTTGATATGCTTATTCCCGATATATGGTTCTCACGGATTGGTATTCTTGGATCCCGACGAGAGATGTTTTCTCCTTCTTAGGTTGGGATGTATTGTGCAAGCACCCTTGTAGCTCTTGCTCAATATATGGTCACTGATTCTAGAGAAGGCTAGCTACCTTCTCATTAGAATCCCGTGCAGTGACGTGTCCTGTTTGGATCCATTCTACCAGTTGGGGTAGGGGGAGTAGTAGCGTAGGCCTGTGATCAGATCCATCCCGCATTCCCGAACAGTGTGAGTCATATACCGCACTTATGACTTGCCAGGCCGATTCTTGACAGGTACCCAAGCCGATCACAAGCTGAAACTATTACTCACACACATTGGATATATAGCTTACCTTGATTTGTGTACATGCCATGATCCCGTTCTATTTTCTTGTTCTAGCTCTAGCTTTACAGCTTACCATGCCATGATACATACATGTACACTCCATGATTCATTGTATATGCTCTATTTACAATCTTATAGCTTTTATTCTATCTTGAGATCTGTTATGAGATATATGTACTCGTTCCATCTTGACTGGACTGTTGATAAAATATTACAGATGTCGACGAGGGAGATTGCAGTACCTACTACGGTCCGGACGACGTAGTGGGCCTAGACTTGGTCCCGCAGGGCGTAGCTCCGCCTGACGAGACTATACTACTTGTTTAGTAAGAGTAGGTCTTTGTACTGGACTTAGTTTCCAGTTACTTTTTGAGACTGTATTATATTTGGACTGTATTAGAGACTGGACTTGTATATTATTTGTATCTGGACTTGACAGGTTATATTTTATCGTCTTGTTGTCTTTATCTTTCAGTCTTTACTTATCGTCTTAGAGTTGTGATTGAGTACTTATATATATTCATTGCTTGTCCTTCGTTCGGAGTTGACCATATTCTCGATATGTTTTGTTATATATATAAACTGTTGTCAGACTAGAAAATCCACAGCGTTCTACGCCGTTTTTCCGGTGAGGGCTGGGTGTTGTCGCGTCACGTGCCCTTTTAGCGGGTGCGGGTCGTGACAAACCTAACAGTACTGGTATCATTGTAGAGTTATGCATATCGTACCTTGTACGAAAGTACTCATGTGAAATACTCATGATCCGCGGCATGAGATTTCAATTAACATAGGGCCAACTAAGCTAAATAAAATAATTACTGCATGGAGAGAATAGATTTCCGAGTTCTTACATGACGGCCGTCCTTGGGACAAATAGTGTTCTGACACGCCGACTAGTTCCCACGGATACTGCATATCTACCAAACAGGCAGGAAGTGATATCCGGTTTACTTTTTCCGATCGACGAGCGTCCCGTTGGGACTCGTTTCCCCGTATGGCGCAACTGATTATTGGATCGACCAGCCTTGTTTATCTATAGTAAGAACTGAGAAATTCCCTAATGCATGGTTCCAGGGTAACTTGGAGTTCACTAGTAGTAAGCCGTAATAATTGCCTGGTCGCTTAAACTGATTTGATTGTGGGTTGTATCCTACTTTGCCAACTATTGAGGTAAGCTGAACGTCCTGACATGACGGGCCAACTTCTGTCCTTGTTTGGTTGGGGAGTTGGTTCGGAGTGTCAAGACACTAGGCGTACCTTAGTAAGAGGCAAAGATCTATTTATCTTATTTATATCCTTAACTCTTATTACTGGTTTTAATTCTTCATGTCGTGCTTCCTTTGTGGTGCTTGCTATTGGAGGTCTAACCTCTCTGGTTTTGCATGGCCAGATCTAGAGCCAGCTCCCAAGGACTCAACTTACTTCTACCCTCAAGATGGTCAATACTAGAAGGATGACCGCAGGAGGCCACGAGTGGGTTCCTTGACTCCCTACTCGTCTTGTTCTTTACTTTACATTTGCCGTTTTGGCACCGACCTGTTAGTCGGACTGTCTAGCACTTGCTTTTACATAATTGTAATTAATTCAGACTGCAGCTGATAGCGATTGTGTATACCTTATCATATCATCTGGCTATGTTTTGTAAAGCCAGATCTCAAGAACATTTTGACCGAGCGTTTAGGACGCCTTACTGCTTTATCATATATGCTCTTTATTTACTGCTACTTGATTCATTGATTGAGACAATAGATGTCATGTGACCCTAGCGAGACTTGTATGTAGTATGCACCCCCTTGTCTAGTTTACAGCATTGATCATATTATTCGGTATTTCTTCTACCCGTAATACGTAGCTGGCCAAGTTTGTCCCCGTCCCCCGATGTTTCGGGTCTGGGGCGTGACAATCTTGTTCTTGTACTTGTATTGACACCGATTCCTGAGAAGGAGTAGCTACCTTCTTATGGAATCTCGTGCCATGACGTGCTATGTCCGGATCCGTATACTATTCGGGGAATGGGGAATATTATAGATAGTGTGATCAATGCCCACCTTGAGTTACTACTTGTATCATAGCTATACCCTCACCTCACGATGGGTATAGCCTGACCTGTGCTACTACTTGCTCCATAGCTTACCATCCCAGCCGGGCCGAGTCTACGTACTTGTAGCCGGTCGGCTGGAAGCCTGATCTTGACCCATACCGATCACATTATGCTATAATATTCGAGGCACATTTTATATTTACTTTATCTTATCATATATCCTGTTCTGTTCTACATTCAGTACTTTTTCACCATGCTATGATATTCAGATTACTCACATGTTCTACATGCCATTATATTGTACCTTGATTGGAGACTAAGCTCTGTTCGGGAGAAGAGTTACAACCCCGGTCATTGTTTGGTTTAAGAGTTGTAACTCAGCTTCCGAACGGTTCCCAAGTCTTCATATATCTTTATCTTGTAGTTCATTATACTGTCTCTTATAGAATTTGTCAATTCACATGAAACTGCTGTTAGTGCTTGTACTTGCTCATTTTTCTGACAGGATACCATTGATAATATTTTAGGAGTTATTATACCATTAGTGGACTTCATGATGTTGCTAGCTGAGATGGATCTCACTATTCTTCTATGTGAGTTGCCTGGTAGTTATCCTTAGTTCGTCTTGTTTTTCCTTCTTTATTTCCTGTCTTATGATTCCTTCTAGTAGTCTAGTTGTTCTTGTGCTTTAGTTATCTTTATTGTCTTATCATCCCTAGCTGTTGTGATGTGACTAGAGTATATTTATAGTTATAGGCCTTCTAGACGTAGTGTATATTTATTGGGTACTAGACAGCGTTCTACCACCGATACTGCGGCGTAGGCTGGGCGTGGCCCACGTATTCGTATCCGTATATCCGGGTGCGGGTCGTGACACGTTTTTAGTGGTGGCCCATGCAGGTCAGTCTTTGCAATTAATGCGAAGTCGTGGTAGTACTTGAGCTTATCTCTACTACTACGAGCCTGCCCTAGGATTAAGGTTGAGTTATGGAATATTTTAGGATTTTGGTACTCAGTCATATATTAGGAACTCTTGGTAGATTCCAGGGATGACCCCTGGGAATCTTATTTCAAACTTTTCGAAACTTTTCCCATTTGTTCTGTCCGTCCTGATTTCTGAAACATCTGTCCGTTATCAACTTTATTCTTCTTGGAATGAGTTATGGACCCCAGAAGGAAGGTATAAGTTGGACTTATATCTCCTAGGTTGAGACGAGAATATGAATTGCCAGTCTCGTATCAGGTTGAGATTGTTTTAGATTATATTCCAATGATTTCCTTTATCTTGACCTAGATAGTACCTTTGGACATCTCCTGAAGAATTTTCTTTAAACCCTATCTCGGGATCTATTTCCGCTAGTTTCCATATACTTATCCTTTATTCGTTGTTGAAAATTTTAAAATTCTTGATGTTCTTTGTTGAATTCGATTTTGATTCTGTTTGAAGATAAGTTTTTCTGGATTGAGTTAAGATATTCTGATAAACATATTATATGAGACGATGAGAACGATAAATGTCCACTTTATTTATGGAGTTTAGAATTTATCACAGTCATATTAGCTAGCCTGACATGGACATAGAGCCTGATTTTGGATATACTATCCTAGTTATGGCATTTAGATTCTCTTGTAGCCATACCGGTTGGCGTGGTAAGGAATCTAGATGACATGATTATAGGGTGTATACCCTAGTTATGGACTCTATCGTTTATTGTAGCTATGTTTACTGGCGTGGCATAAATTCTGGCAACATAATTTGGATAGACGTGTATGGTTATCAGGTCATATCTTAAGTAGATTCACTTCTTTTACCAATTGAGCAAGATAATTCCTACCATTATTTCTTGTTTATCATTATTTCTCTCCCATCGCATGATGATTTTCTCATCTTACCGTAATTTCCTTTGCCTTGTTTAGCTATATCTTGACTACGCCAATCAACTATCTCGTATCTACATCTGTCATATACACTTGAAAACTCTGAAAATTTTGAAATTTTCATATCTCAATTGTTTCTTAAAATTTCGATACTGTTAAGATTTTGATTCCCTTCTGTCCATGACCAATCAATTTTTGTCGTCTTGTTATCATGCCAAAGAGTCTTAGTTGCTGACTAGACTGAATGAGTTCCAATTTCTATTGGGACCTGGATTTCCATCCTTGGACGCTCGTGCCCAGACTTCGTTGATCTTATTCTCCATCTTGCCCAAATTCTGATTTACTCGAAAGTTGATCAACTTAGATCATGTTGAGACAAATTTCTTTATCGTGGTTGGATTTCATTGCTATTAACCCTCGTGCATTGACTTCCGATTTTGATCATGTTTGGATTTTGGACACTCGTGTCTAAACTCTTTCGACCTTGATTTCATTTCCTGATTACATCCCAATTTCCTTGTGATTAGTCGTGCCTAGATGATTTGGGCATGACTAAGACAACTTAGGATTCCTTGACCGTGATTTTAACGATCATAACTATATATTTTATCTTGCCTCAAACTCATGCCTAAAATTTTGACTTTCAATCACGACTAACTAGTGTGACTACGAAATTATTCGTGTTAAAATTGAACATGTTGACTTTCTATCGTACCTAATTGACTTGGGTTCCTACCTAAATTGTGCTTTTAGGACCTTGATTTCAAATTTATGATTTTATCGTCCTTCATAACTGAACTTGGATCTTGATCGTGCTTATGTGACCTATAATCTGATTTCTATCAAATCTATCTCTCAATCGTGTTATTCTCAAATTTTTCTCTCCATTTGCTTCTCTTAGCCCTGTTTTAGATCATGACTATCAAACCTTGATTTTCATGATCTTGATAATCTTAACCCTCAAATCGTGCCAAGTGAACTTAGACTATTTTCGATTTTAATCGTGTTCGAACTTGGATCGTATTTCATGATTTTATTAATCATCCTCCTTAATCTTTGATCGGGCCTATAAGATATTGACTTCGATTTTGTTTTGTGTTTGAAATTTTATCTCAACTATGCCAAATCTTGTTTTGGTCATGGTTAGCTTTTCATCTTGATCGAGCATGTGCGACTTTCAGGTTGATTTCCATCAACCTAAGTCCAACAGATCACCCCGTACTTGAACTTCATTTATATCTTCGAATTCACCTGATCGTCTCTAAAATCGTGCCCCAATGACTTAACTTATTTATGAAATCATGCACATAATTTTGTTCATATCATGATTCTATCGTGACAAATCCCTCTTCGTGCCTGAACAATTGTGAATCGATTATCTTGATCGTGCAAAACTCATCATTCTTGGATCGTGCCTAAAATATTGCTTAAATCTTCTATCACGTTTTAACCCCACTACCAACCTTTAATTTCGAGGACAAATTTTTTATAAGGTGGGTAGGATGTAAGCCTCCTGAATTTTTGGGATTATTTTCGAATTTCCTAAATAATTTATTCTCGATAATTAATTTCGATTTAATTGATTTTGATCATTAAATGCTCTTTACCGTGACTTGGATTTCTAGAGCATCAGGGATGCCAGTCTCTGGAAACTTCCTTCTTGAAGTTTGTAGTAGACGAGATTATCTTCATATTGATATATCGTGTCCCACTCGAACTTGTTCCCTTGTGCTCCATTTGCTTCTCGCAACTTTCGGGTCAATTTAGACCAATTTATCGTCTGCCGTAATTCGTGACTTAATTTCCAATTTAATTTCCGGGCACGACATCGGTCCAATCCAGTCGACCCAATATATGGCACTGGCCTGTTTTGAGTCTACTATGCACATGCCACTTGCGTGCCACCGAATTGACCTCCCTTGTGCTTCCATTTCATCCGTGATTTTAATTGGTTTAAATTATTATTTTAATTAAATCTTGGTCCCAGGCTTGTCCAAAATTTATCAAACCGGATCCAACGCCCAACCAAATTTTATGTGATCCCTATCATGACTACCCAAACACCCCCATATAATTTCTCTCTTTTTTCTATTTTAAATATCTCTTTACTTATTTAAATATATCATTTTATCTCTCTTATATATATATATATTTATTTATAATATATATATATATATATATATATATATATATATATATATATATATATATATATATATATATATATATATATATATAACTCTCTCTTTCTCTCTCTTCCTAAAATAACTCCTACACACACAAACACCCCCTCTCCCCATGTCAGCCGAACACCCCCTCTCTCTCTCTCTAAATATTTCTCTCTCCCTCTAAATATCTCTCTCTCTCTAAATATCCCATTCCTTTTTATATATATTAATATATACACACACACACTCATATACAACACCCTCACCCATCACCATCAACACAAACTCCCCCCCTCTCCTGTACACGTACGAGCAGCACCCCCCCTTTTTCTTTTCTTCTCCACACTCCTCCTTCTCCATCTTCATTTTATTTCCTTATTTTCCATTCTTCTCCTCTTCCAACATCATCACCATCATCTAACACCATCACCATTGTCATCACCTACACCACCAAAACCATCATCCCACTCCACCTCCTCCACCCTTGCCGACCGACCACGGCCACCACCACCGCGTCGTCGCCGCCCCGAGACGCATCACCGCGCCAGGCTAACGCCGTCGTCGACGAGGCAGCCCGCAGCAGCAGCATGCAGCGCAGCTGCAGCAAGTAGCAGCGCGGCAGCAGCAGCCGCGTGTGGCCGTGCGCCGCCGCGGCATGGCCGGCCGCCCCCACGCCAGCAAGCCCCCCAGGCCAGCGCACACCCCCGCACCTTCCCGTGGCGGCTAGCGTCCTCCGGGACGCGCCGTCTAGGCGATCCGTGCGTTTTGCACGAGATCCCGTCGTGACGCGCGCGGGAACGGAGTACAGTTTCGACGTTTCGGGACAGCAACTTCACACACGTTTTTCAGGAAATCTGACCGTTGGATCGGCGATTTCTTTGCTCCGTCTCAATCTCGGTATATACCCCTTCACTCTCCTGAAATTTCACCCGTTAATTTCGTCGTTTGATACATCAAAACCGGCCACCAAGTTGACCGTTTAAATTGTGTTATTTTTGGACCGTTTTGCGGAGCCAACTTCGTCGGTTCGTATCTTCTCCATAGCGGCTCCGTTTAGCGTGCTACAGGGTTCCTATGCGAAGCTTGTATAACCCTCTTCCTGCCTCCTTTAGATTTTATTTCAGTTTGAGCTTGTTAGGTCGGTCGAATTCGACGCCAAAGTTGGTCGTTCAAATTCTTAGTATTGCACTTGTAAAATTCTATTTTTGAACCCGGGACTCCGGATTCAATTTCTGACACCACCAGTAGACTCGTGGCGTCGTTCTGGCCTGTTTTCGTATAAAGTTTGTTAGATTTGGAGAACGTGGGCCCGGGCACGTATTTCGATGCAAAACGGGTTCCACTTTCTGGCTCAACGGGTCATTTTGAATTCGGCTCATCGGAATCCAATTCCGGATATACTGTTGAGTTCGTATCGTCATTCTGAACTCGTTGACATATAATTTGCTGAGTTTTGAGGACATTAGCTGCGACACACTTTTCCGTGCAAATCAGAATTTCAATGTCCTGGTCAACGGACCAATTTGAGATTGGGTCAACGGAATCCAATTCTGAATATACCGTTGGGTTCGTATCGTCATTCTGGATTCGTGGACATATAATTTGTTAGGTTTTGTGCACTTTTATTTTGACACGTTTTTTGGTGCAAAGTGTGTCCAACGGCGGACATCATTTTTGGCCCAAAATTACCGTTTTGCCCCTGTGTCCAAATTGGACTTTTGAACAGGCTATCCTAGCTGATTTGACCATTTTAGACACGTTGGTGAAGTTAGTTTCATCATCCGACAATATCTGTAGGTTTCACCCTATTATTATAATCTTTCTCTTTTGTGGTATTTTGAGATCCATCGATTCCAATAATTTTACCATCACTGGAATCGATATGTTGACCCTGTAGATGTTTATAGAGACTAGCTTTTGTCGTGTTTGACCATGGTTGACTACTTTGACTGAACGTCAAAGTAGAGTCAACATTTGACCTAGGTTAGACTAGTTTGACCTTGGTTGACCAGAGTTGACCAGTTGACCAAAAGTCAACTGTTAGTCAAACATTAGCCTAGTTTGACCTAGAGTTGACCATAGTTGACTAGAGTTGACCAGTTGACCAAAAGTCAACTGTAAGTCAACCATTGACCCATTTTGACTAGTGTGACCTATTTTGACTTAGTTGACTGAGTCTGACCTAGATTTGCGTAGCTTATACTATAGAATCAAGCCTAACACTGTTGAACCCTAATTAGCTTATATATATCTTATCTTTAGGTCTGTGGCATCACTCTGAGCATCGACCCCATTTGACAGCTCAGGACCGCAGGCGAGTACATTCACTGATAGTTTTCATTGTCTTGATATCCGCTATATCCGATTCAGCCGTAGTGTCTTACTTGATTCTCAGTCACGATAGTTTACGGACTAGTATATACCGGATTCCTATCATAAGATGTCATTCTTGGATTTTTTTGGGATACTGGTACTTGCTCGATCTTGTTCTTGTACTTGTATTGACACCGATTCCTGAGAAGGAGTAGCTACCTTCTTATGGAATCTCGTGCCATGACGTGCTATGTCCGGATCCGTATACTATTCGGGGAATGGGAAATATTATAGATAGTGTGATCAATGACCACCTTGAGTTACTACTTGTATCATAGCTATACTCTCACCTCACGATGGATATAGCCTGACCTGTGCTACTACTTGCTCCATAGCTTACCATCCCGGCCGGGCCGAGTCCACGTACTTGTAGCCGGTCGGCTGGAAGTCTGATCTTGACCCATACCGATCACATTATGCTATAATATTCGAGGCACATTTTATATTTACTTTATCTTATCATATATCCTGTTCTGTTCTACATTCAGTACTTTTTCACCATGCTATGATATTCAGATTACTCACATGTTCTACATGCCATTATATTGTACCTTGATTGGAGACTAAGCTCTGTTCGGGAGAAGAGTTACAACCCCGGTCATTGTTTGGTTTAAGGGTTGTAACTCAGCTTCCAAACGGTTCCCAAGTCTTCATATATCTTTGTCTTGTAGTTTATTATACTGTCTCTTATAGAATTTGTCAATTCACATGAAACTGCTGTTAGTGCTTGTACTTGCTCATTTTCCTGACAGGATACCGTTGATAATATTTTAGGAGTTATTATACCATTAGTGGACTTCATGATGTTGCTAGCTGAGGTGGATCTCACTATTCTTCTATGTGAGTTGTCTGGTAGTTATCCTTAGTTCGTCTTGTTTTTCCTTCTTTATTTCCTGTCTTATGATTCCTTCTAGTAGTTTCTAGTTGTTCTTGTGCTTTAGTTATCTTTCTTGTCTTATCATCCCTAGCTGTTGTGATGTGACTAGAGTATATTTATAGTTATAGGCCTTCTAGACGTAGTGTATATTTATTGGGTACTAAACAGCGTTCTACCGTCGATACTGCGGCGTAGGCTGGGCGTGGCCCACGTATTCGTATCCGTATATCCGGGTGCGGGTCGTGACAACACGCTTCAAATGTCCCAATCCCAAATAAGCTTTGGAGGTGCCACCGGTTCTTCAATGGGTAACTTTACTTACTCAGCTGCGCGTCATAAAACGGAATTAGTTAAATATATTATTCGTGATGAACTTTCTTTCACTTCGGGTGAAAGTGAATCTTTACGCGATTATGCAACATTGTCTCTAAACCCCTCCTTTACTAGAGTTAGTAGACAACAAGCTCGAAATGAGGCTATTCGTCTCTTTAAGGAACAGAGAGCCGCTTTGATAGCGATTTTACAAAATGTTAGTAAGTTGTCTATTACTTATGATATTTGGATTAGTAAGCAAAGTTATGCTTACATTTGTATTACTGCACACTATATAGATGCACAATGGATGTTGCAAAAACGCATTATCTCTCTTAAAATTATAGAATATCCACACACGGGCGCTGTAATTTCAAGTGTCATTTCTCAACACGTGCGTGAATATGATATTCACCACAAATTTTTTTCTGTCTCTTTGGATAATGCTTCAAACAATAATGCTGTTATGTCTTCTTTGTCATTAATTTTTCAGCCTATTTTAGAAGGTAAACTTTTGCATGTTAGGTGTGCTTGCCATATTATTAACTTAGTTTTTAAAGAATGTTTAGAATATTTTAGTCGCCATTTAGACACTCTACGATAATGCTTGCACACTTTGAACACGTCTCCAAGTAGACAATAAAGTTTTGCATGCACATGCGCACATTTTGGTATTACTTTTAGAAGATTTGTGAAGGATATACCACATAGGTGAAACTCCACCTACTTGATGTTGAAATCTGTAATTCCTTTTAAGGATGTTATTACGTATTATTGTAATGCAGATCTCACCTTTAACTTTCAAGTTACTGCTGATGATTGGGTAGTAGCTGAAAGTGTTTGTAAATTTTTAGAAATTTTTTACAATGCTACATGTATTCTTTCTGATGTTTATTATTCCACATCTTGCTTAGCTTTACGTAAACTTTGTAACATTTCTTATTTATTTTCTAAATATAGAGATCTTCCAAATTTTGAATATGTGGTAAGAAATATGGAAGCTAAATTCAAGAAATATTGGGGTCAAGTACCTCTTTTATATTGTTTGGCTTCCATATTTGATCCTACAATCAAATTGGATGGCGTAGAGGCTTTATTAGATGGATTTGGAGAATATATGAATATAGATGTTACTGACATGAAAGTAGAAGTTAAACTTGCGTTGGACAGGTTAGTTATAATGTACGAAAAAAGAGCAGCGTCAACCCGACCAACTCAGGGGGGGCTAGTAGTAGCTCCGGTTTGGCGTCTAAGCTATCAATAGTCGGTCGCTTACTACAAAGGAAGAAACAAAAGCAATCTTCTCAATCTACTCAAAAGTTGTCTCTGTACCTTAGTTCTTATGAAGACGAAGAAGAGACTCCAGATCACTTCGCCATTTTAGAATGGTGGAAGAGACACGACAAGAGATTTCATGTTCTTTCTACCATAGCACGTGATCTACTAATGGTCCCGGTGTCTACGGTAGCATCGGAGTCCTGTTTTAGTGCAGGATCAAGGATGTTGAGCAGAAAGAGGGGCCGCTTGAAGCCCGATATCTTGGAAGCAATAGTGTGCGTACAAGATTGGATTAAAGCCGAGAGAAGAACCCAAAACCAGATAGATGAAAATCTTGATATTCACGAGCTGGACTTTGAATCGCTTTCGGTGCATGAAGGCGAACAATAATGAGGCTACGGTGCAAGGTATGTACATTTAATTTTTTACAAATTTTTTACAAATTTACAAAATTCAAAATTTTAACTTATACTTTTTAATTTTTAACTTATACTTTCAAAATTTAAATTTTAAATTAGAACTTTCAGAATTTCAAATTTTTAACTTATACTTTTAAATTTTTAACTTATACTTTCAAAAATACAATTTTAAATTATAACTTACAAAATTTCAAAATTTTGACTTATACTTTCAAATTTTAAAATTTCGAAAACTAATTTTTACTTTTAAATTAAAAAAATATTTTTTAACTCCGCCTGTGCCAAGCAAGCTTTGCCGGTCCCAAGCCCGGATAAAGGAAGAGGGAGAAATATTTTTTTTTTCAAAATAGCAATAGAAATTTTAAAAAAAAAACAAAAAAAACAAACGAAAACAATAGAAATTCAAAAAAAAAAAACTGAACCGGCCCGCACTAAACGGAGCCCGGCCCAGCCCGTGGACTGCTCCGGCCCGGCCCGACCACCCTATGGTCCGGTTCAATGGGCGGGCTGGGCCCATCCTAATCAAACCGGGCCAGGCCCGGCCCGCTTGCTTGCCCGGTCCGGTTCAGGCCCGGCTCGAGCTCGGTTTGAACCGCCGCTTTTTGGACCGCGGGCCAGCCCGGCCCGGCCCACGAACACCTTGATGTGAATGTCATCTTGCCACATAGGAAAGACATTGTCTTGTGACTCATGCCACATAAGATTCACAACACAAAACAAGACAATAGGGTTGGAGATGCTCTAATAAAAATTTTGCGTCCAAAATTCTGCCATGTATACTGGCAGAATTGCCCAAACTACACCATGTTGTTCAGCAAAATTCTGATCGACCGTTGGCAAAGGTTACTAATTAACGATTAGTAATTATAAAATTATAAATTATAATAAATGATTAGTAATTATAAAATTAATAATTAATGATTAGCTAATTTTTAAAGAAATAACGATTAATAAATAACGATTACTAATTAACGATTAATAATTAATAATTAATAATTAATGATTAATAATTAATAATTAACGATTAATAATTTTTAATTAACGATTAATAATTATAAATTATAATTAACGATTAGTAATTAATAATTAATAATTTTTAATAATTGACGATTAATAATTAACTATTAATAATTTTTAAATAAATAATGATTATTATAATTATAAAATTAATAATTAACGATTAATAACTAATAATTAATGATTAGTTAATTTTTAAATAAATATTAGTTAGCTTTTAATTAACTATAAATTAAATATTTTAAAAATAATAATTATAAATTAATATAATGATGATTAGTAAATTATTAATTAAATTATCATAAAATATGATTTTAATCGTGACTAAAATATTATTAATTAAGATTATAATAAAATAATTATTAACAAATTATTAATTAATATTATAATAATACTAATAGATTATTAATTATGATTATAATTGGATATTAATTAATAAATTATTAATTAAGATTTTTGTTATGATTAATAAAATTATTATAATTATGATTACTAAAGTAATAAATTATTAATTAGAATATAATTATGATAACTAACTATTAGTTAGTTTTTTATTAATTAACTAATTTTTAACGAAATTATTAAAAAATAACTAATTTTTAACAGAGTTATTAAAGAATAAATATTTTAACAAAATTATTAAAGAATAACTATTTTTTTTCCTCCTAAATCCAACTAAATCCAAGTTCTGGATTTTGTTATACTTTCCATATCCAAATCCATCTCCAACCAAACATAGGATTCCATGAATTCTCTCCAAATCCAAAAAAATCCAAATTCCACCTCCAACTCCAAATACGGTTTACCAAACAGGCCCTTAATGGTCCTTCAACTGTTATATTGGCTATAACTTGAAGGGGATACTATGGTTCTCATACATATTTCTCTATAAATTATCCCTCGGAAGTAGGGTGTAAACGGGTCAGACGGACACAGACAGTCCACTGTTCGTGTTCAGTCCGAAAATAAAAATGAGTTCGGACAGACAGACACGGACAGTCCACTGTTCGAATTCAGGTCGGACGGACACGGACAACCACTGTTCGTTAATTCAATCGGACGGTCCGCGGACAAATTAAATATATTATCAAAAACTATTATTTTATCAAGATTACCTGATAGTTGCTAAAAAAATCAAGTTGAAAGAAAATATAATGGAAGGTTATAGAATACAACAAACAATGGTAAAAGGTTAATGAAAATCGAGACCGGACAATAACAAATTGATGCAAAACCAAAATGATATGTCATAATTGATGCAAAACCAAAAGGAGTTTTCACTATCGGACGGTCCGCGAATAAATTCGGATCGGACATAGATATGACCGTGTCCGTGTCCGATTTTTAAACGGACCAAAAAATATATCCAAGTTTTGTTCGTTAATCAATCGGACGGCCCGCGGTCGAACCATTTATCGAGCCGGACACGTACGGACAACGGACTACTTTGTCCATTTTACACCCCTACTCGGAAGCTATATATTCTCAAGTTCTTCATTCATAAGCTTTCCTTTCAAAAGTATATGTTCACAAGCTCTCTACTGTCTATTCTTCTAAAATATTTTTTCAAAGCTCTCTATTTAGAAGCTCTACAACGTCTATTCGTCATGGATCAAATCCTACTAATATTATGCTCGCATAGAAGTACACTAAATGTGCTATTTTACGAAAATGGTTTTACCCAACTTATTTTAAATTAACAAAGTATTACGTTAGATATTTTACACAATCTTATTAAACGTGTCCGTGTCCGATTTTTAAACGGACCAAAAAATATATCCAAGTTTTGTTCGTTAATCAATCGGACGGCCCGCGGTCGAACCATTTATCGAGCCGGACACGTACGGACAACGGACTACTTTGTCCATTTTACACCCCTACTCGGAAGCTATATATTCTCAAGTTCTTCATTCATAAGCTTTCCTTTCAAAAGTATATGTTCACAAGCTCTCTACCGTCTATTCTTCTAAAATATTTTTTCAAAGCTCTCTATTTAGAAGCTCTACAACGTCTATTCGTCATGGATCAAATCCTACTAATATTATGCTCGCATAGAAGTACACTAAATGTGCTATTTTACGAAAATGGTTTTACCCAACTTATTTTAAATTAACAAAGTATTACGTTAGATATTTTACACAATCTTATTATCGATCATTTTTCTATGATATTAATTTATGTTAAGGCACATTTTTTGCTTCTATTTGTTTACTATTAGATGGTAAAAAAATATTGAATTTTGTTGTACAAATACCGTATATAAATATTTATATGTATTACTCCGCCATCACCAAGAATCGATAACATAAGTAGTCTAACGTGCTTTTAATAACCAAATTGTTAATATTGGTCCTAGTTTTTTTACCAAGTTGTTTCATTTACTGAATAAGAACGTATATTAGATGTAGACGATGATGATGATGATAATGAAAATATTGCTGATTTAAATAAATGTTTAGACGATGAGTTATATGATAATGTTGATAATATTAGCAGTTCAAATTATTTGTCGACAAAATATTTAAAAATGTAAAACCCCTCAAATTTAAGTATAATTAATTATACTTAAATGTAAAATGAAAAAAAAAATTGACATGATTATTCGATATTTCCTTTTTGCCACAACTGATACCATTATTTTCTATGGCTTGCCACCATCTTAGTTGTAGTATTTTTCTTGTTTGTTTTCCTGATTCTTATTTGCATGTTGTTTATTGTTATATTTGACATGTATATTAAGTATTTTGTTACATCCTCTGAGAACCTGATTTCCTTTAAGTTATCATTGAACTGCTTTCGTGGAATTGCTGGGGACTAGTTCTTCGAATTTCATGTATACTTACTAGTTACCTTCTTCATGTACTTCCATTCTTATTTATTGTTATAAATAGTTTATATTTCATAAATAGTATTGTGGATGTACTTAGATGTTTTTATATGGTTAGTTGTCGTGACCTGGAAAGCGTACTAGTATTTAAGTTGGACTAGAGTCCACTTGATACGTAGTTAGCCACTGTCATGTGACCTAGTCATACGTATTTTGGGACTGGACGTGACATATGCTTTTGTATGATTAGTTGTCCTTTTTTTTTTTTTTTTTTTTTTTGCAAAAATTCAGTCAGCTCGATCAATCCGGTCGATCCGGCCGATCAGACCACCAAACCGTCTAGCCTAGTTAAATTTGAACCGAATTAACCTTGAATATTGACTTTTGTTTTGGATCTTACGTGCAATCAAAATTAATATATTTGCTTCTTTATTAATTCTACTATGATAAAATACAAAACTTTTAAATATTATATATGTGATTATGTACTATATAAGTCTATATAACTAGTTCAATTCGAATTAATAGGTTAGACCAATTTGACCAAATTCGAGCTTTAAAACATTGGTTGAAACCACAATTATGTATCCATCTACCTCACCTCTCGAGTCTTAGAAGCTCATAATTTGGTCAAATTTGGTCCCATGAGAAGGTGTGACCACTCAATTCAAGATTGGGCATGGCCATGGCTTTGTCACCAAAAGTCTTAAAGCTTTAGATTAAGCTCTTCCCAATGTTGGTCCGTCCTCTCTCTCAAACCCCATACCAAATGAGACGCCCGTCGAGTAAAGAGAAAGCGACACATATTGCTATTTTTAGGCCGGGGAATTCGCGCCCACTCATCGAGACTAGCAAAAATATATGCATCAACTATCGTGCAATTGCCGAAACACCCTTCATGACATTGAAGGGCTCGTCCTTAGTAGACGAGGGTGGTTTGGTAAATTTACAAGATGTGTTTAGGGTTTCCTTAGGTTAAGGTTAAGACTGATTTTTTTGGGGGTTACAAGTTCTCCTTGGGACTTTGTTTCTTATAATGGAAGGTAGTTGTTGCCATGTGAAGAAGATTCTCTTCTTCTTCAACTCTATAATTTAAGACAATCTATATATGAATATAAATTTGAATCATTTAAGACACCCTTAAATCCAAACCAGATAAATCATTTTTGTAATTATGTGCGTACAATTGTTTTTTCGTTCAACTTAAATGTCGTCTGGTTACTGTAAATTATCATCATCCAAACCTTCTCTCTCATCCAAACCTTCTCTCCCGAGGAGGATTAGGTTGCTCTATCCATATCTAATTTTTGTTGCCCCTTAAATCTTATTGTATGTCGATTTTGAAGGGTCATCCGCAACTCCAAGCTCTTGTAAAATTATGTCAGTCTAGAGGTTATTCCAAGCAGAAGATTGTCCAAATTCGAAATCTTATCTAGGACTGACCCCCTCCTCCCGAGATTGAGTATGGAGGGTTGTCAACTTGATATTAATCTTTTATATATTGGTATCACATTTTTAGTCAAAATATAATTATAAACATAAGAATATCATGTCATAAAATTCAGAATGCCAGTTAGCTAGTAGATAAATATACATTTAGTTATATAATCAAAGTTCAAACTCATTAGGGTGCTCTGCAGCCTCTTATTATTTGTCGTCGTCGGTCTTATGCACCATTCTTCTTTTTTTGTTTTACAAATAAAATTCAACACAATCCATTTTAATTAAGTAATTAATCGATATAGTTATTTGCGTATAATACGAGTTTTATTCGAGTGATTGCTAACAAGGGATTGGACATAATAATAGGTTAACTTAAATGTTATCTGGTTTTTGGTCCAAAACCGAACCAAATCTTAAGTGGAGTTTGATTTTCTGTCCAAAACCGAATAATGCTCACTCCTAATTAATTATTCGGTACAGTTATTTGTGTATAATTTATTTGTTTAACGTTTCTGAAAGAAACAAAAAAATTCGCGTATAATAAGAGTTCTATTCGAGTGATTGCTAACAAGGGGTTGGACATGAGAGGTTGTTAAACAACAGAAGAGGGTTGTCCAAGATTAAAAAAAAAAATTGTGGGACTTATTCCAGAACGAGTATGTTTCTACTTACAAAAACCAAATAGCTCCCCAATGCCACATTGTTTCGGCAAGCGACGATTTTTTTTTTTTATTACAATTACATCAACAGAGGTCATAACCAAGCATCCAAATTGTACAAGTTCAAACATTAAATTTGTAAATCTAATAACATCATTTATATAAGTAAGCAAAAATATTGTGCTACTATACTTGTAACAAATGTTACATATATTTTTTTATTTATAACCAATTAAACTGTAAAAAAAAGTTAAGTTTAATGTTGTTATTTGGACCATCCGTCACAAGGTCAGGTTTAATGTTGTTATTTGGACCAAGGTACAGGATCTAATCATGTTTTCCTAAAACCAGAGTGAGCTTCCAATCCAGTAAGAGTGATCCTCAAAAGTGTACGTGAGTTGTGGCCTAGTGATAACAACGGAAGTTCCAACGTGAAAGGTGCATATTCGAATCTCTCCTAGCATTTGTCAAGTCGGAGAAAAGGACGCCTAAAAAAAAAGTAATCCTTAAAAGTAGAATTAATCCTCAACAATAAATACTAAATAACTGAATTATGATTAAAAAAGTACAATGTAAATCAAATATAGGATTTTATTTATTTTGTATATATTATAGTGAAATATTTATCTCTAATCCATGGGACGATTTTTTTTTAATTCTTTTATATCCAAGTTTTAGATTCATGTCCTGCCTATGTGGTCAGGTCCAATGTTTTAAAAATCGGACCAGACAAAGTCAAGAAATTGAGGTGGGTCAAACCGGTCCAATCAGTAAGTTAATTTAGGTTGAACTTGTTATGTTTACAATCTTATATTGAATATATTATAACATAGTACACAACTACATATATATACTACTTAGAAGTTCAGCATGTTTACGACAGTAGAATACGTCAAGAAGCAATTATATTAACTTTGATCAAAAGTCAAAAGTTATGGTAGAACTGGTTCAAAACTCAATTGGGTCAGACGGATTGGTGCTGACTGGACGGGTCGACCGGGTCAACCAAGTTTTTGAAAAGAAAAAAATAGTAAATCTATATTAAATCAGCTCGAAAAAACTAGTAATTTGGGTTGTTCGGTTCAACCAGCGGATTCGATCCGATTTTTAAAACACTAAGCCAGTTCCAAATCCTCGGGAGCCTACTCAGGTTCTTATCTTGAGAGGGAACAGTTTCCAGTACCTATTTTCATTCAAGAAATAATAAAAAAATAAATAAGCAAACAATATGAAATTGTGGTGGTCTTCATAAGAAAATGTAATTAGTCAAAATATGTCGGTACGGGAAGCGGTCAGGAATTAGTAAATTAATAGTATGATTATAATATTAGTTAATAAACTATAATTAATTGGATATATATATGCTTTGATTGATTTTAATGCTAAGTGTACAAAAGCTAATTGAGTGTTTGTCCTGTTTGTAAGCTTAACCTTTGCCCGGGAGGTCCACGTCTCGAGTACTGTTCTTGCTTGTCTCCTGCCTTTGGATGCCACCGACTGCATTCCCCAAACACAATTATTTTTAAAACAATTTAAATTGCAACGCTCCCTTAAACAACAGAAAATTTACTGTAGAATAACGAATTTAAGCTTAATTGGCTGTAGGATACCAAGTTTCGGGAAATTACAAGAAAGATAACATTCCGACAGACCATCTGGCGGAAATTGAGCGGTTGTAGAGGGAAAAAAACAAAAAATGATGTATCCATTATCATAGCCGTTGGGTGAAGAAAGAAAAAAAAAAAAAAAATACGAAATTAACAGAAGCCGCATCCGTCGCCACGTGACCTCCCCCCCCCCCCCCCCCCCCCCCCGCTCAATTTCCGACAGACTGTCTGGCGGAAATTGAGCGCGCTCAATTTCCGCCAGATGGTCTGTCGGAATGTTTTCCTTCTTGTAATTTCCCGAAACTTGGTATCCTACAGCCAATTAAGCTTAAATTCGTTATTCTACAGTAAATTTTCTGGTTCTTGAGTCCCATAGTTGTAGATTAATCCTAATTAGGGTCAGCCCGGAGGACTAGATTATTCTACCCGAAATTAATTTTGGTTACCTTTTGATCTTTATTGTGAGACAGTCCCGTGGCTCTCATCATTGGTGGGATCACGCTGAGTCTATAAGATTGCTCTAGCATAGAAGGATTGTTCAAGTTCCAATTCTTGTTTGACTTATCACAGGACCGACCCCGGTCCTATAAAATATGATTATTGTGACATGATAAGAATATCACGTAAAAGACATAGCTAAGGAGTACAATTCTTACTTAGGTTGCACAGTTAACCTTTTGGAGAATAGTATCATACACATCCAACATTATGCTTTCAATTAGGGGGGAACATTTTTCGGTTTGGGATAGAAAATCAGTTCGGTTTGAAAAAAAAAGGGGGGTTTGGTTTTCTTATTTTAATTTTAAGGCTAAATTTTAATTTGATACCCTCAACAACTATCCATGTTTGGCAACTTGATATCCTAAACTTTCAAAATAGCCATCTTGATATCCTGAAAAATATATTTTTTCAAATACCCCTCATCTCTTTCTTTCCCAGCCCTACGCGCCACCCCCTGTGCGCACTGCTGGCTAGCAAGCGTTCCCCCCCCTCCACCCCCACGCATCTCCCCGTGCGCTCTGCGTCTCGCACGCGCCGCCCTCCAGCCCGCGCCGACCACCCGGTTGCCCCCTCCCGCTGTTCACCCCCCCTCCCACCTCGCCTCCTGTGCGCGCCGCCCCCCGTGCGCGCTGCCTCCCAGCGGGCGCCGCCCTCCAACCGACGCCGCCCACACGCGCACGCACACCACCCGCCCGGTTACCCCCCTCCCCCTGCGTTGTTGCGCCCGCACGAGCCAGCCGCCCGCTGCTACTTGCGTCCGCCTGCCGCCCGGCCCCGCGCCTCGCCCGTGTGCGCCGGCTGCTGCTGCACCGCCTTCTGCCACCGTCGCTTCTCGCCAGAAAGAGAGTGGGGAATCGCCGAAGAGGGAGGAGGGAGGGGAGAGGGGGGGGGGGGGGGGGGGGGGGGGGGGGAGGGGGGGAGATAATGGAAGGGGCATGGGTATTTTTGATTTTTTTTGTTTTATGGTATGAAGTTGAAAATATTCAATAGTTGATTGTATTAAGTTAGCTATTTTTAAAGTTTAGCGTATCAAGTTGCCAAACATAAATAGTTGAGGTTATCAAGTTAAAATTTAGCCTTTAATTTGAACTTTAAAAATACTAAATTTTTTTTATTAGGTTTTGGTTTCGATTTTAGTTTTGGATTGGATCCAAAATTGAAAATAGAATAAGTGATACGTAATTATTAAATACCCTCTATTCTATTACTAAAATGTGTATAATTTTATGTATATTTTAAAACAACAATTATATATATATATATATATATATATATATATATATATATATATATATATATATATATATATAAGCTTTAATAATTTAAACTTATCCAACTTTGAAATAAAACAAACATATGTATACAAAGTAATCTTTTTTTATCACAACTTTGAGCCCATCCATTAAATAACAAAAATAGTACAACCGAACAAACTGAATAAGCCGAATCGTCGATTCCGTTTAGTTCCGGTTATTGCTAATTTAGGTTTGAATTCAGTTTTGAATTTTCAAAATTTTGATTTATTTGGTTTTGACTATTTTGATTCGGCTGAAACCGAAGGATCATCCATACTGTCAATGTAATACTTTCTCGACACATGTAAACATTTTTACATGCTAGAAAGTGATTTAACCTGATAATGATGATAGTATATAGTGATATAAGAAAGCAGATTTTTTTCCCCCCAATAACCTTTGAATCTTGTTAAATATATACACGGTAAAAGTTATTTTACACTTCGAAACCATGGAAGCTTTTCTATTGGAATTGTCTTATGTCTAATTCTTATTACTTTTGCAAGATTATTCGTAATTGTAGACATGATGATCAATTGAACCTTCAATTGAATATTGATTGACCTTATGTAAGTGTAAGGAGGGGATTAAATTCAAGTAGCAATTTAGCTATGCTTCGTTAAACTAGTTTTGTTTTCATTTTTGTTTTCGTTTTTCGTTTATCTTGGTTCATTATGTTATTGTTTTAGGTTTGCATACAACTACATTGTTTTTAGTAGAAGGATGTTCTAGATGCACGTGGTTCAGAATCAATGCCAAGTAAAAAAGTAGTTCCATTATTTGGCAATTTTCTGAATTATTTATCTAGGTTTTCCTTGCGACAAACCAGGACGTGACGATTCTGGATTGAGAGCCATCAGACTAAGCATTAAGCATTTCTAGAAATTTTCAGGAAAAAAAAAAAAAAGAGAGGGTGTAACAAATGAACTTTTTCCAAATGTTAGGAGTGCTAATACACTAAAGGGTTATTTAGATGCTTGAAACTGGCCAAGAACTGTGAAAGTGAGTGGAGGTGGAGAGGAGTTCTCGAGTTTGGGTGTTTGGTACAATTTGGATGTGGAGACATGAAGTAGATGTCATAATTATCTATAGCTCTTGTCGGTTGCCAGTCAGGGAAAAACTTTGTTAAGCCCACATCCTTTTTTTTTTTTTTTCGGAAAATTTCGTGAGAAGCAAAAATGTTTGTAAAAATTGTGTAAATAACACTAAGTTTAAAAAAATAGCAAAAATGAGCACAGTCGCGTCCAAAAATAGGACGCAAAAAATTTTCACGCCATGTATTAGTGCGTGGTTTTTCTATCCAGTTAAATGGGTTGGATGGATTAAGAAGAAATAAATTTTGATGGGTTGGATGGATTAAGAAGAAATACATTTTGAGGACCTAAAGAAGGACGTGAAAATTTTCTACGCCCTTTTTTGGGCACGACTGTGCTCATTTTGTTATTTTTCCAAACTTATTATCTTTTACGCAATTTTTACAAATATTTTTGCTTCCCATGAAATTTTTCGATTTTTTTTTCCAAAGATGTGGGTTGAAAATGGGTTGTTGGTGTGAGACTTGTTGTCTCCCAATATCCGTATTTCCATACAGATATCAATAGGTGTATTATGTATTATGTATTTTCGTTCAGACAACATTTTGCCCAGTCACCAAGCAGAGTGACTTGGCTAGTTATGAGATTGTATTTTAGGACACCTTATTATTGCTCATATTTGTCATATCTTTGTTACTTGTTTGGATTGAGATATAGCATGCTCTAGGACAAGAATATCGGATTATAGAGTTACCCCATTGTCTTTATAGCATGAACGTATTGCGAGATGGTGATGCAGTCCATAGTGCGTAGCTAGTCGTATCATATCCAGTTCTCTAGTATTATTGTTCTAGGACAACAATTGTCAGGAGGCTCGAAGCGGACAACAACTGTAGAGATGATGAGTTGAAGAGATGACGACCATGGAGCACTTTCCACCGTCGGCAGACTAGAGGCGGTCGTCGTCAATGGGCTTAAGGCAGTTGGCCAATGAATTCGTCATCGTCATCGCTCGCAGGCCTCGACTGCATGACACCACATTACATCGTCATTTCACCTCCATCGATTGCGACAAACATCGTCGAGCCTCAAATCTGTGAGCCTCACCCCACCACCCCTCCCCCTCCCCCACCCCCCCCCCCCCCCCCCCCCCCCCCCCCCCCCCCCCACGCCTTAATGTCATCACCTCATCTTCTCCTCTCCTTCCTATCAAGAATTGGGAAGAAAAAAGCTCAGAACATGAAGAAAGAGAGATTTAGGGATGGGTTTGTAAAAGAAGTTATGGGTAGGGATGATGCTATTAAGTAGTATTAATTTAGTATTAAATAATATTAATTAGCATACGACTAGATGAATGGGCATAAGATGTTAATTGTTAATATATAAATTATATAATTAGTTAAAATAAATAGTATTAGTAAATAATTATCAATTAGTTAGATAAATAAATTATTTTTATTATAATTTACTTTTTCACCTCCTACGTATTAACATAAAAACAAATGTGAATTTGTCCACTTTCAACATATAAAATACTATGTATCTAAATATTGAAAATCAGTTTCAGAAGACAACTCAACTCAAAAATATATACATTTCACTTTTCTAAAACAAGAAATCATTTTCGTCCTTTCTGCCGGTTACACCGGTCCAAACAAACCCTACGTATTTCAAAAAAAAAAAAAAAATTATTTTAGTGTTCGTCACTGCATACATACAATATTGGCTAAATTACAACTTGATACCCTCAACTATTCGAGTTTTTAAACTTGATATCCTCAACTTTTGATAGGTATATACTTGATAATCTAAATTTCAAAAATGACGAAATTATCCTCCCCCCCCCCCCCCCCCCCCTCTTCTCCTCCATCGGCTGTTACCACCCCCGCCGCACCACCCTCCTGCAGCTGCACTAACCCCGCAGCTGATACAAGATACACTTATATAAAGGCCCTAATATTATTTATACATTCCAAGTCCGAAATGTGATTTGTGTTGCAACGTATAAAGAAAGAGTCAGAAGGCTGACTGACCTGGGAAAGAAAAAGAGAACTGAAACATAGTCAGACGAATCAGCTGGTAAACAGTAGTACTTTCTTTCGCCAGGAAGGTGGAGATCATGCAAGAGGCCTGACAACCCACCACCATGTGTTAGGTTGGCAATGGCTTCACACTGAGTGTGATCATCAAAGACACCACTTCAAGCTTCAAACAATAGCAAGCAACAATTTTTTTAAACAAAAGTTGCACACTTCTATCATGATACCTGACATGTACTTTGGCAGTTCCAGTTGCTGCTCTTGCTTTGGTCAAAAAGTAGCAGCAGAGAGATTTTTGAACTTGCAAGTCAATCACATGCCAAAGAACTGGCAGCAGGTGAGAACTGTAGCTCTGCCCCAACTTCCAAGCTAGTGTTCAGTAACCCCCATAGAGTCTGTAGCTGAAGATGTAGGACCATGACATTCATGCATGGTTTGTAAAGATCATCATGGACTGTTCCAACGCTGAGGTCAACAGCACAAAAGATGTGTTCCATTCCACACACAGGGGTTTCCTGGCGGAACCAGGAATTCAAACTAGGGTGGATAGGCTCAGGTGGACTGAAGCGTCGCCGGACTCATGAAACCAATAAACCAATGAAAAAACATATGAAAAAAAATCCAATATTTTAGGGGGGGTGGAGCCCACCTTAGCCCTAAGTTGGCTCCGCCCCTGTTCATGCAACATACACCAAGACTATAGAGTTTGCAACCAAACAATATTTCCCTGATATTGCTATTTCTAATTCCGTTGGAACCACTCTTGCACACAATGACCTTTAAAGATGGCGAGAAACTGTGACCAGGTTATTTAACCATAATCACTAACATAGACCTGTAATGGGAGAGAATGAATCAGAGAAAGGAGCATCAAGAAAATATTTGTTTTCCTTGTGAGCCAGATTAAAGTGGTGAGAATGCAGATCCAATCCCACGCACATCAATCCAATTCTCGACAACCACATCGTCTCCCTTCACCATCACCAGTGCCTTTCCATCAGGTCCATCCCTCTTGATCTTCTTGAGTATACCAGTGATAGCGGCCGCAGCCACAGCCACTTGCTGCGCACTTTGACACATTCCTTTTTATAACAAGCCTCTCATCTATCTTCAAACTGGTATTAGGAATCTGAGATTACATAAAAGAAGAGAACAAAGAATCTCACATCAAAACCACTGGGTTTTTTTAATCTCAGAATACAATCGGTCATTTTGCTCTTCATGGAAAATATGGCCTTGAGGATAAACTTGTGCTGAAGTGGAAAAGGGCAACTTTTCACTGAACCTTATGACAAGGAAGAACTATTAGAGAGTACAAATTTGATGTTGAAAATTAGTTTTCTCACACTATATACTAAAAGAAGAATAAAAATTAGTTATTTAGAAAATTTGTGATTTATTAAACCATCAGCATGTCATGACTATAAAAGTAGTGAAAGTTTTCATTATGGGGAAAAAAATGTTTGTGTTGATACTAGATACATGACAAAGGAACTATTTTGTCAAATCTTAAAGAGGATATCTAGATAAATCTAAATGTATTTGACAGATGGTGAGATGCTTGTAATGCAGGAAAGACTGATAATTTCTCTTAAAAATAAGTAAAGTTCTCACATGTTCAAACCAACCAAAAACAATTAAGTTTGGACTTGGGATGTTCACATTCAAGTTTAATTAACAAACAGCGTTGAAGAATATATTCAAATTTGCATTTAATAAGTAAACTAAAATTTGTCTAATATTCTATATAGGTAACATACATCCAAATATCTGCTGAATGTACCTTGATGCATAGACACCACATCAGAAGTTCTATGCAATACGTAAACGTTAAACACTAGTAGCCATGCTATGTGTGAAGGATCAAGTAGCAAACAGCAGCAGGAAAATGATAGTAAGTTCAAAATATTACCCCCACTAAACGATACAATAGCATATTCAAAACTGCAATAAATTACCATGACCGCAAATTAACGAAAAAATATTTTAGGGTTAATTAGACTTTAGGTCCCAGAAACATTCAGAAATTAGCGTTTGGGTCCTGGAGATGTCCAGCTTAGGGTTTGGGTCCTAAGATGATGGTTAACCCATGTTGACCATCCAAAATTTGTTAATAAATAAATTTAATCATAACTCAAGAATGTTTCTACGACACCATAATTAACCCTAAAATATTAATTAACAAAATTTGAATGGTCAACATGGGTCAACCGTCGTCTCAGGACCCAAACCCTAAGCTAGACACTTTTAGGACCCAAACGCTAATTTCTGAATGTTTATGGGACCCAAAGTCTAATTAACCCAATATTTTGTAATGGAACTATCTCCTATTATGATAAAAGCTATCTAGTATATAGGTAGGCCAGTCTCTTGTAATGTGCATTGAAATCATCTTCAAGTAAGTGCAAAGACTGAATGCAGAAGAGGTTAGTTAACGTCTTAGAAGGGTATCCCTGACCAAGCAAGGGCAGGCTCAACATAGGTCCAGGGTGTGGCCTCCTCCTGAGTTTGTCCTATTATTTACCTTATTTACTTTACAATTTACAACCAAATGGTGGCCAGTCAGTAAACTATTGTGATTTATAATTAGGAGATCCTGAATCCAATATTCTTTAGCCACATTATGCTTGACTTGTAATTATGCTTCTTTTTTATAAATTCTATATGATGCCCCCTTAAATTTTGAGTTGATGTATTTGCGCTCCCTGGAATAAGTTTGTGTCCGCCATCGATTCTGAGTAATAATACAAAACAGTGGATCAGATGAGCAGAAGTATTTCAAGATCAACGTTAGTTACCACAAAACATGTTATTACGGAGAAAAATAAAGTCGATCTTTTCAATTTCACATATACTTTCTCCAAAACCAGCCTCCACAGTGCACCATAAGTCCGACCTTGTATACTTAATTCACGTAGTTCAATAATCAAGCAGCTCATGTTACTTGTAACCTTAGTATTTAGCATCAGCCTACTCATACTAGTATCTTTGGGTTCGAGCTCTAGGTAGAAACTGTAGGAACACATTTTTAAAGAGGAATCACAGTGGTGTTCAATAAGAACGTATTAGATAATGTATTTTGCATTTTTTCCCCTAAAGACATACATCCAGTGGAACCTACTAAAGGTAGCAGTGACCTTTGGTGGGCAAGTTTATTACTGAATATTACATGGGTAACGTGAGAGCATGATGATACATTGTCGTAGTTTTTAATTAGGACCATTAGGTTCTACTATAGGAGTGATCGTGACCTACTTCATGGAAGTTGAGAACCCATTCAAATCATGATCTCACACCATGTACTACGGGCCTGCCAAGACAAAAATCGTGCATGGGCCACATGTGCAAATCACTTGACGAATTGCCAAAACAACCCGAATGTACACATGAGACTAGGGCTGAGTATTCGGTTTATTCGGTTCCAACCGAACCGAATAACCGAAAACCGAATTCGATCGAAACCGAATAAGCAAAACCGAAACCGAACCGAATTGGTCAATAACCGAATCGAACCGAACCGAATTAAATCGGTTCGGGTTTCGGTTTATTCGGTTTATTCGGTTTTTTTGGTTTATTTGTGTTTTTTTGTTAATATATATAATAACTAAATATACCTAGATATATTTATTATATACATATAGTATATACCTCTATATATATATATATATATATATATATATATATATATATATATATAATACCCCTCTCTCTCTCTCTCTATATATATATATATATATATATATATATATATATATATATATATAAACTAAAATTTCTTATTCGGTTTTCGGTTTTGGACCGAAACCCAAAACCGAAACCGAATAAGAAAATTTAGTATTTTCAAAATCGAAACCGAACCAATTTTTTTCAAAACCGAACCGAATCTCTTATTCGGTTCGGTTCGGTTTTCGGTTCAAAACCGAATAATGCTCACCCCTACATGAGACCAAATAACTCAAACATAAACCAATCAAACTCTCATCCCGCATCCGATGCTGTGTAAATCTTAGGGTTTCACAATCTTTCCCACTCAAAGACGCATGACGTCCATAGTTAAGGCACAAGGCGCAAAGGATGTAAAAGACTGAGGCACGGGACGAAGGTGCAAGCCTCATGAGGCGAGAAGCACATTTATTCAGATTTTATCTTTACAAATCATATGACTATATGCAATAAATATTGAAAGTGGACATGCCAAAGTGGTCATGACTATATATCATGCGGACTTTTTTTTTTGATCTACCGAACAGGAAGCTTATGGGAGTTTAGGATTTTTTTTTTTTTTTTGATCTTAAGAGAATTTTTAGTTTCGAAGAGAGAGTAATTGTCATATCCAACGGTCGTCCCTACTTAAAGGAACGGTCGTCCCTACTTAAAGGAAAAATATTGCTTAGTAAAAAAAAAATACAAAAGGAAACATATAGAAGCATATGCTTGAGGCGCGCCTCAAATGGGAACGAGGATCACTATGAGGCTCATTGATGCGCACCCCTCACAAAGGACGCCCCGGCTGGAAACCCGTGGGCCTCATTCCTCGAGCACACCTCGGACGCGACTTTGATAACTATGGAAACGTACTCGTTGCAGCATATGCAAATCGACCATTCTTACCCCAGTGAATCCACTAGATAGCTTTGATACCATTCGTCTTGCCTAGACCACGGGGTATGTCAGGACATGATATATCCATAGGCTACATACGCACATACTTGCCCCCCTTGCCTAACTGGATGTACACAAGTGATGCGTGTATATGTCCGTAGGCCACATACACACATCACTTGGCCCCCCTTGCATAACTGAATGTACACACGAGATCCGAGCAATCAAATATAAACCAATTAAACATTCATCTCAAATCCAACATGGAACTAAATGGTGGAGTTTCATATGTGTCATGTCATTAGCACAGAAACAAGAAAATCTACTATCCAGGCACTCTTACTAGTATAGTTTGGTACCCACATCCCGCGTCAGATGTGGACTAAATCTTATGTTTTCACAATCTCCCCCACTCAAAGACGTGACGTCCTCATTGCAACTTGTGCAAATTGACCAGTCTTACCCCAGTGGATCCACTAGGTAACTCTGATACTATTTGCCATGTCCTAGCCAACGTGGCCCGTCAGGATGTGACATGTGCATATGCCACATGTGCTCATCACTTACCTTACTTGATTAACTTGATGTACACATGAGACACAAGCAATCAAGTATAAACCAATCAAACATCATCTCATATCCAACGTGGGACTAGTGATAGATATAAATGAAGTGGTTTGTGCCTTTTCTCAAAAAAATCATATTCCATTTAAAGGTTCTTCTATATTCTCTCACAAGCTCAACCATATGCCATTATGTTTATAAATCATATTCATATAAGTGTATCATATATAGTTCCTCATGTCCGAAATTTCAAAAATTTGTATATGCGAGTATGTATCACTATCAAAATCAAATAGATGTTTTGTAGCACAAATGATGGAGACAAACTAGTCAACGCAAGATTAAATACCGTTATAAAGCAACTTGCCCCAATTAAAGTTTTGACCAAATGCATGACAATATGATTCTTCTTCCACGCCCTACTTAATAATATAATCGTTCTTTTATTGTACAATCCTAAAGGGGATTAAGATACCTGATTCAGAGAGCATAAATTTTTGGCAATCTTTACAACCTAATCTAAGCAGAAATGAACAGATATACAGTTTAGCCAGCTTCCTTGAAGAATTTATAGTAAATACTTTTTCATGACTGAAATAGAGAAATATTCAAGACTCTTAAATTCTCAGTTTTGTCTTCGATCTCCTATGATCTATGGCTTGAAACAATCGATATTTTATGTGAAGTCAACTTTTCGAAACATAAAAATCTGTGGCATTAATAGACAGACCCAAGAGTAGATCCTCTACAACCCAATTCAAGGGCAATCAACCTATACAGTCTGCTCTCGCATTGACAAACAGACAAGATCTTCACGACCAAGCTGGAAATGTTCAAGAGAACTGGCATATGCAATAAAATAGAAATAAATAAAAAATAAATTAGCTGGACTGGCCGAGTAGATATATCACATAACTCCAACAGGAGCAGTTTTGACGATGAGAGACAAACCAACTAGACATAGGAAGCTTCGTAGAATATTACAGGTGAAGCTATTTTTACTATCGCCAGAAAAGTTAGTTTGCCAGCATAAAAGATAATTAAAAAAAAAAGTTCATGACCTTCTTCGATCAGCATTAGCATTATGTTAGCAAAAATAATAATTCAGCAAAAATTCAGTACATCACAAGAAGAATAAAATTAAGAGGTGCATGTCTTTATTTGAAGATAGAGATAGAGAGAGTGGTGGTGGGGTGTGTGTGTAGAGAGGGAGGGAGGGGGGGTTGGGGGGGTGTGGGGGAGGGGAGGTATGTCTCTATATACTTGCTTTGCAGAAGAAAAAAAAAGCCTTGGAAATCTAGTTTCGTTAGCTTCCCAAATGGCTTTACAAGATAGAATTCTGATTATTTCACATTGTTAAAGATAGAGATGACATACCTTGGAACGAATGGTATTCCAAGTTTCAGAGGGATAATGCCCCCAAATGGAGCAATTTCTTCCACCAGAACCTTCTCACGATGTCTCCTAGGTATGCTCCAGGGATGAGCTTCTCAAAGATCTGAACAAGAAGAAGGATTAGTTTGGTGGGAAAGTAAGATTAAATTTATCTTCTCACATAAGACAAGGTCACAAAGTTAAGATACATCTCCCAGAGCTTGGACTTTCAGCATCTAATTGAACATCATATTCTGTTACAGGGAGAGGAGATGACAGGATATATCCCCATTACAGTTGATGACCTAGGAATGGAGGAAATAGCAGAAAGAGCAGTGTAATCTAGCTTTGGATGAGGTCCAAGCCACTTGGGAACAGAATCCAAAGGCCCCAAGTATGCAGCATTCATCCCATCCCCTAAATAACGGCAGCTACTATGTCACTGCTACAGTATTTACCTTCAACAAAAGTTCCCACCGTATCATTGACCATAGTAAAATTGTGAGCAAACAAACATAATCATCCATTTGCACAGATAAAACACAGTTCAATAAAACCCATGTAACTCAAATAGGTGGAGACATTACCAAAGAAGAAGCATGCAGTTCAGAACAATGTTTCTCATGGCCTCATCAATCATTGTGAAAGCATCCCTTTTACCCTGATTCATTACTAAGGTTTCAGAACTTGGATGCGAAATAGTAACCACATGAGAACAGAAAGAACACTTATTTTGTGCTTCTCTCAACCCTAAAGAGCACTATGTGAACAATGAAATGTAGAATACAAAAGTATCATGATCCAAAGAATGTTTTCCCTTTTGCCAAAATGCCACTTCAACTCTATTCAGATACATGATCCTCAGATTATTTTTCTTAATTGGTATTATAAAGGATTGTTAGTAATGAGTGTTTTTGTTCTACTTTGCATGCCTTAGAGCAATGCACCAAATCCGTACTATTATTACATTTATCGAGTTAGACAGATAATGTACTGACTTATCTGAGGCCCTTCGAGGAGCAAGCAGACTTGGTGGCGTTAGGAGCCTCGTACATGCAACTGTATGGTGTACTTCATATCGGCACAGATTTATTTTTGTGAATCAAGAGCCATTAAAGACTAACAAGAACTTGGAGGTAACAGAAAACTGCAAAAAAGAACAAAATGAGTCAATCCCCTGAGTTGGTTTTGGTCTATATTAGTTTCCCTATGCATTGGTTATGAACTGACTGTTGTTTGGGATGTCTTTCGAAGATGTTACATTGCATTTTGACTTGTCAATACGCTGCTGCTTGCCATGAAAGTTCCATTGACAACACTTCCTACTAATAGGGCCAAGAAAGACTTATTTTTAGTAGTTCTATTTTGTGATCGAATATTCTCAGCTCTCTGTGATGAGGTATGTCCTGCTGTACGCGGTAATTTTTCCGATGGTTCTATCTTATATTCAATGGATATAAATATCCTTGAGATTGATGAGCCAGGTATCTGCAATCATCTCACTTAATTTTGGTGTATCAAACATGTCTCCTCTCTTATAAAAATATGGATCCGACTGAACATGTGTTATTTTTTTAAGATAATCAGTTGGATCCACTTTTTTATATGAGAAGGAACATGTTTTGTACACAAATTTTGGGGACAACAAATATGCTCGTCTTAATTTCTACTCTCATCTTCTGTGCATAAGCCCGGAGGAGCCAAAGAAGGAGCACCCAATACCAACATCTGGACTGAACCAGAGTCCGATACAGATACAGGATCGAAGCCCATAAGCCGGCCGACCGGTCCAAGATAGCGTCATTGTGTTTTGCAGATACACTGTTTGTAAAACTACTATTTTTTATGTATGGATGAGATACACTTGTCCTGCTTTTATCTAAAAAACGAAATATCCACTTTTCATTTTAAAAATAGAAAATTTTATACAGAGTAATTTTTTTTAAAAGAAAATTAGCTAAAAAGAGACAAGTTTGGAAATTTTAAGACGGGAGAAACATTCCGACAAACTGCAGAATTTACCCAAACTATTTTTTTCCCAAACATTTAAAACAAAATTTGAACTCATGTAACTAGAGTAAGACAATAGCATGTATGATTAGAAGAAGGATGAAACTCGTATTTTTGTACACTAGATAACAACTTATGTTCTTTGCCCTAAACTTATGCTCCTTGTCCTAGATTATATATTAACATTTCAAATTTTGTTGAATATTTTAATAAATTGGTTAAAAATTTACGTGATAAACCAATAACAAAACTACTTGAAATATTAGAGCCAAAATTATATCACTCCAAGACAAAAACAGACAAATCGTTGAAAATTTGGAAAGAAATTATTGTCCGAAACTGTTTAAAACTATGGTCCGCATCAATAGAAAACGACATCGTTTTCAAATGTTCCGAATTGATAATTTTATATTTAAAATATTAGATCGTGAAACAAGTAAAACATATATATGTGGTTCGCTTAAATGATAAATATTATTCATGTTTAAGCTGCTATCATATTTATCTACCATGAGTATATGCATGTTATGCATGTAACTCTTGTAATGCAAGTATTGAAATTTTTATCATCCACTATTTTTTACTGAAAAGTTAAAAAGTGTATATGAGTCATGCCTGGAATCAATTCCAGTCACTTACAGTCTTCAAAGTGCTTCGGTTAAGGCCAAATTGGATTACCAAATGTATAACGCAAAATTGGGAGATCAAAAAAGAACAGCATTATAATGAAAGATTTATCAATAAGAGATATTTATTGCAGTAATTATGGCGGAATTTGACACAACAAAAGAAAATACATAAATAAACCAAAAAAAAAAGTCGTTGATATTGTAATTAATATTAAGAATGAAGAGTTTTTTTTGTATCTTTGATTAATCTCAAGAATGAATTAAAAAAAATTATTCTTTACACTCTCCTTTTGCTTGTTTAAATTACCATAAATATCTTACAAGGAGTATATACTTATATTAACAAGAGAGCATGTGTTTGCTTCTCGTCACCAGTACGAGAACACCCTCTCCCCATTTTCCTAACACCCTTCATTAACGCAACAACATCAAAAACGAAATTAGGCAGTACAAGTAAACCCTAACGATCGAATAACTCACATACAAACCATAATTCCCCTCAGTTTGTCTAGTTACCGTCCGAAGCGCCACCACCGTGACCCCGATCACGACCACCACCACCACCTCTATATCCTTCACCACTACTATAACCACCACCTCTGTGGCTCCGCCGCCGCCATAACCTCCCTCCCTGCGCTGTCCTCCGTAGCCGCCGCCACCGCGGAACCCTTCGCCACCGCTGGATCCACGGGACTGGGCCTTGTTGACGGTGATGCCTCTCCCGTCGAGGTTCTGTCAGTTCATCCCCTCGATCATGTCCCTCATTGACCCCTCACCGACTGCTCGTTCGAGCAATGTAGTCGATCGAGAAGGTGACAAATCCGAACCCCCTCGACCTCCCAGATTCCCGATCATTAATAATTTATTCATCATTAACAAAAAAATAGTTAAAAATAGTAATAATTCAAATCTCTAGATCTAGGATTTCAGAATGAGATTTGACCTTGGATTCAAGGATCTCGCCGAAGGGGCTGAAGGCCTTCTCGAGGGACTGGTCGTCGGTGGCCCAGGCGAGGCTGCCGACGAAGCACCGATACTCGACGTCAGGAGGACATTGAGAATTGAGTAGAAGGAAGAAAGAAAAAAAAAAGAATAGCAAAAAAATTCCTAGAAAATGGAAAGGAGGAAGCTCGAGGACACCCTAAGTATCTGGAAGCCTAATTTATATGAAAAATGCTAAGTTTAACCAAATGCCTATAACCATCTTACAACCCCTCTCTTTCCCTGCTAACGTGGGTCCACCTGGTCCCCCCTCTTCCGCCTCCCCCAATGGAAGGCACCACGTAGCATTGTCCAATTTATATACAACAAGAAGAAGACGGATGAGGTTACCGAAGGTCTAGTCACCGCTGGTCACTATGGCGTCATTAACGTGGGCCAGGTGGTGACTGGAAAGCCCACCTAGTTGCAAATAAAGATTAAAGTTTTAGCGCGAAGACTCAGCTCTACCAAATAATTAATTTATTTGCAAACAAGCAATATATATATATATATATATATATATATATATATATATATATATATAGGGTGGGGATCATGTGACACATACAATTTGACATATAAAAAACACGCAATCTCAGCCGCACATCATTTGAAATGAATGGTTCAGATTTGATAGAGTAATTTGTATAATTAGCATGCATGTCAAATTGAATATCCCACTAATTAATACAACCTACTATTAATTAGCATGCATTTAAATCTGGTATGCATTTAAATCTGAACCATTCATTTCAATTGATGTGCAGCTGAGATTGCGTATTTTTTTAGATATCAAATTGTATTTGCATATGATCCCCACCCATAAATATATATATATATATATATATATATATATATATATATATATATATCATTCTCAACTTTAGTTATAGACAAGCTCAAGCTTGAATTGAATTTGTTTATAAACTCATAAATTTTGTTCCAAACTAAATATATAAATATTATCACAATGAAAGTGTTTAAACAAGTTTAAACGAACTTCATATCAAATTGAAAAAAGTGTTATGTAAGATATCAAATTGATATCGTCAGGGTCAAGCTCGTGCTCTCGAGCCCAAAAAGTTTCATTCACAAATACTAAACGAGCCTGCTCGCGAATAGTTTGGCTGTTGACACCCCTTGTCGAAGGTGTTATAAACAAATAGGAAATCCTTAAGGGTTTTAACTTTTATATGTTGATCCCCCAATCATTCGTAGTCCGTTAATTTCTGGATCAGCCAATTATTTTTAGAAATGACGGTGAAAGGGTCACTATTGCGGGCAGGTAAGCACGGACCTGAACTGAGAATGGCTGGAGAATATAACACAAGTATCCTGACGACTGAATTACTGTTGTACTTCTGTATACTTTCTCATAATCGAGGTTTTGGTACTGCTTATCAAAAAGCAGGAGCCATTTTTGAAAGCATGCCCGAAAGGTGCTTTTCAAAAAAAAAAAAAAAAAAAGGGAGCCGTGCCAAACACCAAACCCAGCCTAATTAGATTCAGTTTCTTATCCCGGACTTTGCTTGCTACAAAATCAGTATATGCCAAATCTTAAGGGTGGAAGCAGAAATTCGAACTGAGGTGGGTTGAGATGTGCCAGGGTGGGCTAGGTATGGACTAACTTATATGAAACAAAAAAGAAAAAGAAAAAAAAAACATATGGAAACATAAATGGGGTGGGCTTCAAAGTGGGCTCAGATGTGCTAGGGTGGGCTAGATAAGGACCGACTTATATGGAAAAAAACATGAAAAAAATGAGGTGGGCTGGAGCCTACCCCAGCACATAACTTGGTTCCGCCTCCCGGATCAACTCAAATCACTGATTATGAACATATCCATATCTTATTACAAAAAAGAAGAAGGCAAAATTGAAACAATCTCAACAAGATCAGGATTTTGGGTTATTTATGTAACACTACCACTAACAAACCATGTTCTCAAAAGACAATATGATGTTTCAACCTGTCTCCACGCCATCCAAATGAGCATCTAGATAGTGTGAGATACTTTGTTAAATTGTAGTAGGTGTCTCCATTTGTGACTTTGGGAGGTTAGCTTATTTGGAACAATTTGGCAGCGATATTAGTCTGAATGTACTGCAAATTGTGACAGCATAGTTGAATTTAGTATGACGATACAAATGATGACATAGATTTCTTTCATAGTTAATCGTAACATATCTACTCCTGTTACTACTCTTGTTGTATAGTGCGATCTCAGATGAGAAATATGGAGACGAAAAGGATCAAGGTAGTTAAAATTTTGGCCAACCAGCAATTAAGAAATATGACAATTCTAGTACCTGTGGGCTGTGACTGGAAGTTTTTGTAGTTACCATCAATAGTGCAAGTTCAACAGCCTGATAAATGGCTTTGAGGTGAAACAGCCATCAACAGCCAAACCTGTAACTGTAATGTGGAAAAAGAAATTGTATTAGAAACTATGTATGATGAGTGCACTGTGCATACCTGGGAAAATCATCAAGCGCTGTGCACAGAATGAAGCTGTGCCACAATTCCCTTCTTGGAGTAAGAGAGGTCATTCCTCTATAACCATCATTGGTGCTGGAATCACAACGCTCTTTAATTCATATCTCAACTACTTTCGAGGGAAATTTTGCAATACACTATTTTCTTCAGGATCAGACATCATATAAGGTATTCGTCAGTAAAATATGGTGCAAAGAAGCAGGTAATGCCGTCTGTTTTTCCTGATTTTACAACAAAATCTTCAGTTCATGTAAGGTTGCTTATTGTAACTTAAATGTCACTCAACTCTTGAGCTCACAAAACATAAAAGTCAGATAAATAAGGCTAGTCAGTGACTGGGTTTTCTTGAATTTCACATTTAACTTGGAGAAATAGTTAATGGAGAGAGCTTCAACTCGCGAGAGCCTTTTGAACCTCCGCAGTAACCTCCTTCGGGGGCTTCTCTGCAGGAAGTTGTGCCACAATGCCTCTCTTCTAGTAGTAGTCGATGACCTGCAATATGATTGACGTACAAAATCAATCCCTTTGAAATGTGCAATAATATGTCAAAGCTTTTTATTAAGGCATAGCAGGAAAGCAAATGAAGAACAGGCAAGTGATCAGTTCTATCAAATCAGGGAAATGGAATTTGACTACATTACAATCAAAATACAGATTCTCAGAGAACTAAAGCACTAGATTGGAAATTAAAATTATAGAAGTAACTTAAGACTTTGCGCACATAACTTCGCTTATCTAAGACTACAACCCAGAACTGCACACTGCTAAACGTACTCGCTCACACAAGCCTAAAGGAAGCTCTATAAGTTCAATACTTCTTTCAAACTTGTGGTTGTTTTTATTGTTTGCTTCTATTTAGGCTTTCTCCTTAGTACATAACCTCTTGTGGCTGTACTGAGGTCCATGAATTATCTTTTATAAACTTTTATTTAACACTACACACTCTTTAATGGCAAACGGGAATTTATTCCCACCGTTTATCTCAAAAAAAGGGAAAAACACTGCACACTTAGTTGTGCAAGTTACAGCTGTTAACGAGGTGAAAGACGACTAAGTGACAGGTCAAGCAAAACGACTTCGTGATTATGAACATTATCTGAAGAGTAGGAGGAAGAGAAATATGGCACTGGTCAAGCATCATAAAATACTTTGGTAATAATTATAGACAACAGGAACCTAGTGATGCCCAACATTCACAACAACAGAAGAAGTTTTTCTTTTTTACTTGTGCAAAATTGTATGCATAATTTTGATATATTGTCCAATTCCAGTGCCTTGTCTATTTGCAGTTGAACAAAACTACATAAGATGGGGCATAAACTAAAAGTCATGCATGTATGATGCATGTACTAAGTGCAGCAACAGGAATTATCTACCAGATATTACCTAATCGGACCCCTAATACTGTATACTTCTTCATTCAAACTTCTTGCAAATATATGCATATTGCTTGAAAATATCATTTGTATTAGTCTGTTATGATTGAATGGAAGTTTATTTATTCCATGTGTACACATAGAAAGGATGATCATGCAGCAATTAAATACAAAGCTTTTTTGGGACAAGGGAAATATGTTTAATTCGTTCGTGAATTTTAATATACATAGTACATTTAGTTACCCTACAAATATCAGTTGAAGTTACTGAAGTAGGGTTACTAATTCACTTCAAGGAATGATCTCCCAGTTGTGGTACAATCTCCAAAAGAGGGAGTCGTCTCACATAGCACGTTTAAGATGATGATGGGTGACAACAACTCGCCCTGCACATGTTGAGTACAGGGATACCGTGCAAAAGCTCAGCAGTTCACCAGTATGCCACAGATTTCAAGGAGAAGGCAGACATCACTAGGGCATTATTGGAGAAAGCCATGGAAAAATGAAGAAATGGGCCAACATGATGGCTTGTTGAATACAAGGAGACGTGGTGTTGATCAAGCTTCAACCGCCACACTTCAAGGTGTTTCACAAGGTGCGCAAGGGACTGATTCGCAAGTATAAGGTCCCAACCCGATCCTTTAGAAGGTGCCTACAAGCTCGAACTTCCCACTAAGCTGAAGGTTTATCCTGTTTTCCATGCGAGCTGCCTCAAACCATATTATGCAGACTTGGAGGACCCTCACTGAGGAGTTTCAAAGCGACCCACTGTCACGCCCCGCTCCCGTAGGAGCGATCGTCCTCGCTAAGGCGTGATGCCGCACGGGCCTAGATTGTGCCCGTACAAGGCTAGTCTCCAGAAACGGCCGATTTGAGCTAGGCCACAGAGTCGCACAGAGTGTCCCATTTGCAGCGGAAAGTAAATGAACACAAATTGAAGCGAATTCAAACTCTTTATTGATATTCAAGAAGTTTACAAGCGGCGCTAGGCCGAGTTTACAAGTCTCTCAAGCTCTCTCTCTCTCTGAAACATAAAAGGTATGCCAAGTGGCTTACAAGATGGAATGATTCATGGCGATGTTCCGATACATTATGTCCTGTATATGGTGCTCCAGCTCCTTGCAACGCTCCAAGGCTCCAGAGGTAGCTTCGCGCCTTAGCACGTTCGAGGAAAGCTCCGCACCCGACCATGTCTCCTGCTTCCTGCAAGCAGACTGTGGGGTTATCAGTACATTGTTATGCACTGGTGGGGAGACTAGTTCTCCCACAATGCTATCATTACCAAACATGTTCTATTTACTTTTGTGCACCATCTATCGTTCATTGTCTTTCTAATCTTGCCTTAGGGTAAGTTTCATGGCATATTTCATAACCTATCTCGTGTTGCCGAATTCAAGTATCGCATGGAAATACATGCACGACTTACCCATACTTACCGTCCAGCCTTCCCTGTTCAAAGTAAACCAAGTTAGTCAACAATTCATATGTAATAACGTAACGTGATTCTCGTAAACATTCAATGTCAATGACGTGTCCCTGCCTCAGGTCCTAGCGTATCGTAGGTGCGTTTTCTATCTCATTTACACGAAGTACTTTTAATCATTTATATGTTACATTCAATGTCTGTTCAGAGGGCGCTTCATTCAGTTAACTTAGACTACTTTGATTTCAATGCAAGGACTTGCACGTGGATTGCCACCAGCAAAGTCCACTTAAATCTATATGCACCGGTCGCTAGCATGTCAGCCATTTTGGACATTTTCCCCTTTGGCATTCTCATCTATCAAGCGTGATGGCTGGTACACCTTGATAGACTATTGAAGTACCGGCCCTACGTTTGGTTATGTGTCCAAGCCCGCACACCTATCCGCCCGTAGGCCATGATTCCGCCTAGGCCGCCCACGAAATCGTCGTTCGTTGCCCTTGGAATCCCTTTTCACTCGTGCACGAGTCCGTCCACGACCATTTCGTATTTGTCTTATCACTTTAACTTAACGGCTGTCTTTGAGCCATAGGCTGTCTTTGAGCCATAATGCATTATCGACCAGGTTGGCGTCCGTGCAGCGCGGGTAGCGAGTCCCGTTGCACGTGCCCGTCACACCTGTCGCTAACAATTCTTTTCTTTCTTATCTTTCATTCATTCTTTCTTTTCTTTCTTATCTTTCATTCATTCTTTCTTTTCTTTCTTTCTTTCACTTGTTCGTTTGTTCATTGATTCATTCACGTATTCATTCATTCTCATATTCATTCATTCATTCGTTGATTCATTCATTCACTTATTCATTCATTTATTTATACATTTTGCAACTTCCTGTGCGGGAGTCGCCTTGGCAACCCATCGGTCCCGTAGCCTTTCCATGTTGCTATACTCTACTCGGAGCGACTATGTCGATAGTCTTCCGTTTCATTGTTGTAAACCGATCATTGTTTCATTGTTGAACGCATAGGGAATTTGAATGTAAGCTTGTGCCTTAGCACGAGCGTGGAGCGCGGTACAAGAGTTCCTATATTTTTCGAGTTCTTTTCCATGTTCTAAACAAGCATACAAGATGGGATTATTCCCTTAGCTAGGTGCGTTGAGTCATTTATTAGCATGCGCGGTGTTATCGCCTAGCGATTCTAGCAATAGTGTCCGTATTGTTATGTGTCTAGGCTAAGCAAAGACGGGTTCATCGGAGCCACCCACCTTAGCGATGTTCGCATCGGCACGAGCGATACTCCGAGCGCGCATTTGAAAGTCTAAGTCTGGATTCCTCTTGACGGCCAATGTAAGCCTTGTATCGATTCTTCATCAGGTCGATGCCAACTCTTCGGATCGACGGCTCGTTTGAGTCGTTGCACTTGCCGTTTGAATCAGCGTTCCGCTAGGGCGGAGCGGGTCATTACACCCACGATTACCATGACTATGTCATTCATCAAAGAAGTGGAAGCCGTGTTGGACACAAGAACCAATTTTGATGAGGTGTCTCACCATATGAGTACCTGAGAAAGTGTAGGGGAATGCCAAAAGGGGAGTCAAGCTATAAGTGTGCCGCAATGATGCATCACTTAGAGGACAATATTCGTAAATTTCTCAACAAACGTATGACGAGGACGTCGACGCAATAGGAGGGAGAGAATATCACTCCCAATTTTTTTTGCCCGCCATACCCCTTTGCATAAGGTGTTGGGAGAAGGTTATTTTATAAATCTTCCGAACACCCTGGAGTTGGAAGGATCTCTATTATATTCCTAGGAGATTCTACTGTTTCTATATTCCTAGGAGATTCTACTGTTTCTAAAAGTTTTAGATGTTTCTAGCCTTGTAATATGGCACCATAGTAATCATGTAAATATTATGGTTTTGGAGTGTATCGTCCATTGGACGTAGGAGAAGTGGCACATTACTAGCCACTCTTGTAAGGCACTTGAGGTCAATGTCGTCAAAAGTGCACCTAGGCACAAAAGTACAGCGATGTTCGCTTCATGCTAAGCATGCTTCCACAACAAACGCGGTGCCTATGTGCACGTCTAGATCGAAGCGGTGAAGCATTGGGCACATGCCTAGCAGTCTTGTTTCTTTATATAAAAGTCAAAGCCTTGAGACCCAAGATCCATTAGGACATGTTAACCCATTAACTTAAGTCAGGATTTGGGTTTAGTCAGGATGTGGGTTTGATAGAATTCGATTTACTATAACAAAATCTAACCTAATTTCCAAAAATAATTCCCTACAAGCACATTCCTATCGCTACCTGCCGCCAATTCTCGTGTCGTTGATTGTCTCAAATCCCTCACACTCGACCCCTGACACCCTTCCACAGTCGGATCCATCCTGCCACCTACACCCACCTCTTCCTCGTCCTCTTCGACTGCCTCCCAATGACAGTCCTCGGTTCAAGCATACCTAGGATGGAAATACTCGTTTTGATTGATCCCAACGGCAAAACTTGAGTTAGCAACTATATACTAAATGCCCAAAATATTATTAATACCAACATATTTTGAAGACATGCAAAGAAACAAAGTAATATAACTATTATGACATAAATATACATATTTTATACTTTGTATGTGCTTTTTCTCCCATGGAGTACGCCTAGCTTTGTGCCTATGCTCCAGAGAACCTTAGCACCTAGATGGACTTTTCACCTTTGCCAAATAGGCTTGAGGCTATAAAAGGGGTAGATGTCTCATTTTCTCCTCATGACCAAAAGTTATAACCGCTATTATTATAGTGAACCTTTCCAACCTCCCATTCTCTTTGCTCCACTCTCCAGAGAAAGTTCATATTTCCATAGTATCTCGCACTTTGCTAAAGAATTTTGGCTCAAAAAAGTTCACCTTCTATGCCCCCCCCCAAAGGTCCACAGTTGGCGACCGTCTTCTCGAGTTCGTCACTTTCGTCTAGAGCTCATTAAGTCCTATTATGGTCTTCAATTATTCGTAACGTTGGACCTTCTTATGCAAATTTGTAATCTCCCCGCCGTGGGTCCCGAGTTCCTCCTTGAACATGGGCCACATCTCTTGGATTTGCTCTCAAAACAACGTCATAGCGGTAAAAAGATCACTTTTCAACCCGTGATAAGCTCTTCCAAGGTAGTATGATTGCTTCATGCCCTCCATTTGCATCTCCACGTCCGTAACGCCCCCTTTCCTAACCACCCCACACGGCCTCCAAATTGTCAAGTGCACGCTCCACTGTTAGCTCCTTGCTCTTGTCGCTTCTCCTAGTCGTCTTCTCCTTAAGCAATGTTTCACAAGCTTGGATGCCGACGTGACGACGATCGATCTTCGCTCTAACACTACTCGGCATTAAATGTTTTTCTTACACCTCGACCCTGCGGAGTACGTATTTCGTTCTTGAAGACTCATGCAAGCCTTCCTCTCCCCTGCCCCCCACACCGACTTAGCTACAATAGTAAAAGGAAAAGAATAGAACAAAGAGACTGGGAAGTTTGAATGAAAGACTCAGTGTAGTAAAAAAAAGTTTGGGTGGTGATCAGGAAATGAGACCCCTCCCCCTTTTATAGCCTCAAGGGTCTTACAATAGTAGCTAGGATTACAATATTTGTCCTACATTCAATAGATGAAATACTCTAAAACCAAGTTACTTTACATTGTTAATATGGTAAATATTTACAAAGGCTAGAAATATCTCGAACTTCTAGAAATAGAAAGAATCTCATAGAAATATCAAGAGACCCCTCTGACTCGAAGGTGTTCCAGAGGATTCTATAATAACCCTCATCGCAGAAGGTTACGCAAAGTAGTACAGTGGGACAAAATTTTGGGAGTGGCATGCCACCTATTAAGCACGGAAATTTCACAAATTTAGGCGATGTCTTGTTTGTCGCATACCGAAACCACCATGAATACTACAAAATAGAGTAGGACATGAAAATATGAGTCATATAGCTTTCCCCTTACCGTTTAGTGTCATATCCATGTTTGTGCAACACATGTGGCCACTCATTTCTTCAACATGTTGCTTAAGTGCCCAACATTTCAATTCATTAAGAATGGCTTGTTCTGCAATTCAAAACAATCTTGTGGAATTTCCCTCTTAAATTCAAGGGTATCCTACAATGGCCAAGAAGCACTCCCCTTGAACAACCACCCTCATTTAATTCTATGAAAAATGTATTTTTCAATCTCTCCATCGTAGCGATTGATTGATCCTTTGGTAAGGAAAATCAGAACTTATCCCTAAATGAGTGACATTTAAAGTCAGTATATGATCATTAAGATGTAAAGGAATAATCACTTGGGCACCAATTCTAACACCACAGGTCTTCAACTGAGGTATGGGAATGTATTGTAACAAGTTTGCAGCAGAACCAATATCCAAATGAGGGATAGATGGTCTTGCTTTCTCACTAGAACTGTAAAAGTACACTAGATAGCATTACTGCATACATTAAATGAGCAGACATAAGTATGATAGTGTATATAATTCACTCTTTGTTAATGAAAAGAGTGGGACTGGAAAATCTCAACAATATGAATCCTCCATTTTAAAAAATGCAACTACTGGAATCTGTGAATTGATCTAATATAGAGAGAGAAATTTTATCGAAGTTGAGAGTCTGCTTCATGCTTGTAGGAGTGTAGCCAGGTGAGCAGCTACCAAATTTTGTTGCTGATGCAAGGAAAAAAGGTTTGGAAAGCGAAATTACTAGCTAGCAGTGTTTCAGAGTGTGTTTTTGAGAGCATGTGGAAAAAGTGACCGATTGTGCACTTGATTTCGGTTTCACTTACATCCCAGAAACTCTCCTATACCAAACAGGATATTAAACACACTGGCTGGCTCCATTTCTAAAACTAAACTGCCTCTTTTCCTTCTTTTTGGTGGTGGGAGAGATGTTGGATTTGCCTCTCTTTTAGTTGTGTTGTGTATGCAGGGTGGACCTAAAGCATGTGTTTTGCCCCTTCCCCCTAAACTTTTGCGTAAAAATCGTGTTTTAAGTTTGGCCACCCTCATCGTTGAATCATGGTTTCGTCCGAGAGAAGGATAATGAGGTATGGAGGGTTTGTAAGTAGGAATATTTGAGCCATACCATTAACTGCTCAAGTTAGGATTTGAATATTTAAACCCAACAGTCGGGCACACAACTCAACTACATATTTTTCTTCTTCCTTTTTCTTCTCTTTGTTTTTCTTTGTTGTGAAAGAGTGCATGTGTGTACCTTATGTGCTTACGTGCATGACTGTGTCTGTGTGTGTGCGCGAGCGCGTGCGTTCGGACCTTGGGGGAGGAGGGGGCATTGATACAGGTTACTTTAATCTATTTACCATTGTCATTTGCATTATTCCAGTATCATAACTATTAACTAGTATATCTGCTCCCAGCCGTTAAAAATCTCGACCACCCAGTATCCCTCTTTAAGTCTAAATTATACAAATACCTTTCATCACATATTGTACTGGTGATACTAATGAGCATGACAACAGCACATGCCCAAACCCAACTACAATTACCTAGTGAATATACATTCTGTTCATATCCAGCTCCCATTTATAAGGTCTGGATCCAAATATAATTTAGATTAGAGTAAGGGGTTGAGAGAAAGACGACCTTATTCTGACATGTTATACAACTCTAATCATTTGTAGTAGAAATTTAGGATTGTTCAAGCAATTACAACATTTTTGAAGAAAAATTATCACAGTTACAAGCAGTATGTCTTCAAAAAATTATATGTACCTAAATTCAAATAACGCCTAAGAATGTAAACATGCAGTGGCATAAACTAAGTAAAAACTAAATGAACTGTAAAAGAAATGAAAAAGCAGCAGCATACAGGTTCAGTTTGTTTGTGGAAAGCCTCGAGCCTTGACTTGAGCACTGCAGCTGTGTCATCTTTTCTTTGAATCAAGGGATCTCCAGTGACCTTTAAAGAGTAAATCAAGGTAATATAAGGATAGAGGCAGCAGAGCATTATTTTGACTTCACTTAATTTCATAGATATATCAACCTTATATATCGAGCACGCTGAAAATACATAACACATTATCTACATGCCACTAGAAAAATTCAATTCATCTTGGATGTTATAAGAGACCCATAAGTGCAACTGTGCAACAGGTTCAATAATTCTGAAAATACATAACACAATGTTATCCACATGCCACAAGAAAAATTATCTTCATCTTGGATGTATACACAAAATATCCGTAAGTGCAACAGATTCAAGCATTCAAGTTTGAGATGTGTAACATAATACGAACTCACCTGACTGCCAAGAACGTTGAGTAATTATTATATTTTAGTTGTTCATGAAAAAATGGATGTGATCCCTATGTTACAGTGTATAACAATAAGCAACAATAAGAGAACACTTTCATGAGTTAATAAATGGTTATTATGCATAATTCAATATAAAAAAAAGAACCGATAAGTTAACATGTAGATTTGCAGAAATTATGACTTATGAGGAGAAAGTAATGTTAGTAAAGTAACATGCCACGCCTCTCTCTAAAGTGTGTTATGTTTGAAATTTTGAAGTCCCAAAACAAATAACGAAATAACTTAGCAATAATTATTATAAAATAGGTCAACAAAACTCCCAGGCTACACTATTTCTTCTAGAAAATCTTGATGATATGGATTACAAAATAGTCCTAAATAGGGGTGAGCATTATTTGGTTTTGGACCGAGAACCGTACCGGATAGGAGATTCGGTTCGGTTTGGAAAAAAAATCAGTTCGGTTTCGGTTTTGAAAATACTAAAATTCCTTTTTCGGTTTTGGGTTTTGGTTTGGTCCAAAACCGAATAAGACTTATAAAATTATTAAATACCCTCAATTTTATTCATATTTTATATTAAAAATTTGTATATATTTGTATATATTTTGACAACAACAATTTTATGTATGTGTTTTAAACTTTGATAATTTAACAACTAGTCTAACATTGGGCCCAACTTTGAAATACAACAAACATGTATAAAAATTACAAAATTTTAATATACAGTAGAAACTCTATAAATTAATACTCGATTATTTAATAAACTCTCTAAGATAATATTTTTGGCCGGTCCCGACTCGGGGATAGGGTGCTAAATTAATAATTCGCGAAAATTATAAGATAATACATTTTTGATAATTTCTTCAGACCCCATATAAAATATAAATTAATAATTCCTTATATATAGCATATTACATGAATGATTTATGAAGGTTTCTTGAAAAATGACTCAATTGTCTTTTGTTTTTTGTTGAAATCAATTTCCTCTTGAATCTCGTCTCTAATTTTCCTTAGCATGGTAAGAACTTCTGGTGTTGTTTTCTCATAGCTCAACAAGAAATTGTTCAATGTGATTGCCGCTTTAATAGCTTCGTTTCGCGAAGGGGGCTCCATTGTAGAACTTTCATCATCTTCTTCATCGATATCATCTTTATTAATTTCAATAACGCTTTCAATAATTTCTTCATCAGTCAACAACTGTGCAACTACATTTTCTTCTGGGTGAGTCAGAACATCTTCGACATCCATTGCATTGCGATAACCCAACTCTTTTAATTAATAAAATATTAATTAATATATAAATTAATAATTATTAATTTATCGATTAATTAATAACTCTTTTAATTAATAAATTTTGGTGGTCCCAAGTGTATTATTTTATAGAGTTTCTACTGTAATTTAACCACAATTCCAACTTTGTGCTCGTCCCATTAAATAATAAAGATAGCCCAACCGAATCGATTATCGGTTCGGTTTCGGTTATGGCCAATTTCGGTTCGGTTTTGGATTTTTAGAATTTCGATTTATTCAGTTTTCACTATTTCAGTTCAGTTAAAACCGAAGAAACTGAACGCTCACCCCTAGTCCTAAATCGATCCATCCATTTCAGTGTGTTCAAGGATCCCAATACCCATAATATCTCAAATAGATGATCTCCTTACAAAAATGTTTGTGACCTATATGAATACGCTCTCTTTTTTCCCTTTTTTATTCTAGCATAAAGGATAATATGTCAGGCACTTATTATAAAAGAACACAATACTGGAAGCACGAACACCCCATAAATGTGAGTTATGTCATGTTGGACACGTAGCCAAGGCGCTCTAAACTACACTAGGACACAAAAATAGGTGTCGTATACCCGTGCCAATGTGTCCTGATAGTGTTGTGTCCTATCCGTGTCCATACAACATAGAGCACAACTGACTTGAAAAAACATATAGTTGGTTTTCCTCCATTTACATCATCAATTCCAGGAGTCTTCGGAGGTGCAAACTTCGAATGATAAGTCCTCCCACTAGATGGATGAATCCAGCGACCAGTAATTCTCTCTTCCAATATGGCATCATCAATTCAAAATTGAGTACCTTGTTTCCAATATGGCATCATCAATTCAAAATTGAGTACCTTGTCGATTTTAGCACCTTGCTTTTTCAACATTTCGTCAAGCTGCATCAAGGAAATGATGGACAAGTATTAATATATGAAAAAAGAAACCAGCAAATCACAATAGAATCTATATCCAGGCTAAGCACAACACAAAGGTTTTGCATTATGTATGAAAGATAATGATGACCTTTTCTGCTTGAACAACTGTCCTAGGGAATCCATCAAGAATGAAACCCTTTTGACACGATGGTTTTTTCATAGCTTCATCAATGATCCCAACAACCAAGTCATCAGATACAAGGTCTCCCTAGGAAATAATAGACAACAGCAAATTATCCTACAGTTTAGCAAGAGAAATTTATAGCTAACTCTTCCTTGTCAAACCAATTTATGGGAAAAGTTACCTTGTCCATGGCCTCTTTGGTTTTAATTCCTAGAGGAGTTTTAGCAGCCACAGCAGCCCTCAACATATCACTGGTAGCCAAATGACACAAACAGTATTCATCCTTAATAATAGGTGACTGAGTTCCCTTCCCAGATCCCGGTGGACCTGCCAAACCAGGTAACTTATGACAATTCATGAAGAGGTTTTGCTTCTGGTTATGGAAGTTGGAAAGGAGATAGTTCTTAACAGAGAATTTGTGTAACCTGAGTCCAAAATTCTGGGAAAACCCCTTTGTTATCATTGTTTTTTCTATTGTCTGAAATGTGGAAGCTAAAATATTAGAATATAATATTATCTACGTGAGTGGTAGCTCGAGACATTTATCATGAACATGTTACAGTCCTGAACTGAGTAAGAAAATCTCGAATATCTCCACAACAACAAGTCCTTCATTCCAAATCTTCAGGGTCTGCAGAATTCTTTTCCTCAAACAACAAACAAAACGAGAATATATTTTGAAGCATGGAGCAATTTGTCCCTTGGGACTCCCGAGGATCCCTAATCATTGTAAACTTGCACCTTTGGTGAGTTTGGGCCAATGTCCCTTAGGGCTAAAGTTTGGTTTCCATCTGAAATAGGGTGTTTGTCGTTTCTGACATTTTGGCCAAAATAGCAAATAGAACTTCATTGTGTTCCCTACGTTTGCCGTTTTCACCATACAAAATTGGCCCAAAACGACAAATGTCAAACACTCGTGAGAGCACCATTTGGTGTTTACTATTTGAATTGAGCATTTGCCACTATAAATGGGAACCAAATTATCCCTTAATCAACTCAACTATTTTCATGTGTAAGGATCTTACCAACATTTCATTTGGTTTAAAGGTGTCACAACTAAAATCACTATTCTAAAAATTGGTCTAGACGGATGCCTAGGCGGCACTATTCTAAAAATTGGTCTAGGCGGCACCTAGGTGCCCGATGGCCACCTAGGCATCCGTCTAGTGCCCCCATCTCCCGTCTATGCATGTTTTGGGATTTTATGGAGAATTGCCACAATTTCAGCAGAGTTTTGTTTTTTGTTTTTTTATAAACCGCCTAGAATTAGGCGGCCGCCTACGCGGACTAGGCGCTAGGCGCCCAGTCCTCGCCCGACTAGCCTATCGACTTTTACAATCTTGGCTAAAACAAAGTTAAAAAAAAGGTTGGAAGCACCTAATGTTATGCAAATCCCATCTAACAAGTATGAAAGCCTTGTTCCACTTTTCTTGTGTTCTCTCTCTTCACCCTCTCCTCACATCATACCATCAAGCCAATTGTAGCATCAGTTTGATTGCTCATCTTCCTCTAATTTTCCTTCAATTTTTTTCTTTCATGTCTTCTCTTATTCTTTGAAATAGGCCCAGGTTGGGAACAAGGTTTGCTAAGATGGAGTTCGGTTTATTTAGGGTATGCAGTATTGAGTGGGCTTAGAAAAAAATCAAAGTCCATTGATAAAATTGGAGTTAAATCTAACCTAGACATATTAGAGTTTGGAGGTAGTATTGGTGTTCTGCAAAAACGAGTTTTTTTTCCCCAGCACGTGCGAGCTCAGTTAAATCGTGTCTCCCCGCACACGATTTTTAGCCGGTCGTCATGTCTCTTCGGACTCTTCGTGTGGATCATGTCCGCACTGGCTTTTTCATCATCGTCCGGCACGTACGCCTCGTGCACTCCGCGCGCTCCAGAGCCTCACGGGACGGCCGACGTCTTTCGACGCCATCAACTCAACGTCTCGCTTAGCCCACGACGCCGAAGACGCCCCCGACGTCTTCACGACGCCTACGACAGCTGGTTCCGCCCAGCCACCCGTTCTATGCGCACGACGCCCTTACGACATCTTCCCGACGCCTATTAGGCGCCGCACGACGGGCCGCGTGGACAGCCGTCGTTTATACCCGTGGTAGAATGGTGCCGATCCTCGACCGCCCGCGCGGCGCCCTAGCCGATGAGTTTTCATGCACGGGACGCCCCATTCTGTCCCACGCCAGCTCAGATCGTGGCCATTTTTCGTCAGTCCTCCGACGTTGTGGATGCCCCGCATCGCACAGGCCAGGCTCATCATCGCCCGCAAAAAGGAGATAATAAATTGGAATTTGTAATAGAGTTTCACAAAAACCTAATCATACTGCAACGAGAAATGGAAATTCATCCAACTCCGGAAACCCACCCGCACCGAAGCTATATATGGAGGTCGGAGGCAGACCACCAACTCAAACTTTGTTCCCAGACATGGCCTTACTATTTAGAGAAAGCAAGCACCCACACGGCGGTGTGGCACTCTGTCTTACTTTTTCACACAGCAGGGCATTCTGTCACACTGGCATACCACGAGTTAGAAATGCAGATCAACTGACAACCAAGTTTGAACATCACGGACACCTAACTTTAAAATGACAACTGACAAAATCTTGAGGAAGTGAACGCGCATAGGGGAACAGGCCCATTCTCCATTGTTGATGATTAAATTCCAAAGTGGACATCTTGCAAATTATATAAGATCTAAAATAACAAATAAATTCATATGCGAACAAAAGTTGTGATTTTGGTAAGAACCAACAGCAAACAAGTGATCAACTAGTAAGAAACTACAAATGCAACCACAAATAAATCAAAAACAAATAGTAAATAATTAACATATTCCATATTCCACGACTCTAAGACCGAAAGATCGCAACTTTACCACCAAAAATGTAGCATAACAATGACATTTACAGATCCAGAAAGAAGGAGAGTGCTATACCAACGAGAATCAATCGCTTGTCGGGCTTGGACTGGCATTTCATCCGGCGGAGGAGCTCCGTCATCAGATCGACCGACGGAATGTTCTCCAGATCCGCTCTGCCATTGCTCGCCATCCTCTCCTCTCTCTCTCTCTCTCTCTCTCTCTCTCTCTCTCTCTCTCCTGCTCCACCAAAACCCTAATTTTTTGTTCGAGCGAGAGAGACGAAGGGCTACAGAGTAATTTAGGGTTTGCGGTCCGACTCCTCCTCTACCTGGTCCAGCCCGGGTTTTTTTTTCCCGGGTTTGTGGTTCACTTATCCATTTGGGTTTCGTTTGAGTTTTTTGCGTCAGGTACCCAATGCTGTATATAGTTAGGAAGTCTATTTTTCTACAAATAATTATTAAAAAAAATCCCTGAAATAAAACGTGCGAAAAACTTATACTTGCACTAGTAAATGTATGTACTTTGCATGTATAATAAAGTATAATAAAAATATTATCCAGTTATAATTAAATATATTTTTTAATTCATGTGGTTAAGGTGAGAGGTATTCTTCTTGTTTGGTTGAATTTAATTCTCCATATTAAATATATATAACAAATTTAAACATTTTTTAACAATTTTTTATATAATTTATTTTTTTAAATAAAATAGACCATGATATACATACGACTTAAACAACTCACCTTTGAGCCGTTTGAAGCCTCATTATATAGTAGAAAATGTTTGATATTATATTTACAAAATATATAATTTATGTCAAAATATATAATTTAGTTTTTTAATATATTTTTCAATGTGCCTTTTTTTCGGTGCGACAAACAATGTCAAAGGTTCTAATCGTCCTCATCCTTATAGGATCCTCCGTTGTACCCAACGAACTACACCATCTCAGACAAAAAAATATAACTTATGTCATGGCATTTTTTACTTATCTTAATTTTCAAGTTACATTTATTAAGTTTGTTTATACGTCCAAATCATATAACAGTGTAGTTACTTAAGATATTTAGAAAGAAAACACAAAAATCGAATCATATCTGTCTAGACCTTACTTCGACCCAAGCTCGAATGATCCGACTTAAACCAAACATAACCGATCCAACTCCAAGCAGAACCATACACTGTTTCTTTGGATAAAAATAAAAAATAAAATATCCATCAAATATAATTTTTAAAAATTAAATATACCCTGAAAAAACAAAATTATAACAAGAAATAAATACTATTCCCCCAATTTTTTTGTATATTCATGGGTATAAAAAATTATGAACTAGTTTGGTTTTGAACTTTTGACATTTTATATATGATTTCGAAAAGCCAAGTGAAACTTGTTCGACTTCCATTGTTTGGCAGTTTTGCCATACAGATACTAAAAAAGTCAAACGTAAGAAGAGACTAAGCTTAATTTGTGTAATATTATAGAATTCTATATAAATTAAGTTCAAAAGCCACAAAAATTGTAAAACCTATTATACTATAGAGAATAACAAGATGGAGAATGTAGGAAAGTACTCTTTCTTCATGTACATAATACTCAAGACCTACAATGGAATGTCAAATGTCATAGGTTACATAAGTTATGAAACCAAGGACCATATGTAATGGAAGACAAAAGACCAAGAGTCATGAGTTACATAAGTTATGGACATCCATATTTACAACGCTTCCCCTTGGATGTCCAATGGAATATGTCTCGTTAAAACCTTGCCAAGAAAAATTCAATGGGACAAAAACTTGGACGAAGGAAAAAAGAGTACATATTCATGAGCAAGCGTGATAAACTGTCTCGTTAAAACCTTGCCAAGAAAACCCAGTGGGATAAAAACTTGGTCAAAGAAAAAAGAGTACAGTGTGAGAATTATTGATCACACTCCCCCTGATGCACAAATCTTCGACGCGGAAAAGATGATGGCACCACTACTGCTAGGGTAGCTAAGTCAAAGTCTAAGAAGCACAAAAATCAAATCAAACAAAAACAAATCCCATGGGGAAACTACCTCAGACCAAATTCATGATAATCTTTGACTTAAACTCTCCTTCCATACAGTGAAAAGCATCATTGGATGAGACGAAAGATTTGTAATGGAAGGCTGCTGCTACACCCATTCTCATTATTATTTCTTTATATTTCTTGAATTCTCTATCAGCAAAGACGATCAGGCTTCTTGCTAGATCACGCTCGTGGAAATGCAAGAAGCCAATGGTCCAACAGTTCCCACCAACCATGGAGGAATGAGAGAATCCTAGTCAGACTCGGAACTCGTTTTCGATGACGAAATCCCTGCTGAAGCTGGCATTGTTCTCGCTGCTTCCGTTCATTGTTGCTATCGGCAGTTTGTTGATTGCTTTCATTTCTTGCTTTTTGTGCGAAAAAAGATTTGAATCCAGGTCGACCCTCCGGAGCTGGAGCCACTGAACCAGCCGAGAACCTGAAGGAAGCAGAACTAGGACTCGCTCCTGATCCCACGTGACCTGGTCAAGAGATCCTTTAGTTGACGCATCCCAATATTTTGAACCATTTTTCTGAATGTTGTGGTTGGCAATGCTTTAGTGAATAAATCTGCAAAATTATTACTCGATTGTATCTGCCGAACATCAATCTCACCATTCTTCTTGTCACGACCCGCACCCTGATTAGGGACACGAGTACGTGGTTACGTCCAGCCTACGCCGCAGCATCGGCGGTAGAACGCTGTCTAGGTCATCTATAAATACTACAACTAAACAGATAAAGGTACCTGTACAGTATATACACTCCGAATGGAGGTGACATAGCAATACAGTCTCAATCACAAGCAAACTATGATTGATAGCATGAAAGAAAATATGATAGATGAAAGCAGGAAATAAGTTCGAGATCCACACAAGCCCAGATATATACACAACACCACAGAGTCACAGAATATAATATGAAATACTACTGTCTGAAAAGTACTAGCTGGCTCGTAGGCCAGGCAACCCTAACTAAGCTACTCTACTCAGGGTGAGCAAAGTCTAGTGGCTCTACTAACAAGCCATGGTCCAGGTCTACTCCATCAGACTCGACCCCATAATAGGTCGGGCAATATGTCTCAGAATCATCTGTAATATATCAACGGTATCCTGTCAGAAAAATGAGCAAGTACAAACACTAACAGCAGTTCCATGTGAATTGACAAATTCTATAAGAGACAGTATAATGAACTACAAGACAAAAATATATGAAGACTTGGGAACCGTTCGAAAGCTGAGTTACAACCCTTAAACCAAACAAGGACCGGAGTTGTAACCCTTCTCCCGAGCAGAACTTAGTCTCCAATCAAGGTATAACATAAAGGCATGTAGAACATGTGAGTCACTGAATATTATAGCAAAGTGAGAAAGTACTGAATGTAGAACAGAACATGATATATGATAAGTAAATATAAAATGTGCCTTGAATTATTAGAGCGTTATGTGATCGGCTTGGGAAACATAATCAGACTTTTCATCCGACCGGCTATGAACAATGTGTACAATAGAGCGGTAAGGCCGGTCACCATAGAAAGCTATGAACGATATAGGGTAAGGCTTTACCCGTCGTGAGGCGAGGGTATAGCTATGAACAATGTGTACAATAGAACAATGTAGAAATTTTGATCACACAACCACTAATAACTCTCCATCCCCGAATAGTATAAAGGATCCGGACATAACACGTCATGACACGGGATTCAAAAGCAGGTGATCAACCCACTCCCAAGTCCATGTCTATACAAGTACAAGTAACAAGTCGAGTCATGTACCAATATACCAAGTAACCCGGGAACAACATCTCATGACAGGATCCGGCATATACTAGTCCGTGAACCATCGTGTTAGGAATCAAGTAAGACACTACAACTGAATCGGATATAGCAAATATCAAGACAATAAAAACTATCAGTGAATGTACTCGCCTGTTGTCCTGAGCTATAGGGTATATCAATGCTCAGAGTGGTAATCAAAAACCTAAAGATGAGATATTGCATGTTAATTTAGGTTAAACAAAGTTAAGAATGATTTCTAATGAATGATATAAAATCTAGGTCAAACTAGGTCTCACTGAGTCACACCAAGTTCTGTCAAGTCAATCTAGGTCAAATCAAGTTATATCAAGTTAATCTAAGTCAAACTAAGTCAACCCTAGGTTATACCAGTCATAGCAAGTCAAAACAAGTCGAAGCAAGTCAAACGGGGTCAAGAGTTGGCCTACAGTTGACTTTTAGTCAACCCTGGTCAACTCTATGTCAACTCTAGGTCAAACTGGTCAAATGTTGACCAACAGTTGACTTTTAGTCAACTGGTCAACTCTAGTTTGGTTTTGGTCAAATTTAGACAAAGTGTTGACTCATCGTTGACTTTTGGGTAAAAAGTCAACTCTGGGTCAACCGAGCCAAAATTGGTTCAAATATGACATTTGTAGGGTGTACCTAACAAGTCACCTAAGTTTCAAGTCAATCCGAATACCCGAACCCCGTATCTTGAATTTACCCGATTACCCCTTTAATACACTTACCCTTAAACCATTCTAACTTGACGCCAAATGGCCTTCCCTTAGGAATTTCACTCCGGGCTTCCCAGGGTAGTAGGATACTAGCCTATACAACCATTATCTACCAAGTTCCCTAGGCTAAGTGGACATCCAGTCCATCTTACAGTCCATATTGGTCGTTTATCCATTATCTTGAATATCTCAAGATACTCAATGGTATCGTGCGATACCATCCTCCTAATCCCACATGCAACCCTGACTTCAACCTAGGAGCCTATCTATAAACTCTATTTTATACTAACCAAGTCCCCTCCAAGTTTGGACGCGTTCCGACGCTCCTATCTCAAAATCACCCTCTCACCAAATTTTAACTCACTCAACCACTCATTCACTCACTCACTTATAACACCCATGATACCACACCCATAGGCTCACTCCTAGGCTCTTCTATAGACTCACACACATATGGATTTGGTTCACTCCTATAGGCTTACACACACACACACAAACTCTAAGCTCACACACACATAGGCTTATAGGTTCACACTTATATATATACACATATGGGCATGTAGTGGACTGATTTATGGGTTGATATGGGGGCCTACAAATGGACTGATTTGGGACAGTCAAGGGCTGTGTTTTGGGTTCAATATGTGGGCTGATTCAATGGGTTGGATGGCTGTCAACATTAGGCTGGATGGGGACAGTTTTGGGATGGTTTGGGACTGCCTAATGGCTGTGTTTTGGGGCTGAAACAAGGCTCTAAATGGGACTGTTATAGGCTGAACCAAGGGGCCTGGATTAGGGCTGTTTAGCACAGCCTTTGGGCTGCTTTGGGACATCCATTTAGTGGCCTGGTTAGGACAGGTTTGGGATAGCTTATGGGCTGGATTTGCCCCCCTCCCTCCCCCCCCCCCCCACACTTGCTGAAATTCAGCAGCAAGTGCTCCCCTATAGCTGCTGCTAAGCACAACTACTACTCCCACTTTCATCCTCTCATCTCCCACTCTCTCTAAGTCTCTATATACACTAATCCCTCACTCTCTCCATCACTAATACACACACAATACCAACACCAACTCCACACAAATAAACACATACATATCTACATATATATACAACTACCCACACACACACACACACACACACACACACACACACACATATATATATATATATGTGTGTGTGTGTGTGTGTGTGTGTGTGTGTGTGTGTGTGTATACACACACACACACACACACACACACACACACACACACACACACATATATATATATATATATATATATATATATATATATATATATGAACACACTCACACACACACTAAATATAAATAATAATAATACTCCACAATACTAACACAAATATGGAAAATAGAAGTGCCTAAACCATTTAGAGGCAAAACCTAATTTCTAGGGGTGTCCAAATTGGGGAAAAATTCTAGGACACAACCACAAACCCAAACTTCTCCTAGGACACTCCAAACGGACTCAAACTTGACACGAATAGGGACACAACCTCGGAGATAAATCCTACGGGGTCCAAACTAATTTACATGATGAAAAGAATAGATTAGAGGATAGGTTATACCTATTGGGAGATGGATCCAAAGCAAAATCCTCCGACACGGCTCCGACACAAAAGGAATTGTTTAGGACACACCCTTGCACTTCTTGCTCCCAAAAGCTTGGAGAAGCTTCACTTGGGGTAGAGGAAGGGTTTGATGGAAGAAAAATGGGAAGAAGAGATTATTTTGGAGATGATTTCTAAGGAAATCACTTCTTTCCTTTTGAAAGAAACTTGGAGAAGAAGAAGAAGAAGAAATATTTGAAGTGAAAGAATGGAAAGAGGGAAGAAGTGGCCAGCCCTAATAAGGAAGTTTGGGGCACTTGCTATTTACAAGTTTTCCCCTCCCTTTACTTCTATGCTAAGTTAGCTTCCTAATTTGGTTTTGGGGTTAGTTAAAACTAAATAAAAATCATAATTAAGCCTAAATACTCTCTAGTCCAAACTCCTAAACCTAAATGTTAAGTTTGGTGGGCCATGGCTAATTAATGTGTTAATCACAACTCAAGTCGAAATTCTCCGGAGTCCCGAATTAAGTCGGAATGCGATAAAATTCGAACCCGACTCCTATAATCATTAAATATTAATATTCATGAAATAAAATTCCCAAAAATATTCTAAAGTAGAAAATTACCATTTTACCCCTATCTTGGAAAAGTGAGGGTGACACTTCTGTAGCTCGTGAGTGTAGAATTTTTTTGGTGATATATGCTTCATTCTGTTACCTTTGATGTAGTCATTTCTGATTTGTGTAATACAAGCAGCATTATCTTCATACAATACCGTCGGAGTATTTTTGGTTGAAGGTAACCCACATGATTCTCGGATATGATGAACCATTGTTCTCAACCATACGCACTCTCGACTTGCTTCATGCAATGCCAGAATTTCTGAGTGATTATAAGAAGTAGCTACTAATGTTTGCTTCACCGAGCGCCATAATATTGCAGCACCGCCACAAGTAAATATATATCCACTCTGAAATCTTCCTTTATGTGGGTCAGACAGATAACCGGCATCAGCATGACCCACAACTTGTGATTCTAATTTTTTTGAGTAAAACAAGCCCAAGTCGGTTGTTCCACGAAGATAACATAATATATGTTTAACATCATTCCAATGTCGTTTTATTGGTGCCGAGCTAATATTGCCAGTAAGTTTACTGAAAATGCTATATCAGGTCTTGTACAATTTACAAGATACATCAAAGCTCCAACAGCACTAAGATATGGTACTTCTGGACCTAATAATTCTTCATTATCATCTCGAGGACGGAATGCATCTTTCTTTACATCTAACGATCTAACAACCATGGGGATACTCAGTTGTCACGCCCCAGAACCAGAATACTGGAGGGCAGGGGCGAACATAGCCAGCTACGTATATTGAAATGACGTCCATCTCGCTATACGGTCACGGCTGTCTAGATATGAGGGTTTACTACAAGCCAACAGTCTCTTAAGGCCAAGCCTACTGTCTCAATCTCAAGCAAGACCACCAAATATATATAATAAAAGGCGTCCCAAATATTACAAATCAGCTGATCATGAAGCTAGTCGTACAAAATGCGAGGACTAGCAAGAGTTAAGTCATACATGATCAACCCTAGGATTTGTTAATCATGTTTACATCTCGTAGGCAGACAGTAAGTAAAGGTGCATCGAGCTAACAGGTGCTCGTCGGCTAAACGCCTCAAAAGAATAAATTTACAATAGAGTGAGCGAAACAAAATAGAAAACCCACTCGTAGCCCGGGTTCCTTCTAGTCGCCACCATCGGGCTGGAGGTTCGGTAGATCCTCGGGTGCTGCTCCGAAATCTGGCCACACAAAACCAGCTGGGTCAAATCCCAGAAAGAGCAAGTGCCACAAGGGAGGCCACGAGATAAGAACAAAAGCCAGCATATCAGAACATAAGAAAATGAAAGAAAAGTACAAGTAATCAAGAGCACGTTAGGACAATAAATGACTAGGGACGTAGAACCATTCTGGGAGCCAGGTTACAACCCGTAAACCAAACAAGGACCGGGATTGTAACCCTTCGCCTGAATATCTTCTTGTCCCTACCCAATTATTGTTAAAGCAAGTAAAACAATCACGCTCAGGAGTACCAGGGTACAGGGACTAGACAAGACTTAGACAGGGCTAGACATCATCCATTCACAAGCGGCCAAGCAAAATACTACGGCTTACTACTTTAACTAACTAGGGTTATCACAAGCCTAATTACTAACAAGATGCAATAAGAATGTCCCAGTCCCAAGCCCTCCAGACCATCAAGTTATCCTTCCGCGGGTTGAGAGTATGGTTGGGTACATCGCCCCGAAGACGATATACCCTTAGGTGACTTAGAGGGTGCAACACATGACAGTGTGCTGGAAATATGCTCTACTCGTCGGCAAGCTACAAGTCCAATTAAGAGCGCCCAGATAACGAGATTGCCTGTGACTGGAAATTCTCCATGAACTATAGTTTGATCTAGTCATTAGCCTAATCCATATTCAGTATGAATCCTTGACCGTGGGAACCAGGGAGTCACGTCCTAGACATAATATAAGACAAGACAAGTAGATTACACAAGCAAGCAAGCAGGAACACCCACGGTGTCAAATTGATTATACGAGTCAAGTTAGCCGTCGCAACAACATCAAGATAAATCATGTCAGGGTACTTGTCAGGAGTGCGCCACGACGGGCCACTATCATGTCAGGTTGGTCATGTCAGGAGTGCACCACTACGGGTTACTGTCGTGTTATGCTAGTTCCTTGTCATACCATGCCATGTACAATAGTCATTCCAAACATATTAAGTAAAATCAAGTTCATGACAAAAGGCGTAAGGATATAAAATAGACGTAAAATATCTAAAAAAATATCAATATACAGGGCTATAGAAGAGCCAAGCTTAAAGAAATAAAACCAAAACTCCAAGAGCCAATGGTTTGCACAAGGGGTCAGGGGCTGGATTGCGCAGGGTGTCAGCTGTGCAGGGTGCCAAGTGCGCAGGGGCACAGGGCGCAGGGGCAGATGGCGCATGGATCAAGTGCGCAGGAGTCAAGTACGCAGGGAGCCAACTGTGCAGGGGTGAGCTTTGCAGGGGTATAGGTGGCGCATGAGCGGACTGCGCAGGAGTGAACTGCGCAGGGGTGGATTGTGCAGGAGCAGACTGCGCAGAAATGAACTGCGTAGGGGTGAAGTACGCAGGAATGGTTGGCGCATGGGGCTGAGCACAGTTCGCCAGGGGCAAGCAGCGCGGTCGGCACTGCGCTAAAAGTGTAGGCCGAGAGGGGGTGCGCAGTCCAGCACTGCGCTAAAGAGCGCAGGCTGCAGTCTGCTACTCCAGGCCGAGAAGAACACCAAGAACACCAAGAACACCAAGAATTCAAATTTTCATATCTTTGTCAAATCAAAGCCAAATCTAGATTTCAAAGTTCTAACATGAGTAAAATTGAGTTCTCTTCCACATGGAAGCATCAAAACCCACAAAAACCCAACTAAAATAGATCAAAACTGTATAAATCCGAAAATAGTTAAAACCTAGATCTAGAACAATGGAGACTCCAAATCACAAAATATTAAGCACTAATGCTGATCACCATGGCCTAATCTAGCTAATAAACAAATAAAATATGGTTCTCATTGTTTGCCATTGATTGTAAAAGAACAGAACAATTATCGGAGGACTGAACTTAGACTCACAATACAAACTCGCTCGTACAAAGAAAGCCTAGGGACGAAAACCTAGGTACAGCAGACTAAGTACGATTGTTTATTTTTGATTCTGGGGGGGTGACGATAGAGGCTCGGAAAAGCGACGGTCGCTCTGCCTTACTCCTTGGACGATCAGTATGCAGCCTTGACTCGGGGAAGATCTGCTCGACGTTGATGAAGAAACGCTCTTCTTGCTCTCCTCGGATTGCTCTCCTGGCTTCTCTCTCTCTGTGATTATCAAGAAGAAAGGGGGAGCTCTCTCTGTGTAGATCTCTCTCTTCTTATTTTTTTTATTCTTTTGTTGCCGACCTCTCTTCTTTTTTTTTTCAAGGGGATGATGCTGGCTATTTATAAGAGTGGGGGGTGATCATTAGGGTTTGCTAATGATTATCTGTTTGGAATGTCGGCGCTCCTTCATTCTATCTGAATCCTTGATCCTGATTACAGTGAATCTCGGCCATTAACGCGGATAGCATCGTATCTCATGAGCAATTAATGCTAGCTGCTTTAAATCCTCGTGATTGATTATGCCAATGTCTGATTGCTCGCCACGTGTCCTATTAGCTTGATGATAAATGATATGCCCTGATCTCAGTAATTATGACGATGATGTCAAATATATTTGTTGAGATTCGGTTAAATCTCTTATTGATCCCATGCCACGTGTCTTAATTGTGAGTCCTGTCAGAGCCGTATAGGATTGACGATCCTCGAACCGCAGAGAGATACTCTTTGTAAGCCGCATAGGACGATGCTTCATCGAGCCGCATATGCGTAATCTTTGTGAGCCGCATGAGCTGGTGTTGTATTGGGCCGCAGGGAATGTGTTCCCAGGGAGCCGCATGAGCTAGCATTGTATCGAACCGCATGGAACGGGTTCTCAGGGAGCCGCATATGACTGATTGCTATGTGGCAATCTGGAACTTCTGACGGATTTGGTCAGAGATTTTCTTCTTTTCCCGAGGAGTCAGTCATTATGGCAAGGCCATTATGAAACTTTATGTCAGGGCCGCCACAGTGAATCGTGCTGGAGCAATAAATGAGGCCACTCCTCAAACGACCAGCTGTAGGAAAGGATCACACATGGCGTCCATCGAGCCGCATATGCCTTGCTGAACCGCATACGCTCCCGAGCCGTATGCGATTGAGAGTCTTCTTTGAACCGCATAGGGCCGCTCCTGTGTGGGCCGCATAAGCTTCTTACTCAGAGCCGCATGGATCATTATTCTAATATTTTCCATGCTTCTATAGGACCCCCTTCAAAGTTTTCAATTTGTAAAAATTGGAATACTTTGAACAAGAAGCATGGCCCCGTTCATGCCGCATAGGATTTTTCTGTCTGCCTGAGCTTCCTAGCCGCATAAATTCATCTGGCCGCATAAACTTATTGCCACGTGTCCTGATCACGTGTGAAAATCTTCATTAAGTGCCTTTGATTTGATTTAACGTCGCCTTTTGGGGGAGGATCCCAAGAGTCGGTTTTGCCTTGACCGAAGCGTTTTGCCTTTATTCTTTGGGGGCGGCGCGTAATCCGAGGCATACTCCGAGACGTCCGTTCGTTTCGTGGGTCTCTTTTGCCTATAAATAGGAGTCTTCTAGTCTCTTGGGGATTTTCTTTACCTTCTCTCTTTGCTCTGAATCTCTATTTGCTGTCTTTGCTCTTCGTCTTTTAGCAACCGACAATGGCTCCCAAGAAGGCTGCAGCATCGAAGGCCGCCTCATCTTCTGCGACAGCGAAGGGCAAGAAAGCCGCGTCTTCATCGACTGCGACGGCGAACATGGCGGCTCCTCTATTGACTGACGTACCCGCTTTTTACCCCGACGTCCACCCGCCTATCGCTGGTAAGGGTCCCTTAATATGAACTGCCATGGCTACGCCGCATATTTTATGCGTGAGCCTATATTCCAAAGCACACTGTGTGTCCGACTCATGCCTGGGCCGCATGGGGTATGACCCAGGTTTGAGCCGCATGAAAGTGGTTGCGTAACTACTTCTTTAACAGGGCCGTATAAGCTCATCCTCGCTGGACTGCATAAGCTCATCCTTGCAGGGCCGCATAAACGTTTTCGAGCCGAACATACTCCTTTCGGACCGCATAAGTTCCTCCGTACTGAGTCGCATGAGTTCCCTTCGAACGGAACCGCATGAGTTTTTTCGTACTGGACCGCATGGGCTCTTTCAAACTGAGCCGCATAGGCTCATTTGAACTGACCTGTATAAACCGAGCCGCACCTATGCTGAGCCGCATAAGCATCATGTGTTTTTGCATTTCAGCTATCATTTTGACCTTGTTTCTTTTGCCTTTCTTCAGTGACTCTGCCCGTGAATCCTGCTGGGGAACTTATGGTAGGCTCGCGTCAGTTTGCCTCGGGCGTTCATCGGGATGACTTAGTTCGTCAAGTGTCCGAACAGCTACTTGTTGATGAACCTTTGGAGCGACTAAATGCTATCAGGGTTCAATCCTTTCAGTTCCTTGTTGATATGATAAGCTCTGGGCAGTCTGACGGGAAGTATCTGAAACCGGTCTTCCTCTTTGGGGATGTGTTGGTTGTAGAAAACTCCCGAGTGTTGGATGTTTCGGAGAGTTGGGATTTTGACCTGGACGGGATGCCGATTCACATCCCTATTATGAAGTGCCATTTCCCTTTTGAGTGGTTCAATATGATCGTTCTGGATAGGCAGATGTCGGACACCCTCACTCCAACCAGACCGGGGATGTTTGTTGGTAATATCCGTTATAACAGAGCCACTGGGTCAGTGTGTACAGTCAAAGATCCGGCCAGTCGGTCCGTGATGGGGTTAGTTCCAGGTACCTTTATCAACACCCCTGGTCCTAACTTTTCATTCTTCCAGGCTGATACCTTCCTGAGTCAGCTTGCTCGCAAAAGGTCCTATCATATTGGTAGGTTGGTCCTGCCGAGCTGGTTACACCCCATTCCTCCGTGGGCTAATCTGTCCTCATGGATCCTACGAAAGTATGAAGAGTTTTTGCGGGGAGTCAACCTTTATGAAGCTATACGGGGTACCAGCCACGGGTTGCCCGTTAATAAGCCACTGTTCATGGCCCTTTTGGAGATGTACAATCATCGAACGGGGACCTTTTTTACCCCTGTTGGAGAATTAGGGCTCGCTCTTCACGAGATGTATGCTGTCTCCAAGCTCCCCTAGGGGGATGAACCCTTCGAAGTGTATACGCCGACGAATGAGGAGCTCCAAGATTTGGATCAGCGATTCCCCGGTTTCGTCACCGTGTATCAAGAATTATTATGCCATCATAGCACCTGTCACCAGACGACTATCCAGAAAAATGACAGCTCGGAGGAGGACTCTCCCCATACTAAATCTTGGGTTGCATACCTTTTCAAATTTAGCGCGGCTGGCCGGGTTACTTCCCGAGATCGTTTAACTCCTAAAGAAGTGGAGGTCTTGATGTCGACTGCCAGGAGGTCGAAGTCTCAAAGTGACAGGTTCGGGAGCCAGATTGACTCCTTTAGCTACTTTCATTATGGTACTCGGCGGTTGTCAAAGAAGGCACTCTTGGCTGGATTTCTAATGGTGTGGCTGCGCAACTGCGTGGTCTCAGGAGGGGCAGGCTCTATTGAGAGGATCAGTCGCCACTTCATTCTTCCTGCCATGAAGTTGGCCTTTGGGGTCAGGCTGGCCCTCCTTTCTGCCATGGTGTGCAGTATTCAACATGGTCTTCGCGCCTTCTCGTCCAAGGTCATTGCTCGTGACGTGTCAATGGATTTTGAACGTGTAGAATTGCCTTACCATTACTTGCTGGGATGGCTATTGCTGCATTATCAATCCTTGATGAGACCCGGGACGGGAGATGGCGTTACAGGTGATGACGCATTTCTTTTCAAGTATCACCACCAGCCTTAGGAATGTAGTACCATGCCGGCGTGTCGGAGGATGCTGGCGAGGGTGGATGGGTACAATTTTTTCGTATCTGTTCCTCGTTTCACTGATCAAGAGGTGAGGAGTGTTCATGTTGATGGGGTCGGACCTCCTCATTTCTTGCCTGAAAAGATGCATTTCTGGCTGCGCAACATTCGCCCGGCGCATCTAGTTTATCGGAATCGCAACACTGTGTATTTGGAGCCCTACTTGCCTAGTAGGTTTGCCCGTCAATTTGGGTATAGTCAGCTATTCCTCGGGTGCCCCAGTTCTCACCTGGTATTTGAAGGCAGCATTCTTGATGGTATCAGAGCATGGAGCTACTATGACACCTGTCATACTCGGACTAGCTTCTTGGTCCCTGCCACAAATGTGATGGATGAAATCCTGCATATGGTAGCCCTGTATCATGTCACGGCGAATCCTCCTCCCCTCGATTTTGACTTGAGGACTAGCTTCATTGTGGGCACTCGCCTAGCGGAGAAGGCTATGACGTCGAGAGCAAAGAAGAAAGGGACGAATAGGGTTCCTTCGCCCGATTCCGAATCCTTCGACACAATTGAGGAAGATAATGAGCGGGACGGCGAAGACTCCTTTTCTTCGGGTGATGGGATAATGGCGGGTCAGCCTCCCGTTATGGCGGCTGAGATGGCGACGGAACAACCGTCGGCCGTATTTGACGAAGCAGTGGGCCCGTTACCGTCTGCGTCGGAGGAGGTACGGGTAGATCTATCGCCCGCCATGCCTGGTCCTTCGCGTAAGCGAGGCAGGCATGAGCCTACCGGCGAAGGAGTAACTTTTTCTGTAAAGAGAGCGACTGTCGGTCCCCATAGGCTGCTTATTACGGAGAAGGGTGAGGGTGTAGACGATGTTCCGGAGGTAAGTCCAAGTCGGAGTTATATCTTTGTTGTAGCTTTCTTTCCTTTCGGGGATATGACTTGATCATTTTTCTTTGTAGGCATCTGACGAACCAGGCTCTCCTGAACCATCTGCTGCCTCAGTAGTTGATCCGGCCCTTGCCGCTTTGATTAGCGACATGTGTGCCGCAGTCCTCTCTGCTGGGGCTCTCTCAGCGGCGGCTAAGGACTCCCAAGCTGCTGAGGCCCCAGCCCGGGGTGACGAAAGTTTCCTTGGGCCCGTCTCCGAGATTTTCGAACTTCAGCGAGATGACGTCATCCTCGGTGCATCCCCTCCCAAGGATGCAAGGGCGGATGAGTCTTTTATTCCTGACTCGGAGGCTGTTGGTGAAGAGGTTGTGATGGCTGTAGGCGAACCTCAGCCTCCACATTCCTCCACTGGTAAGCTGAGCCACATATTGACCACCGAGGGGGCTTATTTGCTCTATCAGCATATCCTTTGAGTCAAGTCGATTCATGGTTGCCTTGGCCGTGCAGGTCCTGACCCTTTATCTCCTGCCGCTGATGTTCTTGGGGAAGGCCCGGTCTACCGTGATCAGGAGGAAATGAGCGTTTCCTCCCCTTCGTCATCGCATGTTGAGGGGCATCCTGTCAGCTCTGGGCAGATGGGGATGGAGTTGTTGCTGGCCCCGGCCTCGTCTTCGGCTGCTTATACGGCTCCGGAGATTGACTTCTCGACCCTGCCGAGCATCCAAATTCTGCGGGCCGCTGAAGAGGAATTGACCGATGTTCAAGCGTCCTTCCGTGCGGAGTTGGTTTCTCTTGTGGCAGGAGCGGCAGATTCCGTCACGTCTTCTTCCATGCTACCAGCCACACTCCCGTTGACACCGATTTCCTCGGAGGCTCTGAACGAGGTGACGCAGGATGTGGTCGACAGCTTCTATCGCCACTTAGGGAGGGGTGTAAACGCTACCGTAGAACTGGGGGTCCCTTTTTCTCTGTCTCTACGGGGAGCTCGGGACCAAATTGACACTCTGAAGGGTCTTCCTGGCGGGCTGGGGTTAGCAGCGCTCCTGGAGCCTAAGTTGACAGAGGCTGATCAGCTTGTGACCCAACTGCTGGCAGTGCGGCAGGCTGGCTTGCCCGTCGCGACTGAACGGGAGCGGAGCTTCCTGGTCGCTGCTAGGGACAGGATTAAGCTCGCTCGAGAAACTGCCGGACCGGCTGTGCAGGAGGACCTTGACAAGTTCTCCGTCTCTTATGACCGACTGTCGTCGGAGTCAGGCTTGTAGAACCCGGGAAGAATCTGCCTCTCGTGGAGTAGCTGATACGAAGGAGCGGATTCTCGCACTCCAGAAGGAGTTGGCCTTCTTAGAGTCAGAGCGGGAGGCTGCTCGTGCAGAACAAGAGTTGATTGCTCGAGAGGCCGAGAGGATTTCCCGATCCTCTGTCAACCTGGAGCGGGCCTTCAAGAAGTTTGAGGACAACTGGCGAGCCCATGCTCATCTGGAGGATGCGGCGGTGTTGAATCAGGAAGCGGAGCGCCGAGCCAGACAGAAGCTTGAGCGGTCGGTTGCCTTGATAAAGGACCGTCTTACGGCGTTATGTGTTCCAGAGCAGTGATCGGCTTTCTGTCTTCTTCTTCTTCTCTCTTTCTCTTTTTTTTTCTTTTAATTTTTGCAAGGGGGTGTGATCCCTGCTGATGTAGCCCTTTGATTTTTGAATAAATGAGCATGTTTCAACTCATCTTTTCTTTCTTGCACTTGGGTGTTTATGGAATTTGGACTTGCTGGGGGATTTATTTGTGGACCTGTTATCCTAGGCGTACCTTGGTTTTAGGTACGGATAACAGTTTAGATAGGATGTCCGGGACAGCCACGGCAAAATGGTCATGGATGTTCTCGGTACTGGGGGAAGGAATGCCGTAGAGCAGCTGGGCTCCCGGGGCATGGTAAGATGGTGGATTTATGCTAAGAAGCTTAGCGAATGAATATTTGTGGACCTATTACCCTTGGCATACCCTAGTTCAGGATGCGAATAATGGGGTAAAAGGGAACCGATCATATTTGCTCAGAGGTTATGATGACATGGCAAACATGAAGGTTTTATCGTGAAATCTTCCTGCTCAGCGGTAATGAGAACATGGCAGGAGAGACTTTACGAAAGCTATTTGTGGTCAACAGAGGACATTTGTGGTCAACAGAGGATATTTGTGGTCAACATGGGACATTTGTGGACCTATTATCCTTGTCGTACTCCGGTTGTGGGTACAGATAATAGGTTAAAAGAGGACCGATATACTTGCTCAGAGGTAATGTGGACATGGCAAATATGACGATTTCTTCGACGGAGCCTTCCCACTCAGAGGTAGTGAGGACATGGCAGGAGTGGGCTCAATGAAGATTGGGTACATAGAACGACTCAGAGGTAGGCGAACGTGGAAGTTTTATGCGAGGGGGCGGTTTGTTTTTGGTGGAAGTGAAGACGACTCAGAGGTAATGAGGACATGGTCGTTTCGAAAATTGGTGGATCGACTACCCTTTTTGTGCACTGGGAGTGCGGGTAGTGAATCCTGAGGGAGGATCTCTGCCAGGAAGAAAGTTCAGAGGTATAATCATACTTGACTTACTATCTGAAAGAGTGACCAGAATGTAAGTTCAGAGGCACCAGCTGGTACATAACTTGGTAATTTGGACTATTGAGGGAGTGGGAGTTCAGCGGTACCAGCGGGTGCATGGCTCGATAATCTGAAATAGGGTGGATGAGAGTTCAGTGGTACTAAAGGGGTACATGACTCGATAATCTGGAGAATGATGGATGAGAGTTCAGTGGTACTAAAGGGGTACATGACTCGATAATCTGGAGAATGATGGATGAGAGTTCAGTGGTACTAAAGGAGTACATGACTCGATAATCTGGAGAATGATGTTCAAACATAGTATTTCTTCAGGAACTTGTCGTTGACGGGCAACATGAGCAAATCTCCGTTCTGCTTAGCGAGCGGTAGGTGCCGTTGGAGAACACGGTCTCGATGACAAATGGACCTTCCCATTTTGGCTGGAACTTACCGGTGGTCTTGTGAGTCATGACCATCGGCCTCCGGACTGCCAGAACAAGATCACCCACTTGGAATGTTCTGATTTTAACTTTTTTGTTGAAGGCTCCTGAGATGCGTGCTTGGTATAGCTCGATCCTTTGCTGAGCTAGGAGGCGCTTTTCATCTAAAGCCTCCAACTCTTGTAGTCGTCGTCGGTAGTTATCATCCGTCGTCAATTGATAAGTGAGGGCGACGCGGAGTGAGGGGATCTGAGTCTCCAAAGGGAGGACTGCCTCGCTCCCGTACACCAGAGAGAATGGTGTATTCCCGGTGGCTGTTCGAACCGTGGTGCGATAAGCCCATAAGCACTCGTCGAGCTTCTCGTTCCAGTCGCGTTTGTTGGAGGAGACGAACTTCTTGAGGAGCTTGATAATTGTTTTGTTGAATGCCTCTGCCAACCCGTTTGCTGCCGGGTTGTATGGTATCGAAGCGACATTCTGAATGCGGTGCTTATCGCAGAATCGGTAGAATGCATGGCTTATAAACTGTGGACCAATATCATGGATAATTCTTCGTGGTAGTCCGAAGCGGTAGATAACGTGATGCTTAAGGAAGCTGATCACGTTTGAAGTTTTAACTTCTGCGAGTGGGACAGCTTCCGCCTATTTGGAGAAATAATCAGTGATCGCAAGTATGAAGCGATGTCCTCGGGAGGAAGGTGGGGTGATTGGACCAATGATATCCATTCCCCATGCTTCGAATGGCCAGGATGCCACCGTTGGATACAGAAACTCGGATGGTTGGTGAATGAAATCTGCGTGAACTTGGCAGGCCTTGCATTTTCTGGCATAATCTATCGCATCTGCCACCATCGTGGGCCAGTAGTAGCCCATCCGGCGAAGGCGGTCCTGTAGCTTAGGGCCGGGTTGATGGGCCCCACAGACATCGTCGTGAGCTTCTCGTACAGCTTCTGTAGCTTCTGCGTTCGACAAGCACCGGAGCAATAATCCGTCGTAGGAGCGGCGATACAACATTTTCGTCTCTGTATCGTAGAAGAATCTGAGAGAACGCTGTCTGATAGAGGTAGCTTCCTTTGGATTCTCTGGAAGGATGTCGTATACGACGAAGTCGATGAACGGCTGTCTCCAGTCCAGTGTGTCGTCGATCGTCTGGGCGGGATAACTTGCCATGGCTTGAACGTTGTTCTTGGGACAGACCAGTTCGTGACCTATTACGTCAACCGAATGATGAGCTTGGTTCGGCACTGCTAAGGAAGCGGCAAGGCCTACTAGGGCATCGGCCTCGATATTTTGGAGTCTGGGGACGTGCTCGATGAAGAATCCCTCGAATGATGAGATAATGTTGATCGCAATTTGATGGTAGGGGATCATGTCTTCATGGCGAACCTCGTATGAGCCCCTGATCTGATTGACGATTAGTTGGGAGTCGCCGTATGCTTCAAGGTATTCTACCCCCAGCTCTTTTGCAAGTTGGAGGCCAATGACCAGAGCGTTATATTCGGCCACATTGTTGGAGCAGGGTTCCGTGAGGGAGTAGGCGCGATTGATCACCAGCCCAGTAGGAGAAATTAATACCACTCCGACCCCGACGACGATGTTTTCCTTGGGTCTGGTCCTTGAGGCGCCATCGAAGAACATTCGCCATATGTTATCGTGGGCAGCTATATTCGAATCGACGACCTCGTCTGGGATCTCTTCATAGATTCTGGATGACTCCGATCCTGGGTGGGCTGCCAAAAAGTCTGCTAGGGCTTGACCCTTAACAGCCTTTTGCGGGACGAAGATCATATGATAGGGGGACAGCAATATTGCCCATGTGGCGAGGCGAGAGCTGAGGGCCCCTGGTTTAGTCATGAGGACTCTGAGGGGGTTGACTCGCGAGATCACATGTATGGTTTGTCCTGTGACATAGTGCCGCGTCTTTTGAATAGCGAATACCAGGGCGAGACACTCCTTCTCTACGGCGGTGTATCGATGTTCTGGCCCGATCATCATTCGGCTGAGATAATATATGGCCTGCTCGTGGCCTGCATCGTTATTTTGTGCTAGCAGGGCACCAAGAGAGTGTTCCATTGCTCGTACGTAGAGCAGGAATAGTTTTTCGGGGACCGGGGCCACCAGGACTGGGGGATTCGACAAATATTTTTTGATGTCGTCGAAAGCACGCTGGCATTCCTCGTCCCATACGAATGAGAATCCCTTCTTCATGAGGTGTGTGAACGATCGGCATCGCCCGGAGAGGTTGGAAATGAACCTCCTGATGTAAGCTAGCCTCCCTTGGAGGCCTCTGAGTTCGCAAAGATTTTTCGGGGGACCCATCTCCATGATTGCCTTCGTCTTCTCAGGGTCTACATGGATGCCCCGTGCCGTGATGATGAAGCCTAAGAATTTCCCGCTGGATACGCCCAAGAATGATTTCGTAGGGTTCATCTTCAGGTTGTGGGCTCTCATCAGGTCGAATACCGTTCTCAGGTCTTGCAGATGATCTTCCTTATGGCGACTCTTGACGGCGATATCGTCGACATAGCATTCTACTATTTTGCATAAATGTTCTCGGAAAATAATACTCATGGCCCGCTGATATGTAGCGTCAGCATTCTTCAGACCGAATGGCATGACTGTGTAGCAGTATGTACCAATCGGCGTTCGGAATGATGTGTGCTTTTCGTCGTCGGGAGACATCTTGATTTAATTATACCCCGAGAATCCATCCATGAATGACATACGTTCAAAGCCGCATGTGTTGTCGAACATGATGTCTGTGATGGGGAGGGGAATTCATCTTTGGGACATGCCTCGTTCAGATTGCGGAAGTCGATGCAGATTCGAATCTTCCCATTCTTTTTGAGGACCGGTACTATGTTGGCGACCCAGTCAGGATGTTGTTCCTCCCGAATAAAGCCGCTGGCTATTAGTTTGTTGACTTCAGCTTCGATTGCATCCATGATACCCGGGCGAAAGTGTCGCTGTTGTTGTTTGACTGGCTTCGCATCTGGCCGAATATTGAGCTCGTGAAGGGCAACTTCAGGGTTTAGTCCTGGCATGTCTTCATAGCTCCAGGCGAACACATCAATATATTCTTTGACAAGTTCCAGTAGTAATTCTTGCCCTTCGCCTGTTAGGCTTTTACTGACGAAGATTGGTTTTGGAGAAGATTTGCTGCCGAGGTCGACCTGTATAACCTCGTCTTCAGTAGGAGGCTCCCTCTGTTCGAACCGCTTTTCTCATTGTGCATCCAGCTGTTGGGCCCACGGTTCTAACTCGAGGATTTCGGGAATGTCTTCATCTTCTTCGTAGGCGTCGGCGAATGCCATATTTACTGACAGGACTTGTCTGAATACGTCGCAGATGCTGGTATCCGAATTAGAAGTTGGTGACCCGGTTCAATGTGAATGCCAGTCGCATTCGTCATCTGAACTTTCAGGGGTCGTTGTGGGCATAACATACCCTAATCCGCATCGGGTCTTGCTGTAGTAGTCCCGTGGTTTGCCAGCCGGGACTGGTGGCTTCAAAGGCAATCGTCGACCGGTGCCGTAATTCAAGCCTGGCGTAGCCTCCAGATCATATCCCTGTTTTTGCATGAGGTATTTGGATTGGGGGCTGTAAAGATACAGAGGCAGTCTTCCGACATCTGATTCGAGATCGACCTTCTCCAGGGTGAAGGACTGTGGGTCGTCCTTCCGGCCGAAGATGATTGGATGGTCCCCTCCCTCGATTATGCGGTAAGCATCTTCCACTGGAGTAAGCTGGTTTGCAGTATAAAAATTTGTCACCTATGTGTGTAGGTGAGTGCCTATACCGTGTTCCATAGCATACATGGTACAAAGCTTATTAAGCTCGAGGTAGTTAAAAGATAGCCCTTTATTGATGAAGTAAGGTATCTTTTCTAGCAGGATTACATCATCTGCGGAGGAAACATCAGTGTGGGCAGCCACATACTTGGCTAGCTCCGGTTCTTCTTCGGTCATCCCCTATATAAATGAAGACTGAGAGGATGACCTGGGCAGCTTGATCATTAGGGGTTCCGTTGGTGGAGCCGAACGTGGAGTTGTTGGCAAACTAGCGACCCCCAGTTTGGTACTCGATGCTGGACGGGGAGTAGTTGGTTCGCTAGCGACCCCCAGTTTGGTACTCGATGCTGGACGAGGAGTTATTGGTTCGCTAGAAGCCCCAGACTTTGCATTGGGGTGACGATTCTTCATGGGAAGACAAATCGTCATTGGCTTGTCAGAGGGGTTGAACTTCTCTGCTTGTGGCTGGCCGACTCTCGGTAACCTGATTGTCAGTGGCTCCGTTGTGGGTCTCGGCGCTTGGCCGGACCTTGGCAGCCGGATTATCATTTGCCCTTCTTGTGCCGAGAGGCTGATCGCATCCTTACGCAGAGCGGCCGTAAGGGGTGCAGATCTGCCAGGTTTGCGAGCTTGAAGGTGGATCGTCAGAGGTTCTTCTGATCCTGAGGCCATCCCAGTTCGAGCCTGTACATCTTCATCCAGGTACCTCTTCGACTTCTCGTATAGGCAAGAATCCGAGTAGTAGGACTCGACTCCTTTGAAGGGATCGATGTCGGCAAATTCTATCCTCACGAAGCCGTATTTGTCGACATATTTGAAGCACTGATGCAGCGTGGAAGGCACGATCATATAATCATGTATCCAGGGGTGCCCCAAGAGGATGTTGTAAGAAGTGTCCGTATCTATGACGTAACAGGTTATTTCTGACTGGAGATCGCCAATTTGGCACTTCAAACGAATCTTCCCAATTGGTTAGCTCCTGTCCGAATTGAAACCGCTGATGGCGATGCTTGTTGGCGTCAGGCGATGCATCGGGATGCGGAGATGATGTAGCAGACCCTTTGGGATGATGCTTATGGAAGACTCAGGATCAATGTGCATTCGGTCTACCTTTACGTCCCCGATGTATCCGGTGTAGTATAACAGACGATCGTGCAGATTGGTTTTGATGAGCATGTCCTGTGGAGTGAAGACTATATTGGGCATCGCTCTCGTGCAAGTGCTGTCTTCGAGATCTGCAGGCGGGCTCTCTCCTGTGAGGTTGACCTGTGCCAGATACGCGTCGGCATTTTGGAGTGCATCACTCAAAGCTGCACGAACATCCTTTGAGAGCCTCAAGAGCTCGTATAATGACAATTTGGCCGGTGTGTTGGCCAGCTGCGCCAGGATGTCGAAGTTGTAGGGCCTCTCCAGCCCCTGAGGTGTCTCCTTCCGGAGGGACTTGTCAAAACGAGTCTCCTCGGCCTAGGCTTGTCGGTCGTCGAAGGCTGAGCCGGTCCCGGAGCATCATTGGTAGTGGGCGAATGATCATCAGTCGCACTTTCGGTCACCGATTGGACTTGTGTTCCAGATCGAGTAGTGACGGCCGAGACTTCCTCTTCTTCCGCCGAGGCAGTACGGCAGGATCTGACTTTTTCACTTTTCCTTTTAGAAGGTGGAGAGGGCTGAGTTACCTCGTGGACTAGGTCCGGATGGACCCACATGATTTCCCCTCGTGATATGGTGAGGGGTACTAGACCAGCGGCTTGATCGCGAGCAGGCGGCAGATTAGCAATTTCCATTGTTGCCAGAGGGATGGATATAATCCCGTCCTGAGTCTCTGTTGGAGGGAAGCTGCCGAATTGTACGGACACCATGTTGGCTGCCACGGTTACCTCTTCGAAATCGATGGCCAGGGCGTTCGAATCGATGAGGTTTTGGATATACCGTTTCAGTTGATAGCAGTCGTGTGTAGCATGGTGGATGTAGCGATGGTAATGGCAGAACTTTGGGTTCTCCAGATCAGCCGGCCGAGGCTCCCGTCTTGGTGGAGAAAGCTGAATCCTATCTCCTTGTATAAGCATGTCCAAGATAGGCTTGACGTGACCGTCTTCAAAGGAATAAGTGATTTGAGGCCATTGTTTGTCTGCTGGCTGTGGCTCGGGCTTCTGGGCTGTATCGGTCACCATAGCCTGCTTGCCTTTGTTGTCCCGGTTGTTGGAGGGGCTACCCCCATTGTCGTTGCTGGTGTTGGGACGCTTGCTCTTGTTCTCTCCCTCCGAGATATGCAACCCCAGTTGGCGAGCCTTCTTCAATCGTTCTTCAGCACTTGTAGCACTGATGATAAAAGCCTTCCAATCCTTGAACTGACTTTCGCCCATCCAGAGACTAATTGTTGGAAGTAGTCTCTTTTGGCAAATTTCAATCAAAGAAGAGTCCGGGTTGCCAGATGGTAACTTCATTGCGGTTTGACGAAACCGCTCAATGTAATTTTTTGTCAGTTCTTTCTCTCCTTGAACGACGTCCATGAGGGTAGACATCGTAACGTCCTGCCCTACCTCATAGAACCTCTCCAAGAACAAGCGTTTGAAGCCAGCGAAGGAGTGGATGCAATTGTCTGGCAGGTTGCGGTACCAATCGAAGGCGACTCCTTCCAATGTCCCAATGAATAACCGTGTGAGGATAGCGTCATCATGGGGCAGATGGTCGGTAGTGACCTCAAAGTAAGTGATGTATCGACTTGCTGAAGTCTTGCCATCATATGGGTTGATATTGAACGGCTTATATCTTGGCGGAAAGGGAACATCCCTCCATTCAGCAGGATATGGTTGCCGTATTCTGAGGTCTTGAGAGTTTTCTCGGGCGTGGAACATTGCTCGGAGCTCCTGAACCTCTCTTCTTACTTCTCGGGCCTCATCTGTCGCGGTAGGGGCCGTTATCTCGGGAGGATTATTGCCCTGGTTTGGCGCCGCTGAATTTGAATCTACGTTGATTGCGGGACCCGTGCTTGTCTGGCCAGGTGTCACTCCCTGCAGAGTAGGAAGTGCCGCTTTGATCTCGTCTACAGACTTAACCAAGGCATGCAATATGGCCTCCAAAGTGTCGATGCGCTGGCGATCGCTGGAACCGCCTTGATTGCTGTCTGTCATGAATACCGTCTTCACATGAGGAGTGACGGAGGGAGTGGTGGAGGATGTACCCTCCGAGTCGTACCCATGCGTCGAGAAATCATCTGGATATGTGGGGATGTTCTCTTCAGGTTCGGACTCGGAAGGAACACTACCCCCAGCTTCGGAGCTTGCTTCGTCTAGAGAATCATGGATGTCCTCGGGGACATCAACATTTGTTGTACCCGATGGGAGGGTTGTTTCTCGGGGTTCGTCTCCTTGAAACATTGGATTATTGTGGACGTTCGGAGGAGTACTACCCCCAGCTCCTACGACCCTCAGGGTCGGGGACGATGAGCCTCCTACTTCAGCAGATTTTGTCTTCGAACGGGTGTGTTGGTATACTCCGGTAGAGGGTAACCGTTTAGCCGACAACTTCTTAGCTGTAGTGGCTGATATCTTTGGACTGGAGATGCTTGTCTTCTTCCCTCTCCCCTCGGCGGGGACCTTCTGAGCGGAATTGCAGGAGACAACAGGAGGTGCCTCATCTTCTGAGTTCGGGTGCTGTAGTCTGTGGAAGACGGACGGACGATCTTCCGTCCCTGTCGCGTTGTTGCAGCAGCAGTTGACGATGATCTGGGTGCAGTGACGTCCATGTGAGGATTCTTTGCACGCCGAGGCCCCTTCTCTTTCCTTGCGCTTGTGGAGGATCGCCTCACGCAGGTCAGAGGGACCACTCTGTCCGTTCGCCGCCGGGGATTGGACTTGAGCGGTTCTGTACAACTTCCCATCAGAGGCCCGTGTGATAATCAGCGGGACGCCCTGATAGTCAGAGGTTGGGGCAGCTGTCTGGGCTTGATGAGCCCGCGCTGCCCTAGACTTCTTCTTTCTAGCACTTGTGGGTGCATAATAGGAAGAGTCCAAGTTGAACATCACAGAGTCTGGCTTATCATCCAGAGAGTCATCAGGGTTCGGACCGTACGAGAGACGGTCGAAAATTGATCGAGAGGAGCATGGAGCAGATGCTATGCTGCTGGGAGCGAAAACCGTGCAGGCTGTCTGCATGCGGTTGTCTCCTGTCGTCGGACGAGTTCTTATGCGGCTAGGGGTCACGACCGTACAGGCTGGCCGCATGTGGTTGGCATCTGTGGCCGCATGGGTTTTCTGCAAACGATTGACTTTACTGGCCGCATGAGTCTCATCCATGCTGTCGGAAACTGTAGTCGCATAAGTTATGCGGCTGACAGAAGTAGCCGCATGAGTTTTCTTCATGCGGTTGGCGGATGTAGCCGCATGGGCTTTCTTCTTGCGGCTAATACTCTTCTGCGGTTCGGTCCGCGTAGAGCCCCTCTTTGTCCCTGCAAGTCCAGCATCATAATGTTTTCTTCTGTCGAACTTGGGGACAGCCGAGTTGTCTACGATCTGAAGTGGGACTGCAGGAGAATCCTTCTTGCCGTCTTGAGCAGCAGAGGGCATCCCATCGAGGGCTTGAGGAGGAGCAAATGACTTCGGTCTCCATTCTTTGCGAGCCTTCGTGGTGCGGGTGCGCTTCTGGGCCGGGCCAGCACTGCCTTCAGAGAGCATCTCTTCGAACGCCTGTTGGTCGAAGCGGACGACCATCTTCTTTTGTGTGGAGCCAAGTTTGGCTGTATCTGATTGCGTCACCAACTCCTCAGCCGTGGAGAAGTTAGTCTCCAGCAGAGTCGCCATCGTGTTTGCCATTGATTGTAAAAGAACAGAACAATTATTGGAGGACTGAACTTAGACTCACAATACAAACTCGCTCATACAAAGAAAGCCTAGGGACGAAAATCTAGGTACAGCAGACTAAGTACGATTGTTTATTTTTGATTCTGGGGGGTGACGATAGAGGCTCGGGAAAGCGACGGCCGCTCTGCCTTACTCCTTGGACGATCAGTATGCAGCCTTGACTCGGGGAAGATCTGCTCGACGTTGATGAAGAAACGCTCTTCTTGCTCTCCTCGGATTGCTCTCCTGGCTTCTCTCTCTCTGTGATTATCAAGAAGAAAGGGGGAGCTCTCTCTGTGTAGATCTCTCTCTTCTTATTTTTTTTATTCTTTTGTTGCCGACCTCTCTTTTTTTTCAAGGAGATGATGCTGGCTATTTATAAGAGTGGGGGGTGATCATTAGGGTTTGCTAATGATTATCTGTTTGGAATGTCGGCGCTCCTTCATTCTATCTGAACCCTTGATCCTGATTACAGTGAATCTCGGCCATTAACGCGGATAGCATCGTATCTCATGAGCAATTAATGCTAGCTGCTTTAAATCCTCGTGATTGATTATGCCAATGTCTGATTGCTCGCCACGTGTCCCATTAGCTTGATGATAAATGATATGCCCTGATCTCAGTAATTATGACGATGATGTCAAATATATTTGTTGAGATTCGGTTAAATCTCTTATTGATCCCATGCCACGTGTCTTAATTGTGAGTCCTGTCAGAGCCGCATAGGATTGACGATCCTCGAACCGCAGAGAGATACTCTTTGTAAGCCGCATAGGACGATGCTTCATCGAGCCGCATATGCGTAATCTTTGTGAGCCGCATGAGCTGGTGTTGTATTGGGCCGCAGGGAATGTGTTTCCAGGGAGCCGCATGAGCTAGCGTTGTATCGAACCGCATGGAACGGGTTCTCAGGGAGCCGCATATGACTGATTGCCACGTGGCAATCTGGGACTTCTGACGGATTTGGTCAGAGATTTTCTTCTTTTCCCGAGGAGTCAGTCATTATGGCAAGGCCATTATGAAACTTTATGTCAGGGCCGCCACAGTGAATCGTGCTGGAGCAATAAATGAGGCCACTCCTCAAACGACCAGCTGTAGGAAAGGATCACACATAGCGTCCATCGAGCCGCATATGCCTTGCTAAACCGCATACGCTCCCGAGCCGTATGCGATTGAGAGTCTTCTTTGAACCGCATAGGGCCGCTCCTGTGTGGGCCGCATAAGCTTCTTACTCAGAGCCGCATGGATCATTATTCTAATATTTTCCATGCTTCTACACTCATGTGGTGGCAAGGTGCACTTGCCTATGGGTGGAGTGTTGTGTAGAGGAAGGAAGAAGAAGAAGAAATTAATGGAGGGAAGTAATGAGGAGAGAGAGTGTTAGGTGGGGATAATAAAGAGGGTGGGTTATGGTGGAATGAGGGTTGAACATAGGCTAAGGTGTTCCAATGCATGTTAAACCAAACCAAATCAAACCAATTCTCCTCCACAAAATAAACCAAGCCAGGTAAAACCCAATTACGAGAACCAAAATCTGCAAGTCAAGCCAATTACAAGTACATGCCAAAATCCGAGAAAATAAATACAGGTCTGAAATACATGCAAGCTTGACAAAATACGTATTCAGAATATGGGTGTTACATCAGTGGATGAGCTTTATCTATATAAATCTTTTTAGAATCTTTTCTGCATAGGTAGATTGATGAATAAAAATTTTATTTGATAAATGTTCGATCTGCAGGCCAAGACAAAATTTTGTCTTTCCAAGATTTTTTATCTCAAAATTCTTTCATCAGATAATTAGCGATTTTTGTGAGCTCTTCGGGAGTTCCTACAAGATTTAAGTCATCAACACATACCGCAATAATTGAGAATCCATTTTTAGATCTTTTGATAAAAACACATAGACAAATTGGATTATTTATGTATCCTTCTCTAACAAGGTATTCGCTAAGACAGTTATACCACATTCTTCCATATTGTTTTAATCCGTATAGGGATAGTTGTAATTTGATTGAGTATAACCCATTATACCTTTTGTTATTTGCTTCAGGCAATTTGAATCTTTCTGGGATTTTTATAAAAATGTCATTATCCAATGACCCATATAAATATGCGGTAACAACATCCATAAGCCGCATATCAAGTTTTTTTTGTGACTGTTAAACTGATCAAGTATCGTAATGTGATCGTGTCGATCATAGGGGAATATGTTTCATCATAATCGATTCCAGGTCTCTGTGAAAAATCTTGTGCAACAAGTCATGCTTTGTATCTCACAATTTCATTTTTGTCACATCCCAGAACCAGAATACTGGAGAGCGGGGGAATGACTCAGCCAGCTACGTATTACGAGTAGATGAATACCGTATAATACGATCAATGCTGTCTAAAAAATAAAGGGGTGCATACTACATGAAAGTCTCACTATGGTCACTTCACATCTATTGTCTCAATCATTCAAACAAGAAACAGAAATAGAGAACATGTAAGATAAAGCAGTAAGGCGTCCCAAACGCTCAGTCAAAATGTTCTTGATATCTGGCTTTATAAAATATAGCCAGATGATGTAGCAAGGTATACACAATTGTTTATCAGCTACAGCCTGACTTAGTTACAATTATGTAAAAGTAAGTACAAGACGATCCGACTAACATGTCGGTGCCAAACGGCAAAGTATAATGTAAGTAACAAAACGAGCGGGGAAGTAAGGAACCCACTCGAGTCCTCATGCGATTATTCCTCTAGTATTGACTATCTTGGAGTAGAAGTAAGCTGAGTCATCGGGGACCGGCTCTAAATCTGGCCATGCAAAATCAGAGAGGTTAGACCTCTAATAGCAAGTACCGCAAGGAAGCACGATATGAGGAATTAAAACCAGTAATAAGAGAATATAATATATAGATCTCTGCTTGTTACTGGGATTCTCGTAACATCACGACACTTCGAACCAACTTTCCAACCAAACAAGGACAGAAGTTGGCCCGTCATGTCCTGACATTCTGATCATCTTATTTAGTTAACAGAGCAGGTACAGTATACAAACAAATCAATTTAAACGGCCATTCAACTACTACGGCTTGCTATTGTGAGTTCCAAGTTACCTTGGAAATATGCAATAAGGATTCCTCAGTTCTTACTATGTACGAGCAAGGCTAGTCTATCCAATCAATCAATTGCGCCAATCATGAATTAGACGAGTCCCAGCGGGACGCCCGTCGTCAATATACAATTATACAATAAATAATATAAGCAGATACCGCTCCCTGCCCGTGTGGCAGATTTGCAGTATCTGTGGGAACCAGCCGGCCTGTCGGGCACTAATAGTCCCAAAGAGGGCTGCCATGTAAGAACTCGGGAATCCATTCTCTCCATGCAATCATTATTTTATTTAACTTAATAGCCTCTATGTTAAGTGAAATCCCATGTCGTGGATCATGGTTATTCAAAATGAGTACTTTCGTACAAGCACGACATGCACAACTCTACAACGATACCCGTGCGGTTAGGTTGTAGGTCTTACATAGCGTAATGCAACAATCAAAACTATCCACGGAATAATCATGCCTTGACCATAAAGTACATATGCTGCTTCTGTAAAATAAATAAATAAATAAATAAATAAATTGAAGCCTGCATGTGCCTGTATGCCAATGTTCGGGATCAACCAGTCGATTTACAATAGTTCATAGTTAATATGAACGTGTCTCATTCATTCAATTCAATAAGACGACTAGCCAATCTCTTAGTTCCAACTAGGAACGCATGATCAATTATAAATCAAGATAACCATCAATGTTAATTAATGCCAAGATAACAATCAATGTCAATTAATATCAACTCGGGACAGAATCAGCCAAAAAGACATTATGGGCTAGAGTTCATGCGGCCAGGAAATAGGGTCTCATGCGGCTGAGTAAAACATGCATATGCGGCTCAGAAATAACAAGTCTATGCGGCCAGAGATAGGGACCCCATGCGGCTCGGGACTCGAACTCATGCGGCTGGGAAACTAATTCCATGCGGAGAGAATAATATACGGCAACTGGAAGACAGGGCCTATACGGCTCGAGTCTCATACGGCCAGGGTCTGATCCTTACGGGGCTTAGAAATAACAAATCCCATACGGCTGGAAAAGATGGGAGTTCATGCGGCTGCGGCTAAATAGAATTAGCATAGCCTTATGCGGCTCGGAATGGGTGCAAGTCTATGCGGCTGAAAAGGAATACAATCTCATGCGGCCGGGTAGAACTCGACTCATGCGGCTGGAATTTACCAAAGCTTATACGGCCAAAAATATGCGGCAGAGCCATGCGGCTGAACAAAAATGATTCCATGCGGCTGGAACGAAATAGTCGCATGCGGTCACGAGAAGTTCATGTGGTTGCAGGATCCACGCGCTCATGCAGCTCGGGATATGAAATCCATATGCGGCTGGAGGTTGCTCAGTCCTGCGGCTGGAAAAGTGTTATGCGGCCAGGAGACTTGCCGTATGAAAACTCATGCTGCCAAGTACTATTCGTCTTCTCCAATTCCGAGAACAGAACCATGGAAGCCATTGTTTCCAAGCTCTCTAAATCCTTCATTCCAAGCCCAAATCTGGACTTCCATAGATCAAAATTGGGTAGAACGAAATTCTCTACAATATAGAACCATCAAAACTTGGAAATAACAAAGTTAGCTAGATCAAAACCTAAAAAATCCGAAAATATATTAAACTTAGATCTACAAGAAGTGAGCCATGGAAATTGAAAATGCTAAATACTAAAGGGACTTAAAATCAAGTAAGAAAGATGATGGAACAATAATACTGGAGTTCCATCATGAAGCAAGTTGGCACTTGCCTATGCGACTGGGTAGGTGGGGAGAGTTTATGGAGGATGAAGAAGAAGAGTAATGGAAAAGGAGGAGTAATGAAGAGAGAGAAAGGGTTTGGGGCTTTAAATGAAGGAGTGGTGGTAGGTAGGGAATTGTTGAACCACCCAAGGCTGGAAAATAAATCAACTCAGGCCGAACCTAAAAGCAAAGTAAAAGCAGAAAATAAAATGTAGAAAATAGTTAGCGTGAAATTAAAAGAATTTAAATACAGAACAATACATGATAAATATTAAATAAATACATTTAAGCAGTACACGTATTAAAATACATATTCTGGGAACGGGAAGTGACATCTGTACCCTCCTTAGAAAAATTTCGTCCTCAGAATTTCAAATCCAAGCAGGATAGAAACGTCGGAGCTAAACTAATCTAAGTATAAGCAATTTGAGTAAGCAATCATTCTACAATGTTAACAATAAGTAACATATCCATGTTGAACATTCTACGACATCAAGCAATTCTACTCATAAGGTGACAAGCATGAGAAGTTGAGACAATCAAGGTATACAAAAGAAATATATCTTGTGAGTCAAACAAGTGCGGATATCGTGATCTGATATCATCCTCACGTTCCCACGTTGACTCCCCTAAAGAGTGATGACCCCAAGCAACTCGGACAAGGCTAATTATTCGGTTCTTAAGTATCTTCTCTCTTCGGTCCAAAATGGATACAGGCTATTCCTCGTAAGACAGGTTGGTACCAACAACCAGCTCGGAATGATCATGGATATGACTTGGGTCCGATACATACCTTCGCAACTGAGATACATGAAACACGTCATGCACCTCCCGTAATGAAGGTGGAAGAGATAAACGATAAGCAACGTCGCCTATCCTATCAAGGATAGCAAATGGACCCACGTATTGCGGACTCAACTTCCCGCGAACGCCAAATCTAATGACCCCACGGGTAGGTGAGATCCGCAAGAACACGTGGTCCCCAACAGAAAACTCTAGCAGTCTACGATGCTGGTCCGCCCAATGACGATGCCGATCTTGTGCAACGCAAAGTCGCTCTCTAATTCCCTTAACCACTTCAACTGTCTGAACATTCATTTCTGAGCCTAGCATCTTCCTTTCCCCGATATCATCCCATGCTAGTGGCAACCTACACTTCTTACCATATAGTGCTTCAAATGGCGCCATCTGGATACTGGCTTGATAACTGTTGTTGTATGAGAACTCGACTCAGTACAGGTGACTCTTCCAAGATCCTCCAAAATCCAGAGTGCAAGCTTGTAACATATCTTCTAAAGTCTGAATTGTTTTTTTCTGATTGCCCGTCTGTCTGTGGATGGTAAGCCGTACTAAATCTCAACTTGGTACCCAGACTATGATGTAAGCTCTTCCAGAAATGTGATGTAAAGCGGGTATCTCTGTCTGACATAATACTGACAGGAACTCCATGCTGTCTGACTATTTGTTGCATATACAACTCTGCCAACTTTTCTGTAGATTGCCCTACTCTGAAAGGAAGAAAGTGTGCTACCTTTGTAAGCCGATCTACTATCACCCAAATAGCATCTTTACCACTTGGCGATCTCGGTAAACCGGTCACAAAGTCTATTGTAATATGTTCCCACTTTCATTCCGGGATAGAAAACGGTTGTAATAATTCAGCTGGCCTCTGCTGTTCTGCCTTCACTTGCTGACATATCAAGCAACAGGAAACGAATTCAGCTATCTCTCTCTTTATTTCGTTCCACCAGAAGTGCTGCTTGATATCTTGGTACATCTTGGTCCCTCCAGGGTGTATAGAATACTGAGAACTGTGAGCTTCTATCATAATCTCCTGCCTGATATCTCCACTAGCGTGATCCAAACCTAAGTGTTCCATCTTCATGAATCTTTATCTTCTTTCTGAGTCCTGACTCACATTATGCCCTAAGCTTCTGAATCCTTGGATCCTATGCCTGAGCTGCCTTGATCCTGTCTACTAAGTCAGATTGAACTTGTAGACTTGCCAGAATTTCTACATCACTAGGAAGTATAACTTCGATGCCCATCTCCTGAAGGTCTTCTAAGATATGTTTCTGCGTTGTCAACATAAATGCGCCGTCTCTCCTGCTAAGAGCATCTGCTACCACATTAGCCTTGCCTGGATGATACTGAAGCTCCACGTCATAATCCTTGATCAACTCCAACCATTTTCTCTGCCTCATGTTCAGTTCCTTCTGAGTAAAGATGTACTTCAGACTTTTGTGGTCTGTGTACATGTCTACTCGATCACCATATAAGTAATGCCTCCATAGCTTCAAAGCAAATACAACTGCCGCCAACTCCAAGTCATGAGTTTTATAATTCTTTTCGTGGTCTTGAAGCTGTCTAGATGTATATGCTATCACCTTTCTATGCTGCATAAGGACACATCCAAGTCCTTTACCTGATGCATCATAATATACAGTAAAACCTTCGGGTCCAACTGGCAATGTAAGAATAGGCGGTGATATCAACTTCTTCTTCAGATTCTCAAATAATGACTGACATTCTGTCGACCAGACGAATGGTACATCCTTCCGTGTCAAGCGGGTCATGGGTGCTGAAAGTCTCGCAAAATCTGATACGAACCTTCTGTAATATCCTGCCAATCCCAAGAAACTTTGCACATCTGCTACGGTCTTGGGTACTGGCCAACTCTCTACTGCTTCTACCTTCTTGGGATCTACTGCTACTCCAGCTCCTGATATGATATGTCCCAAAAATAAAATATGATCCGTCCAAAACTCAAACTTGCTGAGCTTGGCATACAACTGGTTCTCTCTCAGAACCTGTAACACTTTTTGGAGGTGGTCTTCATGCTCCTCTTCACTAGCAGAGTATACGAGAATGTCGTCAAGAAACACAACGACAAATTGATCTAAGTATGGCATAAAGATGCGGTTCATCAAATCCATGAATATTGCTGGAGCATTGGTCAAACCAAACGACATTACCAAGAATTCATAATGTCCATACTTCGACATGAACGCTGTCTTGGGACTATCCTCCTTCCGAACCCTCACTTTATGATACCCTGAACGAAGATCTATCTTGGAGAAAACTCTAGCTCTGCTCAATTGATCAAACAAGTCGTCGATCCTGGGTAGTGGGTACTTGTTCTTTACTATTGCCGCGTTAAGCTTCCTGTAGTCAATACACAATCTGGATGACCCATCCTTCTTCCCCACAAGTACCACTGGTGTTGTCCATAGTGATATGCTAGCTTGGATGAACTTCTTCTATTTTAATTCCCCTATTTGCTGATATACCTTGGCCTGCTCTGAATCCGCCATTCTGTAAACTCTATCTGATATCGGTTTAGTTCCATGTGCCAATTCTATGCTGAACTCAATATCTCTAACCGGTGGTAGACCTGGAAGTTCTTCAGGAAATACATCTAGAAACTCTTCAACTACCTTCGGAACTTGAATTTCTTCCATTGCCGTTACTACTCCCTGCTCTTGTTGAGTTGCCTCTGATCTGACTAAGGTGAACCTCTTCATGCCTAGAATATCAAAAGATATACTCCCTCTACGATAATCTATTATCACATGACTGTCTTTCAGTCAGTCCATGCCTAAGATAACGTCGAAATTTCCGACAGAAAATTCTATCAACCGGGCGGATAAGGAATGCCCGTAACTACAACGCTACACGCTGGAATAACTCTACTAACTCCTACGAGCCCATTACCAGTGAGTATATTCAACCTCCCTGGCAATGCTTCGAACTCCATTCCTAGTCGTGTCGTAAATTGTACAGATATAAATGAGTATGATGCTCCCGAATCAAACAATGCTACTTCGGGATATGAGGCGACGAGAATGTTACCTGCCACAACATCTCCCGATGCCAATGCCTCTTCCAAGGACAGAGTGAATGCCTGCCCTCGACCTCCTTGTTGGTTCCCATGTTGCGGCCTAGCCTGGTGTTGCTGCTGTCCCCTACCTTGGTGATGCTGGGGTGGTCTGTACTGTTGCTGCATCGGCAGTCCCTGCTGCCAAAATATCTGAGCCTGTGTCATGAATGGGCGCTGTGCCAACGGTCTTACTGCCACCGCTGGTCTTCGATACTGGCCTGCCCCTGGTGCTAGCAGAGCAGAAAATTGCTATACTGGTCCTCCAGACCTCGAATTCGTGGGACAGGTGGTAACCCGATGATCTGGACTTCCATATATTAAATACTATCCGTTCAATGTCCGACACACATCTCTAGTGTGTCCTACCTTCCCACAATAAGTGCAGCCCGCTGGGGGTTGCTGGTTCTTCCTCTGTTGCTGCTGCCTTGGTGGTGCTGGTCCTCGTATTGCCACATCGTAAATGCGAACGCCAGAGGATGGTGCTGTTGTTCGGGGCGCTACTCCCCATCCTCCTTCAATATGACTGTGGGATCTCTTCTGGCCTCCAGTCCTTGCCGTGATCCTCTGAATGGTGATCTCATGCCTCCGGGTTGCCGTCAACACTTCGTCAAAAGTCTGGTAGTTGTGCCCCTCTATCAATTGCAAGAGCTCAAGATGAAACCCTTGCTGAAACCTCATAGCCCTCTGGCTCTCTATTGCTACCATCTCTGGGGCGAACCTACTCAATCTGCAGAACTTTGCTGCATAAGCATCTACTGTCTTGCCGGCATGTTTGAGGTTGATAAACTTCTGTTGTAGCTCAAACTGTGCCACAACCCCATAATACTTCGTCTTGAGTCTTGCAGAAAAATCGTCCCAAGTAACAGGACGTCTGATGCCTACTTCCTCTGATTCTCACCAATCACGTACGAGATCCTGAAAAACAACTTCACTTGATCCACACGTTCTTCTGCCGGCACCTTAGCTGCTGTCAGAATAGCCTCAATATTCTTAAGCCATGCATCTGCTGAGATGGCATCTTCCGTTCCCTCGAAACGGCGGGGGTTGAACTTACAAAATCTGGTTGACGCTCCTGAATCTGGCCTCGTCCCTCTCTCCAAAGCCGTCTGCAATCCTTGGTTGAGCAACACATTCTGCTCTTGCAACTGAGCGTGCATGCATTGCTGGGTCAACATCTGATGTTGTTGAGTAGCCATCATCCCTCTCATAATCTCCAGAAGGGCTGGTGTGTCCACTCCCACAGGGGTAGGTAGAACTATAGGCGGTGTCGGAACCTCCGGATACTGTGGTCCAGCTGCTGGTTCCACTATCACTTCTTCTTGGATAGTCTCTTGGGGTAGTACTGGCCCTTGTTGCTGACCAACCTGGTCATGTTGCCCATATAGCACTTGTTGTTGCTGTCCAGTCCTGACAGATGCGGACGAGGTGCACCTAAGAAAAGGGACAAGAGAGCAATCAAACGACCTGACATGAAGGATTATTGAAGTCGAAGGGTACCGAAATGTCAAGCTAGAGTCGAGAGTAATAAATTATGAGATCAAGGGAGAAACATGTGTGATTGAGACATCCTATAAATCAAAACACCCCACAAGTCTGAAATCAGACCTGCATGGGCCACCACTAAAACCTTGTCATGCCCCAGAACCAGAATACTGGAGAGCGGAGGAATGACACAGCCAGCTACGTATTACGGGTAGATGAATACCGTATAATATGATCAATGCTGTCTAAAAGACAAGGGGGTGCATACTACATGAAAGTCTCATTATGCTTACTTTATATGTATTGTCTCAATCATTCAAACAAGAAACAGAAATAGAGAACATGTAAGATAAAGCAGTAAGGCGTCCCAAACGCTCAGTCAAAATGTTCTTGATATCTGGCTTTACAAAACATAGCCAGATGATGTAGCAAGGTATACACAATTGTTTATCAGCAGCAGCCTGACTTAGTTATAATTATGTAAAAGTAAGTACAAGACGATCCGACTAACATATCGGTGCCAAACGGCAAAGTATAATGTAAGTAACAAAATGAGCGGGAAGTAAGGAACCCACTCGAGTCCTCCTGCGATCATTGCTCTAATATTGACCATCTTGGAGGTAGAAGTAAGCTGAGTCCTCGGGAACCGGCTTTAAATCTGGCCATGCAAAACCAGAGGTTAGACCTCTAATAGCAAGTACTGCAAGGAAGCACGATATGAGGAATTAAAACCAGTAATAAGAGAATGTGATATATAGATCTCTGCTTGTTACTGGGATTCTCATAACATCACCACACTTCGAACCAACTTTCCAACCAAACAAGGACAGAAGTTGGCCCGTCATGTCCTGACATTCTGATCATCTTAGTTAGTTAACAGAGTAGGTATAGTACACAAACAAATCAATTTAAACGGCCATTCAACTACTACGGCTTGCTATTGTGAGTTCCAAGATACCCTGGAAATATGCAATAAGGATTCCTCGGTTCTTACTATGTACGAGCAAGGCTAGTCTATCCAATCAATCAATTGCGCCAATCATGAATTAGACGAGTCCCAGCGGGACGCCCGTCATTAATATACAATTATAAAATAAATAATATAAGCAGATACCATACCCTGCCCGTGTGGCAGATTTGTAGTATCTGTAGGAACCAGCCGGCCTGTCGGGCACTAATAGTCCTAAAGAGGGCTGCCATGTAAGAACTCAAAAATCCATTCTCTCCATGCAATTATTATTTTATTTAACTTAATATCCTCTATGTTAAGTGAAATCCCATACCGTGGATCATGGTCATTCAAAATGAGTAATTTCGTACAAGCACGACATGCACAACTCTACAACGATACCCGTTCGGTTAGGTTGTAGGTCTTACATAGCGTAATGCAATAATTAAAACTATCTACGGGATAATCATGCCTTGACCATAAAGTACACATGTTGCTTCTGTAAAATAAATAAATAAATTGAAGCCTGCATGTGCCTGTATGCCAATGTTCAGGATCAACCAGTCGATTTACAATAGTTCATAGTTAATATGAACGTGTCTCATTCATTCAATTCAATAAGACGACTAGCCAGTCTCTTAGTTCCAACTAGGAACGCATGATCAATTATAAATCAAGATAACCATCAATGTTAATTAATGCCAAGATAACAATCAATGTCAATTAATGTCAAATCGGGACGAAATCAGCCAAAAAGGCATTATGGGCTAGAGTTCATGCGGTCAGGAAATAGGGTCTCATGCGGCTGAATAAAATATGCATATGCGGCTCAGAAATAACAAGTCTATGCGGCCGGGGATAGAGACCCCATGCGGCTCGGGACTCGAACTCATGCGGCTGGAAAACTAATTCCATGCGGAGAGAATAACATGCGGCAACTGGAAGACAGGGCCTATGTGGCTCGAGTCTCATGCGGCCAGGGTCTGATCCTTATGCGGCTTAGAAATAACAAATCCCATGCGGCTGGAAAAGATGGGAGTTCATGCAGCTGCGGCTAAATAGAATTAGCATAGCCTTATGCGGCTCGGAATGGGTGCAAGTCTATGCGGCTGAAAAGGAATACAATCTCATGCGGCCGGGTAGAACTCAACTCATGCGGCCGGGTAGAACTCGACTCATGCGGCTGAAATTTACCAAAGCTTATGCGGCCAAAAATATGCGGCAGAGCCATGCGGCTGAACAAAAATGATTCCATACGGCTGGAACGAAATAGTCGCATGCGGCCACGAGAAGTTCATGCGGTTGTAAGATCCACGCGCTCATGCGGCTCGGGATATGAAATCCATATGCGGCTGGAGGTTGCTCAGTCCTGCGGCTGGAAAAGTGCTATGCGGCCAGGAGACTTGTCGCATGAAAACTCATGCTGCCAAGTACTATTCGTCTTCTCCAATTCCGAGAACAGAACCATGGAAGCCATTGTTTCCAAGCCCTTCTAATCCTTCATTCCAAGCCCAAATCTGGACTTCCATAGGTCAAAATTGGGTAGAACAAAATTCTCTACAACATGAAACCATCAAAAACTTAGAAATAATAAAGTTAGCTAGATCAAAACCTAAGAAATCCAAAAATATATTAAACTTAGATCTACAAGAAGTGAGCCATGTAAATTAAAAATGCTAAATACTAAAGGGACTTAAAATCAAGTAAGAAAGATGATGAAACAATAATACTGGAGTTCCATCATGAAGTAAGTTGGCACTTGCCTATGCGGCTGGATAGGTGGGGAGAGTTTATGGAGGATGAAGAAGAAGAGTAATGTAAAAGGAGGAGTAATAAAGAGAGAGAAAAGGTTTGGGGCTTTAAATGAAGGAGTGGTGGTAGGTGGAGAATTGTTGAACCACCCAAGAGTACTGAGAAATAAACCAACTCAGGCAGAACCCAAAAGCAAAGTAAAAGCAGAAAGTAAAATACTGAAAATAGTTAGCATAAAATTAAAGGAATTTAAATACAGAATAATACATGATAAATATTAAATAAATACATTTAAGCAGTACACATATTAAAATACGTATTCTGGGAACAAAAAGTGATAATTTTCTCGTTGAGCTTTCATACAGACACCCATTTGTATCCAATAGGTTTCATACCTTCAGGAGTTTGGACTACTGGTCCAAATACTTTACGATTTTCCAAGGATTTTAATTCAGCATGTATCGTATCTTTCCATTTTGGCCAATCATTTTTATGTCGACATTGTTCAATGAATTTTGGTTCAGGATCCTTATTTTATTATCTTAAGTGCGACACCATAAGTAAAAATATTGTCTATAGTAATTTTCTTTCTATCCCAGCTTTCTCTTGTGCTTAAATAATTTAAAGAGATTTTTTTTGAAATTTGTTTATCGTCATGTGTCTCTTCAGGAGCTACCTTAGACCGATCATTCAAAATTTCTATAGTGCTTTCATGTTTTGAAATTATTTTCTTTTCAGAAGTAACTACTTGCACCCTTTTCTTTCGTGGATTTTTATCTTTAGCGCCAATAGGACATCCACGTTTCATGCATAGTTTTAGTGTGTAAGCCCCTAGATTTTAAAAATATTATTTTTATAATTTTAATAGCATTTATAACTTTAAAATAAATTATTATGATTATTAGAAATTTTCTAGAATTTTTAAATAATTTTTAAATGATTTTCTAAAGCCAAAATATCAATTTGCAATTATTAAAATATTTTAAATGCTTTTTGTAATTGTTTCAATTGTTTTAAAGCCTTTATGCAATATTTATTTTGTCTGTGCAAATTTTATTTGCATAGCGCATAGCGGGGGAGCTTTATGCAAATTTAATTTTGCATATAGCTATGACGGTGGGTGTTTTTGTAAAATCTCTAATTAAGGGGGGGTTTCTGCAAAACCGTCACCCGAAAGCCACCGCCCTCTCCGTCATCATCTCCGACAATTATCGCTGTAACCCTAACCCTAATCTAAAACCCTAATCCCACCGCTATTCGACCCTATAAATAGACCCCGACCCCAAATCCTAACCCTATACTATTTTCCGACCACCACAGCGCCGCCTACCCTATTTCTTCTCCGACGAGCTCGCTGGAACCCTAGATCTAGGAGTGCCGCCCATACGGACCACGCCACTGTATCCAACCACCACCAATCGACGCGCCTCGACGAGACGACCCCAGCACCATTTTTTTCGACCACCCCGACGTCTCCTCCGCCGTGCAGTGCCCCCGAAAGTCACTGCCTCTCAGACACGTACATGTTACTCTCTCTGTGTGTCGTATCGTATCTCGTGTACACGTGTGTGGACTCGCCTGAACACGAGGAACCCAGTGATGGGCATGGACATGACATTTACGTGTCGTGCGTGTCGTACAAACCCTGGACACAAGACTCGTGTGCCCGTGTCCTAAACTGTCAGGACACAGATTTTAAATAACTGGATTATCAGGTTTGAACTGTGTTATTGGGTTTAAAATCCGTTAACCTATATCACTATAAAACTAACTAAAACCTATCCTTATCAAAGCCAACTCGAGCTGACCCCCCTGGCTAGCCTGAGCATGTTAAACCCCCATGTTCTATAGCCCGAGTTTGAGCCCCCTTTTTAGTATTTTGTTTTGTTTTGTTTTTATTTTGTTTTATTATATATATATATATATATATTTTTATTACAGTATATAATATATATATATATATATATATATATATATAATATATATATATATATATATATATATATCTATATTACAGTATATAATATATATATATATATATATAATATATTATATACTGTAATATATATATATATATATATATATATATATATATATATATATTATATATATATATATATATATATATATATATATATATATATTTTATATATATATATATATATATATATATATATATATATATATATATATAATATATATATATATATATATATATATATATATATATATATATATACAGTTATATATATGTATATTCTGTATTTATATATATATATATATATATATATCTATATATATATATATATATATATATATATATATATATATATATATATATATATATATATATATATATTTAGTATTTTTATATGTATATGTATATTTATTATATACATATTCATTATATATGTATACATAAATAACTATGTATTTATGTATATATATAAATGTAATTGTTATATGTATATATATTTCAAATTCAACTTTGTGCAAAATATTATTATGTATAAATTCACAAGTTATTTTATTAGGTAATTTTATGACTTGTATATTTTGCCACTTTAAAATATATTATTAAAATACTTTAATATTTATATTTGAGTTACTGTATTTTATTAATCATGGCCATTTGATGTCCAAATCTAGCATAGATTTTTGGGTCCAAATGTGTCTAATATATTCAGAGTCTGTACAAGTCATATTGGACTTGAATCATGGCTTGGGTCCCGTATCTGGACTTCGGTTCAATTTCGTATACGTGGGCAAAATACTAAATAATTAATTATTTATTTTTCAGGATTTGTAACTTGCTATTTTTGAATTTTTATAAATATTTTAATTGCTGTAAAAATTTGGGGGAAATTGTATTTAAATACTATGTTAATTTATCTAATTTAATATAATTTTCCAACATTTAATAAGTACTTTTTGTATTTTATAAAAATAGGAAAATAGAACTCATTTTCAGGATACATATGTTTGTTGATTTTTAATAAATATCTATGAGGGTTTATAAATTCCAGAACAATTAGTATAAATTTCTATAATTAACAAGGATCATCTTGGTACTTTACTTTATGTAAAATTGAGCTTTTTGTCTATCTCAAAAATTATTGGAACACAGTGTACAGTCTGATTTATTTATTGAGTAGTTACGACTTACAAGGTTTTGTGTTGATTTGAGTTATAGTAGTATTGGACCTCATCCTACACTAGTATAAAGACCCTAGAAAGTTAGTTTGGATTTTGTGTCACCCCATATGGGTCTTCTATGCTAAAGTCATTATTTGGCTACGTGTCCAGTCAGAAAGTCGTGTCACACAACTAGTGTCTTAATGTTTAACTTAGTATAAAACTAAGTTTATGTATTGTTATACAGTGACGAGTCACCAGGCATCTATAGCATTTCTATCACTATCTTGCTTTGCTAAAGGCAAGTACCTCTATAAACTTTACATACTGTTACATCAAAAAACTGTGATCCAACATGTTAAATGATGATCCTTGGGGTAGCAAGTTAAATCTTCACATGTTACATTATTTGTAGTACCTACCATGATTTATACTGTTCTTGTACTACTCATATGTTATAAAACGGGTAATGGGGAAACTGTTAGTAAAGTACGTGATCATGCCCCCCTTCTCCGTATGTATTTACCGCACACAGTAACATTCTATATGTAACTTTACCGTATGTTCTGATCCCGCGTTTGTGTATGGATATACACCAATGCCGTTAGTGCACGTATGTACATTCCAGAAAAATTGATATGTACCACTGTACATCTTATTTACCTATTGACCGATCACGTACATGCTATGGTTTTAAATTTTAAACAAACATATGTTGCTATTTCTAAAGAACCAAATTAAACTATGATATGCCATGATTCCAGTTTATTACACTTCTGTTCATTTCATGTTTCGTATATTTAGTTTGCTAGAATCAGTACTTGCTCCCGTCCTGACAGGATAACGTTGTAGGTATACTTTCTGAGAAGGAGTTGCTTTGTGATTCCTATTATGGAGTTGCTGCCGAGGACCAGGCTATACTTTACAAGGATGTACCTGCGGAAAAACTCGTCTAGTTGTTTAATTACTTGGAACTTTTGAGAGTAGTCATGTATTAGACTATATATTTTGTAACTGGACCTGTATCCGGTTTTACATTATGGACTTGTACTTGGAACATATTTCTATACGAGACGACTTTTGTGTTTGGAACATTTCTGACTCTTTATTACATATAGAATTGTTAGCACACTTTAGTCTTATCTTGTTATCTTTAGAACAGTTTACTACGTTTTATCCCAAGCGTAGGCTGGACATGACTCGGCCCGGCCCAACAATTTGGGTAGCGGATCGTGACATAGTGTGCCATTATGTTGTCCTTCAGGGATATCAATCCGTGCATGTGTATGTATTGCCAGTATATGAGATTTTGTCACCTTTTTAATATCGGTGAATGCATCTGGCAACTGATTTGCGATATTTTGCAAATAAATGATCCTTTTCACTTCTTGCTCATATAAAGTTCAAATAAATGATCCTTAGGAAAATAAAGTTCGAATAGTCTAAATCCCAACACAATCATTTTAATTCTTTCCATTACCATCATTAGCATCATCACCCCAAAACTTCATCCCATTGATTCCTTCGTTTGGCTCGTTTAAGAAATCATCAATATCCAGATGAGTAAATTCCATTAGATCATTTTATCTTCAACAATTTTACTGAAATCTGCAAGATTGATTTTTTTCTCTTTTCTTTTACCCTTTGATAAATGCTTGGTAAAGGTCAATTAGGTGCTTTGGTGTACGACAAGTACGAGACTAATGCCCTTTGTTCCATACCTATAGCAAGCCTCTTCATAATTCTTCTGCGAATCTATTTTCACACCCTTTCCTTTATCATGTTTTCCGCCATTGTTATTCCACTTCAAGTGGTATGGCCCAATCTTCTTTTTGAAGGCATGATAATTAGGACCACCATGATCTCGATTTTTATCATAACTATAACTACGAACATGACCACGGCCACGACCGCGACCATGACCACGGCCGCGACCGTGACCACGTCCTTGTCTATAGTTATTTGCATTCTGTAGCTCCCCTTCCCAGAAATTTTGATAATATATTCTTCTTTTATTTAATTATTTGAATTGAATAGTGTTTTTTTAGAATTTTTATAAATAATTTCTTTGTTAAGTGTTACGGTAGATGACTTTAGCCAGGGTAGAGTTCTGAAATACAAGACGACTAAGAATCGCGGCACGGATAGTGCAATGGAGTGCTTTGACTAGTGTATTAGCCCTGGTAGGGAAGGCCGAGCCATAGTGATGTCCTAACTAGGAAAACCAGACCAAGTTACGACTTAACCCTTACCGAAGATTTAATTAATTAATTATATTATGGAGTTTTAGGGAACCCGGTTGTACCAAACTAGTCCGGACTGGGCCGAACCAAGCCCAAACCCATGTAGACCTGTAGTGCATCCATAGATGTCCATGTAGGTGTACATTTATGGTACGAGTATATATATTTCGTATTTTATGTTAATAGGCTACGAAGATACTTTCTGAATAATTAATGTATATATATATATATATATATATATATATATATATATATATATATATATATATATATATATATATAAGTGTTATGTTATATCTAATTATTATTTTATTTTATTTTGAAATTATGATGAGCATTTACTTAAAATGCTATCTTGGAATTTTAGACTATATATATATAAATTAGTGTATAAATATAGAGTGTAGTCGTAGGATCCAAATATTAGGTTTTATAGCTATACCAATGGATTTCTTGTTTTATAAATTGGGGTAAATAAAATTAATGTATATTACAACTATTGGCTATTTTATTTTAGTTATAAATGTTCCCTTGCATTTATCACCTAGGGTGTGTATATATACTCACACCTAAACATATACATATATATATGTATAGATATAATAAAGAAAAGAAAAGGGAAGAATCCCAGCCCATCGTCCCAACAAAACAACCCCAGCCCATAGCACCCTAGTATAACCGACCCAAAATGTGTAGCTATACACAGCAACACAATATATCGATATATGTATATATATGTCCAAGGGCACCTGCAAGGTCGATTCCCACCAGATGAAGATCATCAAGTAGTCAGCAGACTTTAATACCAAAGTTGACTCTGCCATGGTCGCCGCATGGGTGACCCTGCCTAATTTACCCCTCATCTGCTTCGTTCCTTCAGCCCTGAGGCGTATTACCAACTCCTTTGGGACGTTCGTCGCCACAGCCCCAAAAACTAGCAATCTGACCAAGACTCACTATGCCAAAATCTATGTTGAACTCGACCTTTCCTCTGAACCACCCAATTTCATTAACCTGGAGCTGGGCAACCAGACTCATACCCAACAAATCATCTACGACAACCACATTTTGTTTTGCAATCATTGCAAACTGCGTGGACACCTCCCAAAGCATTGCCATCGTCTCCATCCAGAACTCAAGAAAAAATATGCTCGGAATGATAATATGGCTATAGGGGGGAGATCGCCCAGATCCCCACTATTACCTCGTCCGAACTCACAGACACGATTCAGCTCCAGCGAGGGCAAGCAAGGTCAAAGCGGATCCCCCAGCAAGGCCATGATTCCCTTTAACGATCGACCCCTCGCCCTATCCAACCAGTTCAACGTCCTAGGATCGGATGACGAGGATCTGCCAACGGAAAACGCCCTTATCCAAGATGGTTATGCCCTCACAGAAACACCCCAGTCTCGAAGGATGCCGAGACGGCCACTGTCTCGGTGGCAGCCGACCAACCCCACAATGATGAAGATTCTATCGAAGCGGCCCTCGCGATCCTAGGACCGGACCAGGCTCAGCGCGGATTACAGGTTCAAGCAGCAGGTTATCCACTTCAGCTTGCCGTTACCCTATTTGGCAACACATCCGATTCCCTGGCCATCCCTAACGAGAAACCCACCCTGGACTCCGCTGGAGACTTGGTCGATCCCTCCGAAAGCTCCTTCTCCCAGCCCAGCGAGACATCCAGATTCGACCTTCCGAACTTGCCGACGGCAGCAGCGATCTCAAGTAAAATTGCAGAAAAGAAAGTGGCTACCGAAACAACAACCATTTGTACCAGATCCGCCTCCAAGCGGAACAAAGATCCATCCCCACAATCTCATTAATGTTAAACATCCTCTCCTGGAATGTTCGCGGTCTGGGAAACAAACCTACTTTAAGGAGAGTTTCCAGCCTTCAAAAAATCCACAAGATCGATATCCTCATTATCCTTGAACCCAAAATCCCCACCAAAAGACTGAAATTAATTCAGCTTTTGCTTAACCTTCCTTCGGCTATCGCCAGTAGCCACGGTATCTGGATCCTTGGCTCCGAGGATATCAGCTTCGGGACCATCCAAGATTTTGGGCAAGCTCTCTCCTGTTGGCTCGAACACCCCACGCTCCCTAAGCGCGTTATCATCTCAGCTGTTCATGGCAGCTGTGACATCGGTGACCGGAAACATCTCTGGAGTGACCTCTTTGATATTCATCACCACAACATCAACACCCCCTGGCTGTGTATTGGGGACTTCAATGCGATAACCCGCAGAGAAGAGAAAATTGGTGGTCGCCCCCCACATTCTTCGGCAATGCAAGACTTCAACAACTTCATCTTTGATGCTCATCTTTCTCCCCTCCAGTTCAACGACAATGCTTTCACTTGGTACAATATGCAGGAAGGTGATCGGCGTCAATACTCTCGGCTTGACAGGGCCCTCACTAACGTTCACTGGCTTAGTATGGGGACCACCACCAACCTATCCCACCTCAACACTACCGAATCCGACCACTCCCCTCTTCTGGTTGAAATTAAAACTAATTCTAATCCAGTCAAAAAGAACTTCCGATTTCTCAACTTCTGGACCGAGCACCCCCAATTTTTGGACATCGTTGCTGAAGCCTGGAATAGGGTGGAATCTCTCGACCCACTTGCTCGGGTGAGCAACAAGCTCAAAGCAACCAGGAAAGCACTGTCGAGTTGGAGCAAACTTGCATACGGGGATATTTTTCAAGCCGTTAGGGTTGCGGAGGATGATGTTACTCTCGCCGAAGCCAAGTTCGCTGAGGTGCGCACTCCTGAAGCCAGAACCGCCCTTAACCTCACCAAAGCCATTCTCAAATTCAGGATCAAGGTTAATACCGAATTCTGGAAACAGAAAGCGAGGTTAAAATGGGACAACGAGGGGGACAAAAACTCGAAAAATTTCTATGCATGCGTCAATGGACGCAGACAGAAGCTCTTGATACACCAGATTGCTGACGATAATGGGTTTATCGTCTCGGATCAACAGAGTATCCAAGCGGCGGCGGCGGAGTACTACTCCAAGCTATTTTCTAAAGAAACGGTTACCAGAGACAACTCATTTTTAGACCAAATCCCCCACATCATCAGTGACAGTGACAATGCTCAGCTGGAGCACCCCCCTTCCGAATTTGAGGTGAAAGCAGCGGTGTGGGCACTAGACGAGCACAGTGCGCCTGGCCCGGATGGCTTCTCCGGAGTCTTCTTTCGCACCTACTGGGACATTATCAAGCATGATATCACCGAAGCAGCTATTGCTTTTTTCCAAGGTGCTACCTACCCCAAAGCCATATCTAGTGCCAAGCTGATCCTCATCCTGAAGAAAGCTAACCCGGAATCGTTTTGTGACTTCCGACCCATCAGTCTGTGCACTTTCACCAACAAGATTATCTCTAAAATCATCGCTACCAGAATGGCCGACATCCTTCCCAAAATCATCTCCGAGGAGCAGAGCGGCTTTGTTCGTGGGAGAAACATTCAGGACAATATTATGATAGCCCATGAGTTAATCACCTGCATGAAGTTTCCTGCGAGGGGCGGCAACATTGCCATCAAACTCGACATGGAGAAAGCTTACGACAGACTGGATTGGCAATTTATGATTTGGGTGTTTAGAGCTTTCGGATTCTCGGAAACCTGGACTAACACTGTGTGGAGATCCATCAGTAACTCATGGTTTTCTACGGTTATCAATGGTCAATCTGATGGATTCTTCAAATCCAGCCGCGGAGTTAGACAAGGCAACCCTCTTTCATCTACAGTCTTTATCATTGCCGCCGACGCGTTAAGTAGAAACCTTAACCACATGGTTAGCACTCCGAACTTCCAGCACTATCATACCGCTAGTGGATGTCCGATCATCACCCACCTGGCCTTTGCTGACGATATTCTCATCTTCTTCTCCGGGGACGTTGGAGCGGTGGAAGTGGTACACAATACCCTGCGGAGGTACTCGAGGTGTTCGGGCCAGAAGATCAATCCCTCCAAGAGTATTATCTACGCCCACCACAACATCAAAAGAGAGCAAGCGGTTAATTTATCCAACTTGACTTCATTTGCGGTAGCTCACCCTCCTTTCCACTATCTGGGATGCCCCCTGGTTTACGGGAAATCCAACAGTGGCATCTTTGAAGACTTAATTTCCAGAATCCGAAAGAAGATTGAAGGTTGGCACAATGCCACCTTATCCCCGGGCGGCAAGATGATCCTCATCCAACATGTGCTCACTTCCATCCCCATCCATATCCTTGCCGCGTGCTCACCGCCAAAGAAGGTCCTCTCTACAATCGAACAGTTATTCTGTGATTTTTTCTGGGGTCATAGCAACGGACAAGACAAGCATCACTGGGCTAGCTGGGACTCTATGGCTTGTCCTTCGGATGAGGGGGGCATTGGTTTCACCAAACTCTCCAATATCGTCAAAGCTTTCTCTATGAAGCTCTGGTGGAAGATTCGCACGACCAACAACTTATGGACGACATTTATGAAGGCCAGGTACTTCAAGCACATTCACCCGTCAGTGGCCACCCACAACAGCAGATCTTCGGCGCCGTGGCGTCGGATCCTCACCGGGCGTAACCTCGTCGAGCCAGTGATGAGACTTCAACTGGGGTATGGTGAATCTGACCCATTCCTGGAGCGATGGGTCGGGGACAACTTGATTCCGAACATCACAGAGATCCCGAGGCACAGCAGGATCAGAGACTTGTGGAACCCCACTACCAATGACTGGGACTGGGATAAAGTTCGCGTTTGGTCCGGTCGCGTAGTGGCAGATAGCTTACGTACTAGCGGGTTGACTATCGGCAGCATTCCTGACGAGTTGCGGTGGTCAATCGAGGCCTCGGGGGTTTTTTTGGTCAGATCGGCGCGGACTGTTATCCACGGGATCGGGACGCCTCATCCCACCATCGCCCCCTACTGGCACTCTTGTATCCCTAAGAAATGGTCTTTCCTTATGTGGAGAACCATTCGCAAGAAACTGCCCACTGACGATATCCTCAATACCATCGGGATTAGTTTAGCCTCTGCATGCACTTGCTGCTCCGAACGTCAGTCTGAGACGATTGACCACCTCTTCCGCCAAAGAAAACTTTTAAGCCATATCTGGAGGACCCTCAATCGGCTCTGCAGTATCGAGCCGAGCGATGGATGCTTCCACGATCTTGTGGCCTCCTGGGCATCTGCTACCCATGGTCACCAGATCGTCGCAGCGGCTGCTACGTGGGTGATTTGGAAGAATCGCAACAAAGTGATTTACGAAGGCAACCAATACACCGCAGACCAACTTTTGCGGGAAGTGTTCCGCCAATGTCGTAAACGGAGCACCTTATGCTCCCACTGCTCACGAGATTTCTGGTCTGATCTTCTACCCTAGCCCGGTTTCTCATTTTGCGCCTTGTACTTGTTTCGGCTTCGTGTTCTCCGAGCCTTGTTTAATAAAATGGAGGGGTTTTTAAAAAAAAACGTATATATATGAAAATATATATATATATATACGTATATATAAATCGGAAAAGCGAGACCGAGAGAAAGAAATGAAGCAGCGACAAGACCTAAACCCTAACCCGGGACCCCCTGAGCATCTGGGCGGCCGCTCGCCGCTAGCGTTGCCACCACACGCTACCGGGAACCGCCGCCCGAACCCTGACCGCGCGCACATCCACAGCAGCAGTTGTAGGGCGAGAAGCCAACTTTGGATCGCGATATCTCAACGATCGTTCGATCATTTTACGTCCCGTAAACTCTGGTATGATCAAGATATAACCCTCTTTAATCCTTGTTAATTAGTTTAAATTCTAGTGACCCAATACTCGAGAGAAATCGAGTTGAAGTTCATCAAAAATCTATTAAAAATAGGACACATAAATCAGTTCCAACCCCATATTGGAAGGCTAATTTTTGCCAAGCCGTAGCGATATTTAGAAATCTATTTGAAGGTAGTCCTAGATAACCTATAGGGCTCTGCAACCCAAGTTACAAAAGTTGGTTTCATCGACTACTCGCCGAGAAATCGGATTCCAAAGATTGGCGAAAAACTGTTTTAAAATATTAAAAATTCATGAAAAACCTTCGATACGACGTGCGTCCCGCCAATCCGGACAACGTGGTCGTGAACCGAAAGCATCGAAAGGTGCATAATGGCTTCGTGGACGTGTGGACTTTGACAGTGTGGACTTTGACAGAATTCAAATTGGTTGAGTGTGCACGACGAATTTGATGTGTATCCGTCAAAATTTACCGTATCGACCTCTGTGCAAATTTTCCAATTACTTTGTACACGTTCGTCAGATCGAGATGAAACTTGTGCCAACAGGACCGTATCATTTTTTTGGTCCTGTATGCCAAGTTTGGTTCGATTCTGAGTTGACCGGATCACCGTTTCGCGGGTCCCACGATCCGACGCAACGGGCAATTTCGTGTACGGCCCGCCGGAATCCAACTTTGGACATACGGTTGGGTTCATATCGTCAAAAAGAATCCGTAGACATGTAGTTTGACGAATTTAGAGACTATTGACTCTGGCACGCTTTTCGATGCAAAGCGGGTCCAACGACGGACACCATTTTGGCCCAAAATTACCGTTTTACCCATGTGTCCAAAATTGGACTTAAGGACATGCAATTCTAGCTAATTTGAATATTCTGAGAACGTTAGTGATGTCTATTTCAGCATCTGGAGACCGTTGTACGAGTTTGACTGTTGTGGCACACTGAGTGGTTTGGATTATCGGTTTCACCAACAAAGGACCTCAGGCGAGTACAGTTTATTGTTTGTTTTCGATATTGAGCTTTACTATACCTCATTGTTAGTCAATAGATATGTAATTTCTGTCTTTTATGTTTTTATATTTTGTCGTGTCGGGGAGGTAAAGTACCAAGGATGTGTGATCTGACCTTATACAGTGTAGACAGTATTTCATTATTGCATTATACCGTAGAGACCATGATTTATTATTGCTTTATATAGTGTATACAGTATTTTATTATTGCTTTATACAGTTTAGACAGTGTTTCATTATTGCTTTATGCAGTATAGACCGTGTACATTATACAGTATAGATATCGTAGACCGTGTCGTATAATTGTCCCGAGACCGATCACATATCAAAGGTACTTCAGTCAGTCGGTGAGTGTTGTCTTTGTATTTATTTACTGTTTTCCTTTGTTTAGTTTTATTTGTCTTTCTGTGTTTATTTTTCAAATCATATATTTAAATGCTAACCTCTGTTGTATAGTCATTTTTATATATTGGAACTGCATTCAGTGAATTGTACTCGTTCCATTCCTGACTAGAAACTAATATTTTTCAGGTTAGCTGTGGCTTCACTTAGCATTTGGAGTTGTGGGTGTACTTACAGACGAAAACCTAGAGATTAGTTAGATAGATGAGTTATAATTATTTCAATGTTTGTACGAGTTTATATTTTTCTGTAAATGTAAAACTTATGAATATTATAAATTAAATTAATTTTGTGAATGAGCATTATTTGTGATTTTGAGCAATGTGGCTATACAGTGTTCTACCGTCGATACTGCGGCGTAGGCTGGCTTGGACACGCATTCGTATCCCGTAAAGCAGGTGCGGGACGTGACAAGTTTTTGTGGTGGCCCATGCAGGTCTATTTTTGCAAATCATGCGAACTCGTGATAGTACTTAAGTTAGTCGTACTATTGCGAGCCTGCGACTAGAAAATACTCATTCACGAGTTAGGGTTAATTTAATTTAAGAGAATGGCTAGGACTAGGAGTCCCTTATACAAATTTACCGATGGGTAGTCTAGGCCATGCAATTTAGATGAGGAGTTATTAATTTTTGATAGTTTGTCAGATCCCCATAGGTACACTATTAGCTCTTGATATGGCGATGTGATCCAATGTGGATAGATTATTCACTTGGTGAGACAGGGCTTCATAGAATTAATGATCTAACCTTGATAAATTGTTCAATTCCTTCTCTTTGCCTTTTAGATATCATCCTCATATCTCAGTCCGAATTGCCTATTTAGTTCCTATTTTGTCCTAAGAATTATTATTTTTATAATTTCTGCTTATGTTATCCATATACGAACCTCGAGTTAGTTTCGATTCAAAGTTTTTCCTCAAATTGTTTGAATACACATAAAATAGATACTAGAATGTTTGTATTTTTTTTGTCTTCAGTTATTTCCTCCATGTTCAATCTTTTATTTTAAGGGTTGTGACTGATAGGACAAATACTTACGCTTTATTTCATAGTCAACTTGTTTGAATCTCCAGAAGCTCATGATTTTTTACAGATTTAGTTAAAGGAATGTTAGTTAACTCATAATGGCAGGACAGCAGCGCACTATCGCCATTTATTTGAATTATGGAGACTATGGATTCACTTCAGCCAGCAGCGCACTGGCGAGGCACGACCCTAGAGTTGAAATTAGTTTAAGAAAATATAGGTTATAGAATATTGCTAAAACTATGGCTAGTTGTCACGACCCGGTCCCCAAATACTTGGGTCGAATCGGATCATGCCCAGCCTGCACCGTTGATGAGACGGCGTCAGTAAGCTGTAATCCATATGCAGGTAAATCAACAACAAATACTAAGATTGCCACAACTTTTATTTAATCGATAATTTAAACTTGTTCTGATACAAAAGATCCATAAACTGAAAATAACATAGAAACAACTAAACTCTCAATACTAAAGTAGCATCTATGGAGACGCCACAACATCCTCCTCAGATGAAAGTACCGTCGGATACAAATTAGGATCATAGTAGCTATTGATCAGCATCTCCAGGTCATCAGTAGTACCTACGGAGATCCAGTCAGAAAAGGAGCAAAGTACAATTTATGCTAATCTTGACAATTAATTTAAACAATAAAATCATGCACTTTTAAACAGTTTGAAGATGAACATTTTTGAAATAATACAGTACAGTGATATGAATAGGTAATGAATATGACCGGATTGGGTTATAGTAGTATCCTAGCGATACGGTATGGCTTGTCCCCGTGTGAAGAGGGAAAAGCTAATACAGTCAGTTATCCTAATTTTGGATTTGGTCATATCCACTACTCTACTCCCCCAGTCCCCAACAGTACGATCAGTACTCTCGAAAGAGTCCGTGTATAACAGTGGTTTAAACTTGTAATGAAGTGATTATTAAATAATTGTAATCAACATAAATGTACTTGCCTTTAAACTTCTCAGTTTGGACGAGATTGGTACTTCGGGATTTGAACAGTCACACCCTTCCTTGAAATCCTACATTCCGGAAATTTGTCTCAGAAACCACAACTCTAGAATTATCTAGTTACAATCTCTAGATTTTGTCTCCTAGTCAATTTTTAGTCTTGTATTAACCAACACAATCAAAAACACGTTTTTCTAGTGCGTTAAATTTATATTTTATTTTGGAAAACTTGTTTTTATCAATTTATTGGGAAAAAGTTAGTATTTTATAATTATATAAATAAATATATTTTCTTTTCTTTAAATGAGAAAATCGTGAATTTTCTAACTAATAATTAATATTAATATTAATTAATCCTACGCGTTCACAATCCCAAAAAATCCACAGCTAATTCCTACTTATTACAAATTTACAAAAAAAGATAAATGAGCTTATGCCCTTACATTTCCATGAATTAAAATAAAAGAGAGAGAAAGAAAATGTTAATCTTGTAAATACCTACAAAATTACATAATAATAATAACTAATAATTTCTAAAAAAAATAAAATAGTATGAGTCTCAGAACTGGTCCAATCTTCACTTACAGCTACTCTGCCTCAATGTCCGGACAGACCGGTGCGTTTGCATTTCACTGGGGCCCATTGACCGATAAGGTCGTCGCCCAAATAAATCCAAAAATAGTGTTATAATCAAATTTTTATAGAAATTTCGGCAGCATTCCCTCTATTTTCGGGATAACCCAAAACTGGGAAACGCGCCGATTTTTCCTGCAAATAATCCCAAACCAGGGAAACCCAATTTATTTATATAAAACAACCACAGAATAATTTTCCTAAGCCAAATCGGAAACCTGGAATCATATCAGAATTCCCGAAACAGACTCGGAATTCCCGAAAACATATCGAAAACCACAGGATCATTTCCGAAATGTTCGGAAATTTCGCAACAGAACTAATTCCCAGAATTCCCGAAAATAGCTACAGAATTCTTCAAAAGCTAAGTGCCAAATTAATATATGAAAAAAAATCTCTAACCAACAGAATTATTCCTCAGTATTCTCGAAAAACCCGAGAATAGGCACAGAACTTAGTTCTTTCCAAAAAAATCCAAATTATTTCAGAACCAGAAATCAACAGCAACCATATTTCCGAAGAGACTTCGGAAAAACTGAAACGGTAACATAACTACTACGTTATCGAAATCCCGAATTCCCGAAGAATTTGGTTTGGACCAGATATCATCATGGACTACTTAAAATAATGGGAAAACTACTGGATTAGAAGTTACCCAATTGACAACGAAAATCCAGTAATGGAACTCGGAACGAAACGTCACTGCTCGGAAACGGAACACTGACAGGGTGCACGGGCCACGCGGGTTTGCACCGAGAAGCGAAACAGGGGCAATGGAAAGAACGCCGGGGTCGGGCGCCGGCAGCGAACGGCCGGAACAGACCGCGCGGGGTCGGCTTGGCGACGGGCGACCACTGGAAAGGGGCGCTGGGGGTTCGCGGGGATCGGCGACGTCTGCTGCGAGTTCGCCGAGGATGGCGGAGGCCGCCGGGAAACTTCGGCGTCGGGCTCGGGTTAGGGCACAAAATTTTGGGGAAAAAAATTGGTGAAGTAGGTGATGGGAAGATGGAGAAGAGTGGAGAACGTTTAAATAGGAGTAGAACTGGGGTTTCGAGAAACCGAAGAGTTGGTCGGTTTCGGAAGGGAAAGGAATGGTCATCGGCCGACCGATCGGCCGTTGGGGAAGAGGGAAAGTTCTCACCAGAACAAGAGAGAAAGAAAAATAAATGGACTTAAGAAATGTTTGATCTTAATGGGTTGGGTTTATTAGAAAATATGAGTTAATGGTTAAAACCATTTAGTTTGGGCTTAGGGCTATGGGTCCAAGTTGTTTAAGTAATGCGCTACCATAAATTTTAATGGTCTGAACAAAAAAATGGTTTTAAGGCTTTGAGAAAAATAATTTGTTTTCTTAAAAAAATCTTAATTAATTCAAAAATATTTTTAAGTTCAATTAAATTCAAACCGGGTTCATGTCTAGGCTGACCTACAAACGTCAAATCAATTTATTTTTCTTGAAAATAATAATAATTGTATTTAATTAATTAGGAAATTTTACATGTTTTGATAAAATCCCCAGTTTCTAAAATTCAATTTCCTAAATTAACAATTGAAAATAAAAAAATAATTTTCTAAAATTACGGGTTTTACAACCTTCCCTCCTTAGAAAATTTCGCCCTCGAAAATTAAAGAGTTGGGTTAGAAATTACCTCAGGTCTCAAACAAATACGGGTACTTCTCCCGCATCTCATCCTCTCGTTCCCAGGTAGACTCGCCTGGGGAATCATGCCTCCACATTACTCGAACTATCGGAGTCACCGAGGTCCTGGTCTTCTTCTCGCCTCGGTCTAAAATCGCCACTGGCTTCTCAGGCATAGTGAGGCTCGGTCCAATCTCCAGCTCTGAGTGGTCTAAGATGTGATTCTCATCAGGGACGTAGCCTCTGAGCTGTGAGACATGGAAGACATTGTGCACGCCCTCTAGATTAGCTGGTAGAGCTAACCTATACGCCACTTCTCCAATCCGGCTTAGAACTTCAAATGGTCCAATGTACCTGGGACTCAGCTTCCCGGCTCTGCCAAATCTGATTGTACCTCTGGTAGGAGAAATCTTCACAAAGACTTTATCTCCTTCTTCAAACTCCAGTGGTCGACGACTGCTATCTGCCCAATGCTTCTGCCTGTCCTGGGCAATTCTGAGCTTGTCTCTGATTATCTTCACCTTCTCTGCTGCGTCGGTCACCATCTCTGGGCCCAGCAGTACTCTTTCTCCTACGTCGTCCCATGCAAGTGGAGTGCGGCAACGACGTCCATAGAGTGCTTCAAATGGGGTCATACCAATGCTAGCTTGGTAACTGTTGTTGTAGGAGAACTCCACTAAATGTAAGTGATCCTCCTAAGATCCTCCGAATTCCAAGACGCAAGATCTCAGCATATCTTCTAGCGTCTGGATGGTCCTCTCAGATTGACCATCTGTCTGGGGGTGATAAGCAGTGCTGAACTTCAACTGTGTCCCCAGGCTGTCATGCAAACTTTTCCAAAAATGAGAGGTAAAACGAGTGTCTCGGTCAGATACAATGCTTACCGGTACTCCATGAATCCGGTAGATGTGTCGCATGTATAGTGCCGCCAACTTCTCGGTAGATAAACCAACCTTGAAGGGAATAAAGTGAGCTGACTTGGTTAGTCTGTCCACTATAACCCAGATGGCATCCTTCCCTCCTTGGGAACGAGGCAAACCTGACACGAAGTCCATTGTGATGTGCTCCCACTTCCACTCCGAAATATCCAGCGGTTGTAGAAGTCCTGCGGGTCTCTGTCTACTGGCCTTCACTTGCTGATAGATCAAACATCTCGCCACGAATCTGGACACATCTTTCTTCATTCCAAACCACCAAACAATAGTGCACATATCCCGATACATCTTATTAGCTCCAGGATGTATAGAATACTGCGACTGGTGCGCTTCCTTCATCAGTTCGTTCTTCAGTTCGCCAGATGGTACACAAAGCCTCGTACCATTCTTCAAAGCTCCATCGCTAGCGATTGAGAAACCCTCAAGTGTTCCCGCCAACACTTGATCTCTCAGTTTGCAAAGTGCCTCGTCTTGAAACTGAGTCTCCTTGATCTTGTCCATCAGATACGAGCTCACTTGCAACTTCATCAGTACTGAATCAACATCCAGCTCCATCCTTCTATCTCCAGGCAATATGATCTCTAATCCAAGCTTCTCGATGTCCTCCAGCAGATGCCGTTCCTTGGTCAAGAATATCGCCACTGGTTATCGACTAAGTGCATCAGCGACCACATTAGCCTTACCTGGGTGGTATTGCAGGTCGATGTCAAAGTCCTTCATTAGCTTCAGCCATCTTCTTTGCCTCATGTTCAACTCTTTCTGAGTGAAAACATACTTCAGACTTTTGTGGTCTGTGTATATCTCCACTCTCTCTCCATACAGATAGTGCTTCTTCTCTTTCTAGTGCAACCATTACCACGTTATGGGCATTCTCCATGCCTTCTCTCATAATGGCCGTCTGCTCGCGATGAGCTTCAGCTTGAGTTCTCCGAGCTTCTAGCACTCCTCTTAGCAGACCTATGAGGTCGATGGGGTCCACAGGCACCGGTGGGGCAGCTGGAGTGGGCGAAACCACAGGGGGCTGCATCTCCGTTCGAGAAGATGATGGATCCGTCGTCATATTAAGGGGACAGTCGGCCAGCTGCCGAGGTGTAGGATCCGGACTTGATTGGGGAGGTGGGGTATGATCAGGTGTTGACATCCTATCGCCAGTAGGGTTGGTTTTATCAGTGGCCATTCTCTGGAAGGTTTAGGATATAAACATAAGCAAGGTAGCCTATCTATAATCAAACAAAAATATTTATTTATAATATATTTTGGTCCTATATTGTGACAAATTAATGTTCTAGTGTTCTATATGTCTTCAACTAGGTTTTCCTAAGTTGTTGATGTGACCTGCATGGGCCACCACTAAAAACATGTCACGACCCGGTCCCCAAATACTTGGGTCGAATCAGATCATGCCCAGCCTGCACCGTTGATGAGACGGCGACAGTAAGCTATAATCCATATGCAGGTAAATCAACAACAAATACTAAGATTGCCACAACTTTTATTTAATCGATAATTTAACCTTGTTCTGATACAAAAGATCCATAAACTGAAAATAACATAGAAACAACTAAACTCTCAATACTAAAGTAGCATCTATGGAGACGCCACAACATCCTCCTCAGATGGAAGTACCGCCGGGTACAAATCAGGATCATAGTAGCTATTGATCAGCATCTCCAGGTCATCAGTAGTACCTACGGGGATCCAGTCAGGAAAAGAGCAAAGTACAATTTATGCTAATCTTGACAATTAATTTAAACAATAAAATCATGCACTTTTAAACAGTTTGAAGATGAACAGTTTTGAAATAATACAGTACAGTGATATGAATAGGTAATGAATATGACCGGATTGGGTTACAGTAGTATCCTAGCGATACGGTATGGCTTGTCCCCGTGTGAAGAGGGGAAAGCTAATACAGTCAGTTATCCTAATTTTGGATTTGGTCATATCCACTACTCTACTCCTCTAGTCCCCAACAGTACGATCAGTACTCTCGAAAGAGTCCGTGTATAACAGTGGTTTAAACTTGCAATGAAGTGATTATTAAATAATTGTAATCAACATAAATGTACTTGCCTTTAAACTTCTCAGTTTGGACGAGATTGGTACTTCGGGATTTGACCAGTCACACCCTTCCTTGAAATCCTACATTCCGGAAATTTGTCTCAGAAACCACAACTCTAAAATTATCTAGTTACAAACTCTAGATTTTGTCTCCTAGTCAATTTTTAGTCTTGTATTAACCAACACAATCAAAAACACGTTTTCTAGTGCGTTAAATTTATATTTTATTTTGGAAAACTTGTTTTTATCAATTTATTGGGAAAAAGTTAGTATTTTATAATTATATATATAAATATGTTTTCTTTTCTTTAAATGAGAAAATCATAAATTTCTAACTAATAATTAATATTAATATTAATTAATCCTACGCGTTCACAATCCCAGAAAATTCACAGCTAATTCCTACTTATTACAAATTTACAAAAATAGATAAATGAGCTTATGCCCTTACATTTCCATGAATTAAAATAAGAGAGAGAGAAAGAAAATGTTAGTCTTGTAAATTACCTACAAAATTACATAATAATAATAACTAATAATTTCTAAAAAATAAAATAGTATGAGTCTCAGAACTGGTCCAATCTTCACTTACAGCTACTCACCCTCAACGTCCGGACAGACCGGTGCGTTTGTATTTCACTGGGGCCCATTGACCGATAAGGTCGTCGCCCAAATAAATCCAAAAATAGTATTATAATCAAATTTTTATAGAAATTTCGGCAACATTCCCTCTATTTTCGGGATAACCCAAAACTGGGAAACGTGCCGATTTTTCCTGCAAATAATCCCAAACCAGGGAAACCCAATTTATTTATATAAAACAACCACAGAATAATTTTCCTAAGCCAAATCGGAACCTGGAATCATATCAGAATTCCCGAAACAGACTCGGAATTCCCGAAAACACATCAGAAACCACAGGATCATTTCCGAAATGTTCGAAAATTCCACAACAGAACTAATTCCCCGAATTCCCGAAAATAGCTACAGAATTCTTCAAAAGCCAAGTGCCAAATTAATATATGAAAAAAAATCTCTAACCAACAGAATTATTCCTCAGTATTCTCGAAAAACTCGAGAATAGGCACAGAACTTAGTTCTGTCCAAAAAATCCAAATTATTTCAGAACCAGAAATCAACAGCAACCATATTTTCGAAGAGACTTCGGAAAAACTGAAACAGTAACGTAACTACTACGTTATCGAAATCCCGAATTCCCGAAGAATTTGGTTTGGACCAGATATCATCATGGACTACTTAAAATAATAGGAAAACTACTGGATTAGAAGTTACCCAATCGACAACGGAAATCCAGTAATGGAACTCGGAACGAAACGTTACTGCTCGAAAACGGAACACTGACAGGGTGCACGGGCAACGCGGGTTTGCACCGAGAAGCGAAACAGGGGCGAACGGGAAGAACGTCGGGGTCGGGCGCCGGCAGCGAACGGTCAAAACAGACCGTGCGGGGTCGGCTTGGCGGCGGGAGACCGCTGGGAAGGGGCGCTGGGGGTTCGCGGGGATCGGCGACGTCTGCTGCGAGTTCGCCGAGGATGGCGGAGGCCGTCGGGAAACTCCGACGTCGGGCTCGGGTTAGGGCACAAAATTTTAGGGAAAAAAATTGGTGAAGTAGGTGATGGGAAGATGGAGAAGAGTGGAGAACGTTTAAATAGGAGTAGAACTGGGGTTTCGAGAAACCGAAGAGTTGGTCGGTTTCGGAAGGAAAAGGAATGGTCATCGGCCGTCCGATCGGCCGTTGGGGAAGAGGGAAAGTTCTCACCAGAACAAGAGAGAAAGAAAAATAAATGGACTTAAGAAATGTTTGATCTTAATGGGTTGGGTTTATTAGAAAATATGAGTTAATGGTTAAAACCATTTAGTTTGGGCTTAGGGCTATGGGTCCAAGTTGTTTAAGTAATGAGCTAACATAAATTTTAATGGTCTGAACAAAAAATGGTTGTAAGGCTTTGAGAAAAATAATTTGTTTTCTTAAAAAAATCTTAATTAATTCAAAAATATTTTTAAGTTCAATTAAATTCAAACCGGGTTCATGTCTAGGCTGACCTACAAACGTCAAATCAATTTATTTTTCTTGAAAATAATAATAATTGTATTTAATTAATTAGAAAATTTTACATATTTTGATAAAATCCCCAGTTTCTAAAATTCAATTTCCTAAATTAACAATTGAAAATAAAAAAATAATTTTCTAAAATTACGGGTTTCACACTAGTGGTCCTCTTTTGACCGTAGTTACCTTTGAGTCAATATTGGATAGAATTAAGAAATGGTCGATTTTGTATCATATTTGAGTTACGAAACCAAGGGTTTACCACAACCAGAGTATATGAGCGAGGCATAATCCTCGGTGAAATGACTTCAGACATGATTACAAGTTTAGGATACCATAGAGGATAAAAAAATGTCTTGTGTGTCCCATAAGATCAAAAGCTAATACTAGTGAAAGTTCTGTGAGATTGGGTAGCATGTCTTCCAACCTAGCATTCCGTGGTCCTTGTGATCTATTGACGAGGTAATTGACTGACACTAATAGGTTTACCTGGAATATAGAATTTGGAGGTCCATAACCCATTAGTCGACCAAGGCTTTATGAATAAGAAGATAGTAGGATGACTGTATAAGCAAGAACACCGGATAAGATTTGATTCTCTCAAAACTCGAACTACTTGTGCCTCCTTTCAAAAATCTTGTATACTTGTATTTTGACTACCTTGACCAACGTTGCTATTACAGCCTAGTTTTGCAAGCTTACTTTTTTATCGAGCTTGATTCAAGACATATGTTTATTGGAGATGCCTGCTAACATATTGTCTAATCAGAATCGATGTATTACGGTCTGATCAACCTTAGTGCACTCTGTTCGCTCTTCCTCTGATTAATCTACGTGGATAGAGACGTAGATGTCTCTAGGATCTCATCCGCGACTGCATTGACAATTTCACTTGAATTATATATTCGCCTTTGAATCACATAATTGTATTCAGTGACATCATTCTTGAAATCTTTATAGTTTTTGTCTTTGACTAATTTGGAAAGACGAAAGCTCGTAATTGGTAGAGAGATACAGAGTATCCCCCATGGCTATGATACTTGTATACATAAGTGTAGTTACTATCGGCCAGCCATGTGACTAAAACTTTGCCTTGAGTTACTCGTTCTTCTCTCGACCCTCAAACTACTATTGGGACCTTATAGCCATCTGAATTTGAGAACGATTAGGGTTTTACCCTTAGTCAAAATGCCAACCCAGGAGACTATCTATTCTCAAGAAACCAATTGTTGTGAGTTTCTAATTATTTGCTTGAAGCTTGCTTTAACTAGCAACCCTTAAGCCTTAACCCATCATTTTTTCGACCAAAGCCCACAGTTTATACATGAGATGAATAGACAAAGGTAAGGACAATCATTTACCATGACTATGGTAGACACATTCCGAAATTGGTTTCCAACAAATATTATCCTAGTTATGTAAATTTTATTATTAAGACCTAACTAGTATTGGAACACCACAGTCACTAGCTTAGCCAATACCCTAGCTTAAATACCCTGTCATACTATGATCTACCAGTTGTCAACAGCAATACATGATCACTACAGCCCATACCACTAGAACCCTTGTGACAATAGTCGGGCAAGCTTGACACAAATAGAAATTCATGACTCAGTTGTTAGAAATCTCTTCATATGATGTGCTTTAGAGTTGGTTATCCCGTCGATAACTCTTGTATACTGTGGACGAGTAGATTATTCTATTTTATCGATCATGTATCATTGTACACATTTGTTTTCCATTTATTAAGGAACGATCCTTGACTTGACTTATATCTACCGTATTCCGTTACGTCGTGCCTTATTCTTTATTAACAAGAGTCGAGGTACAATACCCGGACTTTGGAATTCTTCTAACCTCATTATACCTAAAACCATGTCCCAGCTTCTAAGGTGAGTAGACTGTAAGCCTTCTAAATTTTGGGATATATGAGGATTACCGATTGATTAGAATAATTTCCATTATGATGATAATTTATGCCTTATAAACACCCACTTTTATTTTAGATTATTTTGTGTCCCCGACCGTGTCATTAATAATCGGAGCACGAGACCAGCTGTTACCTTCCAACAAATTTTACATGCAAGATCTAGACGAGTCCACCTTCATCTAGGTATATCATGTCCTACTCAAACACGTCCCCTTGTACTCTATTTTTATGGTACGACTTTCAGGTCAAAAGGACTAGCTATAACCCTTACCATAATATTCGTATATCTTCTGACTACAATTAGAGACTCAACCACGACTCAAACCTTTCAACCCAATATATGGTTATGATCTACTCGAAGCCCACTACGCACATGTCACTAGTGTGCCACACAATTGTGTTTTCTCATGCTACTTAAACACAAAAGTTGCTGGAGGTACATTTTTTGGCTTTAAGGACCTAGCTAACCAACCTGACTGGTAACTATCCCAACCACGTGGGTAGAAACTTATTCTAGGTTACCCTAACCTACTAGAAATAATTTTATCATTGGGATCTTGTCCAGACAATATAGATTAAAATCCTAAGTTCATCCAACCAACGATTGATGTACAAATAGGGAACCCATTAAAACCCAGTAAAATCCATACATACCACCATACTTGGACTATAAAATTGAACTATTTGAAATAGGTCCCTATACCTATTATGTAGTCTCCACCTCTTAGAATGTGAAGTCATTTGTAACCCTTATTCTGTCACGCCCCGAGTCGACAAACCGTTCGTCCCCGGTGTTATTTTGTCGAATCGATCGTCTTCACTAAGGCGTGATGCCGTACGAGTCTGGAATTGCACTCGTACAAGGCAAGAACGTTACATTGATTCTTATATTGAAACGCCAAGTTGAAACTTCATAAATCACATCAAATTGAGACGCATTATAGGAAGATAGAAATATGATTTTCATTCGTAGCTTACATCGAAGTGCAAGTCGTAATTACATTGGATGCCATTGCGGCTACATTGATTGAAAACAAAAGAAAACATACTCGACAAACTGTCTGAACTAACACTTGCCGTTCCGTACATTCATCCCTTTATACATAAGCCTTCGATTGAATTAGCTTCAAAATACTTCAGCATAGGAAGAGCTTCAAAACGCCTCTCCGTACTTCAGCTTCAGTTTAGAGCTCCCGTCATACCTGGAGAATTTGGGGGAGGGGATTAACACACTTGCTAAGTAGACGAGATGAACCCACTCGTCTAAACTAACTCTGATTGTTAAGGAAGGCATGCTTTAGAGTTGTCTTTCTATTTAGAACTAAATGAGTTTAGTTCATATCGATAGCCATCTTGATGAAATAAAGCATACAGTAAGAACATAGCAATTTATCACATTTCTTACCACGGCCGTGCTCGTCCCTGCATAAAAATAGAGATAATACAAACTACCTGCATAAGACAATAGGTGAGCATGCTACTATCTTATATGTGCGGTCATTGATGCTATGCATCACGAGGGAATTTTATATGGCATTACGACGTGCCTGTCAGCTTGGGTTGCAAGCCCTGCTGCAGGTCCCGCAATACCTCGCGCCGAAGCACGAATTTGATTATTCCCCCTGTAGAAGCATGGAAAATATCAGAACGATGATCTATGTAGCTCAGAACAGGAGAACCCCCATGCGGCTCATACAGGAGCAGTCCCATGCGGTTCAGAGAGACTCTTAGTCTCATGCGGCTCGGACAGGAGAGTCCATACGACTTGCATAGGGACAGTCCTACGGTTCAAAGAGTCCACCAGCCGCATGTGGTTCAAAAGTACATGCGACTCACAGAGATATGCGGCTCGATCAACGCCACGTGTCCCCATGGGACCCCTTCACACAGCTGGCCATCGAGCAACGGCCCTATTTAATACTCTGCCATGATTTGACAGCTGACGGCTCTGACATGAAGTGTCATAATGGCCCTGTCATAATGATAGACTCTTTGGGAATAGAAGAAAATCTCTGACACGATTCGAGATTGACACGTGGCTACTCCCATGCGGCTTCAGTGAAGAACAGCTTCATGCGGCTGGCAAAGATCATTTTCCTGCGGCTCACCAAAAATCCATCCCATGCGGCTCATAGTTACTACCCTTATGCGGTTCACCAAGGAACCATCTCATGCGGCTCGCAAATACTATACCTATGCGGTTCGCCGAGACGCTGTCTCATGCGGTTCATGGATGTCATGCGGCTTTGGCAGAGTCCATCATCGAGACACGTAGCAGAGATTCAATGACAGCTGGCAGCAAAGATGATTATGAGATGTAAAGATTTACCAGATCCCAATGACCATGTCCTCATAATTAATAGGATCAGGTCGTATCATTCCTAATCGAACCAATGGGACACTTGGTGGGAGATCCAAGCTATACAATCAATCATGAAGATTTAAAGCAATCATCATTAATTATTCGAAAGATTTAGTGCTACCCCCATTTATGGCCCAGATCCTTCACGCCTAGAACGAATGTCTAGATTGATTAAGCATCAGGCCGCCGCCACTCTGAGAATGGGTAATCAGCCAAACCCTAATGATGCCTCCCCACTATTATAAATAGTAGGGTGCCATTTCCTTGCAAAATATACACGGTCAGAGAGGAGGTATACAGAGAGACCCCCCCAATAATCAGAGAGAAAATACACACAGAGAGAGAGAGAAGCCCGAAGAGCAACAGAGGAGCAAGAAGAGCATTTCTTCATCAACGCCAACCATCTTCTCGCAGGAGCCAAGGCTGCATACCGATCGACCAAGGAGTAAGGCAGGGCTGCCGTCGCCTTCCCGAGCCTCTATCGTCACCACCCAGAATCTAAAATAAACAATTGTACTTAGACTGCTGTACCTAGGTTTTCGTCCCTAGGCTTTCTTTGTACAAGCGAGTTTGTATTGTGAGTCTAAAGTTCAGTCCTCCCATAAAACTGTTCTGTACTTTTACAATCAATGGCAAATACGATGGCGACTCTGCTGGGGACAAACTTCTCCACGGCTGAGGAGTTGGTGACGCAGTCGGATGCAGCCAAACTTGGCTCCACGCAACAAAAGATGGTCGTCCGCTTCAACCAACAGGCGTTTGAAGAGATGCTCTCCGAAGGAAGCGCTGGCCCGGTCCAGAAGCACACCCGTACGACAAAGGCTCGCAGAGAGTGGAGGCCAAAATCATTTGCTCCTCCCCAAGCCCCCGACGGGATACCCTCTGTTGCTCAAGACGGCGAGAAGGACTCTTCTGCGGCCCCACTTCAGACCGTAGACAACTCTGCTGTCCCCAAGTCCGGCAGAAGAAAACACTATGATGCTGGACTTGCAGGGGCAAAGAGGAACTCTATGCGAACCGAGCCGCATAGGGGTGCTAGCCGCATGGAAAAAGCTCATGCGGCCACATCAGTTAGCCGTATGAAGAAAAATCATGCGGTCACATCTGTCAGCCGCATGGCTTATGCGGCTACAGTCGCCAATCTTATGGATGAAACACATGCGGCTATGGGAGTCAATCACTTGCAGAAAACCCATGCGGCCACAATTGCCAACCGCATGCGGCCAGCCTGCACGGTCGTGACTCCTAGCCGCTCAAAAATAACTCATCCAACAGTAGAAGACAACCGCATGCAGACAGCCTGCACGGTACCCAACTCTAGCCGCATAGCGTCCGCTCCACGCTTCTCTCGATCAGTCTTCGACCGTCTCTCATACGGTCCTGACCCTGATGGTTCTCTGGATGATAAGCCAGACTCTGTGGCATTCAACTTGGACTCCTCCTATTATGCACCCGCAAGTGCTAAAAGAAGAAAGTCTAGGGCAGCACGGGCTCATCAGGCCCAGTCAGCTGTCCCAACCGCTGACTATCGGGGCGTCCCGTTGACTATCACACGGGCCTCGGATGGGAAGTTGTATACAACCGCTCGAGTCCAGCCCCCGGCGGCAAACGGACAGAGTGGTTCTCCTGACTTACGGGAGGCGATCCTCCATAAACGCAAGGAAAGAGGAGGAGTGTCGGCATGCAAAGGGTCCTCACTCGAACATCGCTGCACCCAAATCATCGTCAACTGCTGTTGCAACAATGCAGCAATGACGGAAGATCGGCCATCCGTCTTCCAAAGACTACAGCATCCGAGCTCAGAAGATGAGGCACCTCCGGTAATCTCCTGCAATTCCGCTCAGAAGGTCCCCGCCGAAAGGAAGGGGAAAAAGACAAGCATCTCCAGTCCCAAGATATCAACCACTACAGCTAAGAAACTGTCGTCTAAACGGTTGTCCTCCACCGGAGTATTCCAACACACCCGTTCAAAGATAAAATCTGCTGCGGTGGGAAATTCATCATCCACATCGCTGGGGGTTGAGGGTAGCAGTCCTCCGAACATCCACAACAATCCGGTGTTTCAAGGAGACGAACCCGGGGAAACAATTCTCCCATCAGGTATAACAGACGTCGATATCCCCGAGGATATCCATGACCCTCAAGACGAAGCAGACTCTGAGGCTGGGGGTACTGCTCCCTCCGAGTCCGAACCAGAAGACAATATTCCCACATATCCCGATGACTTCTCGGTACACGGGTACGACTCGGAGGGCACATCCCCCACCGTTCCTTCCATCACTCCTCACGTAAGGACGGTGTTCATGACGGACAGCAATCAAGGTGGTTCCAGTGATCGCCAGCGCATTGACAGTCTCGAAGCCATATTACTTGCTTTGGTCAAGTCTATAGACGAGATTAAAGCGGCCCTTCCAACTCTGCAAGGAGGGACGCCTGGCCAAATGAGCACGGGTCCCACGGTCAATGCAGACTCGAATTCAGCGGCACCGAACTCGGGCAACAATCCTTCCGAAATAACAGCCCCTACCGTGACAGATGAGGCCCGAGAAGTAAGGAGAGAGGTCCAGAAGCTCCGAGCCATGTTCCATGCCCGAGAAAATGCTCAAGATCTCAGAATACGGCAACCATACCCTGCTGAATGGAGGGATGTTCCATTCCCGCCAAAATATAAGCCGTTCAATATCAATCCATATGATGGCAAGACCTCAGCAAGTCGGTACATCACTTACTTCGAGGTCACCATCGACCATCTGCCCCATGATGACGCTATCCTCATACGGTTATTCATTGGGGCGTTGGAATGAGTCGCCTTCGATTGGTACCGCAATCTGCCGGACAACTGCATCCACTCCTTCACCGGCTTCAAGCGCCTGTTCTTGGAGCGATTCTACGAAGTAGGACAAGACGTCACTATGTCCACTCTCATGGACGTCGTCCAAGGGGAGAAGGAGTTAACAAAAAACTACATCGAGCGGTTCCGCCAGACCGCCATGAAGCTGCCCTCCAGAAATCCAGATTCCTCTTTGATTGAAATTTGCCAAAAGAGACTGCTTCCAACGATCAGTCTCTGGATGGGCGAAAGTCAATTCAAAGATTGGAAGGCGTTCATCATCAACGCCACAAGCGCCGAAGAACGACTAAAGAAGGCTCGCCAACTGGGATTGCACATCTCAGAAGGAGAAAACAAGGGCAAGTGTCCCAACTACGATAATAGAGGTAACCCCTCCAACAATCGGGACAGCAAGGGAAAACAGGCTATGGTGGCCGACACGGCCCAGAAGCCCGAGTCACAACCAGCCGACAAACAATGGCCTCAAATCACTTACTCTTTCGAAGACGGCTACGTCAAGCCTATCTTGGACATGCTCATACAAGGAGATAGAATTCAGCTTCCTCCACCAAGATGGGAGCCACGGCCGGCTGATCTGGAGAACCCAAAGTTCTGCCATTACTACCGTTATGTACACCACGCTACACACGACTGCTACCAACTAAAATGGTACATCCAAAGCCTCATCGATTCGAACGCTCTGGCCATCGACTTCGAAGAGGTAACCGTGGCAGCCAATATGGTGTCCGTACAATTCGGCAACTTCCCTCCGACGAAGACTCAAGACGGGGTAATCCCCGTCCCTCTCGCGACGATGGAGATTACCAATCTTCCTCCTTCCCGGGGACAGGCTGCTGGTCTAGTATATCTCACCACCTCACGAGGAGAGGTCATGTGGGTCCATCCAGACTTGGTGTCAGAAGTAACTCGACCCACACCATCTCCCACCAACAGAAAGAAGAGTGGAAAAATCAGGACCTGCCACACAATTTCAGCAGACAACGAGGAAGCTACAGCCGTCGTCACGCGGTCCGGAGCACAATCCCAACCTGTGGCTGACAGCCCAGCTAAAAATCATCAACCCACTACAACTGATGCTCCGGGACCGGCTCAGCCTTCGACGACCGACAAGCCTAGGCCGAAGGAGACTCGCTTCGATAAATCTCTCCGAAAAGACGCAGCCCAAGGGCTAGAGAGGCCCTACAACTTTGACATCTTAGCACAATTGGCTAACACTTCGGCCAAATTATCACTGTACGAACTCCTAAGGCTTTCCAAGGACGTTCGTATTGCATTGAGCGAAGCACTCCAAAATGCCGATGCCTATCTCGCTCAATCCAACCTCACCGGGGAGGACTCACCCGTGGATCTCCAAGACAGTGTCTGCACGGGAGTAATGCCCAATATCGTCTTCACTCCGCAGGACATGCTCATCAAAACCAACCTACATGATCGCCCACTATACTACACGGGATACATCGGCGACGTGAAGGTGGATCGGATGCACATTGATCCTGGCTCTTCTATAAGCATCATTCCGAATGGTCTGCTACATCATCTCCGTATCCCAATACATCGTCTGACGCCCACAAACACCACCATCAGCGGTTTCAATTCGGGCAGGAGCTACCCTATTGGAAAGATTCGTCTGAAGTGTCAAATTGGCAACCTCCAATCCGAAGTCACCTGTTACGTCATAGATACAGACACTTCTTATAACATCCTCTTAGGGCGCCCATGGATACACGATTACATGATCGTGCCTTCCACGCTACATCAGTGCTTCAAATATGTCGACAAATACGGCTTCGTGAGGACGAAATTTGCTGATATCGATCCCTTCAAAGGGGTCAAATCCTACTACTCAGACTCCTGCCTATACGAAAAGTTGAGGAGGCACCTTGATGAAGGAGACGCACAAACTCATATCGAGACAGCCACGGGATCAGAAGGACCCCTGACGATCCACCTCCAAGCTCGCAAACCGGGCAAGTCTGCTCCCCTTACCGCCACTCTGCGGAAGGACGCAATCAGCCTCTCAGCGCAGGAGGAGCAAATGATAATCCGGCTGCCAAGGTCCGGCTAAGTGCCGAGACCCACAACAGAGCCACTAACAATCAGGCTACCAAGAGTCAGCCAACCACAAGTAGGGAAGCTCAACCCCTCGGACAGGCCCATGACGATACGCCTTCTCAGGAAGGGTCGTCACCCCAATGCAAGGTCTGACACTTCTAGCGAACCAGCCACTCCTCGCTCCACATCAAATGCCAAACTGGGGGTCGCTAGTCTGCCAACAACTCCACGCTCTGCTCCATCAACTGAACCACTGACAATCAAGCTTCCCAGGTCATCCTCTCAGTCTTCGTTCACACAGGAGGTAGCCGAAGAGGAATCGGAGCTAGCCAAGTATGTGGCTACCCACACTGATGTCCCCTCCGCTGATGATGTAATCCCCCTAGAAAAGATACCTTACTTCATCAATAAAGGGTTATCTTTGAACTACACCGAGCTCAATAAGCTATGTACAATGTATGCTATGGAACACGGTATAGGCACTCACCTACACACACAGGTGACAAATGTGTATACCACGATCCAGCTTGCTCCAGTAGAAGACGCTTACCGAATATTCGAGGGAGGAGATCATCCGATCATCTTCGGCCAGACGAACAACCCGCATCCCCTTACCATAGAAGAAGTCGACCTCGGGTCAGATGCCGGGAGACTGCCTCTGTATCTCTATAGCCCTCAATCCAAATATCTTATGCAGAAATTGGGGTATAATCTGGAGACTACACCAGGATTGAACTACGGCACTGGGCGACGATTACCTTTAAAGCCGCCAGTCCCGGCAGGCAAACCACGGAACTACTATAACAAAACTCGATACGGGTTAGGGTATGTAACGCCTACCACGACCCCTGAAAGTTCAGATGAAGAATGCGACTGGCAGTCACATTCAACCGGATCACCAACTTCCGACTCAGATACCAGCATCGGAGATGTGTTCAGACAAGTCATGTCAGTCAACATGGCGTTCGCCGACGCTTACGAGGAAGACGAAGACATCCCCGAAATCCTCGAGCTAGAGCCATGGGCCCAGCAATTAGACGCACAATAGGAAAAGCGGTTCGAACTGAGAGAACCTCCTACTGAAGATGAGGTCATACAGGTGGATCTCGGCAGCAAATCTTCTCCAAAACCGATTTTCATCAGTAAAAGCCTAACTGACGAAGAACGGGAGTCGCTGTTAGAACTTGTCAGAGAGTATATTGATGTGTTCGCCTGGAGCTATGAAGACATGCCAGGGTTAAATCCTGACATCGCTCTTCAGAAACTCAATATTCGACCAGATGCGAAGCCGGTCAAGCAACAACAGCGACGCTTCCGTCCAGGCATCATGGACGCGATCGAAGCTGAAGTCAACAAACTGATAGCCAGCGGTTTCATTCGTGAGGAGCAACATTCCGATTGGGTCGCCAATATAGTATCCGTCCTCAAGAAGAATGGGAAGATTCGAATCTGCATCGACTTTCGCAACCTAAACGAGGCATGCCCCAAAGATGAATTCCCCCTTCCTATCACAGACATCATGATCGACAATACCTGCGGCTTCGAACGCATGTCATTCATGGATGGCTTCTCGGGGTACAACCAAATCAAAATGTCTCCTGATGACGAAAAGCATACTTCATTTCGAACACCAATTGGCACGTACTGCTACACAGTCATGCCTTTCAGTTTGAAGAATGTCGGCGCCACATATCAAAGAGCCATGAGCATCATCTTCAGAGACCACTTACGCAAGACAGTGGAGTGCTACGTTGACGATATAGCCGTGAAGAGCCGCTGCAAAGGAGACCATCTGCAGGATCTAAGGACGGTATTCGACCTAATACGAGCGCATAATTTGAAAATGAACCCCACGAAGTCCTTTCTGGGCGTATCCAGTAGGAAGTTCTTAGGCTTCATCATCACTGCAAAGGGTATCCATGTAGACCCTGAAAAGACAAAAGCAATCATGGAGATGGGTCCCCCGAGAAATCTCTGCAAACTCAGAGGCCTTCAAGGGAGGCTAGCTTACATCAGAAGGTTCATTTCCAACCTCTCCGGGCGATGCCGACCATTCACGTACCTCATAAAGAAAGGAGTCTCATTCGTATGGGACGAGGAATGCCAGCGTGCTTTCGACAGCATCAAAGAATATTTGTCAAATCCTCCAGTTCTGGTAGCCCTAGTTCCTGGAAAACCATTCCTGCTTTATGTACGAGCAATGGAACACTCCCTCGGAGCTCTGCTGGCACAGAACAACGACGCAGGCCATGAACAGGCCATATATTACCTCAGCCGAATGATGATTGGGCCAGAGCACCGATACACCGCTGTGGAGAAGGAATGCCTCGCCCTGGTGTTCGCCATTCAAAAAATGCGATACTATATCACCGGGCAAACGATACATGTGATCTCACGAGTCAACCCTCTAAGGGTCCTCATGACTAAACCAGGGGCACTCAGCTCTCGCCTCGCTACATGGGCAATATTGCTGTCCCCTTATCATATGATCTTCGTCCCACAAAAGGCAATCAAAGGTCAAGCCCTGGCAGACTTCTTAGCAGCCCACCCGGGCTCGGAGTCCTCCAGGATATACGAAGAGATCCCAGATGAGGTCGTCGACTCGCATGCAATCTCTCACAAGAATATATGGCAAATGTTCTTCGACGGCGCTTCGAGGACCGGACCTAAAGGCAATATAGTCGTCGGAGTCGGGGTAGTGCTAATCTCTCCTTCCGGATTGGTGATTAACCGCGCTTATTCCCTCACCGAGCCCTGCTCTAACAATGTGGCCGAGTACAACGCTCTGGTCATTGGCCTCCAACTTGCAAGAGAGCTGGGGGTAGAATACCTTGAAGCATATGGCGACTCCCAGCTAATCGTCAATCAGATCCGGGGCTCATACGAAGTCCGCCACGAAGACATGATCCCTTATCACCAAATAGCAATTGACATCATCTCGTCGTTCAAAGGGTTCTTCATCGAACATGTCCCCAGACTCCGAAATATCGAAGCAGATGCCTTAGCCGGTCTTGCCGCTTCCCTAGCAGTTCCGAATTATGATCGCCAATCAGTGGATGTGATAGGTCACGAACTGGTCTGTCCCAAGAACAATGTACAATTCGTGGCGAGTTATTCCGTACAGACGATCGATGATGCCCCGGATTGGAGACAACCATTCATCGACTTCGTCGTCTACGACATCCTGCCCGAGAACCCAAAGGAAGCCACTTCCATCAGACGACGTTCTCTCAGATTCTTCTACAATACAAAGACGAAAATGCTGTATCGCCGTTCCTACGATGGATTACTGCTTCGGTGTCTGTCAAATGCAGAAGCCAAAGAAGCCGTACGAGAAGCTCATGACGGTGTCTGCGGGGCCCACCAGCCCGGCCCGAAAGTGCAAGATCGCCTTCGCCGAATGGGCTACTATTAGCCCACAATGGTGGCAGATGCGATAGATTATGCTAGAAAGTGCAAAGCCTACCAAGTCCACGCGAACTTCATTCACCAACCATCCGAATTTCTACATCCGACAGTGGCGTCCTGGCCATTCGAAGCATGGGGAAGGAACATCATTGGTCCAATCACCCCACCTTCCTCCCGAGGACATCGCTTCATACTTGCGATCACTGATTACTTCTCCAAATGGGCGAAAGCTGTCCCACTCGCAGAAGTCAAGACTTCAAACGTGATCAGCTTCCTTAAGCATCACGTCATCTACCGCTTCGGACTGCCGCGAAGGATCATCCATGATAATGGTCCACAGTTTGCAAGCCACGCATTCTATCGGTTCTGCGATAAGCACCGTATTCAGAATGTCGCCTTCGACACCATACAACCCGACAGCGTACGGGTTGGCAGAGGCATTCAACAAAACAATCATCAAACTCCTCAAAAAGTTTGTCTCCTCCAACAAACGTGACTAGAACGAGAAGCTCGGCGAATGCTTATGGGCTTATCGTACCACGGTCCGAACAGCTACCGGGAATACACCATTCTCCCTGGTATACGGGAGTGAGGCAGTCCTCCCCTTGGAGACCCAGATTCCCTCACTACGTGTCACCCTCACACATCAATTGACAACCGACGACAACCACCAGCGTCGTCTACAGGAATTGGAGGCACTAGATGAAAAGCGCCTCTTAGCTCAGCAACGAATTGAGCTATACCAAGCACGCATCTCTGGAGCTTTCAACAAAAAGGTCAAAATCAGAACATTCCAGGTGGGCGACCTCGTCTTGGCAGTCCGGAGGCCGATGGTCATGACTCACAAGACCGCCGGTAAATTCTTGCCAAAGTGGGAAGGCCCATTTATCATTGAGACAGTATTCTCCAACGGTGCTTACCGCCTTACAAAGCAAAACGGAGACTTGCTCATGTTGCCCGTCAACGGCAAGTTCCTGAAGAAATATTATGTCTAAACGACATTCTCTACAAGATCTTCGAGTTATGTACCCGCTGGCACCGCTGAACTCACACCCACAACATTTCAGATTATCGAGTCATGTACCAGCTGGTGCCGCTGAACTCACCTCCATATTCCCTTCAGATTATCGAGTCATGTACCCGCTGGTGCCGCTGAACTCACACTTTCTTAATATTCTAAATTGCCGAGTTATGTACCCGCTGGTGCCTCTGAACTCACATTCCGGTCACTCTTTCAGATAGTAAGTCACGTATTATTATACCTCTGAACTTTCTTCTTGGAAGAAATCCTCCCTCATGATCCACTACCCGCGCTCCCTGTGCACAAAAAGGGTAATCGATCCGCAAATTTCCGAAACAACCATGTCCTCATTACCTCTGAGTTGTTTTTACTTCCACCGAAAACAAACCACCCCCTCGCGCAGAACTTCCACGTTCTCCTACCTCTGAGTCGTTCTGTGTACCCCCACTTCATTGAGCCCACTCCTGCCATATCCTCATTACCTCTGAGTGGGAAGGCTCCGTCGAAGAAACCTTCATGCTTGCCATGTCCATATTACCTCTGAGCAAGTATGTCGGTTCCCTTTCAACCTATTATCTGTACCCAGAACCGGAGTACGACAAGGATAATAGGTCCACAAATGTCCTCTGTTGACCACAAATGTCCTCTGTTGACTACAAATGTCTTCTGTTGACCACAAACGTCCTCTGTTGACCACAAATGTCCGCTGTTGACCATAAATATCTTCCGTGAAGTCTCCCCTGCCATGTCCTCATTACCTCTGAGTAGGAAGATTCCACAGTAAAACCCTCATGCTTGCCATGTCCTCATAACCTCTGAGCAAATATGTTGGTTTTCCTTTCACCCTATTATCCGTATCCCGAACCAGGGTACGCCAAGGATAATAGGTCCACAAATATCCTTTGCTAAGCTTCTTAGCATAAATCCACCACCTCATCATGCCCCGGGAGCCCAGCTGCTCTACGGCATTCTTTTTCCTAACACCGGGAACATCTATGACCGCTTTGCCATGGCTGTTCCGGACATCCTGTCCAAACCGGTTATTCGTACTTAAAACCAAGGTACGCCTAGGATAACAGGTCCACAAATAATCCTCTAGCAAATCAAATTCCACAAACGCCACAAGTATAAGAAAGAGAAGATGAGTTGAAACATGCTCATTTATTCAAAATTCAACGTACTACTTCATTTGGGATCATATCCCTTACAAAAAAAAGAAAAGAAAAAAAAGCAAAAGAAAATAGAAAGCTGATCACTGCTCTGGGGCACATAACGCCCTAAGACGGTCCGTCAGCAAAACAACCGACCACTCAAACCTCTGGGAGGCTGGACGCTCAGCCTCGTGGGTCAGCACCGCCTCATCCTCCAGATGAGCGTGAGCCTGCCAGTTGTCCTCAAATTTCTTAAAGGCCCGCTCCAGGTTAGCAGAAGATCGGGAAACCTTCTCGGCTCCCGAATGATTGACTCCTGTTCTGCTTGAGCAGCCTCCAATTCTGACTCTAAGAAGGCCAATTCCCTCTGGAGTGCGAGGATCCGCTCATTCGTATCAACGATTCCACGAGAAGCAGACTCTTCCCGAGCACGACAAGCCTGACTCCGATGACCCAGATGGTCATACGAAGCGGAGAACTTATCAAGGTCTCCCCGTACAACTGGCCCAGCAGTATCTCGGGCAAGCTTGATCCTATCCCGAGCAGCAATGAGGAAGCCCCGCTCCCGCTCAATCGCAGCAGGCAAGCCTGCCTGTCGTATCGCCAGTAGTTGGGTCACAAGCTGATCAGCTTCTGTCAGCTTAGGCTCCAGCAGTGCAGCCAACCCCACCCCGCCAGGAAGGGACTTCAAGGTTATAATCTGGCCCCGAGCACACTGGAGAGATAGAGAAAATAGGGTCCCCCGTTCCATGGCAGCGTCTACGCCCCTTTTTAAATGGCGATAGAAGCTGTCGACCACGTCCTGCGTCACCTCGTCCAGAGTCTCCGAGGAGGCCGGTGTCAACGGGAGTGTGGCTGGCAGCACCGAAGAAGACGCAACAGAATCTACCGCTCCTGCTACAAGAGAAACCAGCTCCGTACGAAAGGACGCTTGAACAGCGGCCAACTCCTCTTCGGCAGCCTGCAGAATTTGAATACTCGGTAGGGTCGAGAGGTCAGTCTCCGGAGCCGTATAATCTGCGGAGGATGAGGCGGAGACCATCGCCAACTCCATTCCCATCTGCCCGGAGCTGGCGGAAGGCCCCTCGACATGAGACGACAAAGGAGAGGGAACGCTCCTTTCTTCCAGATCACGGCAGGCCGAGCCTTCCCTAAGAACATCCGCGGTAGGAAGTAAAGGGTCAGGACCTGCAGGGCCAAGGCAACCATGAATCGATTTGACCCGGAGGATATGTTGATAGAGCAAATAAGCCCCCTCACTAGTCAATATCTGGCTTATCTTACCAGTTGAGGAGTGTGGAGGCCGAGGTTCGCCTCCGGCCACCACAGCCTCTTCACCAATAGCCTTCGAGTCAGGTATGATAGACTCCTCCGCCCTTGCATCCTCGGGAGGATATGTACCGAGATCGGCGTCGCCTTGCTAAAAATCAGCAGTCTCAGAGACAGGTCTGAGGGAACCTTCGCCACCCCGGGCCGAGACCTCAGCAACCTGGGAGCTTCCAGCCGCCGCTGAGAGAGCCCCCGCAGAAAGGACCGCGGCACACATGTCGCTAATCAAAGCAGCAAGGGCCGGATCAACTTCAGGAGTGGTAGACAATTCAGGAGAGGACGGTGCATCGAGCACCTACAAAGAAAAGTGATTGAGTCATATCTCCGAGAGAAAGGAAAACTACAACAAAGAGACTACTACGACTTGGTCTTACCTCCGGAATAGCGTCTGTACCTTCACCCCTCTCGGTAATAAGTAATCCACGAGACCTAACGGCAGCTCTCTTCACGGAAAAGGTCGCTCTACTGTCAGAAGACTCGTATCTGACTCGTTTACGCAAGGGACCAGACACAACTGAAGACTGTTCTTCTCTCACTACTTCCTCTTGTGTAGTAAGCAACGGATCTTCCGCCGGTTCATCGGGTGTGGGAAGCGGTTGATCCGCTACTTCTTCACCCCCACCAAAAAGGGAGCCTTCGCTATCATGATCACCCTCTTCCTCAGCCGACTCGGAAGGTTCTGATTCAGGGAGGGGAATCTGGAGCGCTATTTGCTTTCTAGCCTTAGCCCCCTTAGGCTTCTCCTCTAAACCAGTACCCACGATGAAACTGGTACTCGGATCAAAATTAACAGGAGGCTTGTTCGCCATAACGTGATACAAAGCAGCCACGTACAAAATTTCCCTCGGTGCCTTAGCATCGGGGACCGAGAAGCTGGCCCGAGTATGATAAGCGTCATAATAATTCCACGCCCTGACACCATCAAGAACGCTACCTTCAAAGCCCAAACAAGGGTTGGGACAATCAAGGAATAACTGGCTATAACCAAATTAGCAGGAAAACCTACTAGGTAGGTAAGGTTCCAAGTACACATTATCGCGGTTGCGATAAACCAGATGCGCGGGGCGGATGTTGCACAACCAGGCGAGCATATCCGAAGACAGAAAGTGAGAAGGCCCGGTACCGTCAAGATGTACCTTCCTTATTTCCTCATCAGAAAAGGGAGGAACAGACACAAAAAGTCACACCCATCCACCCTCGCCAGCGCCCTCCGACAAGCTGGCATAGTGTTGTATTCCCAAGACCGGCGATGGCATTTGAAAAGGAAAGCGTCTTCATCTGTAGCATCTTCCGTTATGCCAGGTCCCATCAAAGACTTGTAGTGCATTGCCAACCACCCCATCAAATAGTGGAAAGGCAGTTCTACGCGCTCAAAATCCAACGTCTTCTTGCGCGCAATAACCTTGGACGAAAAGGTTCGAAGACCATGGTGTATGCTACACACCATAGCAGAAAGAAGGGCCAGTCTAACTCCAAATACCAGTTTAACGGCAGGGAGAATAAAATGACGACCGATCCTCTCAATAGAACCCGCTCCTCCCGAGACTACGCAATTTCGCAGCCATATCATTAAAAATCCAGCCAGGAGCGCCTTCTCTGACATCTGTGTGGTCCCGTAGTAAAAATAGCTAAGAGAGTCAGTTTGACTCCCGAATATGTCGCTCTTGGATCGCGACTTCTTGACGCTTGACATCAAATCCCTTATCTCTCCATGCGTTCGAGGGGTTCGAGGAGTAACTTCGCCTGAAGGGTCAACTTTAAAAAGATAATTAATCCAGGATGTGGTGTGGGGAGCGGTCCCCTCGGAGCTATCCGCCGTTTTTATAGCCATCTGATGACAAGCACTATGGTGTCACAGCAACTCCCGATACACCGCAACAGAACCTGGGAGTCGTCGGTCCAAGTCCTCAAACTCCTCGTTCGACGGGGTATACACCTCGAAAGGCTCATTCCCCCACGAAAGTTTGGAGACAGTATACATCTCATGGAGAGCAAGCCCCAACTCCCCTCCGGGTGCAAACAACGTCCCCGTTCGCTGGCTATACATCTCCAAGAGCGCCACGAACAGTGGCTTATTGATAGGAAGCCCATGACAAGTGCCCCGAATGGCCTGGTAAAGTCCCACCTCCCGCAAGAATGTTTCGTAGGTCTCCAGAACCCAAGTGGTCAACTGGGCCCACATAGAGGTGGGGTTTATCCAGTTCGGCAGTGCCAGCCTACCAACGGGATAAGACTTCTTGCGAACAAGCCGATTCAGGAAGGTATCAGCTTGAGTAAGTGTGAAGTTGGGACCGTATACATTCATGAAAGAGCCTGGGGCCAGACCCATCATGTATCGGAGGACGGAATCCTTACCCGCATACGCTGACCGCATGTTCGGATTATAATGGATGTTGCCCATCAATATCCCTGATTGAGTAGGAGTTAAGTTACACACCATCTTCCTGTCCAGCAATACCATATTGAACCATGACAAAGGATAATGACGTTCCATGAGAGGAATATGGATTGCCACCCCATCCAAAGAAAAATCCCAGTTCTCGGAAATCTCTAAAACTCAGGGATTCTTGATGATTAAAGCATCTCCAAAAAGGAACGAAGGCTTCAGGTATTTTCCATCCAGCTTCCCAGTATTCATCATGGAACGGAGGTAATGAAGGGTCTGATTCTCGATGGCCTTCAACCTCTCCGAAGGCTCATCAGCAGGGAATTGATTCAACACATGCTTAATTAAGTCGTCAAGAAGCATGCCCAGGGCGAATTGATTTGAACCCACTATAAGTTCCTTCGCAGGATTTACTGGCAGATTCACTGAAGAAAAAAGCAAAAGAAATAAGCCAAAAAGATAGCTGAAACACAAAAACTACATGATGCTTATGCGGCTCAGTATAGCCTCATGCGGCTCGGTTTAAAAGAGTTCATACAGGTCAGTCCAAATGAGCTTATGCGGCTCAATTTGAAAGAGCCCATGCGGTTCAGTTCGAATAAGCTTATGCGGTTCGGCTCGAAAGGAACTTATGCGGCTCAGTGCGGATGAGCTTATGCGGTTCGAAAGGAGCATATGCGAACATGGTCCGATTCGAATAAGCTTATATAATTTGGCTCGAAAAAGCTTATGCGGTCCAGTGAGGATGAGCTTATGCGGTCCAGTTCAAATAATTTTATGTGGTTCAGTTCGAAATATGCTTATGCGGCTCAGTTTTCCAGATGGGCTTATGCGACCTTGATGATGAAGTAGTTATGCAAACAACTTTCATGCGGCTCAGGCCTGGGTCATATCCTATACGGTCCGAATATGAGTCGGACACACAACATACTTGGGAATATAGGCTCGCGCATAAAATATGCGGCGTAGCCATGGCAGTTCATATTGATGGTCCTACCAGCAATAGGCGGGTGAACATCGGAGTGAAAGACAGGCACGCCAGCCGTCAGAGGAGCCGCCACGTTCGCCGCCGCAGTCGATGAAGACGCGGCCTTCTTGCCCTTCGCCGCCGCAGAAGATGACGCGACCTTCTTGCCCGTGGCAGCAGCAGTCTTCTTGGGAGCCATTGCCGATCGCTGAAAGGAGAAGACGAAGAGGAAGTCTGCAACGAAGAGTTCGAGCAAAAGAGAAAAGGTAAAGAAATCCTCAAAGAATAAAATTACTCCTACTTATAGGCGAAGGAGGCTCGAAAAAAACAAAACAAAATGCCTCGATCTATGCGCCGCCTAAAAGAATAAACCGCTTCGGTCAAAACAAAACTGACCCTTGGGATCCTTCCCTAAGAGGCGGCGAATCAAGGGCATTAAATGCAGAAGATTTGCACACGTGGCTAAGACACGTGGCAAAAAGCTTATGCGGTCTCACAGCTCGTACGGCTAGATAAATCCATACGGCTGTACCATCTATACGGTCAACAAAGGCCATGCTTCTTATTCAAAGTATTTCAATTTTGTAAATTGAAAACTTTGAAGGGGGTCTTGTAGAAGCATGGAAAATATCAGAACGATGATCTATGCAGCTCAGAATAGGAGAACCCCCATGCGGCTCATATAGGAGCAGTCCCATGCAGTTCAGAGAGACTCTTAGTCTCATACGGCTCGGACATGAGAGTCCATGCGACTTGCATAGGGACAGTCCTGCGGTTCAAAGAGTCCACCAGCCGCATGTGGTTCAAAAGTACATGCGGCTCACAGAGATATGCGGCTCGATCAACGCCACGTGTCCCCATGGGACCCCTTCACACAGTTGGCCATCGAGCAACGGCCCTATTTAATGCTCTGCCATGATTTGACAGCTGACGACTCTGACATGAAGTGTCATAATGGCCCTGTCATAATGATAGACTCTTTGGGAATAGAAGAAAATCTCTGACACGATTCGAGATTGACACGTGGCTACTTCCATGCGGCTTCACTGAAGAACAGCTTCATACGGCTGGCAAAGATCGTTTTCCTGCGGCTCACCAAAAAGTCATCCCATGCGGCTCGCAGTTACTACCCTTATGCGGTTCACCAAGGAACCATCTCATGCGGCTCGCAAATACTATACCTATGCGGTTCGTCGAGACGCTGTCTCATGCGGTTCATGGATATCATGCGGCTTTGGCAGAGTCCATCATCGAGATACGTGGCAGAGATTCAATGACAGCTGGCAGCAAAGATGATTATGAGATGCAAAGATTTACCAGATCCCAATGACCATGTCCTCATAATTAATGGGATCAGGTCATATCATTCCTAATCAAACCAATGGGACACGTGGTGGGAGATCCAAGCTACACAATCAATCATGATGATTTAAAGCAATCAGCATTAATTATTCGAAAGATTTAGTGCTACCCCCATTTATGGCCCAGATCCTTCATGCCTAGAACGAATGGTCTAGATTGATTAAGCATCAGGCCGCCGCCACTCTGAGAATGGGTAATCAGCCAAACCCAAATGATGCCTCCCTACTATTATAAATAGCAGGGTGCCATTCCCTTGCAAAATATACACGGTCAGAGAGGAGATATACAGAGAGACCCCCTCCAATAATCAGAGAGAAAATACACAGAGAGAGAGAGAAGCCCGAAGAGCAACAGAGAAGCAAGAAGAGCATTTCTTCATCAACGCCAACCATCTTCTCGCAGGAGCCAAGGCTGCATACCGATCGTCCAAGGAGTAAGGCAGGGCTGCCGTCGCCTTCCCGAGCCTCTATCGTCACCCCCCAGAATCTAAAATAAACAATTGTACTTAGACTGCTGTACCTAGGTTTTCGTCCCTAAGCTTTCTTTGTACAAGCGAGTTTGTATTGTGAGTCTAAAGTTCAGTCCTCCCATAAAACTGTTCTGTACTTTTACAATCAATGGCAAACACCCCCTAGGTCGATTCGGTTCCGATGCCCTGGATACCACATCAAAGAAAGTTTAACTTGTGCACAAGCTATCCATGACCATGCCAATGCGTGAACTATTTAATATGTGTGGACAGATTTGTATAGTACGGACAGTATTGAGTGACATTATCATTTCTTCTAACTCATGCAACGATTTATTTTCCCCAAAGACGTACTCCCGATTTAGTGTCTCGTAGGCACCAAATTGTCCGAGGCATCATAACCCATGTTCGACGTTTCATATTCTTTTACAGCACGTGAAATAGTCTATCTTTTTACTAGAACCTTAAACTTTTTCGTTTCTGTGCGAAACTTATATTTTCAGAGTAAATTACTCTAAATCGATACATTTTTTCCGAGTTCTTGACCTTAGTGGATTGGCATGCATTTAACTTGATATCATCGATTTGAATGAATTCGAGGCAAAGAAAATTTCGTTTGCGGGACAGAGTAGAAAAGAAGGTGCCGAATCACCCACCGAGTTCTTTGATCGTGCCGACCGTCGAAGCGCTTCGCAGCGTTCAAGCTTTAGTTACGTGAGCTCCTGCAATGGTACCAACACTTTGTTAGAATTTCTTCTTTATTCATTCGCTTCAAAATTCGTAAATTGCATCCAAAAAACGACGCGAAAGCACTTCATCAAAACCCAGCGACAAAACTCCAAGAAAACCATACCGCGGTCCGGTCCCGTCGAAGGAACTCTTATATAGAGCTCACTCGCCGAGACGTAGCCCGCTGCATCTAGGACTTATTTCAACAGAAGTCGTTCCATTAGTTGGATTGATTCTCGTAAAGTCCGTCCAAATCGATTTGATCGATGCCGTAAGGTGTTATCGTTTACCAAGCTCAGCGATTGAGTCAGATGGCCATCTAAGTTCCCGACCGATCTAACTCGACGCTAGCATATTATGAAGTCCGTCGCCTATCGAAGCGGGGCACTACATAATATACCACTAAGAAAATTTTTTATCGTTTAGACTATATGTATAAATTAGTGTATAAATATAGAGTGTAGTCGTAGGATCCAAATATTAGGTTTTATAGCTATACTAATAGATTTCTTGTTTTATAAATTGGGGTAAATAAAATTAATGTATATTACAACTATTGGCTATTTTATTTTAGTTATAAATGTTCCCTTGCATTTATCACCTAGGGTGTATTTATATATATATATATATATATATATATATATATATATATAAATATATATATATATATATATATATATATATATATATATATATATAATACTCACACCTAAACATATACATATATATATGTATAGATATAATAAAGAAAAGAAAAGGGAAGAATCCCAGCCCATCGACCCAACAAAACAACCCCAGCTTATAGCACCCTAGTGTAACCGACCCAAAATGTGTAGCTATACACAGCAATAACTGTTTTGAAAATCAGTTTTGAAAATCAGTTTTTTCTCCAACGGACGGCGTATCGGGACAAATTTTTCCCTCGGACGGCGTATCGGGACAAATTTTTCTAAAAAAATCAGTTTTGAAAATCAGTTTTTTCTCCAACTTCACAAACCAATAACTTTCTGTACAGTACAAGAAATTTAGTTCTACAAAAAGGTTTTAAAGCCCTATAGGTGTTCTACAAGTCTCTTCAAACCGATTTTGAAAACTCACAACACGCTGGTCGCAAATCGGCCACAAAGTTGGAGTTTCGGGACAGTTTTTAAACCCAGAAAATCGAGTTTTTTCTCGATTTTGGAACTCATTTTTCGTCGCACATGGTGCGAATCAGCACGAACTATTTGAAGAGAATTAAAGGTGTATATGTTGGGATCATACCTGACCTAGTGGTTCGCAAAATGACGGAGTGAGGAAGGAGAAATCTATTTTCGAAGTTGGCTCTTCGCTGACAATTTCCGTACGCGGGTGGGATGCTCGTTGCGCGTTTCCCGACGATGGACGGCCGCGGGTTGGTCGACGGCGACGTCGGGGTGCACGTTGGGTTGGGGGTGACGGCTAGGGTTTGGTTTTTCTAAAAATTCCTCTCTCTTTCTCTCTCTATACAAAAATATATATATATATTATAAATATACCGTTGCATATAGGCCGTTCGGGTTACAATAGGAAACGGGGGAGCGGGTTTAGTAGCAGCAGCTGCTGCTGCTTGATTGGCGCATGTGTGCTTTTGTTTGTTTTATTTATTAATCTTTTTCTTTTCTTTTTTTCTTTTCTTTATTCTAATAACCTATATATATATATATATATATATATATATATATATATATATATATATATATATATATATATATATATAAAAAATATATATATATATATATATATATATATATATATATATATATATATATATATATATATATATATATATATATAGGGTTAATTAGTTGTACCCCCTATGGTTTGTACGTATTTTGGTAACTGTCTCCGTTGTTTAAAAAATAAAGAACACCCCCCTGGCTGCTTAATTCTTTACTCATTTTCTTCTATGCACCAGGGGGATAAAACTAATTAACTTTATAAACCATTGGGGTGTTCTTTATTTTTAAAACAACAAGAATAGTTACCAAAATACGTACAAACCATAGGGGGGTACAACTAATTAACCTTATGGTTTGTACGTATTTTGGTAACTGTTCCTGTTGTTTTAAAAATAAAGAACACCCCCCTGGTTTATAAAGTTAATTAGTTGTACCCCCCTGGTGCATAGAAGAAAATGAGTGAAAAATTAAGCAGCCAGGGGGGTGTTCGTTATTTTTGAAACAACGGGGACAATTACCAAAATATGTACAAACCACAGGGGGGTACAACTAATTAACCCAATATATATATATATATATATATATATATATATATATATATATATATATATATATATATATATATATATATATATATATATATTTTATATATATATATATATATATATATATATATATATATATATATATATATATATACACAAAAAAAAAATATATATATATATATATATACACACACACACACACACACACACACCTACATACATGCATACATACATACATACATACATACATACATACATACATGGGTTAATTAGTTGTACCCCCCTATGGTTTGTACGTATTTTGGTAACTGTTCCCGTTGTTTCAAAAATAAAGAACACCCCCCTGGCTGCTTAATTTTCCACTCATTTTCTTCTATGCACCAGGGGGGGTACAACTAATTAACTTTATAAACCAGGGGGGGTGTTCTTTATTTTTAAAACAACAGGGACAATTACCAAAATACGTACAAACCATAGGGGGGTACAACTAATTAACCCTACATACATACATACATACATACATACATATATATATACATACATACATACATACATACATACATACATACATGGGTTAATTAGTTGTACCCCCCTATGGTTTGTACGTATTTTGGTAACTGTCCCCATTATTTCAAAAATAAAGAAAACCCCCTTGGCTGTTTAATTTTCCACTCATTTTCTTCTATGAACCAGAAGGGTACAACTAATTAACTTTATAAACCAGGGGGTGTTCTTTATTTTTAAAACAGCAGGAACAGTTACCAAAATACGAACAAACCATAGGGGGGTACAACTAATTAACCCTACATACATGCATATATACACATATACGTGGGTTAATTAGTTGTACCCCCCTATGGTTTGCACATATTTTGGTAACTGTCCCTGTTGTTTTAAAAATAAAGAACACCCCCCTGGTTTATAAAGTTAATTAGTTGTACCCCCCTAGTGCATAGAAGAAAATGAGTGAAAAATTAAGCAGCCAGGAGGGTGTTCTTTATTTTTGAAACAATGGGGACAATTACCAAAATACGTACAAACCATAGGGGGGTACAACTAATTAACCCCATATACGTATATATTTATTTATATAAAATATGGTTTGTACATATTTTGGTAACTGTTCCCGTTGTTTCAAAAATAAAGAACACCCCTCTGGCTGCTTAATTTTCCACTCATTTTCTTATATGCACCAGGGGGTACAACTAATTAACTTTATAAACCAGGGGGGTGTTTATTATTTTTAAAACAACAGGGACAGTTACCAAAATACGTACAAACCATAGGGGGGTACAACTAATTAACCCTATAAAATAAACCCATAATATTTACCAATTAATATAAATATATATATTTTTACATATATATCCCATAAATGGAATATTACCTAAATATATATAAATAAAATCAGAATTTATTTATAAACAAAAACTAAATATTTTATTTTGTATATTTATCAAATATATTAAAACTTTTATAAATAAAAACTCTATCAATAAAATACCTATTTAAATATAAAAATAATAACAATAATATTTTAAATAATATTAAAATAATAAAATAATATAAATGACCATATTAGCCCTATTCAGAAAAGTGGGGGTGACAGCCGCCACCACACGCGGCCGGGAACCGCCGCCCGAACCCTGACCGCGCGCACATCAACAGCAGCAGTTGTAGGGCGAGGAGCCAACTTCGGATCACGATATCTCAACGATCGTTCGATCGTTTAACGTCCCGTAAACTCTGGTATGATCTAGATATAACCCACTTTAATCCTTGTCAATTAGGTTAAATTCTAGTGACCCAAAACTCGAGAGAAATCGAGTTGAAGTTCATCGAAAATCTGTTAAAAACAGGACACATAAATCAGTCCCAACCCCATATTTGAAGGCTAATTTCTGCCAAGCCGTAGCGATATTTAGAAATCTATTTGAAGGCAGTCCTAGACAACCTATAGGGCTCTGCAACCCAAGTTACAAAAGTTGGTTTCATCGACTACACGCCGAGAAATCGGATTCCAAAGATTGGCGAAAAATAATTTTAAAATATTAAAAATGGGTTAATTAGTTGTACCCCCTATGGTTTGTACGTATTTTGGTAACTGTCCCCGTTGTTTCAAAAATAAAGAACACCCCCATGGCTGCTTAATTTTTCACTCATTTTCTTCTATGCACCAGGGGGGTACAACTAATTAACTTTATAAATCTGGGGAGTGTTTTTTATTTTTAAAACAACAGGGACATTTATCAAAATACGTACAAACTATAGGGGGTACAACTAATTAACCCTATTAAAAATTCATGAAAAACCTTCGTTACTACGTGCGTCCTGCCAATCCTAACGACGTGATCGCGAACTGAAAGTGTCGAAAGGTGCGTAATGGCTTCGTGGACGTGTGGACTTTGACAAAATTCAAATTGGTTGCGTGTGCGCGACGAATTTGATGCATATCCGTCAAAATTCACCGTATCGGCCTCTGTACAAATATCTCAATTACTTTGTGCACGTTCGTCAGATCGAGGCAAAACTTGTGCCAACAGGACGTATCATTTTTCTGGTCATGTATGCCAAGTTTGGTCCGATTCTGAGACAGTTGACCGGATCGCCATTTTGCGGGCCCCATGATCCGACTCAACGGGCAATTTCGTGCACGGCCCGTCGGAATCCAACTTTGGACATACGGTTGGGTTCGTATCATCAAAACGAATCGTAGATATGTAGTTTGACAACTTTAGAGACTATTGACTCTGGCACGCTTTTCGGTACAAAGCGGGTCCAACGGCAGACACCGTTTTGACCCAAAATTACCGTTTTGCTCCTGTGTCCAGAATTAGACTTAAGGACATACAATTCTAGCTAATTTGAATATTTTGAAAACTTTGGTGATGTCTATTTCAGCATCTGGAGACCGTTGTATGAGTTTGACTGTTGTGGCACACTAAGTGATTTGGATTATCGGTTTCACCAGCAAAGGACCTCAGACGAGTATAGTTTATTATTTATTTTCAATATTGAGCTTTACTATACCTCATTGTTAGTCAATAGATATGTGATTTTTGTCTTTTATGTTTGTTATATTTTGTCGTGTCGGGGAGGTGAAGTACCAAGGATGTGTGATCTGACCTTATACAGTGTATACAGCGTAGACAGTGTTTCATTATTGCATTATACTGTGTAGACCGTGATTTATTATTGCTTTATACAATGTAGACAGTATTTCATTATTGCTTTATATAGTGTACACAGTATTTCATTATTGCTTTATACAGTGTAGACCGTGTACATTATACAGTGTAGATATCGTAGACCGTGTCGTGTAATTGTCTCGTGACCGATCACATATCAAAGGTACTTCAGTCAGTCGGTGAGTGTTGTCTTTGTATTTATTTACTATTTTCCTTTGTTTAGTTTTATTTGTCTTTCTGTGTTTATTTTTTAAATCATATTTTAAAGGCTAACCTCTGTTGTATAGTTATTTTCATACATTGGAACTGCATTCAGTGAATTGTACTCGTTTCTTTCCTGACTGGAAACCAATATTTTTTAGGTTAGCTGTGGCTTCACTTAGCATTGAGAGTTGCGGGTGTACTTGCAGACGAAAACCTAGAGATTAGTTAGATAGATGAGTTGTAATCATTTCAATATTTGTACGAGTTTATATTTTTCTACAAATATAAAACTTATGAATATTGTAAATTAAATTAATTTTGTGAATGAGCATTATTTGTGATTTTGAGCAATGTGGCTATACAGCGTTCTACCGTCGACACTGCGACGTAGGCTGGCTTTGACACACATTCGTATCCCGGAAAGCGGGTGCGGGTCGTGACACATTCGCTTCAGGGAATGGTTGTGATCCGGTAGGGTGGGAGTTATGATTTTTCATTAAGAGCTCATTATTTTGTTCAGCAACAAGTAGGCATAAGATCAATTGAGAATATTTTATAAAACATTTTTCACGGTACTACTGCTGCAGGATCATGTTTATGGCATGTAAAGTAGTGTATATTTTTTTCAACATATCTTCTTCAGTAACATTATCTCCGCACAATCTCATTTGAGACATAATTATGAATATTACAGAGTTATATTCATTTACCGTTTTGAAATCTTGCAACCTCGGGTGCATCCAATCATAACGAGCCTTTGGGAGTATCACACTCTTTTGATGATTATAACGTTCCTTCAAGTTTTTCCATAAAACAGCTGGGTCTTTTACTCCAAGATATTTCGATTTCAGCCCTTCTTGTAGGTGATGTCGAATGAAAATTATTGCCTTTGCTTTGTCTTGTTCGCTTGCCATATTTTTCTCTTTGATGGCATGTGCAAGGTTCTTTGCATTCAAATGGATTTCGGCCTCAAGAACCCAAGTCAAATAATTTCTTCCAAAAATATGAAGAGCAGCGAACTCAAGCTTGGTGATGTTTGCCATATGTCTGAAAAAGAAGTATTACTTTAGAATATAATACATATACTCAAATCTACAAGTTTGAGTTTTATCAATTAGGCTTTAAGCGTAACATATTTTATTTTAGCTTCAAGCCTTATATACAATATAAGGTTTGGAGATGAAACTTCAGGTTTATCTAAATACAAAGCTCTAATATATTTAACATAAATTCACAAAGTTTTGGAGTTAATAAAATTATCCAACTATCAATAAATCTTTTATGATGTTGAAATAAGTAATACAGAAGTCTGTATAACAAAGGACAAGTATTTAAGAAATAGAAGAGTGATAACTAACAAGTACAGTGAATTGGCACAGATTAATAAAGCAAGCAAATGATAAAATATTGAGCATCAGAAACTATTGATCCAATTGTAATAAAGTAATAAAGCAAATAGTAAATGAGACACTGAAAATAATTAGAGAGTTGTCATAATTGATTCTATGATGTTAATGTAGAAAATATTGATGATTCAAATGTATTGAGAAGTATAAGAATTTTAAAACAAGATGAATTGATGAATAATTTTTATCAAGCATAAAACTTATAAAGTGTCAAAGGAAAACACTGCAACAACAAAAAATTAAAAGAATGACAGAAGTTGGACTTACAATCTCCTTGAGCAAATTCGTGCTGATAACGTGTTATACTATAGAGAAGAACAAGATAGAGAATGTAGGAAAGTAATCTTTCTTCATATACATAATACTCAACTAGAATGGTCTTTTATAGACCTACAATGGAATGTCAAATGTCATAGGTTACATAAGTTATGAAACCAAGGACCATAAGTTATGGAAGACAAAAAAACCAAAAGCCATGAGTTACATAAGTTATGGACATCCATATTTACTGTTGGTGCTTTCTTTACATGGAGAGAGCTTGCTCTCAACATGCCTTGTAAATTTTAGTCCCACATCGGAAATGCACCATGAGTTATCTCAACATATATACTTGGATGTGTTGTTGAGAGATGCACATGGGGTGGTGACCCTAAGGAGGGAACCATGTGGGTGATTTTACAAGGAGGTAAGAATAAGGCTCCAAGGATTAAGCATTAATGTTTTTGTCATTCTCTTGGATTAATTCCATTTGGAGCTAAGCCCCAAAGGGGCTTAGCGACTCGGACTCGGACTCGGACTCGGGCTCATGGGCTCATGAGGCGTAATGTGGCATTTTGTTGGCGTACTTTGCACTTATCACGTCAGCAGTCATGCGGTCTTTATGCGGCTCATATGCGGCTCATGCGGCTCATGCGGCCAATGCGGCATATGCGGCCCATGCGGCCCATGCGGTCCATGCGGTCCATGCGGCCCATGCGGTCCATGCTGTCCATGCGGCCCATGCGGTCCATACGGTCCATGCGGTCCATACGGCTCATACGGTCCATGCGGCTCATGCGGTCCATGCGGCCATTAGGCTCATGCGGCCAGGTTGCTGCTGCTGCCGCATGGAGGGATCCACTGACTGTGCAGATTATAAATCAGTTATAGAAAGGCTGAATCAATGCGATTAAATCAAATCCTATCTTTGTGGGATTTGAATTAATTCAGATCCTATCTTTGTGGGATTTGAATTAGTTTCGTGGGATTTGAATTAAATCTCGTTGCTATCTTTTGGGATTTGATTCAATCTTTCCATAACTGAAGAGGCGGCTAGGGTTTCCACCCTCTCTCTATAAATACTCTCTTCTGGCCTCTTTTGTGATCACTACGAAAATTACAAGTCAGAAAAGGAGAAAGAGAGAGAGAGAGAGAGTTGCTGCCGCTATTGCAAGTCCATCCGAGGAGTCTGAACAGAGGTGACTTCGAGCGTTCCATAAGTTCTTCAACTTGCTGGTTCCTGGAAGCAGATCGTGTGGGGCGAATCTTGCTTTGAGCAACGGTGTTTTGACACCCCAGCATTGTTCTTCTTCTCATCTCTCTATAGTTTTATTGTAACTCGTTCTGTCCCAATTGCAACACGTTTGCAAGGAAGAACGAGAGATCTTCTCTTCTCTTTTACCCTCCTTCAGATTGTAATTTGGCTATTTAATTTTTTGTACCATCGTAGATCTTGAGTTTGATCACTGTAAAGTTTTGTGGGACATCTCAGATCTCGATTGCATCTATTTTTCCATCTTTGATCAAGCTCCGAGACTAACAATCTCAAAGCAAGATCCGTATAGATGGAAAACATTAATGCTTCGCTCCTCCAATCGAACTTCTGCAAGTTGGAAAAGTTCGATGGAGAGCACTATCAAGTCTGGAAGAGAAAGGTGTACCTAACTCTTTAACTAAAAGACGTTGATCATGTTCTGTTGGAGGAAGAACCCTCTGTTCCAGACACTGGATCTACTGCCGCAATCAACGCGGCTACCAAACTCCAGGCCAAGTGGAGAAGGGAAAATAGCATCTGCAGGCTTCTCATCCTGAATGCTATGGAGGACTCTCTGGCAGAATCCTACTCAAAGAAGGAACTTGCCAGAGACATATGGGAGTCTGTGGAAAATCAGTATGAAGAAGATAAGAACATGAGCAAAATATTTGTGGTTGAAAAATATCACAAATTGCTCTTTGAGGACGAAAAGTCCATGCTGCCACAGGTGAAAGAATTTCTGAAGCTGCGTCAGAAATTGGAAGACGAAAAGATGCCCCTTCCCGACAAGTTTGTCATCGGAGGGATCGTCTCAAAACTTCCTGCTGGATGGAGTACCTTCTATGCAAGGATACACAAAAAGAAGCTAGACATTAGCTTAGGAGATCTACTTCAAGAGATCCATGTTGAGGACGAGATGCGTTCCCAACAGAAGGTGGACACTCTGTCCAAACAGTTGGCTAAAGCCAATCTTGTGCAGACGAGAGATCCCAAAGGGAAGCAGACGGCTTCTCATCCCAAGAAGAAGGACTTCACTAATCTAAAAGTGAAGGATCCTTCTTTCAAGCAACAGAAGACAAAGTCCCACGTGACTTGTTACAATTGTGGCAAGAAAGGCCACTATAAGAGTGAATACAGATCTAAGCCTAAACAATCAGAGAAAGGTGAGCCTAATAAGGTTTCATTGGTTTCTAACATTGTTGCTATGATCGGACAGGTCACAACTGTGGGGGTTAACTCTGACTGGTGGATAGACACTGGAGCGACTTGCCATGTCTGTTCAGGCAAGGAATGGTTCGTCACGTACCAGCCGATATCTGAGAAGGTTGTCATGGCGAACCAGGCCCAAGCTGAAGTTCTGGGGATCGGGACCGTGGAACTGAAACTCACTTCTGGGAACACTCTGACGCTTCAAGGTGTGAAGCATGTTCCGGCGATTGCCAAGAACCTGATCTCTGGGAGCCTGCTCTGTAACGCAGGCTAGAGGGACATCAATGCTGGTCAGATGGTGATGTCCAAGAAAGGAACATACTTCGGGAAGGCTTATCAAACCGAAGGAATGTTTAAAATTTAGCTTGTTAACCAGTTTGAAGACATTAATGCAGTTGCATTTTCTGATTATTCTCTTGAGTTGTGGCATAATAGACTAGGACATGTTCATTGTAAAAGAATTAACAAAATGTCTAGTCTAGGACTTATCTCCAAATGTGGGGGTAAGGTGGAGAAGTGTGAGGTGTGTGCTCAGACGAAGATCACAAGGAAACCCTTTCATCGGGTCAATCGAAGTACAGATCTTCTGGAGTTGGTGCACTCCGATATCTGTGACTTCAACATTTCTCCACGAAGGCCGCGATGAAGTATTTCATAACCTTCATCGACGACTTCTCAAAATACGCGTTCGTCTACTTGCTCAAGTCTAAAGACGAAGCCTTCGAGAAGTTCAGAGAGTTCAGGGCCGAAGCTGAACGACAGACTGGACAACAACTCAAGAGGTTAAGAAGTGATCGAGGTGGGGAGTACAGGTCTCATGAATTCGCATCGTTCTGCAAAGAACATGGAATCATATGCGAGACTACTGCTCCATATTCTCCTCAATCCAACGGAGTAGCGGAGAGGAATAACAGAACGTTGACAGAAATGATGAACTCTATGCTGCTAACCGCGGGTCTTTCTAAATGCTACTGGGGAGAAGCTGCATTGACGGCCACTTTTATTCTAAATAGAGTACCACATGCAACTTCGGACGTAACTCCTCATGAACTCTGGTTCAAAGTCAGACCAAACTTGAATGTCATTCGAGTGTGGGGGTGTCTGGCGTATGTGAAACTCCCAGATCTGAAGATTTAGAAGCTAGGGACAAAGACTACAAAGGCGATCTTCTTGGGGTATGCCGAGAAGAGTGATGCTCGGAGATTTCTTGATATTGAGTCAAATCATATCATCGAATCTCGCGATGCTGAATACTTTGAAGACAAGTTTGCAAAAGACAAAAACATTGTTCTTTCGGACATTCCGAAAAATGATGTAGGTGCAAATGAGACTAAAATCTCATATGAGCCAGTAGTCCAAGAAGAAGCTGTTGTTGATGAAACAACTCTTGTACCAGAACTCGCAGAGCCGTCAGCTAAGCGAGCGAGGAGACCGAAAGACTTCGGAGATGACTTTGTCACCTATCATGTGGAAGCAGATCCGCTTACCTATGATGAGGCGATGAAGACCAGAGATGCTATCTTCTGGAAGGAGGCACTGAATGACGAGTTTGACTCTATCACCTCCAATAACACATGGATGTTGGTAGATCTACCTGAAGGAGAAAAGCCCATCGGATGTAAATAGATCTTCAAGAAGAAGATGAAGGCAGATGGAACTATTGACAAGTTCAAGGCCAGGCTGGTAGCCAAGGGTTTTTCTCAGAAACAGGAAATAGACTACTTTGACACTTACGCTCCAGTAGCCCGGATGACCACCATCAGGATGTTAATCGCTCTTGCAGCTATACATAAGTTGGTGATACATCAGATGGATGTAAAGACTGTATTCCTGAATGGGGAGCTGACCGAAGAGATTTACATGCAATAGCCAGATGGATTTGTCGTCAAAGGTCTTGAAGACAAAGTCTGCAAGTTGGTAAAATCATTATATGGTTTGAAGCAAGCTCCCAAGATGTGGCATGAGAAGTTTGACAAAGTTATTAGGTCAAACGGCTACAGAGTCAGCGAGACGGACAAATGTGTTTACACAAAGTTCACTGATGGAAGAGGAGTCATCGTTTGTCTGTACGTGGACGACATGCTAATCCTAGGTACGGATATAGGCTGTGTCACAGAGACAAAGAAGTTCCTCTCAACCAAGTTCAGTATGAAGGACTTGGGGGATGCAGATGTCATCTTGGGCATAAAGATCATCCGGACAGACACTGGAGTAGCGCTGTCACAATCTCACTACATTGAGAAGATGCTCACACGCTATGGGTATAAGGATCTTTCAGGGATCGATACGCCATACAGGTGTGATCAGAAGCTGAAGCCAAATTCAAGGGAAAGCGTCAGGCAGCTGGAGTATTCTAGCGTTATCGGAAGTTTGATGTACGCAACCACTGCCACAAGGCCTGACATAGCTTTTGCCGTGGGAATGCTGAGTCGGTTCACAAGCAACCCAGGGGTTGAGCACTGGAAAGCTGTGAAGCGGATGATGAGATATCTCAAGAAAACTCAGACATATGCACTGCACTACAACGGGTATCCGACAGTAGTGGAAGGCTTCAGTGATGCTAGCTGGTGCTCAGAAGTGGAGAGCGAGAGGTCCACAGGTGGATATGTCTTTTCCTTGGGTGGAGCTGCTATATCGTGGAAGTCGAAGAAGCAGACTATACTCTCTCGTTCCTCCATGGAATCTGAATTCTATGCACTTGAAACTGCAGCAGATGAAGCAGAATGGCTTCGAGAGCTCATGTATGATCTTCCAGTGGTTGGGGCTCAGATACCGGCGATATCGATATACTGTGACAACCAGGCGACTGCGGCGGTGGCATCAAATGACCTCTTCAACGGGAAGAAGAGGACTGTGCGGTTGAAGCACAGGGCAGTACACGATCTTATCAAAAGAGGTGTAATTGCAGTGATTGATGTTCGGAGTCAGGAGAACCTGGCAGATCCGTTCATGAAAGGCCTCAAGCGCCAGTTGGTCGATGACACAGCTTTTAAAATGGGCTTGAAGGCATTCTGATAGTGTGTCTTTGTAATCCTACCATAAAGTTTTATGCTATTAGTTCAAAGAGAAATCTACTAGGCATCTAACTTTTGGTTCAAAGGAGGATCACTGACTGAGAAACTATCAGGTAGCAGTGGGTACTTGTTCTCTGGAACATGAAAGGGATACGGACCCATAACCACTGTTGTCTACTATGTATTTTTTCTGCAGAAAAAACTGATCCTGTGGAAGGTTGGCTTAAACGCCTTAATGAGTTCTCAGGCAGAGTGAATGCCTGGTGTGCTTTATAGGAAGCGCGGTAGAGCAGCACTACAAGGAGTGAAACTCCATGCTACAGTGGGGTGACTCCACCATGAGGTTCCCAGGTAGGGGTAATGCCTCGGCTTTGCAAGCCAAGTCACAGCGGCGTAGCACCGCAAATAGGCAGGTAGCCTAATGCTGTATGACGTAATTAAAGAGTTATAGACAGCACTACAAAGGGGAGGATGGCCCCATGTTACAGTGGCACGACACCACGATGAGGTACCCAGGTAGGGGTAAAGCCTCGGCATTGTAAGCCATGTCTTTGCGGCATAACACCGCAAGGAAGCCTTAGGCTTCATGCTGGGTAGTTTGGCACTACAAAGAGGCTTGTGACCTCATGCTACAGTAGTATGACACTACGATGAGGTTCCCAGGTAGGGGTAATGCCTCGGCTTCAGGCCATGTCATAGCGGCGTAGCACCGCAAGGTAGCGCAAGGCTTCATGCCATATCTCTTTAATAAAGAACTCACCTATAGTGTATGGAAAGAGATATCAGGCCGTCTCTTGAGGGTAAACTTATAGACGTCCAAAATCATACACTGAAACCAGGCTGGCATAGGGCCTTTAATGTGCAGCCAGAAGCACACGTAACTACACTTTGTGAGTGGGAAGAATTATAATTGTGGTGCAGAATTCAAGGCGTAGTCCATTCTTGTATCACATTGTTATTTAACCCATACGGGAAGATTTAAGTCGTCAGCGACATCTATCCTAATGCAAAATGGACAGTTACTGTGGAGAACGCTCAACCCTGGACACATATATATGTTGTGATATGTGGGGGATTGTTGGTGCTGTCTTTACATAGAGAGAGCTTGCTCTCAACATGCCTTGTAAATTTTAGTCCCACATCGGAAATGCACCATGAGTTATCTCAACATATATACTTGGGTGTGTTGTAGAGAGATGCACATGGGGTGGTGACCCTAAGGAGGGAACCATGTGGGTGATTTTACAAGGAGGTAAGAATAAGGCTCCAAGGATTAAGCATTAATGCTTTTGTCATTCTCTTGGATTAATTCCATTTGGAGCTAAGCCCCAAAGGGGCTTAGCGACTCGGACTCGGACTCGGGCTCATGGGCTCATGAGGCGTAATGTGGCGTTTTGTTGGCGCACTTTGCACTTAGCACGTCAGCAGTCATGCGGTCTTTATGCGGCTCATATGCGGCCATGCGGCACATGCGGCACATGCGGTCCATGCGGTCCATACGGCCCATGCGGTCCATACGGCTCATGCGGTCCATGCGGCTCATGCGGTCCATGCGGCCATTAGGCTCATGCGGCCAGGCTGCTGCTGCTGCCGCATGGAGGGATCCGCTGACTGTGTAGATTACAAATCAGTTATAGAAAGGCTGAATCAATGCAATTAAATCAGATCCTATCTTTGTGGGATTTGAATTAATTCAGATCCTATCTTTGTGAGATTTGAATTAGTTTAGTGGGATTTGAATTAAATCTCGTTGCTATCTTTTGGGATTTGATTCAATCTTTTCATAACTGAAGAGGCGGCTAGGGTTTCCACCCTCTCTCTATAAATACTCTCTTCTGACCTCCTTTGTGATCACTACGAAAATTACAAGTCAGAAAAGGAGAAAGAGAGAGAGAGAGAGTTGCTGCCGCCATTGCAAGTCCATCCGAGGAGTCTGAACAGAGGTGACTTCGAGCGTTCCACAAGTTCTTCAACTTGCTGGTTCCTGGAAGCAGATCGTGTGGGGCGAATCTTGCTTTGAGCAACGGTGTTTTGACACCCCAGCATTGTTCTTCTTCTCATCTCTCTCTAGTTTTACTGTAACTCGTTCTGTCCCAATTGCAACACGTTTGTAAGGAAGAACGAGAGATCTTCTCTTCTCTTTTTCCCTCCTTCAGATTGTAATTTGGCTATTTGATTTTTTGTACCATCGTAGATCTTGAGTTTGATCACTGCAAAGTTTTGTGGGACATCTCAGATCTCGATTGCATCTGTTTTTCCATCTTTGATCAAGCTCCGGGACTAACATTTACAACATAACCAATCTTAATAAGGTCAAAGCGACGAATGCATAATAGTAAATTATCTAACACTACTTTTTTATGAATAGTCCGGTCCTAACTAGAGTTTAGCCGCACGACCATTTGCAAATGCAAGTCCTGCACAAAGCTCAAAACATCAGAAAATTTTAAAAAATTTAATCTTTACATATATCAATTTTTTAACTTTTATTCCACTTATTAATATGAATTTGTACTTATATTCTACTTTTTTATTTTATTAGAATTACATCCCACTTTTTGTACCGAAAAATATTTTACGTGACAAAACGAATATTTTTCGTGACAAAAAATGGAATGTAAGTCTAATAAAATTGAAAAGTGAGAATATTTTAATAAGTGGGATGAAAGTCAAAAACTTTCTAATATAAAATGGATGTCGTTATTGGCACTGCTAAAATATCATTATGCACTCCTCTTTAATTTTTTTAACATTCAAATTTCAAATTTATTCCTGTATTCAAGGGCGTACCTAGGTAGAGGGCTGGGGTGGGCTCCAGCTCACTCTAATTTTTTTTTTCATGTATGATTTTTTCTTTGAATTTTTTTTTATGTGAGTAGTCTATATCTAACCCACCCTAACATACTTTAGCCCACCCCAACTTGAGTTTCTGGTTCCGCCCTTGCCTGTATTAACACTATTAGCACTCCTAAAATGTCATCCTGCACTCATCCTTCCATGCATGCACAAATTAATGTCATATAATGCATGGGTATATTTGAAATAGAATGACAGAAAATTAAAGAGTAGTGCATGATGACATTTTAGGAGTGTAAATGACAACATCCTATAAAAATTCAATTTTTAGATTTACCTTGTGACGTAAGAAGAAGATTTTTTTTTTCTTATAGTGGCTACAGAAAATTTGTTCCTATGATACAAATTTTAATGAAAATTGCATACAAGATAATAAGTTTTGAAAATTTTGGAACGACAATACTTTCCCCCAGACCATCTAGCGGAAATTGGATACGTACAATTTTCGTTAGTCTGTCTGGCAAAAATAGAATGTTTGGATTTTTTTTGATTGGTTTTATTTGGTTTAGTCTGTTTTGGTTTGATTTTTTTATCTTTTAGTTTGATTTGGTTTAATCTTTTAGTTTGGTTTAATCTATTAGTTAATATGTTATTATTTATACTATAGATAATAACAAAACATATTAGTTATTTTTTATGTAATAGTTATATATAACTAATAAATTTTGTTATTATCTATATTAGTTAATATATTTTATATATATATATATATATATATATATATATATATATATATATATATATATATATATATATATATATATATATAACTAATAAATTTTGTTTTATATATATATATATATATATATATATTTTTATATATATTTATATATATATATATATATATATATATATATATATATATATATATATATATATATATATATATATATATATATATATATATATATATTTATATATATATATATATATATATATATATATATATTTTTTTTTTTTTCTTTATATATATATATATATATATATATATATATATATATATATATATATATATATATATATATATATATATATATATAGTTTGTGTGTGTGTGTGAGTGTGTATAAACAAATTAATATACAAATCAATATAGACAATAACAGACTAAGATATTAGTATATAAAAAAAATATCAATAAAAATAAATATATACAAATAAATGTATACCAAATTAGTTTGTATAAAATCTCCTAACACAGATAAAATCTCCTAACACAACCATTAGGAATGAGAGACATATGTAGCATGACAAGGCATACAATTAGGTCAATGGACCTTTATTCTTCTAATCCATTTATTTCAGTTCTGTTGCTTATTTCTGTTGGAAATACGGTGTGATCCGAATCAGAGTTGGCATACGAGGTACAATATTGAATTGGGTCCATATGTCTTAAAAGAAAATTTTTATGATCCCATCGTCTATCTGATGTGGAACTAAATTATCAACTCCATTGTCACTCCTTTTGAGCGCTTAACCGAAAAGAAGATACAATCTTAGCACCGTTCCCGTTAGCCGAACAATCTTAGCACCGTTGCTACCTTTTGTTCGTTCCTGGCAGCCGGACAACCTTAGCACTCATGTTACATTTTTTCGTTGCCGCCAGCCGAGCATCCAGGAAATCCAACATATTGTCATCTCGATCCGCTCGACTAAAGAACAAAACTGATATGTCCATTCGCACCACCATTGTGTGCCAACCACAACGTCTTGCTCCACTTCGGACGTGTCAACCCACATTTTAAAGTCAATCCGTGTAGCTGCGTATGCTCCTAACTCCACCTTAAGAAGAGAGTCCGCATGAACGTTCAACACCATCTATTTTGAACCAATTAGAGCCGTCCAAACCAGCCCGTAATCTTGGACTCTGATACCATTTGTTGGAAATGCGGTGTGACACGAACCGGAGTTGGTCCATGAGGTACGATATTGAATTGGATCCATATGGCTTAAAAAAAATCTCATGATCCCATCGTCTACCCGATGTGGAATGTGGGACTAAATTACCAACTTTATTGTTACGCCCTTTTGAGCGCTCAACCGAAAAAGAGATACAATATAATAATTTGTTCTCAATAATTTTTCATAAAATACACCACATGCAAGCTGTACTTACGATTTATAGTGTACTACTCTCAGTTGGTCACAGACAAGCTTGGCATAAGCGACTTTTTGGGTATAAAAATTATAGTAATGTCCTTCACTAAAAAAAAGAGTTCAGAAATTTGCATACACAACATCAAAGTTTAGTAAAATTACTGTAACAGAATAAAAATTTAAAAATTACTCTTAGAGATCCAAACGTCCAATGGATGGGCCATGTCCAGTGTACCGTAAGGTGTGTTTGGACACCTTCAGGGAGCATGCAGTTCATTGTAAGGAGCTTCCAAGTTCCAAATACATGCATGATCTTGTCACGGATGTTCTTTTTGAATGGACTTAGGCGTGCAGGGATTTCTGCAAAAAAAGAGACAGTTGTGAATTTCTTGTCTGATCCGCAGGAGGAAAGATCGACACTCAGACCGACAAATGTTCTGGTTTACGGGTGGATAAAGGGGGAAAACATGCATGTGTGGACCTAATAGGAGTTTCTTCACTAGTGGGCTTGGGGAGCGGAGATTTTACTGTGGGACAAGCTGCTCTCAAAGCGATCTCAGCCAAAGTGTCCAAATACGAGAAAGCGTGCACCGACAATCAACACATTTTCTTCCCATTCGCATTTGACACGTTTAGTTTTCTAGCACCAAACGATGTGGAACTTCTTAAGAGAGTCCAAAAGGTTATGCACAGTAATATTATGTCTTCCAGGTCTATGGATGTAGTATTTAAGAGGATTATTTTTGCCATCCAAAAAAGACTGACGGTGCAGCTTGTTGTTCGCTTGCCATCTGTTTCGGTGTAATCTTTCTTTTATATATCATATTTACAGTTTGAAAAAAAAATAAATCAGAATGATGTATTCATACTAAAAAGAGCTTTGCTATGCCTACAACCAATGCTTACAACCCTCCTACAATCTGCCACGTGTCGGACTTCGATTGGAGGAGGGGAGTAAGTGGTGGGGTCGGGTGGAGCCCATGTAGCAGGGGGGGTGTGAGAGGTGGTGGGACCCATATGTAAGGGGTGGGTGAGTGAGGTTGTAAGAAGGTTGTAAGAGTTTGGTAGTAAACTTAGCATTATTGTACTAAAAAATACCATACTCCGTTCTAATGGACGATGGTGATCAATCTAAATCATCTTTCTTTGGTGTGGTACGTGGAATGAAAAATGGTGACCGAGTTATGATGTGTTCTCTACCTCCATTTTTTTCTTTTCAACACAAAGATGGAACACCTCATCCCATTGATGTTTTATGTCTCAATATCTTCCTCACAAAGATGACATCACAAACTTCCTCGATTATGGTTTTCTGTGTCAATCGTGTGATCATTTCTAACCATACGATGCTACTTCCTGGGTATAGTAGGGATTGCATAAGGATAGGATGACTTGATTTTGCATTATTGGCACATCAACTTTTCACAGTTCGATTTTGGCTTCACAACGTCATAAATTGTTCTTTTGAAACACCTTTTATCAATTTTAAAGTACATAAAATATACTTTAAAAACATATCTTGCAATAAAGAAGCGCAATTCAAATACTTATATTGTCAGATATTTTTTTGAAGTGGTCACAATGTGCTTCAAAATTGACGAAATGTATTTCAAAAGAACAATTTTATATAATTTGTTTGCCAAAATAGGATAGTAAAAAGTTTAAACTGCCTTATTTGGAATATCATTAGAATAATTTAGCCTATTTTAAAATAATAATTGGTTACATTCTAGTTACATGTTCAAACTTGACTCAAGAATTATGTCATAAATAAAAGGCTTAATTGCTAATTGCTACCCTCAACTATCACACTTTTTCAAGTTGCTACCCTAAACTTTTTTTCGTGACAGATTGATACCTCAACTATTATTAGACGACTTAGTACCCTAACGACGTTAACAGCGTAGATAAAAAGACGAAAAAGCCCTTGTTAAAGATCCTGTACGAATAGAATAGGATCGGTTTAATTAGATATTTCTAAAGAAAGAAGGCTTCTCTCTCTCTCATTTGATCTCTCTCTCATTTGATCTTCACCCGGTCCCAAAGAAGGTGAAATCTCTACACATTCCTCATGCCTTCTCCATCTCTAAGCTTTTGATCTTAGGGTTTTAATTAATTTTGTGATTTAGGATTTTTGACGTTTTTCTAAATTAGGTTTTTTCGAGCTATGTACGTTTGTAATCCACAATTTTCGTGTTAATATTTTGATGCATGCATGACTTTCGATTTTTAGGGTTTTGATTTTTGATTCTCTGACTTAGGGTTTTTTCGACATATGAAGTCAATTTAGGGTTTATATTGAGTAATCTATAATGCACGTGTGTGTCTGCAAAGTATGAAGTCAATTTAGGGCTTACTATGTGTATTGATTCTCTGACTTTGGATTTTCTTACGGTTTTTCTGAGTAACCCATAATGCACGTGTGTTGTTTGTTGTAATGTATAGAAAGGTTGTCGGGACCACATGTGCTCACTGTATGTGGTGGGCACATGATACAGTATTTCTTCATTGTGTGGGGGACCATTGTGTGGGGGACCATTGTGTGGGGGACCATGGTGCTCTTTTCTTTGTGTAAACAATACATAGTAAGCAATACATCAAGTATGATTCTTACCTCTCTTTACTGTGCAGATGATATGGTCTATAAGACTACACCATGGTGGTCATTTTTCTACAAGTACATGTTGGAGATATGTTGGTGGTACGGAGAACACTTGTAACATTGACTTGGATAGAATGTCTCTTCAAGAAATATTCGGTTGGTTGAGAGAATTAGGGTACAATTGTCCTTGTAGAATATTCCATATAAGCAAGTCCAAGAAATGTCTTATGCTTTTGGACACAGATGAGAAAGTGTTGGAGTTGTTCAACAGTAGGAACACTGACAACAAAACTGAAGAGATTGTGGATATATATGTTGAACATCTTGATGGTCAAAACAACGAGCTCCCTGAAACGACGGACCCAAGTCATATTGAGCAGCTTGACGGATACATTGCCACACAAGGGTCAAGAGTCATGTGCACAGAAACTGAAGCTGTTGGTGAAAGTGGTATGAATATACATTGCTATTATTTATTTGTGTGTTGTTTTACATTGGAGCCTTTTACATTTATTGATTTAACTATTTTCTATCTTAGGGAATAATGAAGAGAATGAAGATGGGGATGATGACTATGTGAATGAAGAAGATGGTGGTGAAGATGAAGATGTGGGTGATGGTGACTATATGAATGAAGAAGGAAGTGAAGAAACTGAAGAGAGTGAAGAAAGTGATAAAAGATCCGATGCGGAAGATGAAGATGATGCACACATTAGAGAAAATATAGAGAATTGCGAGGTAGCAGAATTTGTTGAAAGTGAGTATGAGGACTCCGATGATATCAGAAGCATTTATGAAGATGATGAAGTTGGACAGTCTAGGCCCAAGTTTCCAGAGTTCAACGAAGTAAGGGACTTGAAAGAGCCATCATTTATTGTGGGAATGGAGTTTCAAAGTTCAAGTGACTTTAGAAGATTAGTGAGGGAAGATGCAATTAAGAGAGGGTATGACATCTCATGGAAGAAGAATGAAGGAAGAAGAATATGTGTAGAGTGCAAAAAAAAGTGTGGCTTTAGACTCTATGGCTCAATGAATTCTGATGGTACCAGGTGGCAGTTGAAAAGTTTGCAAGCAAGCCACAATTGCTCAAGGGTGTTGGTGAATACCCAGATGACTGCATTTTGGTTGGCGAAGAAATATTTGGAGGTCTTCAGAAGTAGTCCTACATGGAATGTTGAAGAGTTCAGAAGTGATGTAAATAGGAAGTTCTCAGTTGAAATCTCTAGAGCTAAAGCCTACAGAGCAAAGAGAAAAGCAATGAATATCATAGAGGGATGTTACAAGCAACAATATGGATTGTTGAGAGACTATGCGGCAGTCATATTCCAAAAGAATCCAGGTAGTGTTGTGAAGATAAGGACACAAAGGACATCATTGGAAGAACCCAACATCTTCGATGGGATTTTCATTGCCTACAATGCACAAATAAAAGGTTTCAAGAGTGGTTGTAGAAAGGTTATTGGGGTTGATGGAACTCATTTGAAGGGGCCTGCAGGAGGGATTCTACTAACTGCTGTTGCTAGAGATCCCAACAACCAAATGTTTCCTATAGCCATGGCAGTAGTAGCCCAAGAATGCCATGATACATGGAGTTGGTTTCTCCAATGTTTGCTTCATGCTATTGGAAGCCAGTCGGAGAACAATTGGCATTTCATAAGTGATAGGCAAAAGGTATACTTCTACATTCAGATTCCCTTTATGTTTAGACTTAGTAATGTATCATATTTTTGTTGGAAGAGAGATTCCCTTTATGTTTAGACTTAGTAATTCATACATTTGTATAAATTCATACTTTTGTGTAATGTCCCAGTAATCTGTATGTTTTCTCCTGTGAGTTCCTCTTTAATGTCTTATACTTTTATGTTTTCTCCTGGCTATAAATTCCCTTTTATGAATTCATACTTTTATGTTTAGCTACTGAAATCTGTATGTTTTCTCCTGTGAGTTCCTCTTTAATGTCTCATACTTCTGTATCTTTTCTGAAATCTGTATGTTTCTGAAATCTGTATAGTTCATTTCATTTCATTTCAGTTCCTCTAAATCTGTTTAGTTTTAGGTTTGTTTAACTACATTTTAGTTGGACTTAATACGTTGTACTTGTACATTGCAGGGCCTTATTGAGGCTTTCAAACAGATTATGCCCGAGGACCATCATAGGTATTGTGTTAGGCACCTTCATGCAAACTTCAGGGATAGTGGCTACAGAGGGGGCAAGCGAAGAAACATGTTGTGGAATATTGCAAGAGCTCACACTATGGAGCAGGAGAACAAACAAGCATGGACGTGGTTGACAAAGTTGAATAAAGTGCAATGGTGCAGGGCATTCTTCTTTGAGTACTTGAAATATGATCAATTGACAAACAACATATCTGAAGCTTTTAACAGGTACATTTTATTACCAAGAGAAAAGCCAATCCTTACAATGTTGGAGATGATAAGAAGATTGCTAATGAAAAGATTTCAATCGAAAAGAGAGAATATAGAAAGATTGAGCAATAACTTGTTGTGTCCAAACATACAAAAGAAGTTGGATGAGAGGAAGGCCAAATCTAGAGGATGTACAGTAACATATGCAGGAAATGAGTCAAGTTTTGAAGTTTCACATGAGAGTGAAATTTACACTTTGAACACAAATAGTAGGATATGTGACTGCAAAGTATGGCAACTTTCTGGAATCCCTTGTTTGCATGCAATAGCAGCAATACACCATCTCAGGAAAGAAGCAGAAAGTTATGTTGATGAATGCTATCACATTAGTACTTGGAAGAAGTGCTATTCTGAGATGATTTTTCCAATACCAGATAGCCGATTCTGGCCTCCTGGCGTAGGTGATCCTATATGTGCACCACTATTTGTTAAAAAAAGACCAGGACGTCCAAAGAAGGCAAGAAACAAGAAGAATGATGAACCTCCCCCCAAAAATAGATATGCAATGACGAGAACTGGAGTTGTAATAAAATGTTCTAAATGCCAGCAAACAGGCCACAACAAGAGGAAGTGTCAGAATGCACCTGTTGATCCTGTAAAGAAGGTACATTTATGTTCAGACTTTAGGTACATTTAGATACATTTATGTTCAGTCCTATATGTACATTACAGTTCAGTCTTTAGATGATTTACAGTTCAGTCTTCTGGAGTCCTATATGTACATTAGATGATTTACAGTTCAGTCTTCTTTACATGATTTACAGTTCAGTCTTTAGATGATTTACAGTTCAGTCTTCTGGAGTCCTATATGTTCAGTCCTATATTTACAGTTCAGTCTTCTAAATGGCAGCAAACAGGCCACAAGAAGTGGAAGTGTCAGCAAACAGTTAGGGAGGGTGAAAATGAAGTTAGGGAGGGTAGCAATGAACATGAAGTTGAGCAACAAACAAGTAGAGAATCATCATCAACAACTAGAGGAAGGGGGAGAATAAAGAGGTTGGTTAATAGGTCACCACCTGGAAAGAGAATGTTACCAAAATTCGTGCCAAAAAGAGGGATTAATGTAATAGCTGCTTCAAGTCAGGTATGGGTATCAACATATACCTACTATAATATGTGACTGTCATGTTATCCTCAACTAATGTATGGGTATCAATACATAGAAAACACATGGAGTTCAACCCACAATGTTCACCCAATCACAAGCAGGGCAGCAATCTGGAGTTCTACCCACTGCATCAAAGAATCCCTCTACTGTTATGTAAATATAAGTGCACTAACCTATTTTGTTAAATCTCCAAACTTATTTTACAGCAAATAGGAGTTTGTAAATTACATTGCACTAACCTATTTTCTTCTCTTTTTCCCAGGAAAGTCAGGTGGATGCCATGACTTTTGATGGTGGCAGGACTTTGCTAACAAGTTGGAAGATAACAGTTTTTTGATGGTGGCAGGACTTTGCTAACAACATTTTGTGTGTTCATTTCTATCAAACTTTGATGGTGGCAGGACTTTGATAACAGTTGGATGATGACAGTTTTTTGATGGTGGCAGGACTTTGCTAACAGCATTTTGTATGTTCATTTGTATCAAACTTTGATGGTGGCAGGACTTTGATAACAGTTGGATGATGACAGTTTTTTGATGGTGGCAGGACTTTGCTAACAGCATTTTGTATGTTTATTTGTATCAAACTTTGGATATGATATCAGTTTATTTGTATAAAACGTATGTATGTTTCTTATTTGAATCAAACTTTCGATATCATTTTGTGCTATGAATTGTATGAATTGTATGTTTCTTCTGTATGCTTCTTATTTGTATCAAACTTTGGATATCAGTTTGTGCTATTAAGGTCTTATTTGTATGTTTCTTTGGATATCAGTTTACTGAAAGGTATGGTCTTATTTGTATCAAATGTTCGATATCACTTTGATGTCAGTTTATTTGTACCAAAGTAGACTACAGAATGTCAGTTCATTGAATGTTGGATATCACTTTGGATATCAAACTACAGTATGCTTCTTATTTGTATCAAATGTTGGATATCACTTTGGATATCAGTTCTGTATCAAATGTTGGATATCACTTTGGATATCAGTTCTGTATCAAACGTCTGTATGTTTCTTATATGAATGGCAGTTCATTGAATGAAATGCTACTGATTTGAATGGTCTAATGATATCAGTTCCTCACTTAGTAAAGCTTCATTTTTATTAGCACAATCCACATCAGAACAAATATCAGCAACACATCGTTTTCATTAGAATCATGTCTTAGTTAGGGATTCATACATAAAATCCAATCCACATCAGAATAACTACAACAGTTCTCATGAACTTTTCAAAAAGAACCGTCCTAATCAACTAAACAACCGTCACTGCAAGTATAACGACAAATACAAGTATAACAACAACAAAAGTCCCGAGAATGAAAGGCCGGGAACTGTGCATTTCTTTCATACGAATTTGTGCCTCCAGATCTAATATTTTCTCCTTCATCTCCATGTTCTCTCTTTGTAATCTTAGGATGAATTTTCGAGCTTCAACGGGAAACTCCTCATCTTTCCACTCAAAAAAATTACATATTCTCGAAGATTTGTAGTTACCACATCCCCAAAATCGACGTCCAGCATTTTGTGTCTTCACACAAGTTGTGAGATGAGTCTCGATTTGGCAAAAACAACTCCTCCATTCCTCTTCGACCTTCTTGGAAGAGTAGGTGCTGCTGGTTGAGATCACTGACATCGCAAAACTATAAACTGCATATACGAATTGAGATTAGATGAGAGAATATGTAGAAAGAAAATATACTAAAAAAAATTAGTAGAAAAAAACTGAAAGAGAATGGACTAGGGCATATAGAAATTGAGAGAAGATTAGACATTATGTACGAAGAAAGTAGACTACATAAATTAGGAGAAAAATTTGAAAGGAAATGGAATAGAGCTGAGGCTAGGGCATCACCGGGCGGATGGGGAAAATTTTTGGTAACTTTGACAAAATTTTTCTTTCTTGAAAGAGAATGAGCTTTTAAAACAATTGCTAAGGGCTATTCTCGTCCAAAAAAATCAACTTTTTTGAGCACAGACGGAAAAACTAACCCCGGGGCAACGGAGGGTATCAACTTGAATATATTGAATAGTTGAGGTATCAATCTGTCACGAAAAAAAGTTTAGGGTAGCAACTTGAAAAAGTGTGATAGTTGAGGGTAGCAATTAGCAATTAAGCCTAAATAAAATAAAATCTTATATAAAACATAACTAATAATCTATAACTTATTAACACTTTAATTAGAAAATAAATTTTGGTTTTTCTTAATCATACATCAACTTGAACGCAACTCCAAAATAAAACGAAACAATTATACCAATCCAAAACATGTAAATAAATAAATAATCTATGAACGTAATTAAATGATAAACTGATTCAGAACCTAAATAGCAAAATCATCACAAAACCTTGCAACCTCATTCTCTTCTTCATGTGCAAATAGAGTAGTGGCAAATGAACCATGACTCATAAGTTATAATGCAACGAAGAAACATCAAAGATAGAAACTATAAATAGAAGTTCATTAAAAAAATTATAGCTATGAATTTCCAAATTGTTAATGGTTCAATGAGAGTGGGTTAATATATATAGTTCTGGCATAATATATCAGTTGGATTTTCGTTTTGGGTTTCATTTTTCATTTGGTCGCAAAAGCCCAAAAATAAATAAAAATAAAGGTCCCACCGAGACTTGAACTCGGGTTACTGGATTCAGAGTCCAATGTCCTAACCACTAGACCATGGGACCAGCTCATGACAGAGGTGAGCAATCACTTTATTATATTAAATTGTTCAAATGTAGGTTCCCATTTTAGTGTTCTTACTGAGCCTTCTTTGTAAAGTTACATATATTAAATACATTCATCTTTAACAGTTTATTTTAAATTACTACCGTACACTATTTTTAAGCAAATTGTTATTATGTATACTAGTATATATGCACATGTATTGCACGTATTGAAAGGAGCAAACAATAGTTTATTGAAAGAGCAAGCAACAATTCCTTAATTTTATTATAGGTGAAAATATAATAGGTGGGAGCTTGAAAGTTGGGAGAAACTAAATGATGGGAATATAAAATATTTCTCTCGTCTCTTGGACTCCTCCGCCTACTTGCATGCATGCTTTGTATATCTTTACTTTATTAACTATCATTTTTCAAGCTGTCTACTTTGCATGCGTGCATACTTTTCATACATATTTAATTATTGTTTTTAATTATTGAAGGACAGTGAAGGGTGTTTTTGAATTTTATTTTTTTACGGTAAAGTTTACTTTTGATATTATATAGTAGAATAGATAGTTTTTATAGGGTTAATTAGTTGTACCCCCCTATGGTTTGTACGTATTTTGGTAACTGTTCCTGTTGTTTTAAAAATAAAGAACACCCCCCTGGTTTATAAAGTTAATTAGTTGTACCCCCCTGGTACATAGAAGGAAATGAGTGAAAAATTAAGCAGCCAGGGGGGTGTTCTTTATTTTTGAAACAACGAGGACAGTTACCAAAATATGTACAAACCATAGGGGGGTACAACTAATTAACCCGTTTTTATATGAACTTCTACTCTTAGCCTCTTATCTTCTCATAGATCCTAGCACCAACATCAAAACCTATAAATAAAAAAAATCCTAGGGTTACTCATGAGTTACTAATTTTTAGAACTCGTTAATAAACACCGTAAGGACATAAACAGAAAAAATAGGAAGTCTAAATAGAAAAATAAGTCTACGTGAACCATACTGGGAGTTCTTATTTTGAGTTCCCATTTCAGTTTTTGTAATAGAACTATTCCAATATCTCTAGCTTCTTTTGAAAAAAAAAATGTAGTATATTGATTCTTTTGTATTATCGATATGTGAGGTTACATGACAGGCTAAAAACAAAAATGCTATTTAGCTTTCAAAATATTTGGGTGATGCCATCTTCCATTATGTGACATATGACATACTTGCTGATATGGCAAAATTTAATATTAAAATTAAAATTAATACTAAATTAATATTAAATTAACGTGATAATTTGTTAGTCCCGGGACTTGATCAAAGATGGTAAAACAGATGCAACAGAGATCTACGATGATACAAAACCAAATAACCCGATTACAATATGGAGGAGGAAAATAGAGAAGAGAAGATCTCTCGTTTTTCCTTGCAAACGTGTTGCAATTGGGACAGAACGAGGTACAATAATCTAGAGAAAGATGAGAAGAAGAAAAATGCTGGGGTGTCAAAACACCGTTGCTCAAAGCAAGATTCGCCCCACACGAATTGCTTCCAGGAACCAGCAAGTTGAAGAACTTGTGGAATGCTCGAAGTCACCTCTGTTCTGACTCCTCGGATGGACTTGCAATGGCGGCAGCAGCTCTCTCTCTCTTTCTCCTTTTCTGACTTATAATTTCGTAGTGCCCACAAAGGAGGCCAGAAGATAGTATATATAGAGAGAGGGTGGAAACCCTAGACGCCTCTTCAGTTAAGGAAAGATTGAATCAAATCCCAAAAAGATAGCAACAAGATTAATTCAAATCCCACAAAGATAGCAACGAAATTAATTCAAATCCCACAAAGATAGGATCTGAATTAATCGCATTGAATCAGTCTTTCCATAACTGACTTGTAGTCTGCACAGTCAGCGGAACCCTCCATGCGGCAGCAGCAGCAGCCTGGCCGCATGAGCCTCATGGCCGCATGGACCGCATGGGCCGTATGGCCGCATATGAGCCGCATAAAGACCGCATGACTGCTGACGTGCTAAGTGCGCCAACAAAATGCCACATTACGCCTCATGAGCCCATGAGCCCGAGCCCGAGTCGCTAAGCCCCTTTGGGGCTTAGCTCCAAATGGAATTAATCCAAGAGAATGACAAAAGCATTAATGCTTAATCCTTGGAGCCTTATTCTTACCTCCTAGTAAAATCACCCACATGGTTCCCTCCTTAGGGTCACCACCCCATGTGCATCTCTCAACAACACACCCAAGTATATATGTTGAGATAACTCATGGTGCATTTCCGATGTGGGACTAAAATTTTACAAGGCATGTTGAGAGCTAGCTCTCTCCATGTAAAGAAAGCACCAACATAATTAACATTAAGATTAACCTTAAATTAAAATTAACCTTAATATTAAAATTAATATTAATATTAGAATTAATATTAATATCAATATTAACATTAACATTAATATTAACATTAAGATTAAGATTAATATTAATATTAACATTAACATTAACATTAACATTAATATTAATATTAACATTAACATTAAAAAAATTGGATAATTAATTTTTTGGGTTAAAATTTGCCACGTCAGCTGCCATATCAGATGTCACATAATGGGAGATGGCACCACCCAAATATTTTGGGAGCCAAATAGCATAATTGGGCTAAAAAATATTTTGAAGCATTTTCTACGTCTATTCATATACTTTATAGTTTACATTTATTTGTATTGAGTTTATTTTTGGATGAAGCATCAGATGAAATCCGACATGTCTGTGTTAGTCATATCATCGGAACTGAATGCGGCTATCTTCGTCCCATATATGCACAAAATAACTAACTTAAGAAAGAAAAAAAAATCCACATGACACAAAATTATAATTAACTATTTTTGTTACAGTTAGTTATAACTACTAGATATGATTGTGCCAACTATAGAGATAACTATCTTTTAGAGATCTCATTGTCATCTCTGGTAACCAACTTGGTTTCGTATATAAAACTAGCAGCATACCCATTGTAGGGATATACTTGTTGATATCCTTAAACAAATTAGGCTTTTATTCTTCTTCCTACTCTTCTTCTACATAAGTCCTAAGAACTCTCTCTTTTTCGACTTTTTTAACTACAATATATTATCAGTACGAAGCTCTGCCGCGAAGGTTCACGATCCACCACCATCCTCGAAAGTAACGAATAAGTATAACCTAAAAAAATTATCATCTAACCTTCTTTGTTTTCTTAACATAGAGAGATTTTTTCCTCTAAATAATAGATTTTTCGGGATTAATCAACAGACAATGGCTATCAACAGATCCTTCGGGATCAACCAGCCAATAATGGCTAAATCGACCAACAATGTCAACAATATCGCAGTTTGCCAGAAGCGAACTCGCGGAAGGCTTTAAAAGTTTAGCATAAGCAAACTCATTCAGCGAATAGAGCAACATGGCATAATAGAGCAACTACATGTAATACAGTTGTGGCACGACATTAGAACTTAGTCATGTGGAACCTAGGCAAGCAAGACTTAGCCACGCAGAACTTAGCCCAATAGAGAGCATATCTTTGCACAACCTAATTTAACAAAAGTGTCCCATGGAACATACCTGTGTAACTTAGTCCTACGGAACCTAGTCTCGTGGAACATAGCCCAGTAAAGTACAATTTTGCAGAACCTAGCCCAATAGAACTTAGTCCTACGCAATAAGATCCATTATTTGTAAGTCGAGTTGTTCTTTTGGCCTAAGAATTGTTACAATCTCACTATAAATTATCAATAAAGAGAATCGTTTTCATATATTACATGCCTATCAACTTTTCTGCTTATTTTTCGTTGTAACGATTTTGATTCTTAGATTGTTTTATCAATTGTATTTGTTCTTGCCTTGTACAAGTATAATTTAAACTTGTACAACATGACGTCTATAAACGAGTTTTGGTTTTACGAAACCAATACGTGATAACTTGCGTTGTCGTAACGTACAAAAATTGGTCCTCAAAGAAAAATGTGAATCTACGTATAAAAATGGGTCCTCATATAAAGAAGCGAATCAATGTCAATTACTGTTCGCTATCGATTATTCGCTATTTAAAGCCCTTGATGTCATGTCCTGATCCCGCATGACCGAAATTTGTCACTAGACGTGATGCCGTACAAGCCTAAATTGTACTTGTACAATGCAGAAACAAAACACAGTTGATAGCATATCTTAAAGATAAGTCAATGTAGCAAAAATAAACAAAAATATCGATTGACATAAGATATATAAAAGACCATTATCATAATTTATAGCAAAACTACAACGATGTTAGGCCAAAGGACAACTCGATTACAAATATTGAATCCCAATACTACAACGATGCCACAAGATTTACAACTCACGCAACAAATACAACCAACAATGTTCCATACATTATGTCCTTTATAAACAAAAGACATCATTTCCAGGCAAACAACTTCAAGCGCCAACCGAGCTCTAATGCCTTAGTATGTCTAAGCAGCTTTCCGTACTTGTGGGATTAGCACATTGGGAATGCACTAGTAAGTGACCCTAAACAAACTCACATAAAACCAACACGTTGATTAAGTAAGTGCATGCAATATTATGTCATATTTCTAATCTTACCTAAAGAACAATTAATAATTCATAAGCATCCATGTGTATATATGTCACGACCCGTATCCTGTTTAGGGGCACGAGAACGTGGGTACGTCCAGCCTACGCCGCAGTGTCGGCGGTAGAATGCTGTATATGTCGTCTACAATATCTATCAACTAACTATATGAATCATATAACCTGTCATCTCCGCACGGAGGTATAATATGATATCTCAACTATATAATCTCAATCACAACTCTAAGCAAGATAGAGCACGATATAGAATCAGATAAAAGGAAGAAACTGAATAAATAGTAGAGTTATCACATCACGCAAGTTTAGGTGTCCAACACAAATAAATACATATCCTGAATATAAAATCTCAACTAACATTCGAAACAATCCGATACAAACTGAAAGCTATAAATACTAGACTATAATAGGCACTCTCTACTGAGCTAGATCCTCCTCAGGCTCCTGCGTACCACCCTCGTAGGTCCCTTAGAAAGTAGGACAGTCATCTATATCATCTATAATATTTGTCAACATATCCAGTCAGGATGGAACGTGCACATCTCATCTAGAAATTCCAAGTAAATGACAAGGACTATAAAACAGTTATAGACAGTTATATTGATGAATATGGTAAGATAGACAGAAATATGTGAGAACACATAATGGAAAAGAACTACTATATCAAGATAGAATAATGTAATGGTAAGCTATAATAGACAATGTGTTTTGGAATACTAGTTGGATATGTGATCGGCCTGGGATATTCAATGATTTACACTAAGGAAAGCTAGCTCAAACATACGTGCAATGTATGCTTAGCTAGTAGTCGATGATTTACACTATTAGCCGATAGTTCTTGATCACATATCTAACTAGTATTACTCCCGCCCCGACTGATACGATGGATCTAACCATGACACGTTACTAGTCAATGTTAACCAATATTTATCCAATGTTATACAATACCAACGAGAACTGTATTCGATACTAATAATATCCAATGTTATCCAATACCGACAAGAATAGATTCCGATACCATCGCGATGAGTTAAGGTAACATCTCATGACTGAAGATCCAATAATAATACTAATCCGTGAACCATCGTGCCAAGAATCATAGTAGACATCAAATAGAACTAACTAGAACTGAAATACAGTAATCACCAAGTAAATGAAAGAACTATCAGAGAATGTACTCGCTAATATCCTGAGCGACTGATGTATACAGATGTCCGAACTGGAGCCACAATGTCCTATTTAGAGCATTACAGGTTATAATGTATTCAATTTGAAATGATAGAAATTTACAATGCAATCTATATATTTCTAAGTCAATCTAGGTCAAAGTCAACTCTTAGTCAACTCTGGTCCACCTTGGGTCAAACTAGGAGTCAAGGTTAAGCTTCTAGGATTTTGGTCAAACTTAGATTAGTGGTTAACATATATGATACTTAGGATATATTAATATATATACATACCATATATATCCTTACCCATATAGTACCACCATAACACATATATATAGATATCATATATCAAGTATATACATATCCTCAATATGAACCATAACCTATATCTATATACTCTCATAATATATATAGATACTATATAACCCAAAAATATATATACATATCTATATAACCCTTCCACAATCTAACATCACCTATTCAAACTCAAACACTTAGACACTAACCCACTAACACTAGGATACCATATCAACCTTGGTCATATTGGCATTTCAATACCAATACTTTAACTTGGATAAACTTATACCTTACCTTGATATCTTAATACCTTACCTTGGTACCTTGATACCATACCTTGGTTATAAGGTAAACTAATCATTTATCTTGAAGGTAAAGGTAATTCATATTTACTTTAAGATACTAACTTGGTATCATGAGATACCAAGACACCCCTCAAATATCTAATTAACTAATTATCTAATGTACTAACATAACATCTTAACTAATATCTAACATATATAGAGACTAACTTTCTAACATACCAATATCTAGAACTAACATAACCTACTAACATATCAATATCTAACATACTAGATATCTAACATCAAACTATCTAACAACATATCAAATATCTAACAAAATACTAACCTCTACTATCTAACTAACGCTCATACTAACAAATATTACCTAACAATAGTATATATATATATATATATATATATATATATATATATATATATATATATATATATATATATATATATATATATATATATATACTCGACAACCTATGATACCTACATTCACTTAATATCCATAATACATAGGCTCATAGGTTACACAAAATGCCTATATCGTATAGTCATTCTTCTACTTAAAATCAATACTGTAACAAATAAGCTTTCACTAAATTCTAAGATTAAATTATGTTGTAGCCCTTCGTATTAGCTTTTCAAAACTTCAAATGGATCACATTTTCGTGTCCGGAAGCTTCCGAAATCACGAAAATACCGAAACACGTTCGTATTTCGTACATCTGACACTCAAATAGTTCTACATAAAGTTTTAGAATGTATTTGACCTATTAATATATATATTTGGAAAGCTAATTTCGATACGGTTCTTTTAGAAAAAAATGGAAGATTAATCGGAGTCCTAAGCTAAAAATTATGATATTTCTAAGTTGCTATGGCTACTAAAAACGTGGATGAATATTATGACGGGGTATTTGGACAAAAAACACATCTCACTCTCCACACCACTCAAGACACACATCAAACCACACTTCCCTCTCCTTTAACACAAGCACACCACTAACAACATATCCACACACATCTAAATATATAAAATATATCTAACATACCTATTATATATATACAAAAAGTCCATTATATAAAGAGACACTAAAATGACAAGTTGAGGCTAAAAGTATGACATGTAGACTAAACCACTTAGATTTAACCATGGGTATCCAAATAAAACTCATTCTAACCATCCTAACTAACATCAATCCATCCTCTAACATGTCTAAAACTGAAATTAAAACATAATTAAACCAAACACATGAGGTGTCCTAATTTGAGATCTAATAAGTAGAACACAAGACAAAATTCTAACTTGCTTTAGAGAGCTCCAAATGACCTCAAACTTGAATCTAAAGGGGTACATGCATGGAGGGTGGATCCTATGGATTCAAAACTAACTAATATGCATAGGAAAACAATTTAAAGGGTTGGATTTACCTATTGGAAGTGGAATCCCAACGATACTCTCAAGGACGGCTCCGATACGAAGATTCTTCCAAAATGGACACTCCTTCTTGTACTTTGCTCCAAATCTTTGCTAGCACCCTCCCTTGGTATTATGAGAAGGTTGGATGGAAGTTTTGATAAAGGGATGTAAGGATTTGGAGATCAAATCAAAGAGGAAAGCTCTCTAATTTGGGGACGAACACTTTGTGGAGGAAAAGAGGCAAGATGGAATAAAATAAAAGGAAGAAAGGCTAACCTACCTATAGTGGCTGCCATCGTTGTCCTATTTGGGCCTTGGAGGAAAGTCCAATAAGGCCCCTACTAATCCTCCTTGGTTAATTTTAAGTTAGGTTCAAGTTTGGGATCAAAAGGGTTAAGTTTAAGCCTCTAACTTAACAAATCTAACGAGTGGGACTAGTCTTAATTTACTAACTTAATTAGTGGAATTTGTGGGCCATGACTAACTAATCTTGGGGTCCCATCTAGAGTCTAAGCTACCCGGATCACTAACACAAGTCGGAACGAAATAAAAATCGAATCCGACTTAACAAATCCCATAAAATCAATATTAAAATATAAAAATTTCCAAAATATTAAAATATAAAAAATGACTAAAATTATAATACATCAATTTAAATATTATTAAAATAATCTAAAATTTACCAATTAATCAAAATTCTAAATAATTCAAAAGTCACAAAATGACCAAAATACCCTTAGCCTAAAAAGTGGTAATTAGCTAATATAATCACATGTATTAGGCCTCCAAGGTCATGGTTAGTCTCTAGGCTAAACAGTTCTAAGGTTACACTAGCAAAACATCAAAATCATAATGTACTAATTTAAATAGTTTTAAATTAATTAAAATTCACCATATATTATTATTATTAATATTAAATGATAAATTTTTACAAAAGTTCAAAATTATCCTTATTTTAGAAAAGTTGTGGTTATAATATAAGCATAAAAGTGTCACTCAGCAAAGAAGACGTTACCCAAATACTCATCATCCTTCCATGTCATAACAATGATATCATTCACAATACATAAATATGTCACAAGTGTGTTTCTGCATAAGACATTCACTAGACTTTATAAAATATAAATAAATATGTCAAGTGACTGTTCCTGGATCAAGTTACTAGGCTTGCAAGCAGATAACATTAGCATGCATCATAACTATATGAAGGTCACCAACACCACAAGCCATCTTGGACTATTTTCTCGTAAGACGATGATCCTTTGCGTACAGGTTGTTACGACCTGCTCCCGAACAATCGGGTACGAATCGAGTCATGTCTGGCCTACACTGTCATTGACAACGGTAGTCAGCCATCTAGTGTAATCATCATAAATAACAGTGTATACTCATCACAGTGTCTATCACGATATAACTACTAATACAAAAACTTTCACGACTCGCACCCAGTGAAGGGCACGAGACCGTGGGTACGTCCAGCCTACGCCGTAGTGTCGACGATAGATTGCTGTCCTAGGTCTCAACAACAACTATAACACAAAAGTGCACCTAGGCACAAAAGTGCAGCGAGGTTCGCTTCATGCGAAGGACACTTCCGTAGGTCGAAGCGGTGAAGCATTGGGCACGTGCCTAGCAGTCAGATTTCTTTTTATAAAAGCCAAAGCCTTGAGGCCCAAGACCCATTAGGACATGTTAACTCGTTAATTAAGTCAGGATTTGGGTTTAGTTTGGATTTGGGTTTGTGTGAAACCCAGTTTATGATTTGTAATATATTTATTATTATTATTATAACATTACTACTATTATTATTATATTATGGGTTTAAAAATTAATTTTAAAATTAATAATTTGGTTTTTTGTTGCTGACCTGACCCGAGCTTGGACCAGCTTTCCGAAACCCAGACCCGACATAAACCTATTCTCTTTATTTAAAATCCTGATTACTTTTAAAAAAATAATTCTTAACCTATTGGCCTGGTCACCCACGACCAGGCCATTCACGTCCTATTCCACTTATTCTTTTTTTCCTCTCCCTACTTTCACTCACCCCTACATATTATTTTCTCCACTCCCCTTATTAACACACACCAACACCAGCACCAACTTCACCTCCCCCACGTTCAATCCTCTGTCCCACATCAAAACACAACACCACCATCATCTCTCTCTCACTCTCAAAAGAAAACCCACTCTTTTCCTCACCCCTCTCCAAACTTCAGCCGCGTCCAGAGCCGCTCGCCCCAATCCGCGACTCTGCGGCCCCGCCTCCGTACGACCTCGACCCCCTCGCAGCCGACCCGAGCGCGCCCCGACGCTCCACCGCCAGCCGGCCCCGGTGCACCCCCGCTCGGTGCCTCCCCGCGTGAGCTCCGGCTCGTCCAGCCGCGCACTACCCGAGCCCGGTGCCCCTTTCCAGTCGCTGCCGCCCCCGGCAGCCCCGATCTGCGCGTGCGTAGCCCCGTCCCGAGTGGCCGGTACCTGCGTGTGATTTCGGCGTGGTTCGATTCTGATTCCGAGTTTGTTTCCGCGGATTCGCGTGTCCCGAGTCCGAGGCAACCCTTCGGATTCCGTCGATTTGGGTAATTTTTGGTTAATCACAGTAGTTCGTCCCTCCCGTAATTGTCTATGATGAATTAGTCCCCGATCCCTTTTCGGGAATTCGAATTTTGTTACGTTTTTGGTTTCCGAAAGTTCGAAACCATCTGATTGTTATGTTCTGTGGTACTTTGATATTTTTGGTTCTGTGAATAGTTTGTTGGTTTCGGTTTTCCGAAAACTCTTCGAAAAGAGTTATGTAGGTTCGGATTGGAATTTTTGGTTTTGGAAATATTCTGTTGGTTTGGTTTGGATTTTTTCGAAAAACTTTCGGAAAAGTCCTGTTGGTTTCTGTGAGGCTTTCCGAGATGGTTTCGAAATTTCTGAATTCGTTTTGGGTTTTCCGAATTAATTTGGGAAAATGTTTTGTGAATATTTTACAGGTAAATTTTGGGTTTTCCTGGTTTGGAAGTTGAATTCTGGGTGTTCCCTGGTTTGGGACTTTTTATAAATGGGTTTATGGCACACTTCCCAGTTTTGGGTTATCCCGAAAATAGAGGAAGTGCTGCCGGATTTTTCTATAAAATTTAATTATATAATTTTAAAATGGTTTTCGGAAAATAGTATTATTTTGAATTTTGGGCGACAACCGTATTGGTCAATGGGCCCTGGCTAAGTGCAAACGAAACCGGTTTCGTCCGAACGTTGAGGCATTAGCCTATATGATGATTGGACCAATATCTGAGACTCGCTATTAAATTTATTTTAATTATTATCTTTTTTATAATTAAATTGTAGGATAATTTTATAACTAACAAACGTTTCTTATTATTTTAATTTATGTAAAATAATTTGTAAGGGCATAAGCCCAGCTTTTTTATTTCTTTCTCTATGGCCTATAAATATTGTAGTGTAGTTTTTCTTTTATTTTTTGGTTTTGCTGGTTTTTAGCGTAGACGCATAAAACTAAAATAAATAATATTTTTTTTGATATAGAAAAATTAATAAGATTTCTCTCACATTAAAATTTATAAGTTTGTAATATTTAAAACAACGATCACGTTTTCTCATTAAACAAGATATTTAGTTTTATATGTATAATTACGAAAATATAAAGTTTTAACTAATTAAATTGGTAACTACGAGTTTTTCCAAAATAAAAAGTTAAATTGATCTTTTCCTCGTAATTAATTACAACGCACCCGATAATCGATTTGTTTGTGATTGTGTAAATAAATATTAAAATTTGACTAGGACAAACTTAGAGATTACAATTAGCATAGTTAGCATGGTAACTCTGGATTCTGAGTCAAATTTCTCGAATGTAGGATTTCGAGGACGAGTCTAAATCCCATCTCGAAGTCTTCAACCCTTCAAGTCCAGTCCAATTTGAGGCAAGTACATTTTGTATTAGTTTATAATTATTTAATAATTGTTTTACTGCAAGTTTAAACCACGACGCAACACGAAATTCTCTCTGAGAGCACTAACTGATTGACTGTTGGGTACTGGAGGAATAGTGTAATGATTATGACCACATCCAAAGTAATAACTTAGAACTGTATTAGCTTACCCCTCATACACATGGGGATAAGCCATATCGTATCAATAGGATACAACTGTACAACCCAAGTCGGTCATATTTATTGCCTATTCAAATCACACTGTTTAACTGCTAGAAAACTGTTTACTTCAAATTGTTTAAAAGTGCATGATTCTATTATTATTTTAATTGTCAAATTAGCATAAATTGTACTTTGCTCCCTCCTGACTGGAGATACATTTTTAGAGGATATTGAGAATGCTGAGCTGTTAATCAACAGCTATTATGACTCGGTTCTGTACCCCGTGGTGTTGCTAGAGTCCCCTTTGGGGGATGCAGGACCTGAGGCCGATGAGCCGAATGCTTAGCTAGACTTTCCTGTTTTCAGTTTGGTTGTTGTTTTGGAAATTTTTTTTGTTATTTGAATTCAGTATTTAATTCAGTTCATTTATTTCCAGTTGTATTAATTTTAATATTTAATGAAGTTTTAAATTTCCGAATATTGAGTTGTGACAATTATAGATGTTGTTGTGGTTACCTGTTGATGGAATAACTTACTGCCGCCGTCTCAACAACGGTGCAGGCTGGGCATGATCCGGTTCGGCCCAATTATTTAGGATCGGGTCATGACAGTTTGATAGAATAAGATTCACTCTCACAAAATCTAACCTAATTTCCAAAAAGAATTCCCTACAAACATATATTCCTATCGCCACCCGCCGCCATTTCTCTTGCGTCGTTGATTGCCTTGAATCCCTCACACTCGACTCCTCGACACCCTTTCACTGTCGAATCCCTCCTACCACCAACACCCGCATCTTCCTTATCCTCTTCGACTACCTCCCAATGACAGTCCTCAGATGGAAATACTCATTTTGGCCAGTGTTCTAAAAATTGACCTAGGCGGCGCTTAGGCGCTAGACGGCCGCCGGATGCACCGAAAAGGCCTGGCACCCTATTCTAAAATTTTAAAAAATTGAAAAAAAACTTACCAGTGGCGGTGTCTCTGGTAGTGGTGGTGGTGGTGGTGGTTGTCACGCCCCGATCTCACAGAGTCCTTTCGTCCTTACTTCTGACTCTGTGAGACCATTCGTTCTCGCTTGGGCGTGATGCCGTGCAAGCCTAAGTTGCGCTTGCACAAGGCCAAGACCTGTAACAAGATAAGATAGACAAATATCGACAACAGCACATCAGAACATAAAGCAGATATTTGAAGTAGCAGCGGACATTATTGAACCCAAGGTAGCAGAAACAAATTCTCTTTATTGATTTCATTTGAACAGATTACAAGGTCTCAATTCTATCTGGTACAATGCTTACATTCCCTCAGAAATTTATAGATTATAATGATCCCATTCCATACATTACATCTCTTTATATATAAATCCAACTCTTTGCAACATATATCCTTCTCTTGGCATCTCTTCTGATTTCTGGCTCCTGAGGATGAGGTTCGGGCTATCGCTTCGGACTATCCTTCTCGATGCATCTTGCACATGCGTGCAAACTGATGATGGGTCAGTATATCAGCATACTGGTGATTGTGAACAAAGGGCTATATTTTGTCTGAAATGATCACTAATTTATTTAGTGAAAAAATATTTCTTGTGATATGATCTTGCTACTTTTGCCTACGTTCATTTCATGCACATATTCAGAGTCAGATTACATCTTTTGAAAACATCTTTGAAAAGTCACAGTTTATTTTATTTCTTTCAAGCATACAAGGGACTAGTCATTCTTATGGAGTGCGCAGCATGTTTCATGAGCCATAATCATTTCTCTTATTCAAGACATTCTCTTAATAACAAGCACGATTATCAGATATTTTCTTTGAACGGGATATAGCAATTCTTTGCAACAGGTTATTCTTTTTTAAGCAACTCATGTTCAGGAAACTTAGCAACAAACGTATCACTGTTCAGTAATTCTTACCATAGCCGACGGTCTATCCCTGCATAAGACAATGATTAGCATAAGCATAACATAACCAACATTCTTATTTTACTGTTCGTCTCTGCATCGTTAGCTCTTTGCAAAATTGTTATCGACACATGCAGACTCGATTGGCAGCTATGACTCTCCGGTTCAGCTCTGCACCAAGCAACACTTATCTATATGATGGTCCATGGGTATTCCATGATTAGCTGCTGTGGCTCATGGGTTCAGCTCGTCGCTAAGGACTCAAATATCGGCTACCCTTTTAACATGAGGCCTCATTACCTCAGGTTGCTCTTAATCTCTTATAGGTCGAGTGGTTTTAGGCACCTCCAGATACCACCCAAGAGATGAATTTTTACCCTGTGCACAAGTTGTCTGAGACTAACGCATGCTCTAGCAGTTCTATCAGATAAAACAGATTTTGATCAGATCTTCCAGATATACGATAAGTTCATTTCATACCTTAGCAGATGTATGACACGTTCATTTTGTGCCTTAACAAATGTACAACACGTTCATTTCTTGCCTTAACAGATGTACGACACGTTCATTTCGTGTCTTTCTTTATTTCAGATCACATAGCTAATAGTTTCTCTCTTTTCTTATCAAGTATGACAATGAGTCATATTCAGAACAAATATCTAAATTAGCCTGGCATTACCTCAATTGATTTAACATATCAAAAGTTTATTTCTTTTTATCCCGCAATAATCTTTTTTCAGCATACAAGTTTTTTTTTCTTGTTCTTAGCATGGCAACATGTGGATTCTCTTATAAGCATACTCAATGATTACCATCTTGTTATTAGCAATAGCATTCATTTGAAAAATCAGGTTCTTATTAGGCGTAAGCGAATCATAAAATGCGTCTTTGTCCACTCATCCAGATCAATCGTCTTCTGTTGCAGAGCCAGTAATATGATCTTTCTGTTTATCTAGTGCCTTCACAGAACATGACACTACAGTGGTGCTTCTCCTGACGAGGACAGAGGTGGTAGTGGTGGTGGTGCTACTGCTGCTTCTGACGGCGGCGGCAGTGGTGGTATAGTGGAGTTGGGAGATGAGCGTCTGACCAATCGGCTCGGACACCAGATCGCTCGTGCCCGCCCAAACAACGATCATGCTCGCCCTAAATGGAATGGCTCTCTTAGTTACGCTATGCCCCGACCCGAGTCCCTACATCTGCTTTTATCCGCCCGTAATTCGCTTTCTTTACCAACACAACATTAGGGCCTTCCTCTTCATTCTATGCTGACCTTGGCCGGGGCTGGCTTTTTGGGAATCCCGTTCCCACCGCGCTCATGGCCCAGCTGGCCTACCAACGGTAGTGGGAATTCTTCCGTTCCCTGGTAAAAAAGGGGTTGGTTGGATGCAGGATCTACTCCACGAGATTTCACAAATAGCGATTGGATCCATTGGAATGAATTATTGTTTTGATTTGATTGTCCCTGTGTATTTACATGGGCATGTGGTAATGCTTTCATTTTGATGGACCAACCCCGGCCAGTCCATAAACAAGTACTAATGAGGACATGAAAACTACTATACTCAAAAAAGAAATAGAATGTCTAGACAAAAATGGAATTAGGGCTATACGGACTTGAACCGTAGTAGAGGAGAGGAGAGGAGAGGATAAGGAGAGGGAGGGGGGAGGGGGAGGGGGAGCGGGAGAGGGAGAGGGGAGAGGGGAGAGGGGAAAGGAAAGGAAAAGAAAGAAAAAGGAAAAGGAAAAGATTTTTTTTTTTGAACTGATGGTACGCTCGAACAGTGGACCTCCCCCACCTCCCAACCCATTACTTATACCCAACATGCTAACCAACTTCATATATATATATATATATATATATATATATATATATATATATATATATATATATATATATATATAGATTAGTTCGGCGTCTAGGTGCCCTAGGCGCTAGGCGGGCCATTGGTGCACCATCCCCGCGTAGCAATTTTTAGAACACTGGATTTGGCTTATCCCAACGACAAAACTTGAGTTAGCAAATATATGCTAAATGGCCAAAATGTTATTAATACCAACATATTTTGAAGACATGTAAAGAAACAAAGTAATATAACTAGTATGACATAAATATACATGTTTTATACTTTGTATGTGCTTTTTCCTACCATGGAGCGCGCCTTGCTTTGCACCTATGCTCCAAGGACCTTAGCACCTGGGTGCACTTTTCACCTTTGACAACTAGGCTTGTGGCTATAAAAGGGGTAGACGTTTCATATTCTCCTCATGACCAAAAGTTATAACCGTTATTATTATAGTGAGGCTTTCCAACTTCCATTCTCTTTGCTCCACTCTTCCAAAGAAAAAAAAGTTCATAATTCCATAATGTCTCACTTGCTACTAAAGAATTTTGGCTCAAAAAAGTTCACCTTCTATGTCCCCCACCTCAAAGGTCCACATTTGGCAAATGACTTCTCGAGTATCGTCACTTTTGACTTCAGCTCATTAAGTCCTTCTATTATGGTCTTCAACTATTCGTATAACGTTGGACATTCTTCTGCAAATTTGTAATCTCCCCACCGTGGGTCCCAAGTTTGTCCTCGACACGGGCCACGACTCTTGTATTGCTCTCAAAACAATGTCATAGAGGTAAAAAGATCACTTTTCAACCCATGATAAACTCTTCCAAGATAGTATGACTGATTCATGTCCTCCATTTGCATTTGCATTTCCACGTCCGTAATGCCCCTTTTCTAACCACTCACACGACCTCCAAATTGTCAAGGGCACGCTCCACTGTTAGCTCCTTGCTCTTATCGTCCCTCCTAGCTGTCTTCTCCTTGAGCAATGTTGCACAATCTTGGATGTCGACGTGGCGACGATCGACCTTCACTCTAATACTTTTTATTACACCTCAGCCCTTACGGAATACGTCCTTCATTCTCGAAGACTCATGCAAGCCTTATCCGAACCCCCCCACCAACAAATATATTTAATATATAGAAATTCACTTGGCATATAATTAGAAAAGATAGATTTTTTTCTTTTTAAAATTTATTAAAAATAATTGACCTAGAAAATAAGAGAAATGTAGTGATATAATAGATTATGCCTAGTGTCAAAAATTTAGTGGCCGGACTCACCATTCACTATTGCCACGTGGTGAGGCCGGACCACCCAATAATTTCTCGAGGGAGGGGGGGTGGAGGGGCATGATAATACGATACAGGTCACTTTAATCTAATAACTATTGTCATTTGCCTTAATCCAATATCATAACTATTAACTAGTAGATCTGCTCCCTACCGTTAATAACCTCGACCACCCAGTATCCCTAAGGCCTCGTTTGGTTCGCGGAATCATCGGGTTGAGAAAGAAAAGTGATTACTTTGCTATGTTTGGATGCCAAATGAATTGACGAGGAAATGAAAGTGATTCCCAATGGAAGAAAAATTTGAGAGGAAAGTGATTCCATCCATCAAGCAAGGAATTACTTTCCCACATTGAAGTATTCACTTTCCATTCCAAATTCCTTGGCATTTCTGAACATTGGAAGGAAAAATCAATAAGAATTGTAATTTCCCAAAGGAAAGAAAATGCCAAGGAATTAATTTTCTTTTCCTTCCATTTCGCGATGAGGCATGACAACAGCACAAGCCCAAACCCAGCTACAATTACCTAGTGAATATACATTCTATTCATATCCACCTCCCATTTATAAGGTCAGGATCCAAATATAATTTATTGGATTAGAGTAAGGGGTTGAGAGAAAGGCGACCTTATTCTGACATATTATACAACTCTCTAATCATTTGTAGTAGAAATTTAGGATGGTTCAAGCAATTACAACATTTTTGAAGAAAGATTGTCAGTTACAAGCAGTATGACTGCAAAAATTTATATGTAACAAAATTCAAATAACATCTAAGAATGTAAATATGCAGTGGCATAACTAAGTAAAAACTAAATGAACTGTAAAAGAAATGAAAAATCAGCAGCATACAGGTTCAGAATTTGTTTGTGGAAAGCCTCAAGCCTTGACTTGAGAACTGCAGCTATCTTTTCTTCTGGCAAGAGGTTATCTTCAAGGGCCAGCCCTCTTATTGCTCATCTTGCAGCCACCAAGGGCACTCCTCCATCCAGTGCAAGAGATCCGCGCCCCCTCTTGGTCATGCTCCGGTTGAAGGTCCTACGGCCCCCCCTCTGGCACCAGCTCTTTGATCCCCCCTCATCAGGCTTTAGCACCCTAACCTCAACCTCCAGTGGACCAAGCGTCGCTTGCTTCTTCCTCGGGCACGTCTGCCTCCGATGCACTCGGAGAAACCTCCCGCCCTATCAGTCGCATTAGATCCCACCACGGGGAAAAATGCAACTTTATTGGCAACTCAGGAGGCGATCAGATTCTTGAGGCATGTATAGCGACACAAGAAACTCCCTCTCTCCCCAGTATCCCTGAAGTTGACCAGTCCCGCCATTCGAAAGAAGATCCATCTGATGCCAATTCAGACGGTGCCATCACCCTCGCCAACTACTGGTCCATCTTGGAGGAACCAGAAGAACCTTCATCCCCCCCAAGTGCTTCTCCTATCCCCTACCCCCTTACTGTTAGATCCTCCTAGATCTACCCCCTTGAACCCGTCCTCCTCTGTCTCTTCCTCCTCTCGGCCCTAATCTCCTCCCCCATCCTTCCCTTCCTCGGAGGTGCTCCAAGAAGGCGAAAGACCAAGTTCCAGGCATGCTAGGGATGTCCCTCAGATCTGCCTCGAAGAAGACCCCTCCCAACCATCCGATGAAGAGCTTCATGTTCTGGAACTGTAGGGGGATCGCAGGGCACACCACTGTAAATAGAATCAAACTTCTCACCAAGTCGCACCAGATTTCGATTATAGCCATCATCGAGGCCAAGGTCTCGGAGCTCCAAATCAACAAGTACAGAGTTATGTTGGGCTTTCAACAAGTATTCAGAAATGGCAAGGATATTTGGTTTTTCGTTGGCCAGGAAGCGACCTCCCGCCTAGTCTCTGCCACGGATCAAGAGGTCACCCTCGAAGTTCATCCTTTTCATTCTCTTCCCCATTCTTCATCTTGGTGCTTCATGGCCACGTTAGTAAGATCCAAAGACGGGGCCTATGGGAAACATTGCTCTCTCTCAACCTAGCGGGTTTGCCTTGGCTCATTAAAGGCGACTTCAACGCCATCTCCTCCGCTTCCGAGCGTATTGGAAGACTTCCAGTGGACGCTTGTTCCATCTTCGAATTCAATAAGTTCATCCTCAACGCCATATTATCTCCGACTGCGTTCTTCGACCCATCCCACACATGGACAAATGATCGGACCGGTAGTCATAACCAACAATCGAGGCATGACAGGGTCCTGACGAACCACCACTGGCTCCTCCGGACGCAACACAATCACGTTCGCCATCTTAGTCGACTGGACTCGGACCACTGCCCCCTCCTCTTGGAGTTCTCCCTCGGCGAGAATTCCAATCAAAGAGCATTCAAATTCTAAAATTTTTGGATCTAATACCCCCTATTCCTTGACACTATCCAGAGAGATTGGCAGGATGATTTCCACCCCAATTCGCTGATCCGGTTAGTCAACAAACTCTACGACACCATCAGGGTGCTCGTCGTATGGAGCCGGAGCTCCTTTGGCAATATATTCTGGGCGGTGTGGGACGCGGAGTCCTCGGCGGCCCGGGCCGAGGCTACATTCTAGAGGCCCGGAGGGCCTTCAATGCACCCTACACACAGAATTAGAGTTTTGGTATCAAAAAGCTAGGTTACGGTGGTACGTCGATGGCGACTGTAACTGTCACGTCACAATTTCGTAGAATCGATAGTCATTCCCCGGACGTGATACCGTGCGAACTTAACTTGCGATCGCACAAGGCATAGTCATAAGGTAATCCGAAACACAACATTTAAGAGAGTAAGCGCAGACAAATTAAACAACATATTGAGACGGGAAAACTTTTTATTTTATTGATAATAGATATTATTTAAAGACTCTATTACAATCGTGCCGTGCGGACTTTACAACATGACTCGATTATAAAAAGAGTGCTGATGAGATAGACGTTCCATACATACATCCCTCATTTACAACAAAAGTATTCCGGCCACCTGGATGCGAGGAATATCGAGACATGTTCCTTGGACTTGCATAGAGTCTTCAAAAGTTCAACGGCGAGGTCTTCGATGCGCGCTCAAAGCTTCAAAAGCACGAACGTCGTCTAGCTAGTTGGTGTGTTCTTCCTAATTTCTGGCACCTGCAAAGAGCGAGGGTCAGTACGATCACATGTACTGGCAAGTGGCTAATTAAACCCAATCTCTGTATTTGGTTCAAGCAGTTTTATAAAACATGTTAACTATTTTTTTGATCTTTCTAATCATCCTGATTGATTTGCATGTTAACATGTTTTGAGGCAAGCATATAAAATTATATACATTGAGCAGTTATCATAATCATCCTGTGTCACGTGTGTTAGTTCAAGCAGTAAAGGGGTATAAAGGTCACTGGCAATGTCAAGCCATGATGGACTATAGCTGGGTTAGACGGTGACCCTTTTGCGACGGATAGCGAGCCCTGTACGAACGTTCTCGAATCACCCATGCCGATTCATGGCTGTCGCTTGCTATACTCGTTCCTCCCGAGCCGAATCGGTTCTTTGGCCTAGACAATCGTTTGAGGAAACTACGTTTTATGCATAAGTTGTCCAATGACCGTTTTTGTAGATTCATGAAATATTCTATTTTTTTACTAGAACCTTTAATTACAGATTCATAAAATATTTTTTCTTTTTACTAGAACCTTTAACTTTCGCTTTTGGTGTGAAACTGATCCTTTTTTGAACTTAGTCATTTATGCACTTTAGCCGTATCGTTGTGATAAACGTTAATCGAATCATTCTTTGGCTTGCATAGGCTAAGTAAATAAGGCATAAGAAAGCAAGCATCAGTTTTTTATGTAAAGCAGTTTGATAGCAAGTGTTTCATGAATAATTGTGCCATGATTTCATTGATTCTATACTATGGTGACAAGCATTGTTTTTGTGTTTCATATTTGATTCTGAAATAGAGGGTCGAGGCGAAGAAGGTCAGCCACTCACCTTAGTCTTTACTTCAGGCGAGGGACTGGTTGGCTGCGCTTAGACGTCGCCTACGCGATCACCTACAATCACATAAGTAACTGATTAGAATAGTGCACTATTCAAGGAGTTCGATACGAATGCGAAGTTCGAAAATGCAAGGCATAAAAACTATCAAAAATATTCACAAAAACCAAAGCCAAATCAAGTACGGCATGAAAACCAAAGCAACAGGACGTCTCTCCCAACTCAGCCGCAGAGCCAATCCTTCAGGCGCAACCCGCTGAATATGAGACTTGATTCCAAAGAAGCCATTCCATAACAAAAAAAGGATCTTAATTCAATCATTCCTGTTCGACCGATTCAACCGATCCTGATCTATCGATCCAGACTGAATCGGTAGCGACATTGTTCCTTTTTTGCGTACCCCGTGGACGAAAGTAGGACACGATGTAGGAACATGGCACTACAGTAACTCAAATTTATTCCATACCTATGTCCAGATAAAGCGGGCCAACTTTTTATTCACCAGGTGGCAGACCACAACGGGAGCGTCCTTTCCTCCTCTGCTCACATTGGTAAGGCAACATGTCGCTTCTTTAACGTTCTCTTCACGAAAGCTTCTGTCTTCCCTGACCCCGATCTTCTATCGAGTATCCTGTAGATGGTCCCTAAAGATGCTGACTTCGAGCTCTGCTGCTCTATTTCTGAAGCCGAACTATCATCCACCCACCTTGATCTTGACCCGGATAGTGCCGCAGGACCGAATGGCTTCAACGGTCGCTTCTTTTGTTCCTGTTGGTTGTTCATCAAGGTGGACTTGGTGGAGGCGGGGGACGCCTTCCTAAAGGGGCTTCACTATCTGAAGGCTATTGTCAACACGCTGCTCGTCCTTATTCCTATGTGCTCTAACCCTGTGACATTCTCCGACTACAGGCCTATTAGCCTATGCATTTTTTTCAACAAGCTTATATCAAAAGTTCTATCATCGCATAAGGTAACGCTCCTCCCGACGTTGATTTCGGAGGAACAAAGCAGTTTTGTAAAGAATCGAGTCATCACCGATAATATCCTACTAGCGCAAGAGCTGATCTCTAGCATGAATGAATCGAACCGAGGGAGGGGACATTGCTATTAAGCTCGACATGCAGAAGGCTTACAACTGCCTGGACTGCCAATATTTGATATAGGTGCTCAAGCGTATGGGCTTCTCGGAAAGGTGGATCAACGTCCTCTGGTGAGCCTTTAATGACGTATGGCTGTCCTCTATCATCAACATAGAGGCCATGAAAGCTTTCAAACTTCTTGGGGCATTCTTCAAGGTGACCCTCTTTCCTCCGCCTCTTTATTTTGGCAACGGAGATGCTGAGTCGTAACCCGGTGTCGCAAAGCAAAAGCAGAAGGCCCCTGCATATCATGCAATGAACGGTTGCCCCATTATCTCGCACCTTGCATTTGTCAATGACATCGTTATTTTTGCCAACGGTGATCAACGGATTATGCAGCAAATTAGCGGGTTTCTATCCAAATACGAGAGGGCGTCGGTGTTTCAACACAAAAAGAGTCCGGGAAGAGTATGATCTTTTGTATTATTGTAAAAAAAGGAGTACAATAAGGATTTTAAACAAAATTTTGAGTATAGTATTGATCTAGGGATTGGGGCGATGAAGATTAAGTCTACTTCGACTTCTTTGCTCCGTTGATGACCTGATGCAGAAATTGTTGAAGCTTGGTGGTTGACGAACTCTCAATTGCAAGAAAACTTTATCACTGAAAGTTCTCTCTTTCTCTCTAAAAGTTCTTAGAAAGAAGCTGTAATCTCTTCTTATGCTTGTGCTCCTTATGTCTGTGTGTTGTCCTTCTGTGCGAGGAAGAAACTGTCCTCTATTTATAGCCTTTCTTCACTAGATGTAGCTCCCCTTCCCAGAATTTTTAAAATATTTTATTATTATTTATATTATTTAAATGGTGATTTTAGAAATTTTAGAAATGATTATTTAGTTAATTATTATGATAGATGATTTTATTCATGGTTAGAAATTGGAGTACAAGATGACTGGAAAGTATGGCACGGATAGTGCAGTGGCGTGCTTTGGCTAGTGTATTAGCCATGCCAGGGAAGACCAAGCCGTAGTGATGTCCTAACTAAGAAAACCAGGCCAAGTTGCGACTTAAACTTTATAAATAGTTTAATGTTTCATTATTAATATTATTTGACGTTTAAGTGACCCGGTCGTACCGAACTAGTCAAACTGGACCCGAACTGAATCCAAGCCCATGTAGTCATGTAGTGTGACCAAATACGACCTTGTAGACATGTTTGGAAAATGCAAACATTTTGTATATATTTTAGGAATTGGTAATTATTTTCTAAATATTTATTATATGTAAGTTATAGGTATTATTAATATTAAATAGCGTCTTAGAGTATTGATACGATCTCTGGGGCCCAGTAATGGGAGTATATGATATTCCCATCCGGGTGCTACTATTGAATTATTTTAATTACTAGTAGAATTATTATTATTAATAATAATATTATTGTGGTCATTGAGAATAAATTATTTATTATTATTAGTTATTATTAATTTATTATTTATCAAAAGAATAAATATATGTGTGTATGTGTATTTATATAAAAATATATATGTGTATATATGTGTATGTGTATGTGTATGTGCATGTATATATATATATATATATATATATATATATATATATATATATATATATATATATATATATATATATATATATACGTGTATGTGTATGTGTATGTAAATACAAATATTAATATAATAGGTGTGTATGTGTATATATAAATACAAATAATACCATGTGTACATATATGTGTATATATATAAATATATATAAAAATATGTGTACATATATATAAATATATAATATAATATGTGTGTATGTATGTATAAATATATAAATGTATATAAATATATATATGTGTAGGTGTATATATATAAATATATATACGTATACATATATTTGTATGTATATATATATATATATATATATATATATATATATATATATATATATATATATATATATGTATACATATATTTGTATGTATGAATATATGTAGAAGAAATAAAAAGAAATAAGAATCAATAGAGCCCATCTCACAGCTAAGCAAACCCTGGCCCAACCGAACTCACCCGAGCCCTTAAAACCCCTATAGCCGAACAGTAATCGACCCTCACCCGAGCGGTTCAGTCGCAGATTTCATGCTGTGTATATATCGAGAGGAAGCCTCGCAAACCCTAATCTTGCTCTCATAAACCCGCGCCTCACCCCCGACATCCAGGCGGCCATTCGCCACCAGCGCCGCCGCCGTGCGTGGCAGAGTTCTCTGGAAAAAATGCGTGGACAGAACCGAGACGCGGGCAACAGCAGCAATGGTAGGGCGAAGAGACAACTTCGTAAAACGTTTTCTCGGCGCTCGACCGATTATTTTTGATCGGTCAACTCAGGTATGATCCTGATATATACGCCTCTGATCCCCATCATTTAGTTTGATTTTAGGTTAACTATATCGCCCAGGAAATCGAACCAAAGTTCAGAAAAAAAAACCTGTTCGAAAACTGGGTTTAATACAGTCCAATCACCCACGTTTGAAGATCGATTTCGATCGATCTAACGCCCGATTAGAAAATCTATTTGAAGGCAGTCCTAGACAACATATAGGGCTTCACAACCATTTTTGTAGATTTAGAAATCATCGACTACATGTCGAGAAATCGAATCCCAAACTTTGACAAAAATCTGTTTTCAAAACTTAGAAAATTGTCCGATACGATGTGCGTCCTACCAAATCGGGCGACGTGGTCACGAACCGAAAGCATCGAAAGGTGCGTAATGGTTTCATGGACGTGTGGACTTTGGTGGAATTCAAATTGGTTGCGTGTGCGCGACGAATTTGATGCATATCCGTAAAAATTTACCGTATCGGCCTCTGTGCAAGTTTTTCAATTACTTTGTACATGTTTATCAGATCAAGACAAAACTTGCGCCAACAGGACCGTATCATTTTTCTGGTCCTGTATGCCAAGTTTGGTCCAATTCTGAGATAGTTGATTAGACCGCCGTTTTACGGGCCCCACGGTCCGACTCAACGGGCGATTTTGTCTACGGCCTGCCGAAATCTAACTTTGGACATACGGTTGGGTTCGTATTAAAAAACCGGACCTGTTGACATATAGTTTGACGATTTTAGAGACCGTTGACTCTGGCACGCATTTCGGTACAAAGCGGGTCTAACGACGAATATCATTTTTGCCCAAAATTACCGTTTTGCCCCTGTGTCCAGAATTGGACTTAAGGACAGGCAATCCTAGCTAATTTGACTATTTTGAGAATGTTGGTAATGTTTATTTCAGCATCTGGAGACTTTTGTATGTGTTGACTGATTGTGGCTCACTGAGTGGTTCAGATTATCGGTTTTACCAGCACAGGACCACAGACGAGTACAGTTTATTGTCTGCATTTCGATATTGATCTTCACTATATTTTATTGATTGGCCTTTGGTTATGTGATTTTTATATTCTATTATAAAGTGTTGAGTCGGGAATGAGAAGTACCAACGATGTGTGATCCGACCGTAGATATTGTTTATTTTCATGCAGTAGACCTCGTAGATATTGTTTATTTTTATGCAGTAGACCTCGTAGACATTGTTTATTTTCTGCAAGTAGACCTCATAGATATTGTTTATTTTTATGCAGTAGACCTCATAGACATTGTTTATTTTCTGCAAGTAGACCTCGTAGACATTGTTTAATTTCTGTAAGTAGACCTCGTAGACATTGTTTATTTTTCGTGCAAGTAGACCTCGTAGACCTCGCGGTGTAGTGTCCCAGACTAATCACATATCAATGGCACTTCTAACAGTTGGAAATATATTTTGGTTTATCTACTTGTCAGTGATTTCCGTCTTTACTATTTATTTTCAAAACTCATGATTGATGTCTAACCTCTGTTGTATAGTCATTTTCATTTATTGAAAATTGCATTCAGTGAATTGTGCTCGTTCCATTCCTGACTGGAAACCAATATTTTTCAGGTTAGCCGTTGATTCACTTAGCTTGGATAGTTATGGGTGTACTTGCAGACAAAAGCCTAGAGACTAGCTAGATAGCTGAGTCGTAATCATTCTAATCTTTGTACAAGTTTATATTTTTCTAAAAATGTAAAACTTATAAATATTGTAAGTTAGATTAGTTTTTTGAATGAGCATTGTTTTATTATTTTGATCATCATGGCCGTGACGGCGTTCTACCGCCGACTCTGCGGCGTAGGCTGGCTTGGACACGTCTCATATCCGTTAAAAAAACGGGTGCATGTCGTGACACTAGAATAGCCATGTGTGTATGTACATAAAATACATTGTCTTCTGCCTCAGAGACGCATGAATTTGAGTAGGCGCATGAGCCTTGGGGTTAGTAGGGAGTGAACATGCTCTAGAATCACGTATAGCTTGCCACATATTTTGAGACGTGCTGTACGAAACACCGCCATGTCAGCACATGATTGTTTTAATGAAGGTTAGCTATGCGTCGAATATTGTTAAATGCATAACCATTGGTTGCATACTGCAACAGAACAACTTTTCTTCGATTTACTATCAATCATTCAATACTGGAACGCATAGCTTCTCTTATTGCTTACTACAAGATGCTGATCCGGAAGTAGATGCATACAACAGCTTCCTTTACGGATGGCCACGTCTAATGATGAGGATGACATGATCACTAACGTCTTTCTCGTAGTTTGAACACTGCATGCTGCTCGAGAATCATCTCTTCACACAAGAGACAAAAGTACATCATGCATCTGAAGGGGCCATACGTCTATCTGGCCTACTTCTTGAATCATGTCTTTCTCCTCTAGCAGCTCCAAAAGAACATTTTATATTTTAGATGCATGAAGCCTATGCACTTTTTTTGATATTTTTTATGCTTCTACATGACCCCCTTCAAAGTTTTTAAAACTTGAACAAGTTCTGAAATACTTTGAGCAAGAAGCATAGAAGAAAGAGAGGATTCTATTATTTAGAGCTTTAGACGCACTGGGTTTCTCATCATGCTGTCTTTTGCTTTGACTGAATCCTTCATAATCCGAACTGACTTCAAAATTTGAGGCGGTCGTTTCTGGCAATTACTTGGATCGAGGCTAAGTCAATGACCCCACCATTTCAGGAATAGAAAATCATGCGATAGTAAATGCTGGGATGACTTCTTCGCTCAGAACCACGTCGCATAGAACCTCGGCGTATAGTAAGTCTTGGTCCCTATAAATGAGACGTGATTTTGACAAAAATTGTCATCGTCACTTTAGCCATGCATTTGCTGATTAACACTTCAGAGAGTTTGTGCAGACTTGTGAGGGGATTGAGCATCACCTTGCTAAGTACACTGTTCTTTGGTTATGCCAGAAGTCGAAAGAAAGATCGATCTTCAAGATGTAAATTTTTTTGAAGTATACTTTTTCTCATCAATAACTTCCTTCTACACGAAGTCTCATAGCAATAAATTCCTCTTCAACCATGTTCTAAACACAACATGTCTTCGAAGCACATAATTACACTTATAGAGTTGTGTATTTATGAAAAATAGGAATTACTTTGTACGAATAGACAATAATGTCAATAATGTGCTGCTTGAGGAGTATTGTTGCCATTCTTAGGCGCATAAAAGTTCCATAATTTTCCATGTGCCTTTTGCTGTAATGCGGTACAACTGACTTTATGAAGCGTCGAACTCCTATTGAACTTGTCATATTTTTAGGATACTCCTTGGATGACTGAAGCTCAGATGGAGCTTAGAAAGACATCATAACATGTCTTGTTCGACATGATTCAACACATTACATAGAAGACTTTTATGGTCCTCTGACCCACCTAGTTGTCTGCGTTCACCTGACGAGGCTTGCAACTGGTTGATTTCACTATCGTATCATCTGTGATATGATTGGCTTTCAGTCCCAATCAAAACACTGTCGATGAATGACAATGTCGACAGTAGGCAAGAATCTTTGACTGTATGTCGGTCCAATTTTGTATCCTCTCGCTCGAGTGAACTGCCGAAGATTGCAGAGGGTGACCCACACTTGAAGACGTAAAGCAAGAGTCTCGGGTTGAGCACCTTCTGGGGAAGCTAATCTGTGCTATATTTTTGGCACCAATCTTGTGGGAATATTGGCACTGGACTTATGTGTCACAGTCTCCCCTCTCTGCTGTTGTCTCTCTAACTGCAACATCCTCGAGGTATTGAGGTTTGCATTGAGAGACAAAATGATGGAGAAGGTCTTGAATGTAATAGACCTCCATCACCCATCATCATGACTAAAAGATAAAAATCCGGAGTGTAATAGATCTCCATCATATGTAATCATGATTTCTAAAATAAAAATTCTATTGTTGACCTTGATATTCACTTTGCTTGCAATTTTCTGTTTGGTATAAGTCTTGATTTATTTGTTTGAAGAATCACTGTCTCCAAGATGTCGCATAACTGCTAAAATTAGAAGAATGGTGCATAATCATGAATGCATTCTGCCATATCTACGACTTAGAAATATTTTGAGATGCATAAGTTCACGTAGTTGAATAGACGCATGAAGTCTGCTGCTCATCAGATATATTGAATGCATAACTTGTAGCTCAGTCTGAGACGCATGAGCTTTTGCTATCATCATGCATAAACTGACTTAAACAACTGTCTATCTTTTGAAATCTCTTTTAGATTCTAAGCCATTATTGTAACCGTCGTTTGGCACAAAAATCGAAAGGGTTTGGTATGATTTCCCTGAACAACACGTGATTCGAAGAGTCATAAACTCTTTATGCGACTTATCGGATGCAACTATAAATAGGACAAAAGAACAATGAAGTAAAACTTTAGAAATTCACTATCTTTCCAGAAACTCCTTCATCTCGTTTTGAAGAATGGCTCCTAAAACTTCGACTAAGGTGCCATCGTCGAGCAAAAAGAAAGAAAAATCGGTCAACGACCCATCTGAGATCGCTCCTAATGTTGTACAACCATTGATCGAGGGTAATAATTCTTTCGATGGAAGCTTGAAATGTTGTTGTTTTGTAATCAAGCATACAAGTCTTGACACATGAGCGAGGAAAATCGACTCCAAAAATGTGCAAACTGATCTCCCCATTACATGTATTGTTGTTGATGTGAGGCTTCAACCAAAAATACATGTCTTAGTTTTACACATTTCTAAAGGTTGTCACATAAGTGTGATTAACCCTCACCTTATGCGTTTTTGTCTTTATGCATCCATAGTTAATGACAACATGAAGGATAGGCGCATACATACTTATGCGCCTATCTTATAGAGGCATAAGTTATGTGACTAATCTTCTCTCTTCTTCATCTTATAGTACATTTCCCGACCAACATGCTTCGGGAGTGTCACCTAGATGTTCCTGAATGAATGTTAGGCACAAATTACCCTGACCTGGTATAATATATGTTGGCTTAAATCAGCAAGTATCAAGCTAGTTCCATATAAGAGATGATTATTAATCAAAATCAAAGTTTTCTATAGTAGATGTTGACTAGTGATGACTTTATATTAAATAACGAGAAGTTTCTGAGCCACCTTTTTTGTTTGAAGATGCTTTAATTTTGATGCACAACATTAAGCTCAAGAAAGAGAAGCTTGGGTGCTTGTCTCAAGAAACTGGAAGATGTTTGTACCTTCTGTCGAGCGTCATCTACCTTTGATGTCTTACGCTCCGGTCGCCTTTTCGAGGATGATTGAATATTCAATCTCTCCCACACAAGCTGGGGCTCCTGCTGGACAAATTGTTCATCGACCAAATGACGCCAATTATAACACTTTTGAATGTAAGAAGGGAGATGCCCCTTTCACTCAACACAATTTACTATTTGGGATTATCAAAAGCAATGTCAGACCGGGCGTTCTGAGTTTTGCTGCTGCAACTCTCACCAACAGATTGCTTTCTAAAATTTTGTCTTACCCTGCTGATGCTTTGAAACTGCTGAATTGGATTCACAGTGACAGCACGTGGAGTAACGTCTTGGAGTGGGTGTTGACTAATTATGCAGCAATATTGAAAGAGTGTGGCTTATACTATGCAGTCTGGACTACTTGTTATTGGATGCAAATGAACACCCATATGTTTGTTGCTCTTGTAGAAATGTAAAACTGTGACACTGGTACATTCTTTACCCCTGTAGGTGAAATAGGCTTAGCTGTTCATGATATGCAGACGATCTCTAAACCTGGTGACGAGCCTTACGAAGAATACACTCCAACAAATGCGGAATTAGACGCTATGGGGGAGACTAACCCGAACATGTTGGATGTGTATAAAGTATTGTTGTTTTATCATAACATTTGCTACATAAGATACAAGTTAGGAAGGACTGAAGGTCTATTCCTTCATACCAAACACTGGATAGATCATCTTTTGAAAGCCCCCAACAAAGAATCCGGTCAGAAGGATTATACTCTTTGTCCGATAATGATAGATGTGGAGATCCAAAATTTAATGAAGGATCTTAATGAAAGGAACTTAAAAGATAATGATACCAACTCTTCAGCCTTCCATTATTTCTATCATCTACTTCATCCTCTATCTGATAAAGCAGTTGTAGTAGGGTATCTGATGGCTTGGTTAAGAAACTGTGTGTTTCAGGAGGTGGAGGAGCCATTAAAAGATTAAGCTGGAGTTTCATCCTTGTTCGACATCACAAAAGGTTATATGAATTTTTTGTTTATTGAACTTGAAAAAAGGTACAATCGATTCCTATGCGAGGAAATCTAAGTACAAAAATTCTGAAAAAGCGTGACGGTGGAGATCGAGCACTACAGCGGCTCCTTTACTCCGTTGACGATCTGACGACGAGTTGGACTTGCTTTGGCTTTCTGGTACCTTTGATGGAACTCGAGGGTTACCGATTAAGAGGATACAAGAGTTAAAGACTTCGAAGCTCTGCCTTTTGCCTTCTGTTTTTTTTCTCTGTGTGTGTCCTCCTCCTCTTTTTGATAAAAGGAAAACTCCTTCTATTTATAGGGGAAAAGGGGCCACATATGCAATGTGCACTCGGATTTGAGATTTGAAAGAATCTGCTGTCATTGCACGGTATAGGCTTCTGCTGAGCTGACACGTACGGACGTCGAGATTCCCCTCTATCGAGATCTCGGGTGGTTATCAAAATAACCGAAGAAGGAAACACGTGGCGCGTGTCTATTGCTGGGGATCCTCTGTTTAGATGAAGCCAAGTAGATCTTGGATTTTATCTCAGAGTAGGATTCTGTTTGATCTTCAGGAGGCTATCAGTTTAAACAAACCGGCTTGATACGACCTTTATCAAAAGGGCAAACTTTGTACTTATCTGAGTTTTAAACCAATTGATAAGATATTTGCATTTATCAATATGATCAACCTCTGTCCTATCTTTGAGAGTGGCGGTTCAAACAAACCAATTTGGTAGGACCATGCAACCTGTGCCTCTAGCTAGGTCTTAGTGCTGCTACACTTCTGGTGCGACGAGTAGATTATTCTCCTGGAGAAAACGGAGCCTCTGCACTTTCAGGCGCCTAATGGACTATGTTTCAAAGATGACGGAACCTCTGTGCGTTTGAGCGATGAGCAGGCTGTGTTTCGAGTAGTAAATTCACTATGCTTTAGGGCAACGAGTATGTTGTGCTTCAGGCTAACGAGGTTACTGTACTTTTGGAGCGGCAGACGAACTTATGTTGGATGCAATAGTATTTCCCAAGTCTTTGATAAAGGGGGTTGAGCTTCTGGGTTGAAGCTGGAATGATGTAAAGTCATCACCAGTCCGCGTCTCCTCTTGGCGCAGGATTGTAGCTGCGCTTCTGGTTTAAACAAGCTATCTTTGAAGTCTTCTTTAAGAGCAATTAATGACAGCTCTTTAAGGAATGACTCCCTCTTGGTTGCTGTCACGCCCCAGAACCAGAATACTGGAGAGCGGGGGCGTACATAGCCAGCTACGTATATTGAAATGGAATCCACCTCGCTATACGGTCACGGCTGTCTAGATATGAGGGTTTACTACAAGCCAACGGTCTCTTAAGGTCAAGCCTATTGTCTCAATCTCAAGCAAGTAATATAGTTACAAGATGTCAGAGCATCAAATATATAATTGCAAGACGTCCCATATATTACATATTGGATGATCATGAAGCTAGTCGTACAAAATGTCAAGACTAACAAGAGTTTAGTCATACATGATCAACCCTAGGATTTGTTAATCATATTACAGCCCGTAGGCAGACAGTAAGTAAATATGCATCGAGCTAACAGGTGCTCGTCGGCTAAATGCCTCAAAAGAATAATTTTATAATGTAGTGAGCGAATCAAAATGGAAAACCCACTCGTGGCCCGGGTTCCGTCTACTCGCCACTATTGGGCTGGAGGTTCGGTAGATCCTCGGTTGCTGCTCCGAAATCTGGCCACACAAAACCAGCTGGGTCAAACCCCAGAAAGAGCAAGTGCCACAAGGAGGCCACGAAATAAGAACAAAAGCCAGCATATCAGAACATAAGAAAATGGAAGAAAAGTATAAGTAATAAAGAGTACAATAAGACAATAAACGACTAGGGACGTGGAACTATTCCGGGAGCCAGGTTACAACCCGTAAACCAAACAAGGACCGGGGTTGTAACCCTTCGCCTGAATAGCACTTTGTCTCTACCCATTTATTGTTAAAGATAAGTAAAACAATCATGTTCAGGAGTACCAGGTACCGGGACTAGACGAGATTTAGACAAGGCTGGACACCATCCATTCATAAGCGGCCATACAAATACTACGGCTTACGACTTAACTAACTAGGGTTATCATAAGCCTAATTACTAACAAGATACAAATGAGAAATTTCTAGTCCCAAGCCCTGCAGACTATCCAGTTATCCTTCCGCGGGTTGAGAGTATAGTTGGGTACATCGCCCAGAAAATAATATACCCTTAGGTGACTTAGAGGGTGCAACACATGACAGTGTGCTGGAAATGTGCCCTACTCGTCGGCAGGCTACAAGTCCATTTAAAGCGCCCAGATAACGAGATTGCCTATGACCGAAAATTCTCCATGAACTATAGTTTGATCTAGTAATTAGCCTAATCTATATTTAGTGTGAATCCCTGACCGTGGTAACCAGGGAATCACGTCCTAGACATGATGCAAGACAAGACAAGTGGCTTGCACAAAGCAGCAAGAATGAACACCCACGTGGTCAGAGTTGATCATATGAGTCAAGTTAGCCATCGCAACAGCATCAAGTCAAGTCAAGTTACAAGTTACAAGTTACAAGTTACAAGTCAGGAGTGCGCCGCCACGGGCCACTATCAAGTTATCCAGTTACAAAGATTAATTATGAATCACAAGTTACAAGTTAAGAGCGCACCCCATCGGGTCACTATCAAGAAGATCAGAAAGTACCAAAATTATACTACACAGAAATCGCGAAAACCGTACTAGTCATGAGCAAAACACCAAAAAACCGTACCAGGTCGTATTGGGCCAAGACAGTCCTGTAGTGTGGAACAAGATCTCAAAACTCCAATCCACAAAAGAGAAGCCAAGCCTAAGAAAATAAAACCAATCCATCATGGGTAAGTAGGTTGCGCAGGGGGTCGAATTGCGCTAGGGGAATGGACTGCGCAGGGGAATGAACTGCGCTGAGGTTGGGTTGCGCTAGAGTGCGCTGGGTCGGGTTGCACTAGGAGCGAGCTGCGCAGGGTTGAGTTGCGCTGGGAGCGAACTGCGCAGGAGATGAGCCGCGCTGAGAGCGAGCTGCGCAGCAGTCAAGTGCGCCAATAAAAGGAAGGCGTCGGAGCTAAGGTGCGCCAGCGCGGGTTACCCCAGTGCAATGCTCTGGCCGAGGAGTTGCGCAGTTCGGCCATGCGCTAAAGAGCGCTGGCCGAGGATCATCTTCTCCATCTGGCCGAGAGGAAAATCCCAAGAACTCCAAATTTCAAATCTTCATATCTTGACCAAAACAAAACCAAATTTAGATTTTTAAAGTTCTAACTTGTGTAAAATTGAATTCTCTTCCACATGGAAGCCTCAAAACAAGGAAAAATCTAAGTTTAATAGATCAAACCCAAAAAAATCCAAAAATTATTAAAATTTAGATCTAGAAAATGGAAGCTCCAATTCACAAAATGCCAAGTTCTAATATTGTTCACCATGGCCTAATCTAGCTAATGGACAAATAAAATAGAGTGCTTATTTGGTAGCAAGGTGCACTTGCCTATGGTATTGGTGGAGGAAGGAAGAAAAAGAAGATGAAGAAATTAATGGAAGTTATGAGGAGAGAGAAAGTTAGGTAAGATTTTAATGAGGGAGGGTGTGTTGTGTTGAGGGTGGAGATTAACTAGGGTGGTCCAATGTAAACCAAACCAAACCAAATCCTTCTCCACAAAATAAACCATGCCATCTCCAAAAACCAATTTTATGAGAAAACCAAAATCCGCTAGTTAAGCCAAAACACAATTACAGGCCAGAATCTGAAAAAATAAAATACAAGTCCGAAATACATATACGCCTAATTAAAATACGTATTCCGAAGTACGGGCATTACAGTTGCCACTGTTACTTGGAGAATTTCAAGGGATCTTTTAATGGTCTAAGACTTAGTCGAATGAACCTATTTAATGGGGTTCACCGTGCTGAGTCCTAGGTTCATCACATTAATGTAGGAATTTTGATGGACGGTCTCGTGGCCTATGTCTTGGACCACTCCCACCCTATATAAGGGGGAGTTTCTTTCGAAGAGTCACGTCTTCATGTTTTTGTCCTTCAATACCATGCTGGATCCAGACTTAGCTTCGAGCGGCCGTTGGCCTTGCCTAAGTCAGATTTTGGTTGAGTATCCCTTCGTTCAAAGGAGTTGTGCCTTCGTAGAAGAACTGCTGAGATGAGCTTCGGGATGTGCTGGAATGTTTCTCATGGGGAGTTCGAACCTGAACGTCATCTTGGAGGTCCCGACGACCGAGTTCGATCTGGTTGCCAACATGAAGCACCGCAGGTTGTGCTCTGCCCTACTCATTGGTGGCAACGCACTTCCGTTAGGCTGGAAGAGCCTCAGAAGCTGATGCATTTTTGAAAAGGGTCTCGTGTCATGCTGTGGACTGAATTCTTGCCCGGGCCAATAGCTGGTTTAGAAAGAGCTGCACATCTGAGGGGGAAGTTTTGTGGTGACAGGCTTTGATGGCGATTGTATTCACATCTTCTATCCACAGTCCCTTCTCTCATGATGATTACATTGTGAAGATGAACCCTAACATAGATCCGTAGGAGTTTTTAGTTCAGCATATATAATCAAGTACTTTGTAACATATCCTTGTAATTAGGAAGTCTTCTTTTATGTAATCGTGACGAATCTGTAATAGATTATTATAGCCATGATTTAATATAAAAACTTTTCTTGAACTTTTTATCTATTTTTTGTGAGTTTGTCTTTTCTGTTGGCGTGCTTGACTGCCTGCGCTTCTGTGAAGCTGGGTTGGTAGCGAGAGCACCAACCTGCACCGTTCGTCATCTGCGCCTTTGTGAAGATGGGTGGGTAGCGAGAGTACCCACCTGCGCCTTGTGTCACCCTACGCTTTTTCATGCTTCTACAATCCTTCTTGCTATAAACTGGTGTTTGGTCACAAGCTAGCCTTACTATCGGCCATGGTATACAGTATTAACAGAGGACTGCAAAATTTTGTGGATAATGCTCTGTATAGTTCGAAGGAAAGGTATTTTGTCAGATCGGAGCTACCATTTTATTATTTAATGTGTTGGTTGATCTTGCACTGCCCAAAATTAATGCACCCGGGACTGGAATCAGAAACCTTGCCCGAGGATGGCACTCGTAGACGCTATAGGGGTAAACTTGAAATTTCAACAGAATAGTGTCTTATAGAAGAGTGCTTGGATACTCGCAGGCTTATTACTTCTTCAAGATATTCCTAAAATTTGATGGTAGTGAAGAAGGGAATACTTAACAGATACAGGCTTAGACAATGCCTTAGTTTTGTCAGAAGGGGCATTATGTTGGCTTAAATCCATTCGTCCTTCACACTTGATCTCGCGGAGAAGAGGATTTTATCTGGAGCCTTATTTACCTAGCCGCTTTGTTCGTCAGTTTGGTTATAGCCAATGGTTTTTAGGAAATACTAGCTCTTTCCTTCAGTGCCAGGGGAGTTTACTTGACGGGAATAGAGCCTGGTAGTGCCAAAGGTACCAACACCTTCTTTACTATGCCAATAAAATTTGATAGTGCTCATATCCTGTATGCTGCTTGCAAGTTTTATTGTAGCATAAATTCTCTATCAAATAACTATGACCGTGAGTCAAGTTTCATACTGAATACGAGACTAAAATCCTCTGTTTGTGACATCAATAATGCTCGAAAATAGCTTTTTGAGGAAGGGACATCATAGGGACAACACCTATTTTCGAGCCTAAAGCAAACGATTCTTCGGATAAAAGACTGAAGAAGGGTAAGGGTAAGAGGAAACAGTAGTCTACTCCTACATCCTCTCTTTCTCATAAGGAAACAAGAGTTGCCGCACCATCTTCTTCAGCAAAAATAGTATGTTAGAAGAAATTAGCCTGTAAAAAGCAAAAGTCATCTGAAATCCATCATTTTTCTCCTGAAATAGGTTCAAAACTTGTAACTCCTCTTCCCAAAATTTTGTGATATATTTTTATTTTTTATTTGATTAGTTTACATTTAATTTTTCTATGATCATTGGAGTTATAACTAAGCCCACAGGTGAGTTATAACCATCTTGTAGTCACATGATCTATAGATAGTGTCTATATGCATTCTATAGCTATATTATATTTTATTATGATTTTTTGACATTTTTATATATTTTTAAATATTTATTCTATGAAGATTTATATTTATGAATGAATTTCATAATTTATTTTAAGGTAATTTGTGACTATTTTGAGACCCAGTATTTTTTTTACGCTCTATTAGGTTAAATATATTTTCTGTATTTTTCTATAATTTTTCTGGGATTTTCAGATAATTAAATATAGGAAAAACCTATTTTCTAAGACTTCTATAATTTACTTTGCCAAGCCTATGAGCATATATTGACCCCAAATATTTTTTAAGGGTTCATTATGCTATTTTATATTTTCTAGATTTTTTTTCATAACTTTTGGCAATATTTAAGTATTTATTCATTAAGGTTTATATATTTTTAAAGGCTTCCAATATTTATTATGAGGCCATTTGGGACTAATATATGGTAAAACAATTTTATTTATATTCTAGAAGGTTAAAAGTATTTTCGATAATTTTCTACAATTTTCTGGATTTTTTTGATATTTATTTGGAGTTATTTGGAGTTAAAATGAGTTTTTAACGATTTCTGCATTTAAATTAACTAATTACACAGTCATCTGCACAGTCAGCTGTACAGTCAGCACTGGGCCCACCTGTCGGCGCCCAGCAGCCCACCGACTCTCTCTCCTATATATATTATTATATTCGTTAAACCTAGAAATTTTAGCAGCTTTTTGTGGGAGAACTCATCTAGGGTTTTCGACTTTCCGAAACGATTGCCGTCAACTCCGACGTGATTTTCATGCGCTATTTTTTTGTTGGATTCGTATTGAGGTAAAATTTCTGAATATGTAATTTATTTTCGTAGATATTATTCCTAAATTTATGGAAAATTCGTAGAGTGTCGGTTGTCCGAAACTTGACACGTTTCGGTGTTTTCGAGATTCCGGGAGAATCAGAAATCGAAATCACGAACCGTTTGAAGTTTCGGAAAGCTAACACAGAGCTCTACAATAAAAATTTTTCCCAGAAATTTTTTCGTTCATTTATTATTTTATTTATTCTGTTGAACTCAGAATTGATCGGTTGATCACCGTTTTGGTCACGATTAGCCATAACAGCGATATCTTTTGACCAAAGCGTGATTTTGCGACACGGTTGATTTCAGCGCACTCGTGGTGCTGAAATTTACCAAGGTGCACATTCAAAATCTAAAGTTCACAGCGTTTGACTAAATAGTCAACAATATGCCTCGATTTACGTGCCATGGTTTTTAAAATTGAAAACATGACTTTTGATGGCCAAACTTGCATGTTTAGATTATATTCAGATTATTATTAGGTTAAATTAGGTTTTTAAGTGAATTATTCTAGAATTAATTATTATTAGATTAGTAACCCAACTAGCCACTATTCCATGAATTTAGAACTAGAACATTAGAATTGATTTATAGTTTTCGTGCACGGTTCATGGTGCGATATGTGTTATAGGTTGACAGCTTGTCACGACCCGTTACCCAAATTGTTGGGCCGGGCCGAGCCATGTCCAGCCTACGCTTAAGATAAAGCGCAGTAAGCTGTTCTAGAGATAACAAGATAAGACTAAATGTGCTAACAATTCTATAAGTGAAGAAGAATCATAAATGCTCCAAACACAAAAGTCGTCGTATATAGTAAAATATCCAAGTGCAAGTGAACTGAAATGTAAAACTGGATACATGTCCAGTTACAAAATGATGTAGTCTAATACATGTCTACTCTCAAAGTCTAAGTAAACAAAAGACAACTAGGCGAGGTTCCCCGCAGGAACATCCTCGTAAAGCAGAGCCGGGTCCTCGGCAGTAACTCCATAGTATGAGTCGCAGAGTAACTCCTCCTCAGTAAGTATACCTACAACGTTATCCTGTCAGGACGGGAGCAAGTACTGTTTTCTAGCAAACTAGCATATGAAACATGGCAATGAACATAGAAGAAATAACTGAAAACATGGCATCACACAATCTATCATGGCAAGGATACATATGTCATAAAGACAGATGTATATGTAATGTTTAAAACTGTAGCAGGTACGTGATCGGTCAATAGGTATACAATGTACTGAGGCACAATATAAATAAAATGTACTTCCGTACAAGTGATAGGGCGAGAGGTGTACATACGCACAAATCTGCCTTGGTAAGTAAGGCCTACGGCGCCGTAACATATAAAATAAAACTTTGCTCGGTACTATATAGGGGGGCATGATCACGTACTCTACTATCAGTTTTTCCCATAACCCATACTCTAATCATGTGAGAGATACAAAGAAACTGTATGAGCATGGTAGTAATGGAAAGTACAACATGTGATGTTTTAACTTGCTACCCCAAGGATCAGCATTTAACATGGTGGGTTTTGCAGTTCATTTATGTGACAATATGTAAAGTTCGTAGAAAGTACTTGCCTCTAGCAAAGCAAAACAAGCTGCGATAAATGTGCTATAGATGTCCGGTAACTCGTCACTGTAGCAATAAATACAATAAACTTAGCTTTACACTAAGCTAAAACACTAAGACACTAACTGGTGAAAACACGACTTGTGACTGGGCACCTAGCCAAAATGATGACTTGGCATAGGAGACCAATGTGGGGTGACACACTATGTTAACTAACTTCCTAGGGTCTTTACACTAGTGAGGGATGGGGTTCAACACGACTAAAACTCCAAATAACACAAAAAGCTACAAGTCGTAATTAATCAATAAATAAACCAAAAGATCATTGTGTTCTAACAATTTTAGAGATAGACAAAAAGCCTAGTTTTTCTTAAAGTAAAGTACTAAAGTGATCCTTGTTAATAATAGAAATTTATTATAATTTTTCTGGAATTTACTATCCAGTACAAATATTTTATAAAAATCAGTTTTCCTAAGTATACAGAAAATGAGTTTTGGTTTCATATGCCAACCTAGTGGCAAAACAGTAAATTAAATACTACAAAAATTATACTAAATTATCTAACTTAACAAAGTATCTAAAAACTATTTTTCCATAATTTTAGCAATACTTTAAGTATTTTTAGAAAATCAAAAACAGTAATGCACACAATAATTAATTATCTGCGTATTTTGTCCATGTATATAATTTGAACCAAAGTTCAAATACAGGACCCAAGGCCATGAATCAAGTCCAATATGACTTGTACAGGTCTTGAATGTGTGAAAACACATTTGAGCCCAAATACCCATGCTAGGCTTGGACATCAAATGGTTGCAGTAATTTAAATACAATAAAATACAATTTAGTAAAAGTACAAAATAATTATTAATATTTTAATAGGGCAAAGTTATGCATAGTGAAAAATATAAATACATGTGTTAAAAGTACATATATATTTGTAAGGAGAATACTTAATTTATAGAGTACAAATATACATGTATAAACATATATACATATATATAGGAAAAATACTTTAATAATAAAGTGTATATATATATATATTAATATGTATATACATGAAGATATATACATATATTTTAGTATATACATATATATATACACAAAATTTACTAAATATATATACATATATATATAATACTGTAAAAACAGTATATACATATATACATGTATACTAATATATATATATATATATATATATATATATATATATATATATATATATATATATATATATACACATATATATATATATATATATATATATATATATATATATATAAATAAAAGAAAAAGAAACAGAAAAAGGAAACAGAAAGAAAAAAAAAAGGGGGGCTTGAACCCTGTCCAGCGCGGGGGGGAGGGGGGGGGAGGGGGGGGTTTAATTCGTTCGGGCTGGCCAGTGGGCCAGCTCGGTGGGTTTGTTAGAGTTAGGGCTAGGTTTACATTTATTTAGCACAGAAATTAAATGGAGTTTTACCCGTTAAGCAAAGCCCAAACCCGTTAGTTCATGTTATGAGTCCTGTGTCCATACAGTCAAGGACACGAAGGACAGCCGAGTCTTGTGTCGGGGCTATGCACGACACGCACGAGTCCTAACTCGCGTGTCCGAGCACGGGGCTGGGGTCGTCGTGTTCGGGCGAACGAAAAACGTGTGAACGAGACACGATACGACACAGGGGAGGAGTGACACGTACGTGTCCGGCGTTTGAACGGAGTTTCGAACGGGCGATCGTCGGCTGGGGGCGTCGTGGTCGTGGCGGAGCGGTGGCGATCGACTCGCCGTGCTGTGGCGAAGCTGTCGACGGCGGTGGTTGGCAGTGAAGGTCGCTGTGGGGGCGGCGCTGGGGGTCGCCGGAGTAGGGTTAGGGTTTAGTTCGTCGGGGAAGGAAAAGGGGCTGTGGGCGGTGGTTGTGGTGATGGTCGAGCTGAGGGGAGAGAGGGGGTCATTTATAGGCTAGCTAGGTCGGTCGGGGGGCAGTGAGCTGGCCGGAAATGGCGGGGGAAAGTAGGTCGGCGGTCGGGCAGTCGTCGGTCGTCGGGCAGGGGGGGTGGGTGAGGGTTTTACACTTAGGTCCTCAGGATTTTTGGAATTTACGAATAGGTCCCTAAGTCACTAAATGCAAATATAAATTTGCATTCCACCCTTAAAAATAATTCATTAATTACAAAATACTATTTCAATAATTTAATAAATTGCATACTACCATAAAAACAATTCTAAAAATTACAGAATGATATTAAAACAATCTAATTAATTGCAAAACTTAATTAAAACATTTTAGGAAATTGCAAATTGATATTTTAACATTTAAAACTCATTTAAAATTCATTTAAAAATTCTAGAAAAATTTCTAAAAATCTAATTAATTATTTTAAGGCTAAAAATAATATTAAAAATTAATAAACAATAATTAAATAAAATTTTGAAAAACAGGGGCTTACAAGTCTTCCCTCCTTGAAAAATTTCGTCCTCGAAATTCACAAGGATTGAAGACCCTACAATATTCTAGCATAGCAAGCAACACAACAAAATGACTAAGGCTAAGATCAAAACTAACCTCCCGAAACCTGTTCCGGCTCCGGCTCAACGGCTAGACTATAAACTCTCCCCTGAGGTCCCTTGGCTACTGGGCAGTCCCGAATCTGATGGATGGCAGACCCACAAGCTAAACATTGTCCTAACCTCTTCCTGCAGACGTCGAATTCATGCCCTGGTCTTCCGCAGAAAGAACATATAGCTCCCTTCTGCTGCTGCTGTCGGGGTCCCGGGGTTCTAACTGGCTGGGTCGGGTGATGTGATGTAGGGGGATGATAAGTCTGCTGGGGTGGCGTCGGCGCTCTCTGCTGGAAAGCCTGACGCTTGGACGGTCCCTCATGGTGTACAGAAGCCGGCCTCTTGCTAGACAGAAGACGCTCCTCAATACTCCGGGCCAACTCTAGGCTCTGGTAGTAGTCAGTCGTACCGTTCGCCACTATAAGAATTCCAATGTCTGGAACTAGACCATGGCAAAACCTACGGGTCATCTCCTCTGGATCAGCAACCAGACTAGGAGCAAAACGGCTCAAGCGACTGAACTCTCCCGCATAGTCATCAACAGAACGGTTCTCCTGCTGGATGTTCTGGAATCGTAGCCCCATGGCTACTCTAGCAGTGGTCGAGAAGAATTTCTTCTTGAACTGGGTCTTGAACTGGTCCCAGGTGGCTCTCCCTCTCGCGAACAACGGCTCATTCCTGAACCAGACTCCGGCTAAGTCTATCAGCAGAAATCCTGCTGCCTCGACCTGAAGGTCATCCGGCATCCTAACTCCCAGAAGCTTCCTCTCTACAGAATCTAGCCAGTCATCAGCTACTACTATGCCCTCAGTCCCTGAGAACTCCTTGGGATTCAGACCCATGAAGTCCTTGACCGTTCCCGCTTTCTGCCGTGGCTCTACATGTGGTGGGACCACGGGACGTCCCTCAGAACGCTCTATGCTCTGGCGGAGTAGGGTAGTCTGCTCCTGATGGGTTGTTAGGAACCCCTGGATCAGTGTGAGCAGCTGGTTCCCGTCGAGTGTGACGGAAGCCTGGGTGGGTATGGTGATAGGGGGTGGCGGAGGTATTGGGTCCTGCTGGGACCGGGATGTGGAAGGTGGTATCTGGGTCTGTGGATCTGTGGAGTGGGGGAAAGTGGTAGGTGGAGATGCATCAGTCAACTGGTCAGCTGACTGGATATGGAGGGCCCCATTCTCGGGGGTAATATGCTGGGACGAACGAGTAAGCACCATCTAAATTACACATAAAAGACTTATAAGGATTTGTTTAAAGTAAGCAATCATATGCAAGAAAATCTAATTATAATAGCAAACATGTGATGTATTTCCTATGTTGCAATCCTAGCATTCCTCTAGGTGTTCTAAGCGTCTTTCCTAATGTTGTCTAATTACCTTAAGTTCCTAATTGCAGGCATGTTTGGTACAATAACGTAACCAAACAATTTAGTCAGGACCTTGCATGGGCCGCCAAAAAAACATGTCACGACCCGTTACCCAAATTGTTGGGCCGGGCCGAGCCATGTCCAGCCTACGCTTAAGATAAAGCGCAGTAAGCTGTTCTAGAGATAACAAGATAAGACTAAATGTGCTAACAATTCTATAAGTGAAGAAGAATCATAAATGCTCCAAACAGAAAAGTCGTCGTATATAGTAAAATATCCAAGTACAAGTGAACTGAAATGTAAAACTGGATACATGTCCAGTTACAAAATGATGTAGTCTAATACATGTCTACTCTCAAAGTCTAAGTAAACAAAAGATAACTAGGCGAGGTTCCCCGCAGGAACATCCTCGTAAAGCAGAGCCGGGTCCTCGACAGTAACTCCATAGTATGAGTCGCAGAGTAACTCCTCCTCAGTAAGTATACCTACAACGTTATCCTGTCAAGACGGGAGCAAGTACTGTTTTCTAGCAAACTAGCATATGAAACATGGCAATGAACATAGAAGAAATAACTGGAAACATGGCATCACACAATCTATCATGGCAAGGATACATATGTCATAAAGACAGATGTATATGTAATGTTTAAAACTGTAGCAGGTACATGATCGGTCAATAGGTATACAATGTACTGAGGCACAATGTAAATAAAATGTACTTTCGTACAAGTGATAGGGCGAGAGGTGTACATACGCACAAATCTGCCTTGGTAAGTAAGGCCTACGACGCCGTAACATATAAAATGAAACTTTGCTCGGTACTATATAGGGGGGGCATGATCACGTACTCTACTATCAGTTTTTCCCATAACCCATACTCTAATCATGTGAGAGATACGAAGAAACTGTATGAGCACGGTAGTAATGGAAAGTACAACATTTGATGTTTTAACTTGCTATCCCAAGGATCAGCATTTAACATGGTGGGTTTTGCAGTTCATTTATGTGACAATATGTAAAGTTCGTAGAAAGTACTTGCCTCTAGCAAAGTAAAACAAGCTGCGATAAATGTGCTATAGATGTCCGGTAACTCGTCACTGTAGCAATAAATACAATAAACTTAGCTTTACACTAAGCTAAAACACTAAGACACTAACTGGTGAAAACACGACTTGTGACTGGGCACCTAGCCAAAATGATGACTTGGCATAGGAGACCAATGTGGGGTGACACACTATGTTAACTAATTTCCTAGGGTCTTTACACTAGTGAGGGATGGGGTTCAACACGACTAAAACTCCAAATAACACAAAAAGCTACAAGTCATAATTAATCAATAAATAAATCAAAAGATCATTGTGTTCTAACAATTTTAGAGATAGACAAAAAACCTAGTTTTTCTTAAAGTAAAGTACTAAAGTGATCCTTGTTAATCATAGAAATTTATTATAATTTTTCTGGAATTTACTATCCAGTACAAATATTTTATAAAAATCAGTTTTCCTAAGTATACAGAAAATGAGTTTTGGTTTCATATGCCAACCTAGTGGCAAAACAGTAAATTAAATACTACAAAAATTATACTAAATTAGCTAACTTAACAAAGTATCTAAAAACTATTTTTCCATAATTTTAGCAATACTTTAAGTACTTTTAGAAAATCAAAAACAGCAATGCACACAATAATTAATTATCTGCGTATTTTGTCCATGTATATAATTTGAACCAAAGTTCAAATACAGGACCCAAGGCCATGAATCAAGTCCAATATGACTGTACAGGTCTTGAATGTGTGAAAACACATTTGATCCCAAATACCCATGCTAGGCTTGGACATCAAATGGTTGCAGTAATTTAAATACAATAAAATACAATTTAGTAAAAGTACAAAATAATTATTAATATTTTAATAGGGAAAAGTTATGCATAGTGAAAAATATAAATACATGTGTTAAAAGTACATATATATTTGTAAGGAGAATACTTAATTTATAGAGTACAAATATACATGTATAAACATATATACATATATATAGGAAAAATACTTTAATAATAAAGTGTATATATATATATTAATATGTATATACATGAAGATATATACATATATTTTAGTATATACATATATATACACAAAATTTACTAAATATATATACATATATATATAATACTGTAAAAACAGTATATACATATATACATGTATACTAATATATATATATATATATATATATATATATATACATATATATATATATATATATATATATATATATATATATATATATATATAAATAAAAGAAAAAGAAACAGAAAAAGGAAACAGAAAGAAAAAAAAGGGGGGCTCGAACCCTGTCCAGCGGGGGGGGGGGGGGGGGGGGGGGGTTTAATTCGTTCGGGCTGGCCAGTGGGCCAGCTCGGTGGGTTTGTTAGAGTTAGGGCTAGGTTTACATTTATTTAGCACAGAAATTAAATAGGTTTTTACCCGTTAAGCAAAGCCCAAACCCGTTAGTTCATGTTATGAGTCCTGTGTCCATACAGTCAAGGACACGAAGGATAGCCGAGTCTTGTGTCGGGGCTATGCACGACACGCACGAGTCCTAACTCGCGTGTCCGAGCACGGGGCTGGGGTCGTCGTGTCCGGGCGAACGAAAAACGTGTGAACGAGACATGATACGACACAGGGGAGGAGTGACACGTACGTGTCCGGCGTTTGAACGGAGTTTCGAACGGGCGATCGTCGGCTGGGGGCGTCGTGGTCGTGGCGGAGCGGTGGCGATCGACTCGCCGTGCTGTGGCGAAGCTGTCGACGGCGGTGGTTGGCAGTGAAGGTCGCTGTGGGGGCGGCGCTGGGGGTCGCCGGAGTAGGGTTAGGGTTTAGTTCGTCGGGGAAGGAAAAGGGGCTGTGGGCGGTGGTTGTGGTGATGGTCGAGCTGAGGGGAGAGAGGGGGTCATTTATAGGCTAGCTAGGTCGGTCGGGGGGCAGTGAGCTGGCCGGAAATGGCGGGGAAAAGTAGGTCGGCGGTCGGGCAGTCGTCGGTCGTCGATCGTCGGGCAGGGGGGTGGGTGAGGGTTTTACACTTAGGTCCTCAGGATTTTTGGAATTTACGAATAGGTCCCTAAGTCACTAAATACAAATATAAATTTGCATTCCACCCTTAAAAACAATTCATTAATTACAAAATACTATTTCAATAATTTAATAAATTGCATACTACCATAAAAACAATTCTAAAAATTACAGAATGATATTAAAACAATCTAATTAATTGCAAAACTTAATTAAAACATTTTAAGAAATTGCAAATTGATATTTTAACATTTAAAACTCATTTAAAATTCATTTAAAAATTCTAGAAAAATTCCTAAAAATCTAATTAATTATTTTAAGGCTAAAAATAACATTAAAAATTAATAAACAATAATTAAATAAAATTTTGAAAAATAGGGGCTTACACAGCTCCTAGATCGGCATCCCCTCATCCTCGACTTGTGACTACGGTTTGTGCAAGGACCACATGCAAGTATACCTTACCTTCCTCTACAGTTTTATTTACATGCATTGTATTTCATTTTCCAGTTTTGACTGTTTATGGATATGAGTTTTTGAGTTGTTTTCATTACATATAGCCGTGTTCATGTTTGGTCTTGTGGTTCACACTTGGAGTTTCTCATCAGTACCTTGCTTGAGTCGTGTTATAGAACGAGTACGTGTAATTGAACTGCCAAATCTTTGATATTGTTTCTTTGGCACCAGAAAGTCCACACTCGGGACGAGGGTGTTTTTTTTTGATCTGTTTACATCCGTGAGTCCACACTCGGGACGACGATGTCAATTATTTGCACCAGAGAGTCCACACACGGGACGAGGGTGTTTACATCAGAGAGTCTACACTCGGGACGAGGATGTTATACTTGCACCAGAGAGTCCACACTCGGGACAAGGGTGCCTTGTCGTGAACTAACCAGAGAGTCCACACTCGAGACGAGGGTTAGTACTAACCAGAGAGTCCATACTCAGGACGAGGGTTAGTGTTTAGTTCAAACCCGTGAGTCCACACTCGGGATGAGGGTTTGGCTTCTTCCATTGATCTCGTGATTATCGTTCATCCGGCAGTTCATTTAAACGTAGTTGTTCTAGTGTTAGTGTTCGTGTTCATGTTCGTGTTCGTGTTCGAAATCATTTGTCTTGTTTTTGTTCTTTCTTGTTTATTTTCTTGCGCATAATAAAACTGTTAGATAGGCATGTATATTATGTATCTTGCTATGTCCTCTGAGGACCTGATGATCTCTTCAGGTTTAGCAATTACATGGAGTTAGCTAGTAGTTTTGGATGACACATGTGATGATACGCTTGCAGGATTCAAGTATCGTTATTGTGTTTATTATCCGCTCGTGCTTTCATACCTTATCATGAGATATCCTGTTTCTTGATTCAGTTTTAGACTCTTGTTATTTCCTTTAGAGTCTTATCGGACATATATGCTAGTGGGCTGCTGACCACGACCCATAGTGTTCATTCATCCTTATTGTCTTATTGTGGATTGAGATATAGATTGTTTTGCCATGATTTGGCAGTATACCATAGCCTTGACAGCGTTTACGTATTCGAGTCGGGCTGGAGTCCGCTTGATGTGTAGTTGGCTTGCTCACGAGCTCGCATCCGAAAAGCGAGTATGGGTCGTGACAAGTTTTTTTGGTGGCCCATGCAGGTCAGAGCATATCGTATCGGTTACGTAACTGTACTGATACGAGCCTGCAAATTTGACTAAATCTTAGAAATCTCAATCCACTCTGCCTTGAAAATTTTCTTAGAAATTTCTCTACCGCCTCTGAAATCTCGTATCCATTCTCGATTATTCTCCCTTGCCCTCCCGTACCATTGATTCTCGTCCCTTCCTATTTCGGGGTGACGAATAATCGTGCTGTCTAAAATTCATCAGAGATTCCTAAGTTATTGTATAATATTGCTTGACTATTGAATATTTGGTTGTTTATAGATATGTGAGATTATAGATGCCATACGCCCTAGATATCTGTTGGTAGAATCGTTAGCAACTAGTTAGAATGTTATAAGATTTTTGTGACCGTACTTTGAGGAGTAGTATGACCAAAGGTGGGTAGAAGTCCTCAAGTATTCGGAGTTATAAAATGACTAGAGAAGGTCATAAAATATTTTTGAAAAATTAAATTTGAGGAGATGAAGGTAATAGTAGACTTTAATTTTTAAGAAATAGTTATGAATTAGAATTTCGAGGACAAAATTATTTTTAAGGTGGGTAGATTTGTAACTCCTCTTCCCAAAATTTTGTGATATATTTTTATTTTTTATTTGATTAGTTTACATTTAATTTTTCTATGATCATTGGAGTTGTAACTAAGCCCACAGGTGAGTTATAACCATCTTGTAGTCACATGATCTCTAGATAGTGTCTATATGCATTCTATAGCTATATTATATTTTATTATAATTTTAAGACATTTTTATATATTTTTAAATATTTATTCTATAAAGATTTATATTTATAAATGAATTTCACAATTTATTTTAAGGTCATTTGTGACTATTTTGAGACCCAGTATTTTTCTTTAGGCTCTATTAGGTTAAATATATTTTCTGTATTTTTCTACAATTTTTTTGGGATTTTTTAGATAATTAAATATCAGAAAAACCTATTTTCTAAGACTTCTAGAATTTACTGTGCAGGCCTATGAGCATATATTGACCCCAAATATTTTTCTAGGGTTCATTATGCTATTTTATATTTTCTAGAATTTTTTCATAATTTTTGGCAATATTTTAGTATTTATTCATCAAGGTTTATATATTTTTAAAGGCTTCCAATATTTATTATGAGGCCATTTGGGACTAATATGTGGTAAAACATTTTTATTTATATTCTAGAAGGTTAAAATTATTTTTGATAATTTTTTACAATTTTTTGGATTTTCTGATATTTATTTGGAGTTAAAATGAGTTTTAACGATTTTTGCATTTAAATTAACTAATTACACAGTCATCTGCACAGTCAGCTGTACAGTCAGTACTGGGCCCACCTGTCGGCGCCCAGCAGCCCACCGACTCTCTCTCCTATATATATTATTATATTCGTTAAACCTAGAAATTTCAGCAGCTTTTTGTGGAAGAACTCATCTAGGATTTTCGATTTCCCGAAACGATTGCCGTCAACTCCGACGTGATTTTCACGCGCCGTTTTTTTTGTTGGATTCGTATTGTGGTAAAATTTCTGAATATGTAACTTATTTTCATAGATATTATTCCTAAATTTTTGGAAAATTCGTAGAGTGTCGGTTGTCCGAAACTTGACACGTTTTGGTGTTTTCGAGATTCCGGGAGAATCAGAAATCGAAATCACGAACCGTTTGAAGTTTCGGAAAGCTAACACAGTGATCTACGACATAAATGTTTCCCAGAAATTATTTCGTTCATTTATTATTTTATTTATTCTGTTGAACTCAGAATTGATCGGTTGATTACCGTTTTGGTCACGATTAGCCATAACGGCGATATCTTTTGACCAAAGCGTGATTTTGCGGCACGGTTGATTCCAGCGCACTCGTGGTGCTGAAATTTACCAAGGTACACATTCAAAATCTAAAGTTCACAGCATTTGACTAAATGGTCAATAATATGTCTCGATTTGCGTGCCATGGTTTCTAAAATTGAAAACATGACTTTTGATGGCCAAACTTGCATGTTTAGATTATATTCAGATTATTATTAGGTTAAATTAGGCTTTTAAGTGAATTATTCTAGAATTAATTATTATTAGATTAGTAACCCAACTAGCCACTATTCCATGAATTTAGAACTAGAACATTAGAATTGATTTATAGTTTTCGTACACGGTTCATGGTGCGATATGTATTATAGGTTGACAACTCCTAGATCGGCATCCCCTCATCCTCGACTTGTGACTACGATTTGTGCAAGGACCACAGGCAAGTATACCTTGCCTTCTTCTACAATTTTATTTACATGCATTGCATTTCATTTTCCAGTTTTGACTATTTATGGACATGGGCTTTTCGTATTATATTATTTTGAGTTGTTTCCATTGCATATAGCCGTGTTCATGTTTGGTCTTGTGGTTCACACTTGGAGTTTCTCGTCAGTACCTTGCTTGAGTCGTGTTATAGAACGAGTACGTGTAATTGAACTGCCAAATCTTTGATATTGTTTCCTTGGCACCAGAAAGTCCACACTCGGGACGAGGGTATTTTTCTTGATCTGTTTATATCCGTGAGTCCACACTCGGGACGAGGATGTCGATTATTTGCACCAGAGAGTCCATACACGGGACGACGGTGTTTACATCAGAGAGTCCACACTCGGGACGAAGATGTTATACTTGCACCAGAGAGTCCACACTCGGGACGAGGGTGCCTTGCCGTGAACTAACCAGAGAGTCCACACTCGGGACGAGGGTTAGTACTAACCAGAGAGTCCACACTCGGGACGAGGGTTAGTGTTTAGTTCAAACCCATGAGTCCACACTCGGGATAAGGGTTTGGTTTCTTCCATTGATCTCGTGATTATCGTTCATCCGGCAGTTCATTTATACGTGGTTGTTCTAGTGTTAGTGTTCGTGTTCGGAGTCATTTATCTTGTTCTTGTTCTTTCTTGTTTATTTTCTTGCACATGATAAGACTGTTAGATATATATGTATATTATGTATCTTGCTATGTCCTCTGAGGACCTGATGATCTCTTCAGGTTTAGCGATTATATGGAGTTAGCTAGTGGTTTTGGATGACACATGTGATGATACGCTTGCGGGATTCAAGTATCGTTATTGTGTTTATTATCCACTCGTGCTTTCATACCTTATCATGAGATATCCTGTTTCTTGATTCAGTTTTAGACTCTTGTTATTCCTTTAGAGTCTTATCGGACATATATGCTAGTGGACTGCAGACCACGACCCATAGTGTTCATTCATTCTTATTGTCTTATTATGGATTGAGATATAGATTATTTTGCCATGATTTGGCAGTATACCATAGCCTTGACAGCGTTTACGTATTCGAGTCGGGCTGGAGTCTGCTTGATGCGTAGTTGGCTTGCTCACGAGCTCGCGTCCGAAAAGCGGGTGCGGGTCGTGACAAAACTGGCTGCTCAGGCGATGGATGAACTAGCGATTGCTTTCATACCGCCAATTGATCCTTCTATTAGAGAACCGAAGATAACATCTCCACGGAGGTCGTCGTATAGGACTCCCTCTCACCAAACTACCAAAAGTGTAAACATAATGAGTTCACCCGTCGGGGTAAATTCCAAATTAAGCAGCTGACTCATTGCCCAAGAATGATGCCGGTCCCTCTAAGCCCGTTCAATAAGCTGAATCAGTGGATGACTGGGATGACAAGGAAGACGGCCAATCTCATGCAGCATATGAACCAAAAGCTGTAGTGGATGATGGCGTCTCAGCCTTTGAAAATATAGACCTGGATAACCTCAAAGAGATAGAGGCCAGTCTGTAAGTGTCACGCCCCAGAACCAGAATACTGGAGAGCGGGGGCAGACATAGCCAGCTACGTATATTGAAGTGCAACTCACCTCGCTATACGGTCACGGCTGTCTAGGATACATGAGGGTTTATCTACAAGCCAGCAGTCTCTTAAGGTCATGAACAGCCTATTGTCTCAATCACAAGCAAGTAAGTAAAAGTTACAAGATGTATGATCATTAAATATACAATAATAAGGCGTCCCAAATATTACATATTCAGCTGATCATGAAGCTAGTCGTTACAAAATGTTAGGACTAGTAAGAGTTTAGTCATACATGATCAACCCTAGGATCTGTCAATCATGTTACAGCCCGTAGGCAGACAGTAAGTAAGTGCAATCGAGCTAAACAGGTGCTCGTCGGCTAAACGCCTCAAAAGAATATTTTTACAATAGAGTGGGAGAGACAAAAATAACCCACTCGTTGCCAGGGTTCCGTCTAGTGTTCACCATCTGACTGAAAGGTCGGTAGATCCTCTGGAGCTGCTCCGAAATCTGGCCACACAAAACCAGCTGGGTCAGACCCCAGAAAGAGCAAGTGCCACAAAGGAAGCTTCACTTAAGAACTAAAACCAGCAATCAGCACAAGATATAAATAAAGTAAGAACTGGAAATAAAGAAAATACACCAGGATGATATACGACGAGATAACCATAGAACTATTCAGATAACCAGGTTACAATCCGTAAACCAAACAAGGACCGGGGTTGTAACCCTTCGTCTGAACAGAACTTGAAATTCTTACCATTTATCGGTAAAATAAATACAAGCATTCTGGTCATTCAATAATCTAGAACAGGATCAGGGCAAGACTAGACTGGTTAGACTCCATCCAATCACTTCACGTCCAAGCAAGAATTACGGCTTGATACTTTAACTAACTAGGGTTGTCACAAGCCTAATTACTAACAAGATGCAGTGAGATTATTCCACAGCCACAAGCCCTGCAGACCATCCAGGTTACCCGGGTTAAAAGATTAGAGTTGAATTCAGGTGGGTACATCGTCCAGGAAAGGAATGTACCCTTAGGTAGCTTGAAGGGTGCAACACATGACAGTGTGCTGGAAATGTGCCCTACTCGACGGCAGGCTACAGATTCCAAGGCGTGCCCAGGTAACGGGATTGCCTGTAGCTGGAAGATCTCTTTATGACTAGTGTATTAATCTAGTTATTAGCCTTAGTCCATTTTAGTAGGTACTCCTGACCGTGGTACTCAAGAGTCCCTGTTCTAGACATGATGCAAGATAGGACTGGTTTATTTATACAAACACAATCGCCCACGGTGTCCAGATTAATTTATACAGGTCATGTCATGTCAGGTAGCCGTCGCAACAGCTATTCGGGATAATCGTGTCAGGTTATCATGCCAAGTGTACGGGTCAAGAGTGCGCCACGACGGGCCACTATCAAGTCATGTCAGGTTATTATGTCAGGAGTGCACCACTACGGGTCACTATTACGTCATGCTCAATTATCAATTCCAAACATATCAAGTAAATTCGTGATTATCAAGTTCAGGACAAAAGGCGTAAGGATATAAAATGGACGTTAAATATCTAATAAAATATCAATATACAGGGCTATAGAAGATCCTGGGTAGTCAGGCTGCGCTCAAGTCAGGCTACGCTTAGGCCAGGCTACGCTCAGGCCATGCTACGCTCAGGTCAAGCTACGCTCAGGTCGAGCTACGCTCAGGTCAAGCTACGCTCAGGCCAAGCTACGCTCAGGTCAGCGTATGCAAGACATACGCTTCCAAAAGACAGCGTATGTACTCCATATGACTCCTCATCAAGCAAGCGAGCGTATGCGAGTCATACGCCTCCAAAAGGCAGCGTATGTACTCCATACGACTCCTTGTCAAGCAAGCGAGCGTTTGCGAGTCATACGCCTCCAAAAGGCAGCGTATGGGGGGTCCATACTGTGCTGCGCTAAAGAGCGCGCACAGCTCAGTGACGCAAGCTAAAAAGCTCGCGTACTGCTCACTTTCTTCTCCAAACAGCAAGAACTCTATGGTTGAACCCAAAGCTTCAAAAGTCCATAACTTGGTCCAAACAAGTCCAAATCCGACTTTGCAAAGTTCTATCTTGGGTGAAATTCAATTCTCTCCAACATAAGAACATCAAAACCCATAAAAATACAACTTAAATAGATCAAAACCATGCAAAACCGAAAATAGAAGAAACTTAGATCTAGAACAATGGAGACTCCAAATCACAAAATGTCAAGTTCTAATATTGATCACCATGGCCTAATCTAGATAATGGACAAATAAAAAGTAGTTCTCAAGTGGTGGCAAGGTGCACTTGCCTAAGGGGTGTTGGTGTTGTGTGGAGAAAGGAAGAAGAAGAAGATGAAGAAATAAATGAGAGAATTATGAGGAGAGAGAAAGGTAGGTGGAGATAATAAAGAGGGTGGTTGTGGTGGAAATGAGGGAGGAACATAGGCTAAGGTGTTCCAATGTAAAATAAACCAAACCAAACCAAACCAAACCAATCCTTCTCCATAAAATAAACCAAGCCGGGTCGAGAACCAATGTACGAGAAATCCAAATCCGCTAGTCAAGAAAATAAGATACATGCCAAAATCCAACTTCGAGTATAATTACGAAATACGGGAAACGGGGGTGACAACTCTACCCACCTTAAAAAATTCCGTCCTCGAAATTAAATCAAGAGGCTAGAGGAGCAATGGCAAGCTATACTAATAACAAGCAAGCTATACTAGGCAATCAATCAATCATGTAAGCAAGGAATAGAAGGCATGAGGCATAAGAAAGACATTATACCTCACGAGTCAAACAAGTCGGGATATCGCGATCGGATATCATCCTCACGCTCCCACGTTGACTCCCCCAAAGAGTGATGACCCCAAGCAACTCGGACTAACTTGATAGTCTTGTTCTTGAGGATCTTCTCTCTTCGGTCTAATATAGACACGGGCCTCTCCTCATACGAAAGGTTGGTACCAATAACCAATTCCGAATGATCCAGAATGTGGCTCAGGTCCGGGATATACCGTCGTAATTGGGATACATGGAACACATCATGCACCTCGCTTAGCGACGGCGGAAGAGCGAGATGATAGGATACATCTCCTACTCACTCCAGAATGTCAAACGGTCCTATATACCTAGGACTAAGCTTGCCCCGTACGCTGAAATGAATGACGCCACGGTTAGGCAAAATCCTCAGGAATACATGATCGCCGACCGAAAACTCGAGAGGGCGCCGATGAGAATCGGTCCAATGGCGCTGGCGATCTTGGGCAACGCGAAGATGATCTCTGACTCGCCTGACCACTTCGACTGTCTGGGCAATCATTTCTGGACCGAGCATCCGTCTCTCTCCAACATCATCCCAGGCTAGCGGGGATCTGCACTTCCTACCATACAGTGCCTCGAACGGTGCCATCTGGATACTGGCCTGGAAACTGTTGTTGTACGAGAATTTCATCAGGTGCAAGTGATCTTCCCATGAACCACCGAAGTCAAGTGTGCAAGACCGTAATATGTCTTCAAGAGTCTGGATCGTGTGCTCCGACTGGCCATCTGTCTGCGGGTGATATGCTGAACTGAACTGGAGATGAGTTCCCAAACTCTCTTGTAAGCTACGCCAAAAGTGTGACGTGAACCTTGAATCTCGGTCCGAGATGATACTGACTGGAATACCGTGCAATCTGACAATCTGCCTGAGGTACATCTCTGTTAGCTGAGCCGTCGACTGACCAACTCTGAATGGAAGAAAGTGAGCCACTTTTGTGAGCCTGTCAACTATAACCCAGATAGCATCTCTACCAGCTGGGGATCTACGTAATCCAGTCATAAAATCCATGGTCACATGCTCCCACTTCCATTCTGAAATCGGTAAGGGCTGAAGAAGTCCAGCCGGTCTCTGATGTTCGGCTTTAACTTGTTGGCAAACCAAACACCGAGAGACAAACCGAGCTATCTCCCGCTTCATGCCATTCCACCAAAAATGCTGTCGGATATCACGGTACATCTTCGTACTGCCGGGATGGATGGAATACTGCGAACTGTGCGCTTCTGACATGATCTCATGCCGGATATCTCTGCTGGGTACACAAAGATGCTTACCATGTCGAAGTGTACCATCCTCATGAACGCATAACTCTGGTCTTCGTCCTGCCTCACACTCTGCTCTAAGTCGCCGAAGCTTGGAATCTGCCGACTGCGCCATCCGGATCCTTTTGACTATAGTGGACTGAACTTGCATGCTGGCCATCAAGGCCACACTAGAAGGGAGAACAACTTCAATACCCATCTTCTGAAGATCTGCTAACAGCTCTGGTTGCGCTGTTAGAAAATAAACTCCCGCTCTCCTGCTCAATGCATCCGCAACAACATTGGCCTTCCCAGGATGATACTGCAGGTTGACATCATAATCCACAAGAAGCTCCAGCCACCTTCTCTGACGCATGTTAAGATCCTTCTGGGTGAAAACATACTTCAGGCTCTTGTGGTCGGTAAAAATATCCACCCTGTCTCCATACAAGTAGTGCCTCCACAACTTAAGTACAAACACCACTGCTGCCAGCTCCAAGTCATGGGTTGGGTAATTCCTCTCATGATCATGAAGTTGTCGTGACGTATAAGCTATTACCTTCCTATGCTGCATCAGAACACATCCTAAACCTCTGCCTAAAGCATCACAGTATACTGAGAATCCTCCGGTCCCATCTGGAAGCATGAGAATAGAAGCTGTTATCAGGCCTCGCTTCAACTGCTCAAAAGAACTCTGACACTCTGCTGTCCAAGCAAACTGTGCATCCTTGTGGGTCAACTGCGTCAATGGCGCTGAAATTCGAGCAAAATCCGAAATAAACCGCCGGTAGTAGCAGTCCAATCCAAGAAAACTGCGAACCTCTGCAACTGTACTGGGCACTGGCCATGACTCAATAGCCACAATCTTCTGGGGATCCACTTCTACCCCTCCTCGAGTGATGATATGACCCAAGTACGAAATGCGATCAAGCCAGAACTCGCATTTACTGAACTTGGCATATAACTGGTGCTCTCTGAGGATCTGAAGAACTATACGGAGATGCTGCTCATGCTCCGCCTCACTCTTGCTGTAGACCAGAATGTCATCCAAGAACACAATCACAAACTGATCCAAGTAAGGCATGAAGATGCGATTCATGAGGTCCATGAATACTGTCGGCGCATTGGTTGCTCCAAAGGGCATAACAAGGAACTCCCAATGCCCATATCTCGATCTAAAAGCTGTCTTCGGGATGTCCTGCTCTCTGACTCTGATCTGATGATAACCTGAGCGCAAATCAATCTTCGAGAATACTGAAGCCCCCTTGAGTTGATCAAATATGTCATCTATCCTCGGAAGAGGGTATCTGTTCTTGATTGTCACTGAGTTTAAGGTACGATAATCAACACATAACCTGGACGTACCATCCTTCTTTTTCATAATAAGCATCGGGGCTCCCCAAGGTGATCCACTAGCACGAATGAATCCCTTGGTTCTGAGTTCTTTAATCATCTTGTACAATATCTCCAACTCTGACGGCGCCATCCTGTAGACTCTCTCTGACACTGGGGCTGTCCCGGGAATCAAGTCTATAGTGAACTCGATCTCCCGCTCCGGAGGCATACCTGGAAGTTCTTCTGGGAAAACATCTAGAAACTCCTCGACTATCCTGGGTAACTGAACTGCTGCTACTGCCATCCGCAATACTGGAGGAGATGACTCAACTTCGCCTTGGGAGAAAGAAAACTCCGGCTCGCCTGGAATGCTAAAAATAACCCAGCCAATGTGGCAGTCTATCCTAGCATACTGGTTCCTCAACCAATCCATCTCTAGGACCACATCATAATCGGCCATCGGGAACTCTATCAATCTAGCGGGGAATTCTCTACCGCTAACTACGATCCGACACGAGGAAAACACTCTATCTACACCCACAAGTCCGTTACCAGTAAGTATATTGAGCCTTACTGATAATGACTCGGGCTCCAGTCCTATCCGTGTCGCAAATCGTGCAGACATAAATGAATGCGATGCACTAGAATCAAATAAAGCTAAAGCTGGAAAGGAGTTGACGAGAATAGTACCTGCCACTACCTCTCCTGGTGCCAATCCTTCCTCCACGGTCATCACCATAGCCTGACCATGCCCTCGGGATGCTGGTCCCCTCTGCTGAAATCCTCGCTGCCTGCTCTGACTCTGGGCTTGGACTTGAACATGCTGCTGGGGGTTCTACTGCTGGAACATCTGGGACTGAGGCGGCAAGGGCCTCGACAATGGATACTGCTGCTGCTGGACCGGAGCTGGTCCTCTCACCGAAGAGCTAGAAAGGTTGGACGATGATGAACCACCCCTATTCGGGCAGGATCCAACCCTATGGTATGGCGCTCCACAAGCCAGACACAATCCCTGTGCCCTGCGACATTCTGCCACCACATGGCCTGGCTTCCCACAATGAGAACAACCCACTGCGGAGGATTGCTTCTGCTTCTGCTGCTGAGGGTGCGTCAGAGTTGAATGCTGAACCGACGTCACTGAGGCCGCTCGCCTCGGAGCTCCAATAGTCAAAGCCCTGGCTGCCGGGGCCGGTGCTGAAGACTGATTCATCTGGCCGTGAGATCTCTTCCGACCTCCGGCCCTATCCACAATCCTCTGGGAGGTATACTCATGCCTCCGGGCTACTCTCAAGACTGTATCAAAAGTTTAATGCTCAAACTTCTCAACTGCCAACAAGACCTCCAGGTGAAGTCCCTGCTGGAATCGCTGGGCTCTACCATACTCGGTTTCCACCAAGGTGGGAGCAAACCCACTGAGTCTCGAAAACTCGGCCGCATATCCATCGACCGTCCTGCCTCCTTACTTCAGATTGGTAAACCTCATCTGCAGATCATACCGAGCCACGGCATCAAAATACTTGGTCTGGAATCTCTCTCTGAATACTGCCCAAGCAATAGGGGCCACTAGTCCAACGGCCTGCGCTGCCCACCAGCTGCGGGCAAGATCTAATAACTGCAGGCGCACAACGGCCACCTTTTCGTTCTCTGGGGTCCTGGCTGCTTCTAGAATCACCTCTGTGTCCTGAAGCCATGCATCTGCTACGATAGCATCTTCACTACCGTCGAAGAATGGAGGGTTCAAGCGCTTGAAGCTGTTGGCCGCACTATTCCCTGGATGACCGTCTCTGGTCAAAGCATCCGCCACTGCCTGTTGCAAGACATCTCCACGCCGGTCTTGGGAAGCTATCAAGGTCCTGACGAGTCCTACCAAAGTGTCATCATCAGGTTCTGCAGGTTGAACTGGCTGGATTGATGGCTCTCCGCCAGAAGGTACGACTCTGGAGGCTACTCCGGAATGCTGGGCTTGATCTCCAGGTTGCTGCTGGTCCGAGGGAGGTACTCCGCCTTGCTGATCGGTAGGACCACGAACAATGCCGTTGAAGAAGACGACATAAGGAACAATAAGGAAGGACCAGGACAGATCAACGATACAAGCATATGATCAGGACAAGAATCCATGGATTCAGAAGATACGAGTAGAGATCAAGGACGAATACTGATTTAGACATCTATTCGGTAAACCCTCACATAACTTGATTTACAAGACCTGCATGGGCCACCACTTAAACCATGTCACGCCATAGAACCAGAATACTGGAGAGCGGGGGCAGACATAGCCAGCTACGTATATTAAAGTACAACCCACCTCGCTATACGGTCACGGCTGTCTAGGATACATGAGGGTTTATCTACAAGCCAGCAGTCTCTTAAGGTCATGAACAACCTATTGTCTCAATCACAAACAAGTAAGTAAAAGTTACAAGATGTATGATCATTAAATATACAATAATAAGGCGTCCCAAATATTACATATTCAGCTGATCATGAAGCTAGTCGTTACAAAATGTTAGGACTAGCAAGAGTTTAGTCATACATGATCAACCCTAGGATCTGTCAATCATGTTACAGCCCGTAGGCAGACAGTAAGTAAGTACAATCGAGCTAAACAGGTGCTCGTCGGCTAAACGCCTCAAAAGAATATTTTATAATAGAGTGGGAGAGACAAAAATAACCCACTCGTTGCCAGGGTTCCGTCTAGTGTTCACCATCTGGCTGGAAGGTCGGTAGATCCTCTGGAGCTGCTCCGAAATCTGGCCACCCAAAACCAGCTGGGTCAGACCCCAGAAAGAGCAAGTGCCACAAAGGAAGCTTCACTTAAGAACTAAAACCAGCAATCAGCACAAGATATAAATAAAGTAAGAACTGGAAATAAAAAAAATACACCAGGACGATATACGACGAGATAACCATGGAACTGTTCAGATAACCAGGTTACAACCCGTAAACCAAACAAGGACCGGGGTTGTAACCCTTCGTCTGAACAGAACTTGGAATTCTCACCATTTATCGGTAAAATAAATACAAGTATTCTGGTCATTCAATAATCTGGAACAGGATCAGGGCAAGACTAGACTGGTTAGACTCCATCCAATCAGTTCACGGCCAAGCAAGAATTACGGCTTGATACTTTAACTAACTAGGGTTATCACAAGCCTAATTACTAACAAGATGCAGTGAGATTATTCCACAGCCACAAGCCCTGCAGACCATCCAGGTTACCCGGGTTAAAAGATTAGAGTTGAATTCAGGTGGGTACATCGTCCAGAAAACGAATGTACCCTTAGGTAGCTTGAAGGATGCAACATATGACAGTGTGCTGGAAATGTGCCCTACTCGACGACAGGCTACAGATCCTAAGGCGTGCCCAGGTAACGGGATTGCCTGTAGCTGGAAGATCTTTTTATGACTAGTGTATTAATCTAGTTATTAGCCTTAGTCTATTTTAGTAGGTACTCCTGACCGTGGTACTCAGGAGTCCCTGTCCTAGACATGATGCAAGACAGGACTGGTTTATTTATACAAACACAATCGTCCACGGTGTCCAGATTATTTTATACAGGTCATGTCATGTCAGGTAGCCGTCGCAACAGCTATTCGGAATAATCGTGTCAGGTTATCATGCCAAGTATACAGGTCAAGAGTGCGCCACGACGGGCCACTATCAAGTCATGTCAGGTTATTATGTCAGGAGTGCACCACTACGGGTCACTATCACGTCATGCTCAATTATCAATTCCAAACATATCAAGTAAATTCGTGATTATCAAGTTCAGGACAAAAGGCGTAAGGATATAAAATGGACGTTAAATATCTAATAAAATATCAATATACAGGGCTATAAAAGATCCTGGGTAGTCAGGCTGTGCTCAAGTCAAGCTACGCTTAGGCCAGGCTACGCTCAGGCCATGCTACGCTCAGGTCAAGCTACGCTCAGGTCGAGCTACGCTCAGGTCAAGCTACGCTCAGGCCAAGCTACGCTCAGGTCAGCGTATGCAAGACATACGCTTCCAAAAGGTAGCGTATGTACTCCATACGACTCCTCATCAAGCAAGCGAGCGTATGCGAGTCATACGCCTCCAAAAGGTAGCGTATGTAATCCATACGACTCCTTGTCAAGCAAGCGAGCGTATGCGAGTCATACGCCTCCAAAAGACAGCGTATGGGGGGTCCATACTGTGCTGCACTAAAGAGCGTGCACAGCTCAGTGACGTAAGCTAAAAAGCTCGCGCACTGCTCACTGTCTTTTCTAAACAACAAGAACTCCATGGTTGAACCCAAAGCTTCAAAAGTCTATAACTTGGTCCAAACAAGTCCAAATCCGACTTTGCAAAGTTCTATCTTGGGTGAAATTCAATTCTCTTCAACATAAGAACATCAAAACCCATAAAAATACAACTTAAATAGATCAAAACCATGCAAAACCAAAAATAGAAGAAACTTATATCTAGAACAATGGAGACTCCAAATCACAAAATGTCAAGTTCTAATGTTGATCACCACGGCCTAATCTAGCTAATGGACAAATAAAAAGTGGTTCTCAAGTGGTGGCAAGGTGCACTTGCCTAAGGGGTGTTGGTGTTGTGTGGAGAACGGAAGAAGAAGAAGAAGATGAAGAAATAAATGAGAGAATTATGAGGAGAGAGAAAGGTAGATGGAGATAATAAAGAGGGTGGTTGTGATGGAAATGAGGGAGGAGCATAGGCTAAGGTGTTCCAATGTAAAAGAAACCAAACCAAACCAATCCTTCTCCATAAAATAAACCAAGCCGGGTCGAGAACCAATGTACGAGAAATCCAAATCCGCTAGTCAAGAAAATAAGATACATGCCAAAATCCAACTTCGAGTACAATTACGAAATACGGGAAACGGGGGTGACAGTAAGTGCCCAATGAACCTTTAACAATTCCTGATTCAGAACCGATAGTTTTGGCAACTGAACCAGAGGTTCAAAATAGACCTGAAGATACTGTATTTCCTATCTAAATTAAAATTGGAATAACTGGGCAGGTATCCGTAGGGCCTATTGAAGAACCGATGCCCGTTGTCATGGAACAACCTGTTGAACCAGGCTTATCCCAGGTTGAACAACAAGGTACGAGTACTGCAGTTCTTTACCATGTTTATATTCCTTTTCATTATTAACTTAATCTTCTTTCTGTATAACAACTATTTAAGAGTCTTTCCCTCCTCCATCTGAAGTGGCGGACAAAGGTTATCTTATTCTTTAAGTTTCCAGAGCAAATTTTTTCCTCAGTGGATTATTATTTAGTGCATTGCTCCTCATGGTTCACTATGATACCCACGGCTTGTTGACTCGTCCTTGGTTGAGTATTTGGGGAAATCTTTCGGTATCATTGGCTCACAGACGAAATGCAATAAAACCTTCCAACTAAGGGACCAGCTTCTATTAAAATGAGTCAAATATTTTTGTTGGATGTTTTTGATGCTTGATTTTAATGAATATGTTTTTGTGTTGATTTTTGATGATTGGTTTTCATTATTCGCTTTTATCACATTTCGTATTTATTCTGAAGCTTAAGAGAAACAGATCAAAGTATGCTAATCAAATGTCGGTGCTAATATAGGACGCATAGCCGGAGCGTGATTGGTGCTTGAAGTTCCTGTTTCTCTCATATAGATTCATTTCAGTGAGTCTCCTTGATCAAGCTACCATTTATCTCCACGTCTTAATAAAATATCTCTAATCCGCTCTTTTGTTGTGTTCCTGTGATCAACGATTCCATAACAACAGAAGATAAGAGAAGATAAATAATCTGAATTACTTGTTAGATTATAGAACTGCTGTTTACTTGCTCAATATGGTTGTTCACTTGTTTCCATGGTATGCTTTATGTAAAATATGTTGTAGAAAATCTTAAAGTTTTGAGATCAATTTATATGAAAGAATAGAATTATGACCCTATCAAAGAGAATTATCGAAATCAGCTACTTGTTGTTCACTATACAATAGAATGTTTTTATATGATAGAAGGCATTGGTTTAAGACAACTTGTGCATAAGGTATAGTCTCTCGACCGGTTCCTATGGCATTGGGAGTCACTCAGCCTAGGAGAGATTGGGTACCCTGAGGTAAAGAAGCCTCACGATTAGGGGGATATTACGTCTATCAGTGAGATGGGCTTATATATCCTAACTGCTGATCATTGGAAATGACCTATGAACCACTATGTAGTTAGGTATATGCATATAGTGAGATTTATTGCAAACCTAACACTAAATGCAGAGACAGAACATAAGTATTATTTCAAATATGCAAATTGTGCTAATCTTTATCTTGTGCATGGATGGACCGATAATCGTGTGCTAATACCCTGAACCGGACATTTGGTATAGTCTTCTGAACCGATGGAGGAGTAGCATTAGTTGATCCTCGAGGAGCCGGTCGAGAAGTTGTCGACCTCTCCGAAGCAACAGCTGGTGCTGCTGCTCCCGAAACACGAGCCATGGTCACTGGTGCCATCCATGGAATAGATTGAAACGAGAAGAAGTCAATATGACATAAGATAAGATATTAAGGAAGGATATATATTGATAAAGATAACAATCATCCAAGAATAGAGTTAAGATATCATATTCATGCAGAACAAAAATCCTAGTTGTGATTGAGTACTTCCTAACTCTCCTAGTAATCCATGTCCTTTTTTGTAGGCTCGTAATAGCACAACTAACCTGAGTAATAATACGACATTCGTACTAATTAAGAAGCTCGACCTGCATGGGCCACCATAGAAATGTGTCAAGACGCATACCCAAAAAATCAGTCATGAGTCGTGGGTACGTCCAGCCTACACTACAACATCGACGATCGAAAGTTGTCTAATAATATATAATATTCCATACACACAATAATATATTATCATCTCGACGATGATAATAAATCCAGAGATAGGAATAATATGAAATCTATAACTCAATGACAACAACTAAGATAAAGGAGTTCTAAGATAATCATAAAATGCAATCCAGAGTCAAGACATAATAAGGAAAACCAGAGAATCACCAAGACACCAAATATAATATATACGACCAAGTATGTAATTCTGGAGACAAATACAGATCAGAAACTTTGAAATATAACTAAACTAGAGCTAGGCATCCTCTACTGGCATCGCGACCTCTGTAACTGCCTGGTCCTCCAGAATACTCAACTCAATCTCAGGAACAATGTCCTCTGTCAGTCCATAATAGGTGGGGAAACAAACCTCTAACTCATCGCCTAAAAATATGGTTATCCAGTTAGCATTGCAGCAAGTACAAACACTGAATGACAATTATAACATAAAAATGACTATATAACAAGAGTTGGGATATATGAAAATAAAATAATCAGGTGAGCATATAAGACTAACTAACAGTTTAGCTAAAACATGGACAATGAATATAAGAAAATAGGTGATATAATGTGAACAAATAGAGAACAATGTCAAATCCCTAACCTCTAAGTGTTATTTTGAAATACCAGGTTCGATATGTGAATAGCTCGGGTAATATGGCAAATGGCACACGATAATGTGTGATTGCTATCCACATGATACGACAAATTACATGTGAGATGTGTTATTTCTATCCACTCGATTAGACACGAAGAACAGATAGGGTGTTCACATGTCTATTGAGGTATTTTTTTGCCCGACAATAGTATTCATGGATTTAGTTCACATTAGATAAGATGCATGAATCATATTAATCATGCCAAATCATGAATCATGAGTACTATTGAAGTAAATCCACATAACACTAATCACGTGTAATGAAAGTGACATGAATGCAATAGGAATATCTAAATCATGAAATAGAGACAATATCAAGAAATAAAATGAAATCACTGCATGTACTTGCCTGCACTCTAAGATGAAACTAGGTCGAACCGGTGTCCAGTTCAATGTCCAGTGAAGCTATATTATTACAGTCAATGGAATCAATATTAAAATAAAACTAAACATTTAGCCTATTTCTAGGTTATATGGGTTTTCTAGGTCCAAGTTACCTTATAGATTGGCCTATGCTAATTTCGATGTTTTATCTTACTTGGAAATTACCTTATTGTCCTAGCAACTTCATAAACCAAGTACACTTACCTATTTGCCTTTGTATATACTACCTATATATAGGAAATTAGATATCTATTCATCTACTTCTATACATGATACATACATATACCCATATGTTCTTACACTACCCTATACATAAACATATATATATATATATATATATATATATATATATATATATATATATATATATATAAATATATATATATATAAATATATATATAAATAAATAAATATATATATATATATATATATATATATATATATATATATATATATATATATAGGTTTATAGGTAAACCCCATACATGGTACCCCACATATAGTACCATACTCACTCGTCCTCTACACTATCTAACTGGACTCTACTTACTTGGTACACCAACACAAGTCATTTGGATACACACATAGGTGTATAACTGATACACCCATGGGTCCTACACTCCCACACACAATCTAGCCCCTAATACCTACTACTGCCTCAAGACAATAACCAAGTACAGTGAAGACTTCTCACCCATATGCCCCTATTGTTATCTCCTATCCGGACCTACGCATACAGGTTTTAACTATTCATCCTACATTCTCTATACATATATCACATTCCTACACACACACACACACACACACACACACACACACACACACACACAGAGAGAGGAAACAAAGAGTGCACAACTCATGCACAAACACACACATACACTGATAACTCCTACTTCCTAAACCAATGTCAACCCGCCTGTTCACAAATCTTTGCACATGGAAGCATACACTCAACACTAGCTCACTAAAACACACATAGGGACTCCCACAATTTCTTTGGTACACTGCCACCTACACACACTGACCAGAGGCCTAAACACAGGTATTGCCCTACTCTGGCACTTGTACACACACCTACACACAGGCCCCTCATCTGTCTACTGGTGTATTCCTCATTAATCCTAAGTGTAGTAACCCCTATCTTACACCCTAATTCGTCGAACGATTTGTCCTCGCTTTGACTCAAGACGAATCGATCGTCCTTACTGGAGCATGATGCCGTACAAGTCTATATTGGACTTGAACAAGGTAAGAACGTGCATTTGATAATTCTTTTGAGACAACAAGTTGAAATTAGACAGTATAGAGAGTTGAAGATGCAGTATAAGAAGAAATTTAAGCTTTTTATTGATGAACATGCAAAGTATGTGCAAGGCCATTTTTATATTATATATGTCATTGCGACTACATTCTTTGAAACACAAAAGAACTTTGACAAGATGCCATAGAATAAGCCTTGTCATTACATACATTCATGCATCTTTATACATTTGAACAAAAAGCCTTAGATCTAAATTGGGCTTCAAAGTACTTTAAAATAGGAGATCTTCGAACCGCCTCCCGTTCTTCAGCTTCAGCTAAAGAGTTGGGGGTTAGCACACTTGGGAATGCATTAGTAGATGGGACGTATCCACTCCTTACCTGGAGAGTTGGGGGTTATCACACTTGGGAATGCATTAGTGGGCGAGACGTACCCACTCGTCTAAATCGACACTGCTTATTAAGAATTTCAAGCATTCAAAGTAATCTTTCAATTTAGAACTAAATGAGTTGCAGTTCATATCAAGGCATTACTTAAAGTAGCAAATAACGCAGTAAATCTTAACATTCTTCCCACAACCGTGCTCGTTTCCTGCATAAAATATATATAATACTTACCACCTACAGAAGATAATAGATGAGCATACAATCTATCTTATATATGGTCATCGGTGATATCGACACCATGAAGGACGATTACGTAGTATTGCGACACGCCCTATCAGTCGGGGTTGCGAGCCCGACAGGAGGTCTCGCAATGCTCGTGCCGAAGTACGATTTTATAATTTCCTACTAGGTCGATTTTGTTCCAACCACCCCAGATACCATTTTGAGGAAAGCTAACCCTGTGCACAAGTTTTTCATGGCCATGTGAATGCGTGAACAAGTTTATATATAAGGCAATTGCGTGACATAAACATTTAAGCTATATAACCCAAAACTCGTGCAACAATTCATTTCTAGCCTCAAAGCTGAATGTTCTAATTTGGCTATCCGTAGGCACCAAATACCCTGAGACGCCGAGCCATAAATTGATATCTAAATGTCCTTCCTTTCAACAATTTTCCCAGTTTTGAACTAAATTGCTCACCTTATTGTGAAGCTTTGAGTTAATGTCTCTAGCCTAGTTATACAATTACATTATCATTTTTTCATGTTCTTTATCTTAGTGGCACAGTATATATTCAACCATCATCATCGATTTGAACGTCTGAACATCAAGAATTTGTTGGCAGGAAGGAGTAGAAAAGAAAGGGCCGAACCACCCACCTAAAAAATGTGCCGAGAGTAGAAGAATGCTTCGCGATGATCAAATGTCAGTTACACAAACTCCTGCAATGGCACGAACATCATATTAGAATTCTTCCTTCAATCCTTCCCTTTTAAAATTTCCAAAGGCGCATTCAGAAATTGACGCAAAAGTACACTCATCAAAACAAAGCAGCAAAAATATCCAAAAAATATGAGCCTATTACATAGTGCTTCGCCCCAACGGGAGCAGGACACTACATAATATACCATTAAGAAAAGATTTTGTCCTAAAGCTTAAGAACAAGGGTCTGACCTTAATCGACAAATAGTTAAGGGTACTTCTCCTTTATTTCTGATTCTAGCTCCCATGTTGACTCCTCGACTGAATGGTTGTGCCACAACATGCAAACCAAGGACATCGATCGATTTCAAAGGATGTTTTTTTCGATCTAGAATTTGCACGGGTTCCTCTGAGTATGATAAATCGGTGCATAACTCCAACTGATCAAAGCTAACCATGTAACTTGGATCATACACGTACTTTCGAAGTTGGGAGACGTAGAAGATGTCGTATACTTCAGCCAGGGCAGGGGGTAGCACAATCCGATAAGCAACGGCCGCCACTCTCTCGAAAATCGAAAGGGCCTATAAATCTTGGACTTAACTTGCCCTTATCTATGAACTGTGTAACGCCCCGCATCAGAGTCATCTTCAGAAATGCATGGTTCCCGACCAGAAACTCTAGCGGTTGTCGACGAGTGTCCGCATAGCTTTTATGCCGACATTGTGTAATGCTGAGTCCGTCTCGAATTATACGAACTTTTTAATGGCTTGTTCGACCAGTTCTGGCTCGAGCATATGTCGCACCCCGACTTTGTCCCAACATATTGGAGATTGGCACTTCCTCCCTTAAAGTGCCTCATAAGGAGCCATCTAGATGCTCGATTAATAACTGTTGTTGTTCGCAAACTCTGCAAGCGACAAATGTGTGTCCCAACTAGTCTTCAAATATATTGCACACAAACGTAACATGTATTCAAGGATCTGATTTACACTCTCTGTCTGACCGTCGGTTTATGGATGGTACGCGGAGCTAAAATTCAGCTTGGTGTCTAGTGCCGCTTGCAAGCTCATCCATAAATGTGATAAAAATTGCCCGTCCCTGTCCAAAATAATCGTGAATGGTATCCCATGAGGTCAAACAATCTCATCAATGTAAATCTGTGCCAACCGATCAACACTCTAGGATACTTTGATAGCGATAAAATGAGCAGACTTGGTCAATCGATCAAAAATGACCCAAATTACGTCATGCTCTCATGGCATTTTTGAAAAGCCTACGATAAAATCCATAGAGATATCATTCCACTTCCATGTCGAAATTACGAGATTTTACAACTCCTCGTATAGTCGTTGGCACTGTGACATAGAAGTTGCCACATCTTTCTTTATATCGTACCACCAAAAGGTCGTATGCAAGCCCTTGTGCATCTTGGTGCTTCCAAGATGCAACGAGTACTTTGCATAGTGAGCCTCAATCAGAATTTCTTTTCTAATTTTGGCATGGTGAGGCACGCACATCCTTTCCTTCACTCGCATCATCCCGCCTTCGTCTACTGCAAAGACAGTCGCCTGCCCTATCGAAATCAGCATACGCATCTTCTTCAGGAATGGATCGTCCCCCTGCGTAGTCTTTATCTTGTCACATAAGCTCAGCTCAAGGTGCAATTGAGCCAACTGTGCCCCTCGATATCGAATTTGGAGTTCGATACCCATTTTTGTTAAGTCATATTGAGTTTTGTGATTGATAGCCAGCCATCCCGTGAATATTCTGCTGAGAGCATCCACTACAATGTTTTCCTTACCCGACGTGTACTCGATCGTCAGATCATAATCTTTAATGAGTTCGAGCAAACGTCGTTTCCATAAGTTCAAGTCCCATTGAGTGAACATGTATTTGAGGCTTTTGTGATTAGTGTAGATGCTGCAAGCCACACCATAAAGATAGTGTCACCACAATTTCAACACAAACACAATTGCCGCAAGTTTTAGATCATGCGTAGGATAATTGTTCTTGCACTGATTCAAATGTCTCAAAGCAAACAAAATCACCTTATCCCTTTGCATAAGCACACACCCTAAGCCTGTTCTCGATGCATTGCTGTATATCTAAAACCTTTTTAGCCGTCCGAAAGTATGAGGATTGGAGCTGAGATGAGCCGTTGTTTTAACTCATGGAAGCTAGGTTTACAGTCGTCGTTCCACTCAAATGTGACTCCCTTCTAGTTGTGGCGAGTCAGAGGCGACGCAATCTTAGAAAAGTCCCTTACAAATCTTTGATAGTAGCCTGTCAAGCCAAGAAAACTTCGGATATTACATGCCGAGGTAGGCCATTTTCACTCAACTATCACTTCAATCTTCTTTGGGTCAACTGTGACGCCTTTAGCCAAAATAACGTGCCAAAGATACATTATACTGCTCATACAGAACTCACATTTACTCAATTTAGCATACAGTTGATGTTCACGCAAAGTCTGTAGCACCATCTTCAAATACCCTACGTGCTCTTCCTTGGTCTTCGAATAAATGAGAATGTCATCAATGAATACTACTACAAATTTGTTTATGAATGGTCGGAATTCTCGGTTCATTAGATTTATAAAGGAGGCAAGGGCATTTGTCAAATCAAACGACATGACTAGAAACTCTTAGTGGCCGTATCGAGTTCGAAAAGTGGACTTCGGCATATCCTCGGGCTTGATCTTCAATTGATGGTAACCTGAGTGAAGATCAATCTTGAAAAATATTATGGCCCCTTGTAGTTGATCGAACAAGTCATCGATCCTCGGTAACGGGTACTTGTTTTGTCCTGCGGCTTTGTTAAGTTCCCAATAGTTGATGCGTAGCTGCATCGAACCATTATTCTTCTTCATGAACAATACTGGAGCACCCTACGGGGAGATGCTAGGACGAATATATCTGCGATCTAGCAACTCTTGTAGTTGTACTTTTAGTTACTTCAGCTCTATTGGTGCTGTTTATTAGGGTGCTTTAGATATCAGTCGGGTGTCTGGAAAGGTGTCAATGCTGAACTTTATCTCTCGATCCGACGGCATCCCTGACAACTTGTCTGGGAACACGTTGTGAAATTCTGCTACAACTTTAATGTGCATCGTGCCTACAATCTCCTTTCTCGTGTCTCAAACTGATGCTAGGTACCCGCTGCAACATGCATCTTGCTGAAATTGTCGATATCACCATGGACATATTCGAAACTATTCCATACGAATAGGAGAACTATGTTTTGCCAGGGAGACGGAACACAACTCTCTTCTCCGTGCACTCGATGGTTGTGTGACATGCACTCAACCAATCCATGCTGAAGATGATATCGTACTCTTTAATGTTGAGGATAATAACTTCTAAGGATAGATTCGTTCCACCGATATAGATGTAACCGTCCCTACAAATTTGAGTGGGAGGCATATCTACTCCCGATGGAATGCTAACACTAAGATTCATATCTAGTAATTGCATGGGTAATTTATTTTCTTCTACAAACTCCACATATATGAAGCTATATGTAGCACGCGAATCGAACAATATGCTAGCAGGCATATTTTTATAAATTAATATACATTTTACAACTGTGTCAGATACGAATGCTTCATCCTAAGTCAGTACATAGACTCGGCCTTGTGCTCTCTGATGATTTTGTGGGTTCACTGGCATCGCATTTGTGTTAGTGGCGGGAGGCACCATATTTTGATTTTGAATGTTCCTTGGAGGATATTGGTTCAGAACGTTCCTCAGAATATATTGGTTTACCGTTCCTATCTGACAGTCTCTCGCCTTGTGGCCTAGCTGGCAATACTTGAAGCATCCACCTTGGCAATCGATTGCCAGATGTCCCATCTTGTCATAGTAAATGCACCGTAATTCGGGATGGGTCCCCCGGTACTCGGATGTATTTTGGCTCTTAGTTTGGCACTCTGAATCCTTCCGTGTTGTAAGGACTCTTGTTGAAGTTATTATGGATTGTTGGCACCGCCCTACCTAGCGTGGGGCTAAAGATTCGCCCGCTATCAAGCACAACATAATAGGATTCTCTGTAGCTCTGATATTTTTGGTTCATGACGTCCCTACGAAGATCGTCTGCCCTGTTGAAAGTGCTCGCCCTACGTTTCCTTATTCAGTAGGAAGGACCCGACAAACTTCACAAATGTTGTGAACTTTGCGTCATAATCATCGACTGACATGTTTCCTTGCTTCAAGGACATAAATTCGTCCTCTTTCTATTGATGAATAACACGAAGAATATATTATCCCAAGAAGTCTTGCCTAAACATCTCCCACGAGATCTTGGTGCTGGGGTTGGCTTTGTGGAACTAATGTTTCTTTACCTCCCACCAGTCGTAGGCCCTCAACTTTAGCTGCAAAGCTGCACACGCCACTCTCTTGAACCCCTTAATCATGAAAAGACTGAACAGGCCCTCGATCTTTGCTAACCACCCCATGATCTTGTCGGGATCTGCCCGACCGTTGAACTCAGGCAGGTTCATCTTCTTGAACTCTGTTACTCTAAACAGGGAAGAGGAGGATAAAGGCTTCATCGTCACTAGTTGTACTTCTTCCTCTTCTTCTTCGGATGCGACGGTCCTCGAATTCTATTCGTTTGCCATGGTGCTCTTGATCTGAGTCAGTGCATCTATTTGTTTTTGTTGGGCGCTGAACTAAACTTGATTCTGCACCTGTAGCTGTTATGAGGTGCGTTAGTCGGTCCATGGTAGATTCGCTAGGTGTAGTCTCCTTGGTGCTATCTGTATTAATCAACGTGGCGTTGACAGCGGGGACACCCGTTCTCTTCGTCATTCCTACAAAATTGAGCAAACCCGTTAGTATTCTTGAAAATATCTACGGGCTTATATGAATGGAACGATTATTTTGTGCAACATATGTCGAAAAGCACGAATTTTAAAAAATCGTAACAACATCCAAAAGATATTATTTTTGAAAGGTCCGAGATGTGAACCGTGCTCTGATACCAACTTGTCACGTCCCAATTTGCCGAATTGTTCATCCTTACTTTGATTCAAGATGAATCGATCGTCCTCACTGGGGTGTGATGCCGTACAAGTCAATATTGGACTTGTACAAGGCAAGAATGTGCATTTGAGACAACGAGTTGAAATTAGATAGTACAGAGAGTTGAAGGCGCAGTTTGGAATTTTTTTAATCTTTTCATCGATAAACTTGCAAAGTCTATGCAAGATCATTTCTACATTACATATTTCGTTGCGGCTACATTCTTTGAAACACAAAAGAAAAACTTCGACAAGCTAGCTGCCATGAAATAATCATTGTTGTTCCATACATTCATGCCCCTTTATATATTTGAACAAAAAGTCTTCGATCTAAATTGGGTTTCAAAATACTTCAGAATAGGAGAGCTTCAAGCCGCCTCCCGTTCTTCAGCTTCAGCTTAGTCTCGTGCTCCCGCAATGCGCTCGTTACCTGAGGAGTTGGGGGTTAGCACACTTGGGAATGCATTAGTGGGCGGGACGAACCCACTCGTCTAAACCGACACTACTTATTAAGGATTTGAAGCATTCAAAGTGATATTTCTATTCATAACTAAATGAGTTAAAGTTTATATAGAAGGCATTACTTAAAGTAGTAAACAACGCAGTAAATCTTAACATTTATTACCACGCCCGTGCTCGTTCTCTACATAAAATAGATATAATACTTACCACCTGCATAAGGCAATAGATGAGCATGCAATCTATCTTATATGTGGTCGTTGGTGATATCGACACTATGAAGGACGATTACGTAGCATTGTGACGTGCCCTATCAGTCCGGGTTGCGAGCTCGACTGGAGATCTCATAATGCCTCGCGCCGAAGCACGATTTCATAATTTTCTCCTAGGCCGATTCGGTTCCAACGCCTCAGATACTATTTTGAGGAAAGCTAACCCTGTGCACAAGTTGTCCATGACTATGCGAATGCGTGAACAGTTTATCTATGCGGCAGATGCATGACATAAACAAAATTAAGCTACGTAACCCATAACTCGCACAACAGTTCATTTCTTTCCTCAAAGTCGTATGTTTTGATTTGGCTATCCGTAGGCACCAAATACCCCGAGGCGCCGAGCCATAATTTAATGTTTTAATGTCCTTCCTTTCAATAATTTTCTCGAATTTAACCCAAACTGCTTGCCTTGTTGAGAGGCATTGAGTTAATGTCTCTAGCCTAGTTATACTAGTTACATTACCGTTATCCTATGTTCTTTATCTGAGTGGCACAATATATATTCAACCTTCATCATCAAATTAAACGTCTGAATATCAAGAATTTGTTGGCAGAAATGAGTAGAAAAGAAGGGGCCGAACCGCCCACCTAAAAGAAATGTGCCGAGAATAGGAGAATACTTTGCGACGATCAAACGTCAGTTACACGAACTCCTACAATGGCACGGACATCATATTAGAATTCTCCTTTAATCCTTCCCCTTCGAAATTCCCAAAGGCGCATTAAGAAATCGACGCGAAAGCACACTCATCAAAACCAATCAGCAAAAATATCCAGAAAACTAAGAAAACCAAGAAAGCCAACAGCATACCGGTCCCATCAAATGGATTCTTATTTAGAGCCCACTCACCAAGACACAATCTGCTGCATCTGGGACTTATTACAACAGAAGCCGATCCATTATTTGGAATGATTCTCATATCATTCGTCCAAATTGATTTTATTGATGTCCAAAGGTTTTCGTATATCGAACTCATTGCTGAGTCAGACTAGCCATGTATGTTTTCGACCGTGTCTGACTTGCCATGTGTAAGCCCCCTGAATTTCAGGGTTTATTTTAAATTTTCTAAATGAATTATTTTGATAAATGTTTTATTATTTAATTGTTTTGATCATTAATGTACTTTCCGTGGCTTTGACTTCTGAAGCGTCAGGGATGCCAATCTCTGTAAACTCTCTTTACGAGTTTTGTAGTAGACCAGGTTATCTTCGTTTTGATATATCATGTCCCACTTAAACTCGTTCTCTTGTTCTCTTTTTGTATCGCACAACTTCGGGTCAACTTAGACCAATTAATTGTTGAATAATTATTCCCACTTTTATCCTTGATCATCGTTTGCACGTTGCCGTGACTTTTAATTTAGGAATACCAGACCAATCGTTTTCTCAGAACCAACTTCTCATGAATGATCTACTCGAGACGCTCTTCACCCATGACCTTCGTGTCCCACTCAGACACTCCATTTTGTGCTTCATTTCCTTCACACAATTTTCGGGTCAATTTAGGCCAATTAATTATCTACCGTAAAACCAGATTTAATTTCCAACTTAATTTTAGGACTCGACATCGAGCCAACCTAGTCGACCCAAAGTATGGACATGGCCCACATGAAGCCTACTGCCCACATGATGCTTGTGTCCTATTTATTTGAGTCCCTACATGTTATTTATTTACCCACGATTATAAATACCCATTTTAATTTAATTATTGCCCCCTGTCCGATTTTGACCCGACCTGGCTCGACCGAACCCAAACTCAAGTTCCATGTTGTCCTCCCATGACTACACAAATATCCCACACAATATTTCTCTTTTTTCTATTTTGAAAATAACGCTTTCTCTCTCTACTTTACAAATATCCTATATATATTTTATATATATATATATATATATATATATATATATATATATATATATATATATATATATATATATATATATATATATATATATATATAACACGCTCTCTCTCCTATTACTCACACACCACCTCACCCCCTTACCCTTTCATTTACAGCACACACACCCCTATTCTCTAGCCGACCTCCCTCTCTCTCATATCAAATATCTCTCTTTCTCTATTCTAAACACTCTCTCTCACTCTTTCTATATATATTATATATATACATACATCTCTCTCTCACCCTCTCTCATTTTCTCCTCAGCCGAACCCACCCCCTCACTGCCGACCACTACCACCATCGTGAACAACATCAACACCACCACAGCCTTCCTCCTTCCTCCTCCACTTCTTGTTCATGGCTACACCAACGTCACCATTAATATCTGTCACGACCCACACCCACTGTGAGGGTACGAGTACGTAACAGCGCCCAGCCTACGTCGCAGTGTCGGCGGTAGAACGCTGTTCTAAGTCTCTAACTAACCATCAACTCATGCAGTATATATTGTATCATGATCAACTCCGAACGGAGGACAAGTATAAGATATGGTGTATCTCAATCACAGTCTAAGCACGATAAGAAACACAGAATTGTAACTAAGAATTAAATAAATACTGAAATAATAACAACATCTGAATAATCTCAAATACATCTCAAGTCTCAAATCTATACAACAAACTCTAAATGAAAAATAAATGCAAGTCTACTAAACTAAATCCTGATCACTCCTGAGTGTCGGGGCCAAAGGTAGCTAAACCATCTCCTCAGTAAAAGGTAGGGCATGAGTCCTCAGGGCAGTCATCTGTAAAATTTTCAACAGGTCCAGTCAGGACAGGAACGAGTACAACTCATCAAAAAAACCCAAGTAAATGACAGGGAACTATAAGGCAGTTATAAACAGTTTTATTGATGAATATGGCAGTTTATATACAGGTGGTGGTATAGAGAAACAGTAAGATACAAGAAAAGTAAAGTAACTAAACAAGAGAAGAATGATGGCAATGACGAGTGTAAATAAATCTAGCTGAACTAAGGTAACATGATAAGTCCAGGTAGTAAATGTAAAACAAGTGTAAACTGCTATAAATCCAGTACGGGATGAATCTAATACAAGATGAATCCAGTACCAGATGATTCTAGGTAGTGATCAAGAATCCAGGTGAGTCCAGCTAATCTAATAGTGTGTTTTAAAATACCGAGATCGACATGTAGACGGCTGTGGGTAATCAGGCACACCTCTCACTGATCAGGCGAGAGATGGCTATGCTTCCAGTAGATTCCAGTAGGGAGATTCCAGATTTAGGATATATCTACATGTCTTACTCAATATTTCCCCGCCCCGTAAATAAGTGAATCCAGAATTCGACACGAGAATCGAGATGAGTCCAGCCAAAATATAATAATTCCAGAAATAGATTCCAGAATGATTCCAGTAATAGAGGCCAGATAACATGATGTGTGTGTCGCATACATGAATCCAGAAATATCCATACGTGTGGTATCAGAGAATCACATAAAACTAAATAGAACTGAAATACAGTAACTGGCAAATAAATGAGAGAACTATCAGAGAATGTACTCGCCTGATACTCTGAAAAGAGTAGTGTAATGACAGATGTCTGCACCGGAGTCACAATGTCCTAAATAGAACAGTACAGGTTATAATGTGTTTAAAACAAGGTAACTGATGTTTATGATGCAATCTACAAGACTTCTAGGTCAATCTAGGTCAAAGTCAACTCTAAGTCAAACCTGGTCAACATCCTAGTCCACTAAGTCAACTCTAACCCTAAACCACAATTATAGTCTAATAGAAATATACACTAGGCTATCTAACCCATACAACCAATAGGCTAACACTATACTCAAAGTCTAACTACTCTCAACCTATACTAAGGCACTAACCACATAAGCCCTAAACCTTAAACAAAACCTATCTAACAAGCCGACCTGCAAGGTCCTAATACCAAAACACAATATCACAACAACCTATCTCACAACCAGAGGGATACTAGCCTATACCTATATCTCATCCTAAAACCTTCTCACAGTCACAAAGGAACACATATATTAGACATAATATAGATAGCAAGTAGAAAAATATATAGGTATCAATACTAATACATATGATCTTACATGATATCAAAAGAAATGAAAACAACTGAAAGAGGAAGAAAGGAAAGGCAATTAGGAAATCTGGAATCACACAGCCTATTATTAATGAAATGAAATGAGAACTCAAGTGAATACCCCTTGTGAAAATCAGCATCAAAATCTGAATACCATGAACACTCACAACCATCTAAACTGGGATAAAAAGGAAAAATGTAATGTAAGCGACTGAGCCAAACTGGAATCAAGTTCCTGTTTTGGTAGAGTATCAAAATCAGTTACAAAGCCAAAAGTGTAAGGAAAACCAAATATCCTAACTATGAAACTGAGTTGAGGTAAATACTAAAGGTCAAGTCCTGGGGTTATAGAGTGAATGTGTGTGTCAAGTGAAGGGTGTACATGTGTGCAGAGCATTGTGCATGGTGTGGTGTGTGCTCATGAAAACCTGTGTAACAGGAAGATAATAGAGGGTGTGACTGGAACAATGGGTGTGTGTGTGAAATCTGAAACTGGGATGTGGGTGTCCTGAAAACAAGAGTGTGTGTGAATTACATTGAGTGTGTGTGTGAATAGAGTGTACAGTTAACAGGAATGGCAGTTGAAGTGTAACCATGTGTTCTCAGATTTTTAGATAGGGATGTATATGCATATGGGAAATCAGGAAACAGTGCATGACATTTCAGTTCAAACAATCATCTAAAATCCATCAATAACTAATACAATGTAACTTTAATCATAGCAATTTAAGCACATAAACAAACAGTAAAAAAAAGAATCTTAAAAGAACTTAAACTCAGCTAATGACACTCAAAATGATATTTAACATCATCTATATACTATATCAGAGAAAAGTAAATGACAGTTAGAATGAGCAACCAAAACCTAATTTAAACTCCAAAACCCCACACAAATCAGTAAACAAACCTTGTATAAGTCTAATACACATGTGGGAACCTATTTAGTGATTTAAAGGATCATTTAAAAAAAGTTTACAAATAGCAATGGAAAAATCAGGAGTTTCCTGGACTGTGCGTATCAGACCAGTCCATTGGACATCTCCAACTCACATTCGAATCCTTCATTCGAAAAACCGATACAAACCATAAAAACCAATTTGAAGACAACTGATCTCAGGAATATAGAGACCCATAAAACCTTAGGATTTGATTTTTGAACCCAATTCCTGAAACAGTGGACAACACCCAGTGTATCAGAAAAAAATAGGACAGTTCCTACACATATTCGAAATCTCTTCACCTTGATAATATCAATCCAAATTTGAATCCCATACATATTTAGCTATATATACCTATGTAGAAACATGTAATTTAATCATTGTAATTGGTTTAAAACATTCGAAAAAATAGGAATGGTTCAGTGAAGAATCTCAGGAATTAGCTCAGAAATCAGAATTTAAATGTTAACAGTGTTCAGGGAACAAAAAAAAAAGGATTCGAAAGCATAACCCAAATCCAATACATAAAAATCAACTAACAGTAGTGAGTACATGTGTAGGTGAATCAATTTAGTGATTAAACATCAGAAAAACAACAGTTTAAATAACTCAAAATCAGCAAAATGGAAAAACAGCGCATGCGTATCAGTCGAATGGAATAAATCAATTTCAAGATCCAAAAACACATTAAAATACCAATTAAATGGTTGGTAAACATCAGAGACATGTGCACGTGACCCCACAAGCCTACACGTGTACACGAAGTGGACACATTCGTGTCAAACCAATGAAATAACTGTGTCAGCAAAATATTGCAACATGGCCTCGTGCAGCCGTGTCGAAACCTCGTGCTCTCGACACAAGACGACCCGTGCCTCGTGCTCGTGCACGTGGGTTCGCCCATAGTAGGGCTAGGTGTGTAAGTGTCTGCATTGTGTCCAATGTGCATCGTGTCCAAGAAAACAGTGTGTATCAGTCGAGTGTCTGTGCGTGTGTGCAACAGTGAGGAAAACAGTACGGGTCGAAATACTTCGTGCACACAAAACGAGAACCTACAAAACTTTACAGGTGTCGTGTCAGTCACTAGGGGAACGTGTTCACAAAATTTGGTGTCAAACCATCGCGTGTCCGCAATCAGGGTCGAGCAGCAGGGCAGCCGCACGGGCCTGTGCGCTGTGTCGTGCGTGCGGTACGTGTCCGATTTGGACACGAAAAGTGCACAAAACCCAACTCAGTCCTCAACATATTTAATGTACACATCAAGAGCTATCCAAATATATAATTTGTTTTGAAAAACAATAACATTCAATCCATTGAGGCATTTCGTCGAACACCTATCATACCATACGATACGTGTCCGATACGGACACCAAACGGACACGAAATTCATCCAAATTTCAGGGACACCTAGGGGACTCCTAGATCTAGCCCTACATGCAAAGAAAACTGAAATTTAAAGGGTTTTACCTATTGGTGCAAATTGCATGGAAAAGCTCTAATGGGGGGTGTTCTTCTTGATGGCCAAAAGCTCCAAATTGATCCCAAACTGAAATGGCTCTCCACCAACAGTCCATAAACTCAATTTAGAACCCAATGCAAAAGACTAGAATGAAAAAGGAGATCAAATGAATAAAATGGGATTTTTTTGGAAGGGGAAAACTCACTTTTCTTTTTTCCAAGTGTAGGAACGATAAAAAGGAGGCAACCCTAATGAATAAGTGTTTAAATAGGGTGGGGATCCCTATGTGGCTGTTCATAGGTTCATTAATTAGGGTTAGGGTTCACTAAATGGCCCATGGGCTTAAGTTATGATCAATTAAATAGTTAAGCCATAAGTCATTTCATGAAACCTCAAACCATGACTTAAATTCACCAAACCATATCCCCTCATTCTAAAACTATTCTCTAATGACTAAAATAGGTTAACTCAACCTAGACTAGGGTCACCATGGCTAGGGTTAGGTTCTAGGCTAGTCCACTAGGTCTCAACAAGTTAAAGTCAAACTAGAATTCACTAATTCAACAAATCACCAAATAATTCAAATAAGTCAAAATAACCAAAATACCCCTAGGCTAAAAATGATAATTAATCATCCTAATGACATGGTTAGGCTCTAGGTCATGCAGTCTCTCAGGTTTCACTAGCAGCACATCAAAATCACAAGTCATGACTTAAACCAGTTCTTAAATAGTTTAAAAATTAATAAAAATCACCAAAAATCATAATATGAATTAAATATCAATAATTTATAATTAAAATTACAAAATTTCAAAATTACCCTTATTTGGAAAACTGGGTGTTACAATCCTACCCACCTTAGAAAAATTTTGTCCTCGAAATTAAGATGATCGCACCCGTCCTAGGTCAAACCCCCTGCAATCAAGGTCGAAGCAACACAATCCTACTGGTCGTGATTTCACAGTCTCGATCGTGGTAGCTACACTATCTAGCAATCAAACAATATCCTGGCAGGTACTAATAGAATCACACAGGAAAATGGGAAAGAAGAATGAGAAGGACAAACCTGCTAACCCATCACTTGCAGCGTCGGTCTCCTCGACCGCCATCGCAAAAGCTCCACCCCTCTGGTGCTGAGCTACAGGTGGCCTAGCTCCCTCAAGAGGAGGTGCAAAGGGACAGTCTATCTTCTGGTGGGCTTCAGACCCACAGGAATAGCAAACCTTCAGCCTCTTCCTACACTGCTCCCTGGTGTATCCCAACTTCCTGCAGTAGGAACAACTGATCGTCTTCGGGTCCTGACCCCGATGTTGATGCTGCACCTGCTGAACCATCACTGGTGCCCGGGTCTGCTGAATCTGAACATGAGGCCTCTTGGCCTGGCCTCCGCTGCTGCTACCACTCTGGAAGTCACGACCCTTCTTCAACTTCAACCCTAGGTCGTCCTCCGCTGCCATAGCCCCAGAAAATATATCCGCAAAGGTAGCGTTCCGGTCGCTCTTAGTCAGCGACCGAACCTCTCGAATCAAGCCTCGGCAAAACTTTCTCGCCTTCGTCTTCTCAGTCAAGTCATCTATAAACCGGGCCAATCGACAAAACTCCCCGACGTACTCAGCTACTGTCTGGTTTCCCTGAACCAGACCCTCAAACTGTGCCTCTATGCCTCCCAAGGCCACATCAGAAAAGAACTGCTCCTTGAACAGTACCTTGAACTGGGCCCAAGTCTGGCCCTCAACTCCCACTCTGGGATCTGTCTGGTACCACGCACGGGCTAAGTCCTGCATCTGACTGCCCGTCGCCTCGATATGGAGTCGATCTGGTATCTCTGCTAGCCTGAATATCTCCTCGATATGCTCGATCCAGTCGTCTGCATAATGAATGCCCTCCGTGCCCAAGAACTCTCTGGGGTGCATCTTCTGGAAGTCCTGTATATCCTTCTCCTTCCGACGAGGCTGCTGCTGCTCCCCCTGAGCAGTCACCATCTCTACTGTAGCACGAACCAGCTGGTGGGCCTCGTCAATCCCCTGAAGATAATCAGCAGTCTGTTGCTGCTGCTGCTGCTGGTGAGACGCCAGAATCCTCTCCACGAAAGAAAATAGATGAGCAGCATCTACCATCCCCGCAGGTGGAGGCTGCTGTGGTGGAAGGATCTCAGGAAGCACCGGACTCTGCCTCCCAGCTGATGGAACACCCACCCCAGCTGATGGATCTCCGAAAGTTGCTGAAACATCCACCCCAGCTTGCATGACTGGGGCTGCGGTACCAGAAGCTGGCTGCTGAAGGTGAGAGGTGGCAGACCCCTCTGCAGCGGCTACTGTACCAGAGCGATGTGATCGTGTCTCCACCATCCTGAAGACAGATCGAAAAGGAAGTCAATACTGAGCATGAATCGATAAAATCAAAGGAGGACAGTTTATTTCAAGAAGACAAGCAGTAAGACATGTAGATGGCATGAATTAAAACAGAATTTTTCCTAACTGTGATTGAGTACCTCTCCGTTAAAGCCTAACTCTTAATCCTATCGCAGGCTCGCGGCAGTACAACTAAGTCGCCGTACTACCACGATATCGCACTAATGTGACTCTCGACCTGCATGGGACACCACTAAAAACGTGTCACGACCCGCACCCACTGTGAGGGTATGAGTACGTAACAGCGCCCGGCCTACGCTGCAGTGTCGGCGGTAGAACGCTGTTCTAAGTCTCTAACTAACCATCAACTCATGCAGTATATAATGTATCATGATCAACTCCGAACGGAGGACAAGTATAAGATATGGTGTATCTCAATCACAGTCTAAGCACGATAAGAAACACAGAATTGTAACTACGAATTTGAAGACAAAAATAAATACTGAAATAATAACAACATCTGAATAATCTCAAATACATCTCAAGTGTCAAATCTATACAACAAGCTCTAAATAAAAAATAAATGCAAGTCTACTAAACTAAATCCCGATCACTCCTGAGTGTCGGGGCCAAAGGTAGCTAAACCATTTCCTCAGTAAAATATAGGGCATGAGTCCTCAGGGCAGTCATCTGTAAAATTTTCAACAAGTCCAGTCAGGACAGGAACGAGTACAACTCATCAAGAAAACCCAAGTAAATGACAAGGAACTATAAGGCAGTTATAAACAGTTTTATTGATGAATATGGCAGTTTATATACAGGTGGTGGTATAGAGAAACAGTAAGATACAAGAAAAGTAAAGTAACTAAACAAGAGAAGAATGATGGCAATGACGACTGTAAATAAATCTAGCTGAACTAAGGTAACATGATAAGTCCAGGCAGTAAATGTAAAACAAGTGTAAACTGCTATAAATCCAGTACGGGATGAATCTAATACAAGATGAATCCAGTACCAGATGATTCTAGTAGGGGTATGCATCGGTCGGTGGCCGACCTATTTGGTCGAAACCGAAGTCGAACCGATGGTAATCGGTTTGAAAAAAATCACAACCGAACCAAACCAACCAATTGGTCGGTTCGGTTTTCAAACCGACCGACTTGGTTCGGTTTGGTTCGGTTCGGCTAATCGGTTTTGAAAGGATGTGATTTAAAGAGACTCATATATGCTCCCTAATGCTGCTGCCAGCCTGCCAAGTTCACATGATCAACAAAAATGCAACTCCAAATCAAACGAATCCTGACAATGAGAAGGCACAGGTGAAAACTTGTGTTTTGAAGAGGCACACTCCATAGTCCATATGGCTCCAATGAACCCCTAATTGAGACTCATATTTTCTCAAAATCACTTCTAACAAAATCTTCTAATGAACCCCTAATTGAGACTCCAATGAACCGCTAATTGAAGAGGCACATTCCATTAATCTTCTAATAAAATCACTTTACAGTAAAAAAAATTGGAAAATAAACCCTAACCCTAGTAGATCTATGAACTGAAGATGGAAAAATTAACATATATATAATATACCAGTGGAGGCGTGGAGTCACCGGAGACGTGGAGTCGGCAGAGACGTCCGACCGGTGGAGGCGTGGAGTCGGCGGAGACGTCCGACTGGCGGAGGCGTGGACTGGAGTCGGCGACTCGACGGAGACGTGGAGGCGTGGACTGGAGTCGACAAACCCTAGAATTTGGGGAAGAGATGATGAGTCTCTGGGACTCTGGGAGAGTGGAGATGAAAAGTTGAAAATGAAAAATTGAAATAAAGTCACGAGACTCACGACTTGAGAGCAGCCCCCCTTTCCAAAGAATCCAAACCGGTTAAGTTGGACCGGAAAACCTAAAATTTACATTATTATTACTGCTCCGGTTTGGTTCGGTTTCACTCGGTTTTTTCAAGAGTCAAACCGTAAATCGAACCGAACCAATCGGTTTTACAAAATAACCAATCGAACCAATCCGAACGAACCAGCGGTTCGGTTAAAAACCGACCGGTTCGGTTCGGTTTGGCTCGATTTGGTCGGTTCGGCTGAAATATGCATAGCCCTAGATTCTAGGTAGTGATCAAGAATCCAGGTGAGTCCAGCTAATCTAATAGTGTGTTTTAAAATACCGAGATCGACATGTAGACGGCTGTGGGTAATCAGGCACACCTCTCACTGACCAGGCGAGAGATGGCTATGCTTCCAGTAGATTCCAGTAGGGAGATTCCAGATTTGGGAGATATCTACATGTCTTACTCAATATTTCCCCGCCCCGTAAACAAGTGAATCCAGAATTCGACACGAGAATCGAGATGAGTCCAGCCAAAATATAATGATTCCAGAAATAGATTCCAGAATAATTCCAGTAATTCCAGTAATAGAGGCCAGATAACATGGTGTGTGTTGCATACATGAATCCAGAAATATCCATACGTGTGGTATCAGAGAATCACATAAAACTAAATAGAACTGAAGTACAGTAACTGGCAAATAAATGAGAGAACTATCAGAGAATGTACTCGCCTGATACTCTGAAAAGAGTAGTATAATGACAGATGTCTGCACCGGAGTCACAATGTCCTAAATAGAACAGTACAGGTTATAATGTGTTTAAAACAAGGTAACTGATGTTTATGATGAAATCTACATGACTTCTAGGTCAATCTAGGTCAAAGTCAACTCTAAGTCAAACCTGGTCAACATCCTAGTCCACTAAGTCAACTCTAACCCTAAACCACAATTATAGTCTAATAGAAATATACACTAGGCTATCTAACCCATACAACCAATAGGCTAACACTATACTCAAAGTCTAACTACTCTCAACCTATACTAAGGCACTAACCACATAAGCCCTAAACCTTAAACAAAACCTATCTAACAAGCCTACCTGCAAGGTCCTAATACCAAAACACAATATCACAACAACCTATCTCACAACCAGAGGGATACTAGCCTATACCTATATCTCATCCTAAAACCTTCTCACAGTCACAAAGGAACACATATATTAGACATAATATAGATAGCAAGTAGAAAAACATATAGGTATCAATACTAATACATATGATCTTACATGATATCAAAAGGAATAAAAACAACTGAAAGAGGAAGGAAGGAAAGGCAATTAGGAAATCTGGAATCACACAGCCTATTATTAATGAAATGAAATGAGAACTCAAGTGAATACCCCTTGTGAAAATCAGCATCAAAATCTGAATACCATGAACACTCACAACCATCTAAACTGGGATAAAAAGGAAAAATGTAATGTAAGCGACTGAGCCAAACTGGAATCAAGTTCCTATTTTGGTAGAGTATCAAAATCAGTTACAAAGCCAAAAGTGTAAGGAAAACCAAATATCCTAACTATGAAACTGAGTTGAGGTAAATACTAAAGGTTAAGTCCTGGGGTTATAGAGTGAATGTGTGTGTCAAGTGAAGGGTGTACATGTGTGCAGAGCATTGTGCATGGTGTGGTGTGTGCTCATGAAAACCTGTGTAACAGGGAGATAATAGAGGGTGTGACTGGAACAATGGGTGTGTGTGTGAAATCTGAAACTGGGATGTGGGTGTCCTGAAAACAAGAGTGTGTGTGAATTACATTGAGTGTGTGTGTGTGTGAATAGAGTGTATAGTTAACAGGAATGGCAGTTGAAGTGTAACCATGTGTTCTCAGATTTTTAGATAGGGATGTATATGCATATGGGAAATCAGGAAACAGTGCATGACATTTCAGTTCAAACAATCATCTAAAATCCATCAATAACTAATACAATGTAACTTTAATCATGGCAATTTAAGCACTTAAACAAACAGAAAAAAAAGAATCTTAAAAGAACTTAAACTCAGCTAATGACACTCAAAATGATATTTAACATCATCTATATACTATATCAGAGAAAAGTAAATGACAGTTAGAATGAGCAACCAAAACCTAATTTGAACTCCAAAACCCCACATAAATCAGTAAACAAAAATTGTATAAGTCTACACATGTGGGAACCTATTTAGTGATTTAAAGGATCATTTAAAAACAGTTTACAAACAGCAATGGAAAAATTAGGAGTTTCCTGGACTGTGCGTATCAGACCAGTCCATTGGACATCCCCAACCCACATTCGAATCCTTTATTCGAAAAACCGATACATACCATAAAAACCAATTTGAAGACAACTGATCTCAGGAATATAGAGACCCATAAAACCTTAGGATTTGACTTTTGAACCCAATTCCTGAAACAGTGGACAACACCCAGTGTATCAGAAAAAAATAGGACAGTTCCTACACATATTCGAAATCTCTTCACCTTGATAATATCAACCCAAATTTGAATCCCATACATATTTAGCTATATATACCTATGTAGAAACATGTAATTTAATCATTGCAATTGGTTTAAAACATTCAAAAAAATGGGAATGGTTCAGTGAAGAATCTCAGGAATTAGCTCAGAAATCAGAATTTAAATGTTAACAGTGTTCAGGGAACAAAAAAAAGGATTCGAAAGCATAACCCAAATCCAATACATAAAAATCAACTAACAGTAGTGAGTACATGTGTAGGTGAATCAATTTAGTGATTAAACATCAGAAAAACAACAGTTTAAATAACTCAAAATCAGCAAAATGAAAAAACAGCGCATGCGTATCAGTCGAATAGAATAAATCAATTTCAAGATCCAAAAACACATTAAAATACCAATTAAATGGTTGGTAAACATCAGAGACATGTGCACGTGTCCCTACAAGCCTACACGTGTCCACGAAGTGGACACATTCGTGTCAAACCAACGAAATAACTGTGTCAGCAAAACATTGCAACATGGCCTCGTGCAGCCGTGTCGAGCCCTCGTGCTCTCAACACAAGGCGACACGTGCCTCGTGCTCGTGCACGTGGGTTCGCCCATAGTAGGGCTAGGTGTGTAAGTGTCTGCATTGTGTCCAATGTGTGTCGTATCCAAGAAAATAGTGCGTATCAGTCGAGTGTCTGTGCGTGTGTGCAACAGTGAGGAAAATAGTGCGGGTCGAAATACTTCGTGCACACAAAACGAGAACCTACAAAACTTTACAGGTGTCGTGTCAGTCACTAGGGGAACGTGTTCACAAAATTTGGTGTCAAACCATCGTGTGTCGTGTCCGCAATCAGGGTCGAGCAGCAGGGCAGCCGCACGGGCCTGTGCGCTGTGTCGTACGTGCGGTGCGTGTCCGATTTGGACACGAAAAGTGCACAAAACCCAACTCAGTCCTCAACATAATTAATGTACACATCAAGAGCTATCCAAATATATAATTTGTTTTGAAAAACAATAACATTCAATCCATTGAGGCATTTCGTCGAACATCTATCATACCATACGACACGTGTCCGATACGGACACCAAACGGACACAAAATTCACCCAAATTTCAGGGACTCCTAGATCTAGCCCTACATGCAAAGAAAACTGAAATTTAAATAAATTTAAAGGGTTTTACCTATTGGTGCAAATTGCATGGAAAAGCTCCAATAGGGGGTGTTCTTCTTGATGGCCAAAAGCTCCAAATTGATCCCAAACTGAAATGGCTCTCCACCAATAGTCCATAAACTCAATTTAGAACCCAATGCAAAAGACTAGAATGAAAAAGGAGATCAAATGAATAAAATGGGATTTTTTTGGAAGGGGGAAACTCACCTTTCTTTTCTCCAAGTGTAGGAATGATAAAAAGGAGGCAACCCTAATGAATAAGTGTTTAAATAGGGTGGGGATCCCTATATGGCTGTTTATAGGTTCATTAATTAGGGTTAGGGTTCACTAAATGGCCCATGGGCTTAAGTCATGATCAATTAAATAGTTAAGCCATAAGTCATTTCATGAAACCTCAAACCATGACTTAAATTCACCAAACCACATCCCCTCATTCTAAAACTATTCTCTAATGACTAAAATAGGTTAACTCAACCTAGACTAGGGTCACCATGGCTAGGGTTAGGTTCTAGGCTAGTCCACTAGGTCTCAACAAGTCAAAGTCAAACTAGAATTCACTAATTCAACAAATCACCAAATAATTCAAATAAGTCAAAATGACCAAAATAGCCCTAGGCTAAAAATGATAATTAATCATCCTAATGACATGGTTAGGCTCTAGGTCATGCAGTCTCTCAGGTTTCACTAGCAGCACATCAAAATCACAAGTCATGACTTAAACCAGTTCTTAAATAGTTTAAAAATTAATAAAAATCATCAAAAATCATAATATGAATTAAATATCAATAATTTAAAATTAAAATTACAAAATTTCAAAATTACCCTTATCTGGAAAATTGGGTGTTACAATATCATCACCACCATCACCATCTCACCATCAACACCACCACCATCAACTATACCTTCACCATGACCATCACCCAAACCGCCACCACCACCGTATAGCCACCCCCGTCGCGCCCGGCTCTGCGCCGCCGTCGCCCTGGCCGGCCGGCTGCAGTAGCAGCTACACCAGCGGCAACAGCAGCAGACATGCATGCGCGCGTGCACGCGTACTGCCACGGTGGCCGTGCGCCACCACGTGGCCAGCCGGCCCCCGCGAGCTCCCCACGCCTCCAACAAAATTGGGCGACCACCCTGGGAGAGTCTCCGGCCTCCCCGACGTGTGAAACACACGATTCGTGCGTTTGGCACGAGATCTCGTCGGCGCACGCGAGTTTGGAACTCAAAATTCGTGTTCCGTCACAGCGACTTTGTACCTATTTTTCAAGAGATCCGACCATTGGATCGGCGAACTCTTTGCTCCGTCACAAGCTCAATTTTCGTCCATTAATTACGTCGTTTGATACCTCAAAACTGGCCACCAAGTTGACACTTTAAATTGTACTGTTTTTGGATTATTTTGTGGAGCCGACTTCGTCAGCTCGTAACTCCGCCGTCGTAGCTCCGATTGGCCCGCTATCAGTTCCTGTGCACAGTTGGTATAACTCTCTTTCTGCTCCTTAAGTTTTGTTTCATTGTAAGTACGTTAGGTTGGTCGAATTCGACGCCAAAATTGGCCGTCCAAATTCTTTAATTTTACACTTATTAAATTCTATTTTTGAAACCGGGACTCCGGATTCAATTTCTGACACCACCAGTAGACTCGTGGCGTTGTTCTGGCATGTTTTGGTATAAATTTTGCTTGATTTGGAGAACGTGGGCCCTAGCACGCATTTTGGTGGAAAGCAGGTCCTATTTTTCGCGTCAACGTGTCAGTTTGAGATCGGATCATCGGAATCCAATTCCGGATATACCGTTGAGTTTGTATCGTCATTCTGGACTCGTTGACATATAATTTGCTGAGTTTTGAAGACATTTGCTCTGACACGCATTTCGATGCAAATTGGATTCCAAATGTCCGCGTCAACGTGTCATTTTGAGATCGGCTCATCGAAATTCCATTTCGGACATGCCGTTGGGTTCGTATCATCATTCTGGATTCTTGGACATATAATTTGCTAGGTTTTGTAGACTTCTATCCTGACACATTTTTCGGTGTAAAGTGTGTCCAACGACGGACATCATTTTGACCCAAAATTACCGTTTTACCCCTGTGTCTAAATTGGACTTATGGGTAGGCTATCCTAGCTAAATTGACCGTTCTGGACACGTTGGTGATATTTATTTTATCATCCGACAACATCTGTAGATTTTGCTTATGTATCATCCTTAATTTGTAATTAATTATTTTTCAGAAATTGTTACGTTCTGTTTTTGAATTTTTATATATATTTTAATTGTTATACAAATCTGGAAAAAATTGTTTTTAAATACTATGTTAATTTATCTAATTTATTATAATTTTTTCAGCATTTAATAAGTATTTTTGGTATTTTATAAAAATAGGAAAATAGAACTCATTTTCGGGATACATGTGTTTGCTGATTTTTAATAAATATCGATGAGGGTTTATAAATTCCAGAGAAATTAGTATAAATTTCTATAATTAACAAGGATAATTTTGGTACTTTATTTTATGTATAATTGAGCGTTTTGTCTATCTTAAAAATTGTTGAAACTCAGTGTACGGTCTGATTTATTTATTGAGTAGTTACAACTTACAAAGTTTTGTGTTGATTTGAGTTATTGTAGTATTGGACCTCACCCTACACTAGTGTAAAGGCCCTAGAAAATTAGTTTGGATATAGTGTCACCCCACATTGGACTTTTATGCTAGGTCCCCACTTGGCTAGTATCCAGTTAGGAGTCGTATCACACCACTAGTGTAATCTTAAACATAACTTAGATGCTGAGTTTGTATATCATTATTGACATGACATCGGACATCTATAACTTCATACTAGTATTCTTGCTTTGCTCGAGACTAGTACATCTACAAACTCATTTACTGTCTTTTAATGCTAGAATATGTATTAACCCTGTTAAAATACTGATCCTTGAGGTAGCAAGTTATATCTTCACCTGTTTTACTGCTATCGGTACCTACCGTACTTTATACCGATCTCAGTAGCTCTTACATGTTAGAACCTGGGTTATAGGAAAAATTGATAGTTGAGTACGTGATCATGCCCCCATGCTGCAACCTTGAGCCGTGTAAGGACGACATTATGCATGTAGACCTTGCCATAGGCCAATATCCTGTGGCATTTGTACGTGTGTACATTTAGGCATATACGGAAGTACATATTGTTCTTACCGGTGCCACAACACCTACAATACCTATTGACCGATCACGTACCTGCTCCAGTTTTAAACATTAGATATACATGTGTCACCTTGACAAATGTATTTTACCGTGATTCTAGTCATACCATGATTCCAGATATGCCATGTTCCCTATGTTACTATGATACTGTGATCCCAGTTGTACCATGAGGCCATGTTTCCAGTATTTTCTATTTTATGGACTTATCACACCACGTTTTTTGTTGTACATCTCTTTCATTATATATTCAGTACTTTAGTTGTAGATATTGTACTTGCTCCCATCCTGACAGGATAACATTGTAGGTTCACTTTCCGAGGAGAAAATGCTATGTGATACATATTATGGTACTGCATTTGAGGACATGGTCTTAGCTCCAGAAGAGGCCCCAGCGGAAAACCTTGCTTAGATATTTTTTTTTATGTGTTTTGAGACTTAGACTTTGTTTTGAACTTATATTTGGATACTGGACTTTGTCTCCAGTTAGATACTTTGGAAGTGTATTTTTAAGTCTGTGCTTGTTTACTTTCGCTTATAGATGTTGTGTTGTGATGAACCTTTTAAATGTGATTTTAGAACTGTTAGCAGCTTAGATCCTTTATTGTCAATTCTTAGAACAGCTTACTACGCTTTAACAAGCGTAGGCTGGACATAGCTCGGCCCAGTTCAACAATTTGGGTAACGGGTCGTGACATATTTTTATGTGGCGGCCCATACAGGTCCAGACTTAAATTGTTTGGTTACACCAAACAAGCCTGCAATTAGGATCTTAGGACAACTTGATACAACTAGGAATAAACATTTAGAACATCTAGAGGATATCTAGGATTTCAACATAGGAGAACTCATCACAACATAGGACCGTTAACTGTATTTAGTCTCTTGCTTGAAATTCAGTGGGTTACAATTTTGACTAGGATAGTACCCTTGGGATGACCCCTGAGGATCTCACACTAATCTTATCTAGAAATTTGTTTTTACTTATTTCTATTTGCTCTTCCTTAATTCGTTGTTGAAATTGATTTCTGATTTTCGTTGTTAATTTTGATCTTGTATCATGATAAATTTTGTGGATTGAATTGTTATATATCCTGATAAGGTAAATGTCTGCTTTAGTTATGGAGTTTAGAATTTATCGCAGCCATATTAGCTGGTATGACAAAAACATAAGGCTTGATTTTGGGTATACTTATCTTATTTATGGAATTTAGATTTTTTCGCAGCCATACCGGTTGGCGTGGCGAGGATTCTAGATAACATGATTATAGGGTGTATACCATAGTTATGACTCTATCGTTTATTGCTTCTAAGCTTACTGGTGTGGCAAAAATTCTGGCAACATGATTTCAGGAAGACGTGTATGGTTATCAGATCATATCTCAGCTTGGTTCACTTTGTTATGACCGATTAAGCAAGAATAAATTCTTATTATCATTCTTCCCCGTCTTGACTAGCTCTGTCATATCTACATCTACAACTAGGATTATAGGTTCTCTAGGACTCTCCAACAGGATTGCTTTCATGATTATCTTTTTGGACATAATTATTTTTGTGTTCCATCTTTCCTATGACCTGACTAAACTCTTCTTCGTTAACCTCTTGGGTAATTCTTCTCGTTATGCATCTCGTTGTCTTCATACCATTCTTGGAGATATTCCGATAAACTTTCCTGTCTTGCTTATCCCTTTTACTTGTTTGGACACTGTTATAGATTGCTTGACCCAGTCTTAGGCCTTGTTACCTTCTATTTGATAGACGATCGAAATAGCCAAATCTTGTTAACTGATTCTATAGTATAACTATAAATGTATTGTGCGATTGTGATAAATACTTTTCCTGGGGATTGGTTAGATTAAGCTTATAGGACAAGTATAAGTGACTGACTGTAGTAGACTTGGAAACCATTAAGAACGATTGTATTGATAGTATAACTTGATGATAGGGTATCTAAGATGGAGAAATGAGATATTATATTGTTGTGACTATGGATTGAGGATTAGAATCTTGTGCTTAGCAGTTTGAGGATTTAGCATTTGTAGAATTTTGGTTGGTTATGTATAAGCTAATTGCATGTGATTAGAGGGTAGATCGATATGTGGAATAATATAGAATAAGTTAGAATGAGATATAATATTGCGTACGAGATCGAAAAGATATCAGTTAAAAAGACAAAGAACAAGGCAAAGACATATGTACATTGGTAATTAATAAATCGGGAGATTAAAATCGAGGATTTATATTCGGAGGACTTGTTGAGTAAAAAGAAGAAGGCTCTACACCAAGGATAAGTATTGAACGTATAATTTCAAAGAGAAGCTGTAGAGAAGGATTGACGACAAATGATGCTAAGGGCCTGTGGATTGATAGAATATGGATACTTAGGATACGATAAGGAAATCCAGTATTTATAATTGAGGTTGAAAATATGGTTGATGATTAAGCATTTTAGGCTTATAAACATATCCAGAGAACGACCTATAGTTTAGGGTATACATAAATGTTCCATGTTAGTATGGAAGATTCTAAAGGATATATGACGTAGTTTATGATAGAAGAACTTTGCTGAACTTGAACCAAAAAGATTGTAAAGAGCAACGGAAGAGATGATTACAAGGGTAGCAGATTGAGTATCGTAGCCAGAGCAGCTACATGTTATAGTTTGACCTATTGGGTGATTTTTAATTTTGAGGACGAAATTCTTGTAAGATGGGTAGGATGTAAGCCCCCTGAATTTTAGGGTTTATTTTAAATTTTCTAAATGAATTATTTTGATAAATTTTTTATTATTTAACTGTTTTGATCATTAATGTTCTTTCCGTGGATTTGACTTCTGAAGCGTCAGGGATACCAATCTCTGTAAACTCTCTTTACGAGTTTTGTAGTAGACTAGGTTATCTTCGTTTTGATATATCATATCCCACTTAAACTCGTTCCCTTGTGCTCTTTTTGTATCGCGCAACTTCGGGTCAACTTAGACCAATTAATCGTTGAATAATTATTCCCACTTTTATCCTTGATCATCGTTTGCACGTTGCCGTGACTTTTAATTTAGGAGTACCAGACCAATCGTTTTCTCAGAACCAACTTCTCATGAATGATCTACTCGAGATGCTCTTCATCCATGACCTTCGTGTCCCACTTAGACACACCATTTTGTGCTTTATTTCCTTCACACAATTTTCGGGTCAATTTAGGCCAATTAATTATCTACCGTAAAACCTGATTTAATTTCTAATTTAATTTTGGGACCCGACATCGAGCCAACCTAGTCGACCCAAAGTTTGGACATGGCCCACATGAAACCTACTGCCCACATGACGCTTGTGTCCCATTTACTTGAGTCCCCGCATGTTATTTATTTACCCATGATTATAAATACCCATTTTAATTCAATTTTGCCCCCTGTCCGATTTTGACCCGATCCGGCTCGACCGAACCTAAACTCAAGCTCCATATTGTCCTCCCATGACTACACAAATACCCCACGCAATATTTCTGTTTTTCCTATTTTGAAAATACCTCTTTCTCTCTCTACTTTACAAATATCCTATATATATATATATATATATATATATATATATATATATATATATATATATATATAAAACACTCTCTCTCTCTCTCCTATTACTCACACACCATCTCACCCCCTCACCCTTTCCTTTACAGCACACCCCCCTATTCTCTAGCCGACCTCCCTCGCTCTCATATCAAATATCTCTCTATCTCTCTCTATTCTAAATGCTCTCTCTCACTCTTTATATATATATTATATATATATATATACATACATACATATCTCTCTCACCCTCTCTCATTTTCTCCTCAGCCGAACCTACCCCCTCACTGCCGACCACCACCACCACCATGAACAACATCAACACCACCACAGCCTCCCTCCTTCCTCCTCCACTTCTTCTTCATGGCTACACCACTATCACCATTAATATCATCACCACCATCACCATCTCACCATCAACACCACCACCATCAACTACACCATCACTATGACCATCACCCGAACCGCCACCACCATCGCACAGCCACCCCCGCTGTGCCCGGCTCTGCGCCGCTGCCGCCCTGGCCGGCCGGCTGCAGCAGCAGCTACACCAGCGGCAGCAGCCGCAAACATGCACGCACGCGCGCACGCGCGCTACCGCGGTGGCATTGCGCCACCACGTGGCCGGCCCACCCCCGCGAGCTTCCCACACCTCCGAACAACCTGGGCGACCACCCTGGGAGAGTCTCCGGCCTCCCGACGTGTGAAACACACGATTCGTGCGTTTGGCACGAGATCCTGTCGGCGCGCGCGAGTTTGGAACTCAAAATTCGTGTTCCGTCGCAGCGACTTTGCACATGTTTTCTTGGAGATCCGACCGTTAGATCGGCGAACACTTTGATCCGTCATAATCTTGGTATATAGCTCTTCACTTCTCTTAATTTTCTTCCTTTAATTATGTCGTTTGATACCTCAAAACTGGCCATCAAGTTGACACTTTAAATTGTACTATTTTTGGACAGTTTGGTGGAGCCGACTTCGTCAGCTCGTAACTCCGCCGTCATAGCTCCGGTTGGCGCACTACTAGTTCCTGTGCGTAGCTGGTATAACCATCTTCCTGTCTCTTAAGTTTCGTTTCATTGTAAGCACGTTAGGTTGGTCGAATTCGACACGAAAGTTGGTCGTCCGAATTCTTTAATTTCGCACTTGTTAAATTCCATTTTTTAACCCGGGACTCCGGATTCAATTTCTGACACCACCAGCAGACTCGTGGCATCGTTCTGGCTTGTTTTCATATAAATTTTGCTTGATTTGGAGAACGTGGGCCCTGGCACGCATTTCAGTGCAAAACGGGTCCCACTTTTTGCGTCAACGTGTCACTTTGAGATCGGCTCATCGAAATCTAATTCCGGATATATTGTTGAGTTCGTATCGTCATTCTGGACTCGTTGACATATAATTTGCTGAGTTTTGAAGATATTTGCTCCGGCACGTATTTCGGTGCAAACCAGATTCCAAATGTCCGCGTCAACGTGTCATTTTGAGATCGGCTCATCGGAATTCCATTTCGGACAGGCCGTTGGGTTTGTATCATCATTCTGGATTCATGGACATATAATTTGCTAGGTTTTGTAGACTTTTATCCTGACACATTTTTCGGTGCAAAGTGTGTCCAACGGCGAACATTATTTTAACCCAAAATTACTGTTTTACCCCTGTATCTAAATTGGACTTATGGGTAGGCTATCTTAGCTAATTTGACTGTTCTGGACACGTTGGTGATATTTATTTTATCATCCGACAACATCTGTAGATTTTGCTTATGTATCATCCTTAATTTGTAATTAATTATTTTTCCAAAAATTGTTACTTTCTGTTTTTGAATTTTTATATATATTTTAATTGCTGTAAAAATCTAGAAAAAATTGTATTTAAATACTATGTTAATTTAGCTAATTTATTATAATTTTTCTAGCATTTAATAAGTAATTTTGGTATTTTATAAAAATAGGAAAACAGAACTCATTTTTAGGATACATGTGTTTGCTGATTTTTAATAAATATCTATGAGGGTTTATAAATTCCAGAAAAATTATTATAAATTTCTATAATTAACAAGGATAATTTTGGTACTTTATTTTATGTATAATTGAGCTTTTTGTCTATCTCAAAAATTGTTGGAACTCAGTGTACGGTCTGATTTATTTATTGAGTTGTTACGACTTACAAAGTTTTGTGTTGATTTGAGTTATTGTAGTATTGGACCTCACCCTACACTAGTGTAAAGGCCCTAGAAAATTAGTTTGGTTATAGTGTCACCCCATATTGGACTTTTATGCTAGGTCCCCACTTGGCTAGTTTCCAGTTAGGAGTCGTATCACACCACTAGTGTAATCTTAAACATAACTTAGATGCTGAGTTTGCATATCATTATTGACAGGACACCAAACATCTATAACTTCATACTAGTATTCTTGCTTTGCTCGAGACTAGTACATATATAAACTCATTTATTGTCTTTTAATGCTAGAACATGTATTAACCCTGTTAAAATACTGATCCTTGAGGTAGCAAGTTATATCTTCACCTGTTTTACTGCTATCAGTACCTACCATTCTTTATACCGATCTCAGTAGCTCTTACATGTTAGAACCTGGGTTATGGGAAAAACTGATAGTTGAGTACGTGATCATGCCCCCACGCTGCAACCTTAAGCCGTGTAAGGACGACATTATGCATGTAGACCTTGCCATAGGCCAATATCCTGCAGCACTTGTACGTGTGTACATTTAGGCATGTACGGAAGTATATATTGTTCTTACCGGTGCCACAGCACCTATTGACCGATCACGTACCTGCTCCAGTTTTAAATATTAGATATACATGTGTCACCTTGACAAATATATTTTACCGTGATTCCAGTCATACCATGATTCCAGATATGCCATGTTTCCTATGTTACTATGATACTGTGATCCCAGTTGTACCATGAGGCCATGTTTCCAGTATTTCCTATTTTATGGACTTATCACACCACGTTTCTTGTTGTACATCTCTTTCATTATATATTCAGTATTTTGTTGTAGAGGTTGTACTTGCTCCCGTCCTGACAGGATAACGTTGTAGGTTCACTTTTCGAGGAGGAAATGCTATGTGATATATATTATGGTACTGCATTTGAGGACCTGGCCTTAGCTCCAGAAGAGGTCCCAGCGGGGAACCTTGCTTAGATATTTTTCATATGTTTTGAGACTTAGACTTTGTTTTGAACTTATATTTGGATACTGGACTTTTTCTCCAGTTAGATACTTTGGAAGTGTATTTTTAAGTCTGTGTTTGTTTACTTTCGCTTATAGATGCTGTGTTGTGATGAACCTTTTAAATGTGATTTTAGAACTGTTAGCAGCTTAGATCCTTTATTGTCAATTCTTAGAACAGCTTACTACGCTTTAACACGCGTAGACTGGACATGGCTCGGCCCGGCCCAACAATTTGGGTAACGGGTCGTGAGACCATGACCCTATTACATAGTACTTCGCCCCAACCGGAGCGGGGCACTAAACACTACACAGGTATTTAACTGATATCTGATACCAGTCCCCTCCATTTGTTGATACCCCTATCACACATTCAAACACACACACACACACACACACACACACACACACACACACACACACACACACATACACACACACATATATGTGTGTGTGTATTATATATGTGTGTATGTGTGCGCGTGCGCGCATATGGCACAAGTTGACATACTACCCCTACCTAATACCGAAGTATTGGTGTCAAGGCCAACATCTGTGCACGATTCGTACACAGAGCACACAGACCCGCATTCACACCAAAACCCCCACTGAACCTTATTCTTTATTTTCTCACTGACAACACACAGACATGAGCCTGCATTTGGTGTGTCCTTGCACAAAAGAGGCCACATACCCCCACTCGAACTCATGTTATACGCATTACACACATCTGTATACACCTATCCTTGTACACGGGTTTGTATGCATATACCCACAGTTATAAACTCTCCTATTAAGCTCCTACAGACTTGTCACACACTCTTAAACCCTGTTGTCCTGCCTTATACTCACAGGCTTGAACATTTTCTATCATGTATTTTGGACATCTATACAGGCCCCAATAGCTGATGTTCTTGAAACTAAGAGTTGCACAGGGTAATACAATTTAATGCACACACATATCTGTATGTGAAATCCCTATTGTTGGTTGATACCCACACATATGGAGGATTGTACACTAAAAACACTCTTGAACACTAACACGACCCACACCCATTTTTCGGGATACGAGTGCGTATCCAAGCCAGCCTACGTCGCAGTATCGACGGTAGAACGCTGTCTAGTCACAATGCTCATAATTACATAAATGATAACTTTATTGCTCATTCATATTTCTAAATTAATTACAACATTTACAAGATTTATATTTAAAGAAGTGTACAATGTTCTTGCAGATATTTGAAAATGACTACAACACCTCTATCAAATTAATCTCTAGAAGAAAGGAAATTGAGGAAGAGAGGAGAGCTTACCCACACCAGCTCGGCACTTGGCGGCCGATCTGTGCAGCGGAGGAGAGCTCGCACAGCGGCAGAGGCTGGGACTGTGCCGTCACGAAGGCGAGGTCGAGCGCTGCTCTGGAGGAGCGACGGTCTGGCCATAGATCCAGGTGGTGCTTACGAGGTCGACGAGGAGCGGTGAAGCACGTCGTGCGGTGGTCTCCAGCCCAAGGCGGCGATTCGGTGGTTCGTTGGGGAGATGATGGCATGGAGGCGGGGCACGCGAGCGACGGCCGCGCGATTCGAAGGAGACCATGATTCGCTGGTCGAAGACTCAGATCGGGCGCCGTGGTGTTGCCGAGGTGGAGGCGATAGGGTCTGCTCTGGTCTCGGGGTGCCGGTCATAGCGGGTGGAGGATGCTGGTGTCGGGGACAGGTGGACGCGGGCTAGGTTGCATGACAGAGTGACGAAGTTCCAGGAATGCGTGATGGTAGGAGGTCGGGCTCGGGAGGGCGGTGGTCAATGAAGGTGAGTGTTGGTTCCGTTGTGGTTGTTGGAACGTCCGTGTCGGCCTGTCGACAAGGACACGGTAATTGGATTGTAATGGTGGAATAAGATTGATTGGGACACGGACATACGTGTCCGGACACGGTCATAGGTTTTGGGTGTTGACTGTGTTGGATTCGACGACGGAACTCTGGTTGGGGGAGGTGTCTGACACGGTGACTTAATGGCAATGTCTAGAGTCGGGTAGGAGTACGGTGGTGGTTGTGGTGTTCGTCAGCGGGTAGCGACGGGGACGATGGTCGACAGTGCTGGAGGTTCGGAAGGGAGGATGTCAATATGGGGACGGGGATGATGAGGGATGGTGATCCAGTTTCTGATTATAAGTAGAATAGGGTGGAGATGAGTATCTGGTTATAGATAGAATAGGAATAGATAAGGATCCTAGGTTGGTTCATATCTGTATCTGAATTGTAAAAGGAATATGGATGCATATATCCACATCCCGTAAAGTAGGAAATCTAGGAATAGAGAGAGGTCCGAATTTTCTCTTGAAGCCCAATTGATAAATTTTCACATTAATTTTAAATTGAAACAATTTCTAAATCATGACTAATTTTAGCATAAATTATTAGTAGATAAATATTAGCTTAAATCGATATTTAGTAGTAAGTAATTCAAAATCGTATAAATTTCAAATTCGTACTCAAATAATCGATTAGCATTATAAATTAAAATAATATTTGGGGCCATCAAATATCGTAGCATATGATTTTTATAAATTCCATAATTCTATCTAAAATACCATATACATATTATAATCTTATAATTTAGATATATTTCTGAGACATAAAATTTTAATACTTTATAAAATTAATGAAAATGATAATGATACTAATAATAGCAATAATAATAGATAAAAAATAACCTTAATAACAATAATAATGATAATTAATTATTAACTATTATTTCTAGAGGCACAAGGCCCAAATCTCTTCCTTACTAACCGACAACAAAATAGTAATTCTAACAAAATAATAATAAAAATAGTTTTGACAAAATCCTTTATCAGTCTAAATATCTTTTAAATTAAAACTTAAAATTTCTAACTAGGAAATATTAACAAAATAAAAATAATTAAAAAAATATTCGGGAAGTGGACTTACAAATCTACCTACCTTAGAAATAAATTGTCCTCGAATTTAAGGACTACTAGGACAATCGGACTTGGTTGATCGGTAAAAAGATAGAAAAAAAATTTGGGTAAGAAATATTGATCAAATAGATGAAAAAGAAAGAAAGAGTCTTGAAACTCTAAATATCCTAAAATGTTCTCAAAATATTTAATTAAAAATAGGTTTCGATAAAAGAAATCATCCTAAAAGAAAGTATTGATGAAAAGATTACCTTCAACTATGATAAATAAAATAAAGTATTGACTAATTAAGATTCTGAAAATCCGAAAAAAGGAATTTAGGGTTAGGGTTAGAAATTAGGAATTGGGGTTGGGAATTAGGGCTAGGGATTTGAAGTAGATTTTGGGAGTTAGGGTTAGGGATTTGGAGATTCCCTAATTAGTAAAGGAACATGATTAGAATAAATCAAGATAAAAATATTTTATAAGATAATAAAACTTTTTTTTGGGTATCAAAAATAATCTGTAAAATTAGGTTTTCACAAATATAATCTCACTGTAATAATATATTTATAGATTTCGTAGTCAAGACGATGACTAATAAATAAAATTAAAACAAATACATATTGAATCCAATGAATTCTATATTAATCAATCTATAATAATACTAGAAATTATTAATTGTTGGTGAATTATTTGTCTTTAGACTAGAAAAGATAGTCCCACATCGGAAACACCAAATGGTGAGTATCTCAATATAAAGCAATGCTTGTGTTGAGGTGTGCACATGAGGTGTAGTGGAGCACAAGTGTGTGCCATGTGGGAGTATTTTCCTAGAAAGAAAAATGATTAATTCCAACAAGGACGTAAGTTGATTTTTGTTGTGCGGGCTCGGACTCGACACGGACTCTAGGTTGTCTCGTGCATGCACGGGAGTGTTCGGGGGAAAGGTGTGGGCTAGCACTCGACTATGTTGATTGTGGGATGATGTAAAACATCAAACTCTATTTTAGAGTATTGGTGTTTTAGTCCCACAACGGATATGAGAGATGGTGAGGTCTCACTCCACTCTATAAATAGAGCCCCCTTGCCTCCTTTCCAACATGCACCAAAGAAGAGAGCTAAGGGAGTCCGTAAAGTTCAGGAAGTCCGTTCAAGTCATAAATATTGACTGACGAGTGTTCCAGAAGTTCTCTTGAACTTGCTGGTTCCTTGAAGCAGATCGTATAGAGGCGAATCTTGCTTTGAGCAACGGTGTTTTTACACCCCAGCAGATTTAATCCTCTTCTTCTTCTTCTTCTTCTTCTTCTTCTTCTTCTGTTTCTCTGTAACTCGTTCTTCGGGTTTTAAGGCACCTACTAAGTAGGGAGGCCTAACTTTGTTCTTGAGATCTATCTCATCTGTAGCAGCTACTGTGTAGGCTTGCTAAACTCCTCATTTGTGGCACCTACTGTGTTGGCTTGCTAAACTTCTCATTTGTGGCACCTACTGTGTAGGCTGGCTTAACTCCTCAGTTGTGGCACCTACTGTGTAGGCTTGCTGAACTCCTATTTTCCATCTATATTCATGCCTCGGGACTAATAATCTCAAAGCAAGATTAGTACGATAGAAAACAATAATGCTTCACTCCTCCAAACTGACTACTGTAAGTTGGAAAAGTTTGATGGAGAGCATTATCAAGTCTGGAAGAGGAAGACAAAAACAGGAGCAAGATATTTTTTGTCGAAAAATATCACAGGTGGCTCTTTGAAGACGAGAAGGCGATACTTTCTCGAGTGAAGGAGTTTCTGAAACTTTGTCAGAAACTGGATGATAAAAAGATGCCCCTCGTCGACAAGTTTTTCGTTGGAGGGATCGTCTCGAAACTTCCTGCTGGATGGAATACGTTCTATGCAAGAATGCATCGGAAGAAACTCGAGATCAGTCTGGAAGATCTCTTGCAAGAAATCTATGTTGAAGACGAGATGCGTTCTCAACAGAAGATGGACGCTTTGTCCAAACAATTGGCCGAGGCCAATCTGGTGCAGACGAGAGACTCCAAGGGGAAGCAGGCGGCTTCTCACCACAAGAAAGACTTCACTAATCTGAAAGTAAAGGGACCGTCTTTCAAACAGAAGAAGCCCAAGTCCAATGTGACTTGTTTTAACTGTGGCAAGAAGGGCCACTACAAGAGTGAATACAGATCCAAGCCCAAAAAATCAGAAAAAGGTGAGCCTAGTAAGGTTTCTTTGGTTTCTAACCTCGTTGCTATGATCGCTCAGGTCACAACTGAGGGGGGTGACTCTGACTGGTAGATAGACACCGGTGCGACACGCCATGTCTGCTCTGGGAAGGAATGGTTCATAACGTACCAGCCAACTTCTGAGAAGGTTGTCAAGGCGAACCAGGCCCAAGCTGAAGTTCTGGGGATCGGGACTGTGGAGCTGAAACTCACTTCCTGGAATACTCTGACGCTCCAAGGAGTAAATCATGTTCCGATGATTGCCAAGAATCTGATCTCTGGGAGCTTGCTTTGGAACGTAGGTTTGAGGATGGACATTAATGCTGGTCAGATGGTGATGTCCAAGAAGGGAACATACTTTGGAAAAGCTTTTCAAACTTAAGGGATCTTTAAAATTCAGCTTGTAAACCAGTCTAATTAAATAAATGCAATCGCTCTTTCTGACTATTCTCTTGAGTTGTGGCATAATAGGCTAGGACATGTTCATTGTAAAAGAATAAACAAAATGTCTAGTCTAGGACTTATCTCCAAATGTGGGGGTAAGGTAGAGAAGTGTGAAGTATGTGCTCAGACTAAGATCACTAGAAAACCCTTTCTTCGGGTCAATCGAAGCACAGATCGTCTGGATTTGGTGCACTCCGATATCTATGACTTCAAACAATTCTCCACGAAGGCTGGGATAAAGTATTTCATAACCTTCATCGATGAATTCTCAAAGTACATGTTCATTTACTTGATAAAAATAAAAGATGAAGCATTCGAGAAGTTCAAGGAGTTCAGGACTGAAGCTGAAAGGCAAACTGGACAACCACTCAAGAGGTTGAGGAGTGATCGAGGCGAAGAATATCGATCTCATGATTTTACATCGTTCTGCAAAGAACATGGAATCATCAACGAGACTACTGCTCCGTATTCTCCTCAGTCCAACGGAATAGCAGAAAGGAAGAACACAACGTTGACAGAGATGATGAACTCAATGTTGTTAACTGCGGGTCTTCCAAAGTGCTTTTGGGAAGAAGCTGCATTGACGGCCAAATTCATTCTGAACAGAGTGCCGTGTGCAACTTCTGATATTACTTCTCATGAACTCTGGTTCAAAGTCAGACCCAACTTGAATATCATTCGAGTGTGGGGGTGTCTGGCATACATAAAGCTTCCGGATCTAAAGATTCAGAAACTCAAAATAAGGACTATGAAGATGATCTTCTTGGGGTATGCCGAGAAGAGTGACACTCGAAGATTCCTTGACTTGGAGTCTAACCATGTCATCGAATTTTGTGACACAGAGTTCTTTGAAGACAAGTTTGCAAGGCACAAAAATATTATTCTTGCGGACATTTCGGAGAATAATGATGGTGCAAAGGAAGCTGAGGTTTCCAACGATGTCATAGTCCAAGAAAAATTATTGTTGATGAAACAACGTTTGAACCAGAACTCGAAGAGCCGTCAGCCAAGCGACTAAGGAGACCAAAGGACTTCGGAGATGACTTTATCACCTATCATGTAGAAGCAGATCCGCTTACCTATGATGAGGCGATGAAGACCAGAGATGCTATCTTCTGGAAGGAGGCAGTGAATGACGAGTATGACTCTATCACCTCCAATAACACATGGGTGTTAGTAGATCTACCTGAAGGAGCAAAACCCATCAGATGTAAATGGATCTTCAAGAAGAAGATGAAGGCAGATGGAACTATTGACAAGTTCAAGGCCAGGCTGGTAGCCAAGGGTTTTCTCAGAAATAGGGGATAGACAACTTTGACACATACACTCTAGTAGCGCGGATGACCACCGTCAGAATATTAATTGCTCTAGCAGCAATACATAAGTTGGTGATACATCAGATGGATGTAAAGACAGCATTCCTGAATGGCGAGCTGACCGAAGAGATATACATACAACAGCCAGATGGATTTATCGTCAAAGGTCTTGAAGACAAAGTTTGCAAGATGGTGAAATCATTGTACGGTTTGAAACAAGCTCCCAAGATGTGGCATGAGAAGTTTGACAAAGTTATTAGATCAAACGGCTACAGAGTTAGCGAGACGAACAAGTGTGTTTACACGAAGTTCGCTGATGGAAGAGGAGTCATCGTTTGTTTGTACGTGGACGACATGCTAATCCTAGGAACGGATATAGGCAATGTCACGGAGACAAAGAAGTTCCTCTCAACCAAGTTCAGTATGAAGGACTTGGGGGATGCAGATGTTATCTTGGGTATAAAGAACATCCAAACAGACACTGGAGTGGCGCTGTCACAATCTCATTACATTGAGAAGATGCTCACACGCTACAGGTATCAGGATCTTGCAGGGATCGATACGCCATACAGGTGTGATCAGAAGCTGAAGCCAAATTCGAGAGAAAGCGTCAGGCAGCTGGAGTATTCTAGCATTATCGGGAGTTTGATGTACGCAACTACTTCCATAAGGCCTGACATAGCTTTCTCCATGGGAATGCTGAGTCGGTTCACAAGCAACCCAGGCATTGAGCACTGGAAAACTGTAAAGCGGGTGATGAGATATCTCAAGAAGACTCAAACATATGTACTGCACTACAACGGGTATCCGACAGTAGTGGAAGGCTTCAGTGAAGCTAGTTGGTGTTTAGAGGTGGAGAGCGAGAGATCCACAGGTGGATACATCTTTTCCTTGGGTGGAGCTGCTATATCGTGGAAGTCGAAGAAGCAGACTATACTCTCTTGTTCCTCCATGGAATATGAGTTTTATGTACTAGAAGCTGCAGCAGATGAAGTAGAATAGCTTCGGAAGCTCATGTATGATCTTTCAATGGTTGGAGCTCAGATACCGATGGTACCGATATATTGTGACAACCAGACGACTACAGCAGTATCATCAAATGACCGCTTCAACGGGAAGAAGAGAACTGTGCGGCTGAAGCACATAGCAATAAACGATCTCATTAAAAGGGGAACTATTACTGTATTTGATGTTCGAAGTCAGGAGAACCTGGCGGATCCGTTCACAAAGGGCTTCAAGCGCCAGCTGGTCGATGACACAGCAAGAAAAATGGGCTTGAAGGTATTCTGATATTGTATCTGTGTAATTCTACCATAAAGTTTTATGCTATTAGTTCAAAGAGAAATCTACTCGGCATCTAGCTTTTGGTTCAAGGGAGGACCACTGATTGGGAAAATATCAGGTAACCGTGGGTACATAGTCCTGAAGGACATGGAAGGGATACGGACCCATAACCTCTGTTGTCTACATAATTCTCTGCGGAGAATATGTCGTGTGGAGAGGATGGCTTAAACGCCTTAATGAGTTCTCAGACAGAGTGAATGTCTGTTATGGTTTACAGGAAGCACGGTAGCGCAGCACTACAAAGGAGCTCATGGACTCCATGCTACAGTGGGGTAACACCACAATGAGGTTCCCAGGTAGGGGTAATGCTTCGGCTTAGCAAGCCATGTCACTGCGGCGTAGCACCGCTTATAGGAAGGTAGCTTAATGTTGTATATTATAAATGAAGAGTGGTAGACAACACTACAAAGAGGCCAGTGTCCTCATGTTACAGTGGTATGACACCACGAAGAGGTACCAGGTAGGGTAAAGCCTCGACTTCGCAAGCCATATCATAGCGACGTAACACCGCACGGAAGCGCAAGGCTTCATGCTGGGTTGTTTGGCACTACAAAGAGGCTTGTGACCTCATGCTACAGTAGTATGACTCTACGATGAGGTACCCAGTTAGGGATAAAGCCTCGGCTTTAAGCCATGTCATAGCGGCGTAGCACCGTACGGAAGCGCAAGGCTTCATGCCAAGGACTCTTTAAAAGAACTCACCTAGAGTGTATGGATAGAGATACAGACCGTCTTTTGAGGGTAAACTTGTAGACGCCCAAAATACATACACTGAAACCAGGCTGGCACATGGCCTTTAATGTACACCCAGAAGCACAAATAACTACATTATATGAGTGGGAAGAATTGCAGCTATGGTGCAGAATTCAAGGCTTAGTCCATTCTTGTATCATATTGTTATTTAACCCATACAGGAAGATTCAAGTCGTCAGCGACATCTTTCCTAATGCATGGTGGACAGTCACTATGGGGAACACTCAACTCATATATTGAGATATGTGGGATATTGTTGGTGTTTTTTTTGTCTTTAGACTAGGAAAGATAGTCCCATATTGGAAACACCAAATGGTGAGTATCTCAATATAAAGCAATGCTTATGTTGAGGTGTGCACATGAGGTGTAGTGAAGCACAAGTATGTGCCATGTAGAAGTATTTTTCTAGAAAGAAAAATAATTAATTCCAACAAGGACGTAAGTTAATTTTTGTTGTGCGGGCTCGGACTCGACACGGACTCCAGGTTGTCTCGTGCATGCACGGGAGTGTTCGGGAGGAAGGCGTGGGCTAGCACTCGACTATGTTGATTGTGGGATGATGTAAAACATCAAACTCTATTTTAGAGTATTGGTATTTTAGTCCCACATCGGATATGAGAGATGGTGAGGTCTCACTCCACTCTATAAATAGAGCCCCCTTGTCTCCTTTCCAACATACACCAAAGAAGAGAGTTAAGGGAGTCTGTAAAGTTCAGGAAGCCCGTTCAAGTCACAAATATTGACTGACGAGCGTTCCAGAAGTTCTCTTGAACTTGCTGGTTCCTGGAAGCGGATCGTATAGAGGCGAATCTTGTTTTGAGCAACGATATTTTTACACCCCAGCAGATTTAATCCACCTCTTCTTCTTCTTCTATTTCTCTGTAACTCGTTCTTCAGGTTTTAAGGCACCTACTGAGTAGGGAGGCCTAACTTTGTTCTTGAGATCTATTTCATCTGTGGCACCTACTGTGTAGGCTTGTTAAACTCCTCATTTGTGGCACCTACTGTGTAGGCTTGCTAAACTCCTCATTTGTGGCACCTACTGTGTAGGCTTGCTTAACTCCTCATTTGTGGCACCTACTGTGTAGGCTTGCTGAACTCCTGTTTTCCATCTATATCCATGCCTCGGGACTAACATTAATAACATCTAATATATATTTAATCAAATCAAAATTTAATACTTTTGTAACTACTATAAAATAGTACGTGAAATGATACTCAATGTTAAATAATATTTTAAAAATCTATTTTTGTAATTCAAATCGTAGAACAAATGATAATATTAGACCAAATAACCCTAGATTTGGAGGGGGAGTATATATATATATATATATATATATATATATATATATATATATATATTGGAACCAGGTTAGTTATTTCTGGAATCGCTCCCACTGGGATTCGAACTCTTGACCATATATGATGGTTGAGAAAGTAAAGATATATAATTTTTAGAATGGTAAAAAATATATATATATCTTTAATTTCTAAATCATCCAGCCATCCCTCTCTACAGCCAACATTTTCATTATGCCTCCAGCCATCACTCTCAACAACCAGTTCGACACATTCACCTCCCCCCTGCCGACAACTTGCAGAGCCCCCCTCCCGGTACGAACCTTCCTGACAATAGTGTGACCCTCCCGCCGTCGTCTCCTCTGTTAGAGCAGAGAAGGAGCAGCTCGCCATGATCCTCCACCCAACATTCGCCTGCATAGTAGACTCTCCTCTCATCACCAACACCGTTACCGGTGCAGAACCGGACAACATCGACATCGCCCTTGTTGACAGACTCCAGCAAGCCCTGGAAGCCGGATTCCTTGACCCCGACAACCCCCTATGTGTGCTGACAAAGTTCGAAGACGATGGGGACACCCGACTAGTAGATCCTGGTAACAACCCTAACAGACAACCCGGGGCGATGGTCGTCCCCCCAACAACTTCTTCAAGCAGCAAAAATCTATCACAACAAAAAGCCACGAAGCTCAACAACCTATCCTCCGCCCCCATCCCAATGCTTAACATCCTGTCGTAGAATGTCAGAGGGCTAGCCAATAAACCTACCTTGAGCAGATTAATCAGCCTCAAGAAAATCCACCATATCGACATCTTAGTCATCATCGAACACAAAATTCTCCACAAAAAGCTCAAATCCATCCAGCTGCACCTCGGCTTCCCGGCTGCTGTGGCCGGATGCAACGACATCTGGATCCTCTTTTTCGCCAGATGCAAATCCGCCACCGTCCATGACTCGAAGAAGGCACTTTCTTGCTGGGTCGAACACCCCACCCTCCAATACCGAACCCTCCACTCAGCCGTCCACGACAGCTGCGACATCCCCGAGCGTAAACAGCTCTGGGCTACTCTGTCGGACACCCACCAACACCTTAACAACCTTTCATGGCTTTGCATAGGCGACTTTAACACGCTCACGTGCAGAGACGAGAAGTCCGGGGGCCGTCCACCCCCACGACAGGCTATGAACGACTTCAACTCCTTTATTTTCAACAAACACTTGTCCCCACTCCCTTTTTCAGGTAACGCTTTCACTTGGTGTAATATGCAAGAAGGTGCCCGAAGATAATACTTTCGTCTCGATCGTTCACTGGTCAACAACCATTGGTCCGATACGGGTCTCATTTCTAATCTCTCCTACCTCAACTCTAACGAATCGGATCACTCCCCTCTACTGGTCGAGATCAACAGCAATTCCAACCTTATCAAGAAACCGTTCTTTTTCCTCGAATTCTGGAGCCACCACCCTCAAGCATCAAAAAATTATAATAAGATGTTACATAAAATGATTCTGTGTGATATCTGCATGCTTGAAGAATTTGTGTCTAAATATATTGGACTAATTTTCCACCTGAATACAAACATCCTCCTTAGAGTATAAAGTGTATCTTCAACCATGCAATGCTATCACCTTGCCAATGACTAGTGGCATAATGAATAAATCCCTCAGTATTAATGTCAGCAGGAAGGAAGTATGCCATGCCCTGCATTTTTTGTGACCAATTGGAGAGATATTCTCCAATTTCTTTGTGTAGTATATTTTCAAGGTTCAAGATCAAACCATCAGATAAATATCTTTTATCATGTTGGTATGCATGCTGGAAAGAATGGAATTTATTCCAATCTTTTCTTCTTTCTTCCCAAAATTTTGCGGTGTATGGAGAGGTTGCTCCAAGCACAAAATTCGGATCCCTCATAAGTACTTCGGGATTGGGTGGTATAGTCCCAACATTAGTGTGTGGTTCAGCTTCTATAATCATAGTGTTGCTACCCTGTCCTTCTTCTATGGTTCGAATGTAGAGAGGTTCTACTTCGTTATCCAAAAAGTCTGAATCAAAATTTTCTGTATATTTCCATTTGAAGAAGTCAATTGCTTACGCATGATTTTCATAATAAGTGTATACATCGTTGCTATCTATTTCTCCAGATTGCTCTTGTTGTTGTAATCTTAAAAAGGTTTTATAAAAGCTTTCATCAATTTCATTTGGTTAAATAGTGTTGGTTTCTTTAGAAGTGAGTTTCATCATATTTATGTTATTAGCCCAACGACGTTGTTGGATTACTAAGGGTTTGATTTGTTGGACTGCTGGTATAGCTGTTTTGCTAGAAGTAGTATCTTCCATAGGAGTCTTTCCTAGGTGTTTAAGATTATTCCCTATTTGGATGATTTCTCTTCCAACATTAATAACATCTGTTCGGATGGTATGTATATGACTACTCATGTCAATAACATCCTTACGGATACTTTGCATATTTTCATGCATAGTACTGTTCATGGAGACTAATGTGTCCACGATAAAGTTGTATATCCCATTTTCAGGGTTATCAACTGAAGGAAGATGAACAAGGTGTTCATATCCTTTCAAGTTGTAGGGACAGCGATGGTCATTCGCTGAAACCCTATATTCGGCTTTCGCCTCAATACCGTCTCCCATGGTGAGGAGTAGTTCTTGAGTATATGAGCTATGGTAGGCTCTAGTATTTTTTAACAAAAATATTCTGAGATCCCTGCGATTGCTCGCTTTGACCCATAATTCTGCGGCTTGCCATAGTTCCCCTTCGTTCCTGAATCTGTGTTCAGGGACTACCGTGGCTTTCTGGCAGGGTTTGGCCTCCACAAGCCTGAACTACCGCTTCACGGAATTAGAGCACAGCTTTGGTTCATTTCCTAAACCAAGCGTAAGAGCTTCTGTACGCATCTTAGCATTATTCTTGTTAAAATAACTAGAGAACTATCATAGATCCATACTCAAGAACACGTGTTTACTCTGACATAAGTAAAAGAGAGTAAAAGAAAAGAGCGAAGACTTACTAAGAACCAGTCGATCTTTTTTTATTCTGGCTCTGATACCAAATAGTAGTACAACATCCTGCAGAAATCCATTAAAGATTACTAGAAAGAAGTGGAAACCTAACTTCAAAAAGAAGTTCAAAACAGAAAAGAATTTCCGGAAAAGGAAATTTATCAAAAGGAAAAAATTTAAGAAAGGTTGCAAATGTTTGAAGTGCAACAAAGAGGGACACTTTGCTAATGAATGTCCCGAGAATATACAGAGTGTGATTATAACAGATCTTGAAGACTATGGTATTCATATTGGTACCATTGAGGAGGTTAGCAGTAATACTTCTGCTTCCTCTATCTATGAGATTGAGTCTATGGATGAATCCTCTGGAGAAGATAACTCTTCTGAAGTTGAGGATCTCAACAAAGCTATAGAACATCTCAAGATAAATGTCATGACCCGATCCCAAATAATTGGGTCAAACCGGATCATGCCCAGCCTACACCGTTGTTGAGACGGCGACAGTAAGCTGTTCCATTAGCAGATAACCACAACAACATCTATATTTGTCACAACTCAATATTCGGGAATTTAAAACTTTATTAAACCTTTAAATAGAATACAACTGGAAAGTGAAAGAACTGAATTAAAAGCTGAAATCAAATTACAAAATTCTAAAACAACAAATCTAGAAATAGAAAATCTAGCTAGGCGTTCGGCTCATCGGCCTCAGGCCCTGCGTCCTCCAAAGGGGACTCTAGCAGCACCACGGGGTACAGAACCGGGTCGTAATAGCTGTTGTACAACAGCTCAGCATCCTCAGTATCTTCTAAAAATGTTATCTCCAGTCAGGAGGGAGCAAAGTACAATTCATGATAATTTGACAATTGAAATAATAATAGAATCATGCACTTTTAAACAATTTAAAAATAAATAGTTCTCCAGCAGTTAAAACAGTATGATTTGAATAGGCAATGAGTATGATTGGCTTAGATTTATTACAGTGAAGATACGGCTTATCCCCGTGTGTATGAGGGATAAGCTAGTACAGTTCTAAGTTATTTTGGGATGTGGTCATACTCATTACACTACTCCCCCAGTCCCCAAACAGTTACAGTAGTTACAGTAGTTACAGTCAGTGCTCTCGGGGAGAGTTCCGTGTTGCATCGTGGTTTAAACTTGCATTAAAACGATTACTAAATAATTGTAAAGTAACACAAAATGTACTTGCCTCAAATGGACTGGACTGGAAAGGTTGAAGACTTCAAGATGGGATTTAGACTCGTCCTCGAAATCCTACATTCGAGAAGTTGACTCAGAATCCAGGGTTACCAAGCTAACTATGTTAGTTGAAATCTCTAATTGTGTCCTAATCAATTTTAATTTTTATTAATTAAACACGAACAAAACGCGATTATCGGTACGTTGAAATTAATAATGAGGAAAAGATCAATTTAACTCGTATTTTGGAAAAACTCGTAGTTACCAATTTAATTGATTAAAACTTTGTGTTTTTCGTAATTATACATATAAAACTAAATTTCTTATTTAATGAGAAAAACATGATCGTTGTTAAATATTAAAACTTGTAAATTTTAATGTGAGAAAACTTTATTAATTTTCTATATCAAAATAATTATCTATTTGATTACGCGTACGCTAAAATAACTTGCAAAACCAGAAAAACAACAAAAAACCTACGCTACCAAATTACAGGTCACTGAGCCAGAAGACCAGCTGGGCTTATGCCCATTACAATTTATTTACATAAATTAAAATAAGACGAAACAGTTGTTAGTTCTAAAATCTTCCTACAATTTAATTATGAATAAATTAAATAATAAAAATAAATTAAATATTTAATGAGTCTCAGATATGGTCCAATCGTCATATAGGCTAATGCCTCAACGTCCGGACGAAGCCGATTTCGTTTGCACTTAGCCAGGGCCCGTTGACCGATACGGTCGTCGCCCAAAAATCCTAAAATACTAGTATTTTCCGAAAACCATTTTAAAATCATTTTAAAAATACAATTAAAATTTATGGAAAATCCGGCAGCATTTTCTCTATTTTTGGTCAACCCAAAAACTGGGAAAGTGTGCCAATATTTTCCTACAAATCCCAAACCAGGGAATCCCAAAATATATATATAGAAATAACCACAATCATTCTCAATATTAATTCGGAACGACCCGAAACGAATTCGGGAGTCCGAAACCAACCCAAAAACATCATAGCACAATTCGGAAAAGTATCCGAAAAACCAAATTATCCAGAAATCCATTTCCGAACGTTTCGGAAAACACAAAGCCAACAAACAGGGGCTTTCCCGAAGATTTCTCGAAAAATCCCGGAAACAACGTTAACCCAAAAATCGAATTTCCTAAAGGAAATTCGTGGACCAACTCATCATTGACACGGGGAGGGACGAACTACTATGATTAACCAGGGATTACCCAAATCGACGGAATCCGAAGAGTTGACTCGGACTCGGGACGCGCGAATCCACAGAACGAACTCAAAATCCCGCGAACAGCGCTGGACAGGGGCTGTCCAGAATAGCAGAGCACTGCTCGGGGTGCGCCGGGGAGAACAGCGCACGGGGCTAGGGCGCGGCCGGGAACCGGAAGGAGCGCGGGTCGGCGCCGCTGGGGCGGCCGGGAGGTCACGGGCGGCCGGGTCGGGGTCCGGCGGGCCGCGGAGGAGACGCGCACGGGGCACGGGCAGCCGGAAAGGGCGCCGGGGAGCCGGGCCGTGCTGGGTCGGCGGCGTTGGAACGCCGGGGCGGCTCGGGACGTCTGCGAGGGGGGTCGGGGCGCTGGCTGGAGGAGGCCGGCGGGTCTCGGTTGAGAAGGAGGGAAATGGAGTTCTGGAGAGAGAGGCTGGTGGGAGTGGGATTTAAGGAGGGGAGTGGGATTTAAGAATGGGCGAATATGAAGAGGGGTGGTGATCCTCTATATGCTGGTGGTGGGAAATGGTTAATAAGAAGAGTGTGGAGAGAGTGGGATGTGGAGAGGAGGAATCTTTGGAGAAATAAGGGGCTTCTTCCAACGTGGGAAGAAATAGTCTCTAGCGGGTCGGTTTGCGGGTGCGGTTTCTGGGTTTGGGTAGTTTAGGAAAAATTCGAAACCCAAAGCATATACACAATTATGTACATACACCAAAATAATAGTTTAGGGCCCCTAATTGGGAACGGGTTCAAACTGGGTCCGGGCTCGGGTCAGGTCAGCAACCAAAAACTAATTTATTATTTTTAAAAAATAATTTCGAGCCCACAATATATAATAATAAATATGATAATGATTTAATTTAACCAAATGTATATTTAAATATTCCGACAAAAGAAAATTCATTAATAAAAAAATTACAATTGAACCAAATAATTCAAAATACGGGTTTCACAACCTTCCCTCCTTGAAAAAATTTCGTCCTCGAAATTTAAAGGTAGGGTCAGGGGTTACCTTAATTCTCAAACAAGTACGGGTACTACACCCGTAACTCAGGTCTAACAATAAAAATTTCCAAGGCAGTCATGGATGAGACGGTTTAGGGACAAGTTTCATTTATGATATCATCCATGCAGAAAAAAACAAAGGCGAACCAAAGTACACGAGGTTGATCAGACCATCATGCACCGGTCCTGATTAGACAATATATTAGTCGGTGCACCCAACAAAATACTGTCATGATCAAACTTGATAAAGAGATAGCTTGCAAAACTAGGCTAACTTAGCAGCATCAGTCAAGTTTAGAACGAAAAGATAAGAAATAGAAGTTATGTGATGGCTCAAATTTTCTGATCTTCTTCTCACCTCTGACTACGCTTGCTACTGGTTTCTCTGGCACTGAAATGTTGAGTCCAATCTTCAGCTCTGAATTATCCAAAATGTGACTCGAATTCGAAGTGTAGCGTCTGAGCTGTGATACGTAGAAGACGTTGTGCACACTCTCAAGATTAGCTGGTAGAGCTAACCGGTACGCTACTTCCAACTCGTCTTAAAACTTCAAATGGCCTGATGTACCTGGCCTCAATTCCCAGCTCCGTCAAAACTGATCGTTCCTCTGGTAGGAGAAAAACTTCACAAAAATGCTATCTCTTTCTTCAAACTCTACTGGTCGACGACTACTATCAACCCAATGCTTCTGTCTGTCTTGGGCAATCCTGAGCTTACTTTTACCTTCTCTACTGCGTCACTCACCATCTCTGGACCCAGCAGTACTCTTTCTCCTACGTCGTCCCGTGCAAGTGGTGTACGGCAATGACGTCCATAGAGAGCTTCAAATGGGGTCATACCAATACTGGCTTGGTAGCTGTTGTTGTAAGAGAACTCTACCAAGTGCAAATGATCTTCGCAAGACCCTCCAAACTCCAAGACGCAAAATCTCGGCATGTCTTCAAGCGTCTGGATTGTCTTCTCTGATTGTCCATCTGTCTGGGAGTGATAGGTAGTGCTGAACTTCAATTGTGTTCCCAAGCTGTCATGTAAACTCTTCCAAAAGTGAGAGGTAAATCTCGTATCTCTCTCAGATATAATACTTACCGGTACTCCATAAATCCGGTAGATGTGCCGCATGTACAGTGCTGCCAACTTCTCGGTGGATAGACCAACCTTGAAGGGGATAAAGTGAGCTGACTTCGTCAGTCGGTCCACGATAACCCAAATGGCATCCTTCCCTCCTGGGGATCGAGGCAGTCCCGACACAAAATCCATTGTTATGTGCTCCCATTTCCACTCCGGAATGTCAAGCGGCTGTAATAGTCCTGCTGGTCTCTGCCTGCTAGCCTTCACTTGTTGACAAATTACACATCTAGCAACATACCTGGCCACGTCTTTCTTCATTCCAAACCACCAAACAATGGTACGCATATCCCGATACATTTTGTTGGCTCCAGAATATATGGAATACTGCGACTAGTGCGCTTCTTACATCAACTCGTTCCTCAGTTCGCTAGTTGGTACACAAAGCCTCGTACTATTCTGCAGCGCTCCGTCACTGGCGATTGAGAATCCTTCAAGTGTTCCTGCCAGCACCTGATCTCTGAGTTTGCAAAGCGTTTCGTCTTGGAACTGTACCTCATTGACTCTGTCCATAAGACTTGAACGCACTTGCAACTGCATTATTGTTGATTCAGCTCCTGGTACAATAGCTTCTCTTCCCAGTTTCTTCATCTCTTCTTCAGGCAGTACAATCTCCAATCCAAGCTTCTCCATGTCCTCCAGCAAATGACGCTCCTTGGTCAAGAATATTGCCATCGGGTATCGACTAAGTGCATCTGCAACAACATTAGCCTTACCCGGATGATACTGTAGGTTGATGTCGAAATCCTTCATCAGCTCCAGCCATCGTCTTTGTCTCATGTTCAGCTCCTTCTGAGTGAAAACATATTTCAGACTTTAGTGGTCTGTATATATTTCCACTCTCTCTCCATATAGATAATGCATCCGTAGCTTCAAAGCAAATATGACCGTCGCAAGCTCCAGATCATGTGTGGGATAGTTCTTCTCATGAGTCCATAATTGCCTAGATACATAAGCAATCACTTTTCCATGTTGTTGAAGAACGCAACCCAGTCGTTTACCTGAGGCATCACTGTAGATTGAGAAACCACCAGTTCCTGCGGGTAGCGCAAGGATTGGTGCAGTGGTAAGTCTCTTCTTCGTCACCTCAAATGATACCTGGCAATCTTCCGTCCAGATGAACTCTTCATTCTTTCGAGTGAGCTTCGTCATCGGCTCAGCAATTCTGGCGAAATCCTTCACGAACTTCCGAAAGTAGCCAGCCAAGCCCAAGAAACTTCTGATTTCAGCAATTGAGCTCGGGATAGACCACTTCTCAACAGCGGCTATCTACTTCGGATCCACCAAAATTCCTTCTCCTGTGACAACTTGGCCAAGAAAATCCACCTTGTCTAGAAAGAATTCACATTTGGAAAGCTTACCATATAGCTTCTCCTTCCTTAAAGTTTCCAGAACTTTCCTGAGGTGCTCTTCGTGCTCCTCTTCCGTCTTTGAATAGATCAGAATGTCATTGATGAAGACAACGACAATTTGATCTAGGTATTCATGGAAAACCTTGTTCATAAGGTTCATGAACACCGCAAGAGCATTCGTCAGTCCAAACGGCATGACCAAGAATTCAAACTGCCTATACTTGGTGTTGAATGCCGTCTTGGGAATATCTTCCTTCCTGACCCTGATCTGATGGTAGCCAGATCTAAGATCAATCTTCGAAAACACCTTGGCTCTGCTCAATTGATCAAATAGTTCATCGATCCGGGGCAGAAGGTACTTGTTCTTGATGGTGATACTGTTCAGTGCCCGGTAGTCGATGCACATCCGCATTGTTCCGTCCTTCTTGTGCACTAACAAGACAAATGCTCCCTAGGATGAAGTTCCATCTTGGATAAATCCTAGAGCCTTCATTGATCTGGTCCTTCATCTTCTTGGCCTCCTTCGGGTTGACTCTATAGTGTCCCTTTTTTGAAATAGGGAAAGAGCCGGGGACTTGGTCAATAGTGAATTCTATGTCTCGATCTAGGATAATCCGGAAAGACTATCAGGGAAGACATCTACCATAAAGGTGTAACTAAGAATTTTATTCATGTGGAGAATTACAGAAAAAACTCTCATGATTGATCTAAGGACATCCTGTTACAACTTCTTATATAAAAAATAGAAAATGCTATTCAGCAGTCCTAGGTACTATTCTTCATGGTTCTGGCTCTTGCATGAGCAGTCTCCAACTATTTTATCTTTTATGAATCTCGAGTCTGCATCATGCCTTATTGTAGGAGGCAAGGTCTGCTGGACAGGAAGAGAGTCCCTACGTTGTGGCCTAACAGGTGTTGCTGGGATATGTGCTCTGGTTTGATGGAAAGATAAGGGGCAGTCCTTTACCCGATGTTCAGCAGATCCACATGCCAAATATTTTCCCAATCTCTTACGATAAATATTGGCTTGGTGACCAGGCCTTTTGCAGTAGTCACAAACCAATAGCTTCTTACGATATGACTGCCGGATAGTAGATTACTTGATAGGGCCCAAATATCTTCTAGATTCAGGGGTATCCCTCATAGGACGAGGTTCCGCTCCAACTTGGTTGGAGATAGCTAAGGCTACATCATTGACGTTCTTCATGACTTCTCTCGTGATATCTATCTGTTCCTGCTGGGCTTCAGCTTGAGCCTTCTGGGACTCCAGAATTTCTTGAAATAGGGTAACCATCTGGGAGGTGTTCGCTGGTACTGGTGGAGCATCAGGAATGGGTACTTCCTCAAGGAAATGCAGCTCAGTTTGAGAAGAGGTAGGATCCGCCGATGTAGTAAAAACTTCACTGGATGCATTATGGGGACGGTCAATCAGCTGCGAGGGAATAAACCCTAGACTTGGTTGAGGAGATGGGGTATGATCTGGAGATGACACCTCATCGCCAGCAGGATTGGTCTTGTCAATGGCCATTCTCTGGAAGGTTTAGGATGTACACATAAGCAAGGTAGCCTACCAGTTTATAATCAAACAAAAATATTTATTTATATATAATTCGGACCTATGTTGTGACAAATCAATGTTCTAGTGTTCTAATTATTTCTAGGTATATTTTCCTAAGTTGTTGTTCTGACCTGCATGGGCCACCACTAAAAACATGTCACGACCCGATCCCAAATAATTGGGTCGAACCGGATCATGCCCAGCCTGCACCGTTGTTGAGACGGCGACAGTAAGCTGTTCCATTAGCAGGTAACCACAACAACATCTATATTTGTCACAACTCAATATTCGGGAATTTAAAACTTTATTAAACCTTTAAATAGAATACAACTGGAATGTGAAAGAACTGAATTAAAAGCTGAAATCAAATTACAAAATTCTAAATCAACAAATCTAGAAACAAAAAATTTAGCTAGGCATTCGGCTCGTCGGCCTCAGGCCCTGCATCCTCCAAAGGGGACTCTGGCAGCACCACAGGGTACAGAATCGGGTCGTAATAGCTGTTGTTTAACTGCTCAGCATCCTCAATATCCCCTAAAAATGTTACCTCCAGTCAGAAGGAAGCAAAGTACAATTCATGATAATTTAACAATTGAAATAATAATAGAATCATGCACTTTTAAATAGTTTGAAAATAAACAGTTCTCCAGCAGTTAAAACAATGTGATTTGAATAGGCAATGAGTATGACCGGCTTGGGTTTGTTACAGTGAAGATACGGCTTATCCCCATGTGTATGAGGGGTAAGCTAGTACAGTTCTAAGTTATTTTGGGATGTGGTCATACTCATTACACTACTCCCCCAGTCCCCAAACAGTTACAGTAGTTACAGTCAGTGCTCTCAGGAAGAGTTCCGTGTTGCATCGTGGTTTAAACTTGAATTAAAACGATTACTAAATAATTATAAACTAACACAAAATGTACTTGCCTCAAATGGACTGGACTGGAAAGGTTGAAGACTTCAAGATGGGATTTAAACTATTCCTCGAAATCCTACATTCGAGAAGTTGACTCAGAATCCAGGGTTACCAAGCTAACTATGCTAGTTGAAATCTCTAATTGTGTCCTAATCAATTTTAATCTTTATTAATTAAACACGAACAAAACGCGATTATCGGTGCGTTGAAATTAATATCGAGGAAAAGATCAATTTAACTCGTATTTTAGAAAAACTCGTAGTTACCAATTTAATTGATTAAAACTTTGTGTTTTTCGTAATTATACATATAAAACTAAATTTCTTATTTAATGAGAAAAACATGATCGTTGTTAAATATTAAAACTTATAAATTTTAATGTGAGAAAACTTTATTAATTTTCTATATCAAAATAATTATCTATTTGATTACGCGTACTCTAAGATAGCTCGCAAAACCAGAAAAATAACAGAAAACCTACGCTACCAAATTACAGGTCACAGAGCCAAAAGACTACCTGGGCTTATGTCCATTACAATTTATTTACATAAATTAAAATAAGACGAAACAGTTGTTAGTTCCAAAATCTTCCTACAATTTAATTATGAATAAATTAAATAATAAAAATAAATTAAATATTTAATGAGTCTCAGATATGGTCCAATCATCATATAGGTTAATGCCTTAACGTCCGGGCGAAGCCGATTTCGTTTGCACTTAGCCAGGGCCCATTGACCGATACGGTCGTCGTCCAAAAATCCCAAAATACTAGTATTTTCCAAAAACCATTTTAAAATCATTTTAAAAATACAATTAAATTTTATGAAAAATCCGGCAGCATTTCCTCTATTTTTGGTCAACCCAAAAACTGAAAAAGTGTGCCAATATTTTCCTGCAAATCCCAAACCAGGGAATCCCAAAATATATATATAGAAATAACCACAATCATTCTCAATATTAATTCGGAACGACCCGAAACGAATTCGGGAGTCCGAAACAAACCCAAAAACATCACAGCACAATTCAGAAAAGTATCCGAAAAACTAAATTATCCAGAAATCCATTTCCAAACATTTCAGAAAACACAAAGCCAACAAACAGGGGCTTTCCGGAAGATTTCTCGAAAAATCCCAGAAACAACTTTAACCCAAAAATCGAATTTCCCAAAGAAAATTCGTGGACCAACTCATTATTGACACGGGGAGGGACGAACTACTATGATTAACCAGGGATTACCCAAATCGACGGAATCCGAAGGGTTGCCTCGGACTCGGGACGCGCGAATCCACAGAACGAACTCGAAATCCCGCGAACAGCGCTGGACAGGGGCTGTCCAGAACAGCAGAGCAATGCTCGGGGTGCGCCGGGGAGAACAGCGTGCGGGGCACGGGGCTAGGGCGCGGCCGGGAACCGGGAAGGCTCGCGGGTCGGCGCCGCTGGGGCGGCCGGGAGGTCGCGGGCGGCCGGGTCGGGGTCCGGCGGGCCACGGCGGAGACGCGCATCGGGCACGGGCAGCCGGGCCGCGCTGGGTCGGCTGCGGTGGAACGCCGGGGCGGCTCGGGACGGCCACGAGGGGGGTCGGGGTGCTGGCTGGAGGAGGCCAGCGGGTCGGCGAGGCGCGCGGGAGGCCGGGGTTGAGAGGAGCTCGGGTCGACGGAGGGGGTCTCGGGTGAGAAGGAGGGAAATGGCGGTCTGGAGAGAGAGGCTGGTGGGAGTAGGATTTAAGGAGGGGAGTGGGATTTAAGAATGGGCGAATATAAAGAGGGGTGGTGATCCTCTATATGCTGGTGGTGGGAAATGGTTAATAACAAGAGTGTGGAGAGAGTGGGATGTGGAGAGGAGGAATCTTTGGAGAAATAAGGGGCTTCTTCCAACGTGGGGAGAAATAGTCTCTAGCGGGTCGGGTTGCGGGTGCGGTTTCTGGGTTTGGGTAGTTTAGGAAAAATTCGAAACCCAAAGCATATACACAATTATGTACATACAATGAAATAATAGTTTAGGGCCCCTAATTGGGAACGGGTTCAAACTGGGTCCGGGCTCGGGTCAGGTCAGCAACCAAAAAAAATTTATTATTTTTAAAAAATAATTTCGAGCCCACAATATATAATAATAAATAATAAATATGATAATGATTTAATTTAACCAAATGTATATTTAAATATTACGACAAAAAAAAATTCATTAATAAAAATAATTACAATTGAACCAAATAATTCAAAATGCAGGTTTCACAATAAATATGAATACAATAAATAAAACCAATAATCATGTACGTCTCTTAGATGATAAAGCTATCCGCAAGCTTGAGTTGCCAAAAACCTGACTTGGATTGTCAGAATACAATGGTTCTAACATTCCATGAATTATTTTTTGAAAATTATTATCTGTCGGAATATTGTAAGTGCAGATTTTGTCATCGATCTCACCACGCTGTGATGCGGGTGGAAATTTGTGAGCTAAGGAGACATTAAACGGTACGCGAAGAATAGAGCATCCATCAATATCAAAATAATGATGATTAAAGGGCGGATAATTGTGAAGGTTATCCATACCAAATAAGCAATCATTATCAAAATCCTTGGGGAGTAATCGGAAAGTATACTGAAAAGTTTTAAAATGACCATGAATATCAGGGATTTGGACGTCAACTATGGCGCCAAATTCAACTGATATCTGACGACCCATAAAATCATTTAATCGGCAGGGTCTATCAAGTTTATGTCGTAAATGTTCAGGTATGAACAATTCTTGTAATAAACTAACCTCGGCTCCTGTGTTAAGGAATGCATGGATAGTTAGTTCCTTATACCAAGGGGTACAAATAGTCAAGGGTATATAGATATGTCCTTGTGGAAAGGTCTTAAGATCAATGGTTGTCTTAAGCATTATCTAGATTAAGCAATTCTTCCCAATCGAGGGTATTATCTGATAGAATTGAGGTATCACCCTCATCACATCTAAGCCAGTCGTCGATGTTGAGTTGGTTGATTTTACCAAACTCAAGATCCGTCTGGTCAATAGAGGTGCCTATAATATCAAGATCAAGATGATCATTCTCATAGAGAATTATTCATTCCTGATTGGACTCTGGCCACGGATCCGGCTCGAAATCAGAGTCATCTAGGTCATAGATTTTGGGTGGTTGAGAGAAGGTAACCTTCTTCTCTTGTATAGTTTTTATAAAAATGAATATATTCTCGTAAGATCCATTTAGTTTGCTCCAAATGTCGCATTACAATAGTCCTGTAATTTGATTTGGAAGCCTCGATTTTGATGATATTTTTAATTTTTTTGACTAGGCATAGCATTTTGTATGCTTCCGAGATCTGAAGGGAATTGTAACTAGTAGATCTCTTAACATGTATAGTTTTCTTTGTAAGTTGTCTTGTTTCCATTAAGATATATCAGAGCTGTTTTCCCGAATGGGGGGTAAAGATGTACTTATGACTAGATTATTGTCTCTCCTGATGCCTTCATTCATCAAGAGTCTAGTCCTTCCCTCCATAGGGGATTCACTAATACTAGCTCTATGGGTAGAGATGTCAGAAGAAATAGGTTCTCTTCCTGACTCCAAATGTCCCATTGAGTTAGATCGTGAGATTCTAACTCTATTAGAGGAAGACGCCTCATCATCATGTGCCTGAGGTCTTCTTCCACTAAGGACAGTAGAGATCGTATTGCCAGAGGCAGTAAAGTACTCGGTAGGTACTTCAAGTTTCGGTTTTAAGGATTTGACAAAAATTTGCATTTCATTGTCAAGCCTTAAATGTTCTAATTTAACCAATCGTGGTTGTATAGTTTTACCCATACTAACCTCAAAGAGTTTAACCAAATATTTGGGAGTAATGGATTTAAACTTAGGAGTATCGTTTAAAGCCATACAATGTTCCCATTGTTTTTCTAAAACCTTAGATCCAGGCATGAGTTTAATGCCCTGAAGGTTTATGGATAAAGTACATGTGTTTTCTATATTTTCGTCGTCAAGACTTATCGAAAAGTCAGGATGAATGTTTATTCCAAATAACCTATTTACCAGGTTTGATTTAGCTCCTCCAATAATACTATTAAGAGGGCTGTTGATGATACGTTCGTCCATACAAACAACTAGTATGGGAGTATCAATTCCTGTTCGGAATAAACCAGTTATTTTTAACTGAATCAATCCAATATCCAAATACCTCATTTTTGGGTATTTCTTTTTTAATTTTTTGATCTTCTTTTTATCGAGAAGACAGATAGAAGAAAAATCTTCTCCTCCGTGAAGCTCAATGTTTCCTTGCATTCTCTCAAATACATAGGTGTGTTTGTTCAGAAATCGAGATTGGAAGGATATAGGTTTATATACTTCCTTTTTATCTGAATGAGGAATAGCTTCTTTCAGTTTTTTCAGATCTTCGTCAGTAATTTCAAATTGTTCACCTTCACTTTGCAGGAGGCTAGAATTCGAAGTTTCTTCTGACGTAAGTCTATTCATATATATTCTAAATTCGTAGTAATGCTCCTCAGGGTCTCTCCTGTCGGAGCCAATACTAGAACTAGAACCAGGTGGAGGAACTGCTTTAGACGGAAGGGGTTCTTCCACCATAGGTAGATCCTCATATTTACGTATTACTAGTAACCCAATGGGGTCACCACGGTGAATAATATAGTCACCCTCATAGACTGTATTTTTAACTGTGATACATACATTATGTCTTGACACGGGTTCGATAAAACCTTGTGTCAACAATATACCTTTATTAGTATGTAATGGAATACTATGGATAACACCATAATATCCAAGAGGTATAAAGATTCGTAGACCAAGACGTATCTCGGCCTCAGGGACATTTTGAATGGTTAGTTATGCCTTTCGGATTAAAGAACGCTCCACAAATTTTCCAGAAATGGATGAACTCAATATTCGGACATCTTGATTTTGTGGTAGTCTATATTGATGATATTCTTGTGTTCTCTAAAACTGCTGATGAACACAAAGATCATTTATTACAAGTATCAAAGCTATTGCTTGATAATGGTATTATCCTTAGTCCTAAGAAGATTGAACTGTTTAAAACAGAAATTGATTTCTTAGGAAAAGTAATTAAAAATGGACAGATTGAGTTACAACAGCATATTTATGCCAAAATAAAAGATTTTTCTGAAGACTTCAAAACTTCGAAGGAACATCAGAGCTTTCTTGGATTGCTTAACTATGGTAGAAAGTTTATTCCTCATCTTTCCGCCAGAGTTGAGAAACTACAAGATAAACTAGCTGCTGAACAAGCTAAGTATAAAACCGTGACTGGTGAACAACCTAGAAAGTGGGATACAAGTAGAATATCAATTACACTTTCATTAAGTGAAAAAGGGGAAATTGCTAAAATGAAGGATCTGGTAAAGGACCAGAAAATCCTTTATTTCCCATTAGAAGAAGATAAATTAGTTCTACAAACTGATGCTTCTGATTATTTTTGGGCAGGAGTGTTAATTGCAAAAAATAAAAAAATTATTACATATACCTCTAGAAAATTTACTAAAACCCAGATTAAGTATGTGACTTATGACAAAGAACTACTTGCTGTTAAATTAGCAATAAAAATCTTGAGGATTTATCTTCTTTATAGAAATTTCATTATTGAGACTGACAATAAATCTGTTTCTCAGTTTCTTAAAAAGAAAACTATTAATAATCCTGAAGAAAATCTTCGTAGAATTAGAATTGCAATTTATTTGGAAATTTTTAATTATGAAGTTAATTATATTCTTGGATATACTAACTTTCTTGCTGATACTCTTACCAGGCCATAATGCGATGGACCAACAGGAGTTCGAACGGATCAAAAAAATTCATGAAGAAATAAAAAGGCAGGAGGCCTTTACTGAAGTTGGCCCGAAAAATGCCGCAAAGGCGAATGCTGCAAGCAACGCAGCCTCTTCGTCCGGGACCGCCATGGTGAAAAACCTAGTCCCCGGGACAGACAGTCCCAAGGTGGCGAACAGCCAGAACCTTCAGGCGAATAGCCAACAGGGGGGAAACCCCAACGCCGCACAGGTAGCTGCCCAACAGGCAGTCCAGAGAGGACCCAAGAAATTGGTTCCTTTCCAGAACAAAACTTACGCCAACACTATGGTGAAGAATTGGTATAACCAAGACCTTGAGAAAAACGACAAGGATGCTTGGGACAAATTCAATGGCTGTTACAGGGCCATGCAATCAAATGACTTGAAAGGTGCTAGCTTCTGGCTTTCTCAGATCGAGAAGCAGTTTCTATCCGAAAAAGCGAAAGCTGTACAGCATAACGCTAAGCTCCATGAACTACGGCAGATGGCATTTCAGATGATTGTATATAGTGCTACATCTAGGTCACCGGCCTTATTCTCTAAAGAGAAAGATCTCTTCCAGGGACATAGTACAGAACTTAAAGAACTGCGGGAGATCCTGCGTCAGATTGATAGTCATGATCTGGTCAATTTCCGGATCCCAGACATACTACGTCTGTACCAGGCTATGTCCATTGAGAATGAGCGCCTTCAGTACATGGAGACTGAGGGTATGGTACAAAGTATGATCATGATGTACCAGTAACAGATCATTGACGAAACCCGTCTCCTGGCCTACTTCAAATGCCTTGATAATTCTGAAATCACTCAATTTTTTGAGGGCAAGAGATAGTTTACTCCCCTAACGGATATATTCATCTGGTTTGTTGTTTCCAGGAAATTACTAACATGAAGCTGCAGATCACCAAAGGATTCGTGCATGAGGTGTTCATTTGCACCTCTGAAAAAGAACTTTATGAGTCGGCTATCCCAGAGATCTGCTGGGAGGCAGCAGTCGCTCATTCGTCCGGGTTCCAGGCGATGTTTCGCTTCAGAGTTTGGAGTGTTTAGGAAGAGAAGAGATATGTCAAGTCCTTTCCGTCCTACCAGCTTTGGGAACTTCATCGTCTCGAAGGTGATCCAGTATTGTAGTTTTCTCCGTTCAAGAAGGGGATGTTCTATGAAGCCAAGGAGCGTTACAGTGTGGCCCGGGAGTTTTTTCTGAAGCCCTGAAGCTGCATCAGTATGTAGCCACTATTTTCTGCAGTGGCAAAGTGATACTGGCCAACTATCTTCTTCATAGAAGGCCAGTTGACGACAACTGTATTCCTGCACTCTTGCAGGAATTCCTTTCAAACATGTCCCTGGGGCCAGTCGGCGAGCAAGCCAGGGATGATATTAACGCTGAAGACCTCCCTATGATCGGTCTTCAGATTGTTGCTGGAAGCGAGGTGGGCCCATGAAGCGCAAGCTCACAAATGTCGATGTTCTCCGACACTACCGAAAATGGGTCGGGTGGCGCCTACCAAAAAAGTGAAGGTTGGCACCAAAGCCGGAGCCTATTCACGAATTTTCTCTGTCTCCCCCGTAATCTCCTCCTTCGGTTGCAGAGACAGATTGTACTTTGGAAAATGTCACTCCCATTGACAGAAGAATCCAAGAATGGGAGAATGCTGAGCGGGAGTACCGACACTAGTCCCCACCACGTGGTATTGTCCAGCACTGGTCCCCGCCACGTGGGGGCTCTCCGTCTACATCTGCTTTTGATGAGTGGGATGGTTGGTGGGATGCCATATTCGAGGACCCACGACTCATCTATTCTGTGGCTCGTGAGTCACCACTCAGAAACACCTCACATGGGGCTGATGGCGACCCTTCACCTGCCTCCAATAATGTCGAATGACGTGTAATATTCCATCTTATCGGTAGTACACGATAAGGATGAGCTGTCCCTATCTTTAATAAAGCTGCTTTATTAAAATTAGAAAAAGATCCGGTAAACCTTAACCGGTTGAACCGGTAGTAGTACCGCCCTCTCCTATAAATATGTATTGGGTGTGCAAGGGAGAGGCAACGGAGTTTGTAATCTTTCTTTCTTCTGAATGTACTAAGTGTGCTTGTGTGCTTTTAGTTCCGATTACCGATTTCCGCTATTGTACTACTATTTGGTCATTCATCAAGAGTCTAGTCCTTCCCTCCATAGGGGATTCACTAATACTAGCTCTATGGGTAGAGATGTCAGAAGAAATAGGTTCTCTTCCTGACTCCAAATGTCCCATTGAGTTAGATTGTGAGATTCTAACTGTATTAGAGGAAGACGCCTCATCATCATGTGCCTGAGGTCTTCTTCCACTAAGGACAGTAGAGATCGTATTGCCAGAGGCAATAAAGTACTCGGTAGGTACTTCAAGTTCCGGTTTTAAGGATTTGACAAAAATTTGCTAGCAAAACAGCTATACCAGCAGTCCAACAAATCAAACCCTTAATAATCCAATAACGCCGTTGGGCTAATAATATAAATATGATGAAACTCACTTCTAAAGAAACCAACACTATTTTACCAAATGAAATTGATGAAAGCTTTTATAAAACCTTTTTAAGATTACAACAACAAGAGCTATCTGGAGAAATAGATAGCATCGATGTATACACTTATTATGAAAATCATGCGAAAGCAATTGACTTCTTCAAATGGAAATATAAGAAAAGTTCTGATTCAGACTTTTCGGATAACGAAGTAGAACCTCTCTACATTCGAACCATAGAAGAAGGACAGGGTAGCAATACTATGATTATAGAAGCTGAACCACACACTAATGTTGGGACTATACCACCCAATCCCGAAGTACTTATGAGGGATCCGAATTTTGTGCTTGGAGCAACCTCTCCATACACCGCAAAATTTAGGGAAGAAAGAAGAAAAGATTGGAATAAAATCCATTCTTCCCAGAATGCATACCAACATGATAAAAGATATTTATCTGATGGTTTGATCTTGAACCTTAAAAATATACCACACAAAGAAATTGGAGAATATCTCTTCAATTGGTCACAAAAAATGCAGGGCATGTCATACTTCCTTCCTGCTGACATTAATACTGAGGGATTTATTCACTATGCCACTAGTCATTGGCAAGGTGATAGCATTGCATGGTTGAGAAACTTTGAAACTCTAAATCCCCAAACAATTGAAGCCATTTAGGCTACTCCTGATAAATTTGCAGCCCTTGATGAGCTGATTCGGCAGCTTCTTGTTGACTTTACAGGAGAAAGTTCTCAAGCATCAAAAAATTATAATAATATGTTACACAAAATGATTATGTGTGATATCTGCATGCTTGAAGAATTTGTGTCTAAATATATTGGACTAATTTTCTACCTGAATACTACCCGGGAAAAAGAATTCTGGATGGAGGGATTTTTTACTAAAATCCCCTACCCATGGAATAATATTATAAAGGCTAAATACGACGACCTCCGTGGAGGTATTAATGGTGTTCATTCAACTGGCTTATTAAAGAAAGCTTGTATGAGAACCATGGAAGAAACTTGTGAGCAAGCTAAAGCTGCGTCACAAATGAATAAGTTCATCAAAAATTCAGTACTAGGTTACAGATGTTGTAACAAGTACGATGAAGATATTAACTTCCAATTCGGATGTCCGCCGATAGGCACAAACCAAAATGGAAAAAGATGTGGAAAAAGGGTAAAACCTTTAGCAAGAAAAAATGGAAGATTACTAGAAAGAAGTGGAAACCTAACTTCAAAAAGAAGTTCAAAATAGAAAAGAATTTTCGGAAAAGGAAATTTATCAAAAGGAAAAAAATTTAAGAAAGGTTGCAAATGTTTCAAGTGCAACAAAGAGGGACACTTTGCTCATGAATGTCCCGAGAATATACAGAGTGTGATCATAACAGATCTTGAAGACTATAGTATTCATATTGGTACCATTGAGGAGGTTAGCAGTAATACTTCTGCTTCCTCTATCTATGAGATTGAGTCTATGGATGAATCCTCTGGAGAAGATAACTCTTCTGAAGTTGAGGATCTCAGCAAAGCTATAGAACATCTCAACATAAATATGAATACAATAAATAAAACCTATAATCAGGTACGCATTACTCTCTTAGATGATAAAGCTATCCTCCCTATCAAAGAAGGGATTTCTGCAGGATACACTTTATACTCTAAGGAGGATGTTTGTATTAAACGATACATAAGTGCCGAGATATGTCTTGGTCTACAAGTCTTTATACCTCTTGGATATTATGGTGTTATCCATAGTGTTCCATTACATATTAATAAAGGTATATTGTTGACACAAGGTTTTATCGAACCCGTGTCAAGACATAATGTATGTATCACAGTTAAAAATACGGTCTATGAGGGTGACTATATTATTCACCGCGGTGACCCCATTGGGTTACTAGTAATACATAAATATAAGGATCTACCTATGGTGAAAGAACCCCTTCCGTCTAAAGCAGTTCCTCAACTAGGTTTTAGTTCTAGTATTGGCTCCGACATGAGAGACCCTGAGGAGCATTACTCCGAATTTAGAATATATATGAATAGACTTACGTCAGAAGAAACTTCGAATTCTAGCCTCCAGCAAAGTGAAGGTGAACAATTTGAAATTACTGACGAAGATCTGGAAAAACTGAAAGAAGCTATTCCTCATTCAGATAAAAAGGAAGTATATAAACCTATATCCTTCCAATCTCGATTTCTGAACAAACACACCTATGTATTTGAGAGAATCCAAGGAAACATTGAGCTTCGCGGAGGAGAAGATTTTTTTTCTACCTGTCTTCTCGATAAAAAGAAGATCGAAAAATTAAAAAATAAATACCCGAAAATGAGGTATTTGCATATTAGGTTGATTCAGTTAAAAATAACTGGTTATTCCGAACAGGAATTGATACTCCCATACTAGTTGTTTGTATGGACGAACGTATCTTCAACAGCCCTCTTAATAGTATTATTGGAGGAGCTAAATCAAACCTGGTAAATAGGTTATTTGGAATAAACATTCATCCTGACTTTTCGATAAGTCTTGACGACGAAAATATAGAAAAAATATATACTTTATCCATAAACCTTCAGGGCATTGAACTCATGCCTGGAACTAAGGTTTTAGGAATACAATGGGAACATTGTATGGCTTTAAACGATACTCATACGTTTAAATCCATTACTCCCAAACATCTGGTTAAACTCTTTGAGGTTGGTATGGGTAAAACTATACAACAACGATTGGTTAAATTAGAACATTTAAGGCTTGACAATGAAATGCAAATTTTTGTCAAATCCTTAAAACCGAAACTTGAAGTACCTACCGAGTACTTTATTGCCTCTGGCAATACGATCTCTACTGTCCTTAGTAGAAGAAGACCTCAGGCACATAATAATGAGGCGTCTTCCTCTAATACAGTTAGAATCTCACGATCTAACTCAATGGGACATTTGGAGTCAGGAAGAGAACCTAATTCTTCTGACATCTCTACCCATAGAGCTAGTATTAGTGAATCCCCTATGGAGGGAAGGACTAGACTCTTGATGAATGAAGGCATCAGGAGAGACAATAATCTAGTCATAAGTACATCTTTACCCCCCATTTGGGAAAAAGCTCTGATCTATCTTAATGGAAACAAGGCAACTTACAAAGAAAACCCTACAGGTTAAGAGATCTACTAGTTACAATTCCCTTCAGATCTCGGAAGCATACAAAATGCTATGCCTAGTCAAAAAATTTAAAAATATCATCAAAATCGAGGCTTCCAAATCAAATTACAGGACTATTGTAATGCGACATTTGGAGCAAACTAAAAGGATCTTACGAGAACATATTAATTTTTATAAAAACCATACAAATGAAGCTCTTGTCGAATCAAATAAACAAAAGAAGAAGGTCACCTTCTCTCAACCACCCAAAATCTATGACCTAGATGACTCTGATTCCGAGCCGAATCCGTTGCCAGAGTCCAATCAGGAACGAATAATTCTCTCTAAGAATGATCATCTTGATCTTGATATTATGGGTACCTCTATTGACCAGACGGATCTTAAGTTTGGTAAAATCAACCAACTCAACATCGACGACTGGCTTAGATGTGATGAGGGTGATACCTCAATTCTATCAGATAATACCCTTGATTGGGAAGAATTGCTTAATCTAGATAATGCTTAAGACAACCCTTGATCTTAAGACCTTCCCACAAGGACATATCTATATACCCTTAACTATTTGTACCCCTGGGTATAAGGAACTAACTATCCATGCACTCCTTGACACAGGAGCCGAGGTCAGTTTATTACAAGAATTGTTCATACCTGAACATTTACGACATAAACTTGATAGACCCTGCCGATTAAACGATTTTATGGGTCGTCAGATATCAGTTGAATTTGGCGCCATAGTTGACGTCCAAATCCCTGATATTCATGGTCATTTTAAAACTTATCAGTATACTTTCCGATTACTCCCCAAGGATTTTGATAATGATTGCTTATTAGGTGTGGATAATCTTCGCAATTATCCGCCCTTTAATCATCATTATTTTGATATTGATGGACGATCTATTCCTCGCGTACCGTTTAATGTCTTCTTAGCTAACAAATTTCCACCCGCAGCACAGCGTGGTGAGATCGATGACAAAATCTGCACTTACAATATTCCGACGGATAATAATTTTCAAAAAATAATTCATGGAATGTTAGAACCATTGTATTCTGACAATCCATTAAAATGGTTTGATAAAGCTCCACGCTATTGCAAAATTGAGCTCTTAAACATACATAAAGAATCGAAAGTTCGTGTCAATAGTATTATAGTTTCTCCTACAGACAAAGAGGAATTTGCTAAACAAATTGATGAATTACTTCGACTAAAATTAATACAAAAAAGCCATAGTACTCATTCATCTCCTGCATTCTTAGTTAGAAATCATGCCGAGATAAAAAGAGGAAAGTCTATAATGGTTATAAATTATCGTAAGCTTAATAGCTACACAAAATTTGATGGTTATTTTATCCCCTCTGATGAAAATCTTATCAGGCAGATACAGGGAGCTAAGTTTTATAGTAAGTTTGATGCCAAGTCAGGTTTTTGGCAACTCAAGCTTGCGGATAAAACATCAATTGAGCTAACTGCTTTCAGTTGTCCTCAGGGACATTTTGAATGGTTAGTTATGCCTTTCGGATTAAAGAACGCTCCACAATTTTTCCAGAAATTGATGAATTCAATATTCGGACATCTTGATTTTGTGGTAGTCTATATTGATGATATTCTTGTGTTCTCTAAAACTGCTGATGAACACAAAGATCATTTATTACAAGAAATTGATTTCTTAGGAAAAGTAATTAAAAATGGACATATTGAGTTACAGCAGCACATTTATGCCAAAATAAAAGATTTTCCTGAAGACTTCAAAACTTTGAAGGAACTTCAGAGCTTTCTTGGATTGCTTAACTATGGTAGAAAGTTTATTCCTCATCTTTCTGCCAGAGTTGAGAAACAACAAGATAAACTAGCTGCTGAACAAGCTAAGTATAAAACCATGACTGGTGAACAACCTAGAAAGTGGGATACAAGTAGAATATCAATTACACTTTCATTAAGTGAAAAAGAGGAAATTGCTAAAATTAAGGATCTGGTAAAGGACTAGAAAATCCTTTATTTCCCATTAGATGAAGATAAATTAGTTCTGCAAACTGATGCTTCTGATTATTTTTGGGCAGGAGTGTTAATTCCAAAAAATAAAGAAATTGTTGCATATACCTCTGGAAAATTTACTAAAACCCAGATTAAGTATGCGACTTATGACAACGAACTACTTGCTGTTAAATTAGCAATAAAAAGCTTGAGGATTTATCTACTTTATAGAAATTTCATTATTGTGACTGACAATAAATCTGTTGCTCAGTTTCTTAAAAAGAAAACTATTAATAATCCAGAAGAAAATCTTCGTAGAATTAGAATTGCAATTTATTTGGACATTTTTAATTATGAAGTTAATTATATTCCTGGATATACTAACTTTCTTGTTGTTATCCATAGTGTTCCATTACATACTAATAAAGGTATATTGTTGACACAAGGTTTTATCGAACCCGTGTCAAGACATAATGTATGTATCACAGTTAAAAATACGGTCTATGAGGGTGACTATATTATTCACCGCGGTGACTCCATTGGGTTACTAGTAATACATAAATATGAGGATCTACCTATAGTGGAAGAACCCCTTCCGTCTAAAACAGTTCCTCAACCAGGTTCTAGTTCTAGTATTGGCTCCGACAGGAGAGACCCTGAGGAGCATTACTACGAATTTAGAATATATATGAATAGACTTACGTCAGAAGAAACTTTGAATTCTAGCCTCCTGCAAAGTGAAGGTGAACAATTTGAAATTACTGACGAAGATCTGGAAAAACTAAAAGAAGCTATTCCCCATTCAGATAAAAAGGAAGAATATAAACCTATATCCTTCTAATCTCGATTTCTGAACAAACACACCTATGTATTTGAGAGAATGCAAGGAAACATTGAGCTTCGCAGAGGAGAAGATTTTTCTTCTATCTGTCTTCTCGATAAAAAGAAGATCGAAAAATTAAAAAAAAACCAAAAAATGAGGTATTTGCATATTGGGTTGATTCAGTTAAAAATAACTAGTTTATTCCGAACAGGAATTGATAATCCTATACTAGTTGTTTGTATGGACGAACGTATCATCAACAGCCCTCTTAATAGTATTATTGGAGGAGCTAAATCAAACATGGTAAATAGGATACTTGGAATAAACATTCATCCTGACTTTTCGATAAGTCTTGACGACGAAAATATAGAAAAAACATGTACTTTATCCATAAACCTTCAGGGCATTGAACTCATGCCTGGATCTAAGGTTTTAAGAATACAATGGGAACATTGTACGGCTTTAAACGATACTCCTACATTTAAATCTATTACTCCCAAATATCTGGTTAAATTCTTTGAGGTTGGTATGGGTAAAACTATACAACCACGATTGGGTAAATTAGAACATTAAGGCTTGACAATGAAATGCAAATTTTTGTCAAATCATTAAAACCGAAACTTGAAGTACCTACCGAGTACTTTATTGCCTCTGGCAATACGATCTCTACTGTCCTTAGTGGAAGAAGACCTCAGGCACATGATGATGAGGCGTCTTCCTCTAATACAGTTAGAATCTCACGATCTAACTCAATGGGACATTTGGAGTCAGGAAGAGAACCTATTTCTTCTGACATCTCTACCCATAGAGCTAGTATTAGTGAATCCCCTATGGAGGGAAGGAATAGACTCTTGATGAATGAAGGCATCAGGAGAGACAATAATCTAGTCATAAGTACATCTTTACCCCCCATTCGGGAAAACAGCTCTGATCTACCTTAATGGAAACAAGACAACTTACAAAGAAAACCCTACAGGTTAAGAGATCTACTAGTTACAATTCCCTTCAGATCTCGAAAGCAAACAAAATGCTATACCTAGTCAAAAAATTTAAAAATATCATCAAAATCGAGGCTTCCAAATCAAATTACAGGACTATTGTAATGCGACATTTGGAGCAAACTAAAAGGATCTTACGAGAACATATTCATTTTTATAAAAACCATACAAATAAAGCTCTTGTCGAATCAAATAAACAAAAGAAGAAGGTCACCTTCTCTCAGCCACCCAAAATCTATGACCAAGATGACTCTGATTCCGAGCCGGATCCATTGCCAGAGTCCAATCAGGAACGAATAATTCTCTCTGAGAATGATTGTCTTGATCTTGATATTATGGGTACCTCTATTGACCAGACGGATCTTGAGTTTGGTAAAATCAACCAACTCAACATCGACGACTGGCTTAGATGTGATGAGGGTGAGATATTGTTGACAAAAGGTTTTATCGAACCCGTATCAAGACATAATGTATGTATCACAGTTAAAAATACGGTCTATGAGGGTGACTATATTTTTCACCGCGGTGACCCCATTGGGTTACTAGTAATACATAAATATAAGGATCTGCCTATAGTGGAAGAACCCCTTCCGTCTAAAGTAGTTCCTCAACCAGGTTCTAGTTCTAGTATTAGCTCCGACAGGAGAGACCCTGAGGAGTATTACTACGAATTTAGAATATGTATGAATAGACTTACGTCAGAAGAAACTTCGAATTCTAGCCTCCAGCCAAGTGAAGGTGAACAATTTGAAATTACTGACGAAGATCTAGAAAAACTGAAAGAAGCTATTCCTCATTCAGATAAAAAGGAAGTATATAAACCTATATCCTTCCAATCTCAATTTCTGAACAAACACACCTATGTATTTGAGAGAAAGCAAGGAAACATTGAGCTTCGCGGAGGAGAAGATTTTTCTTCTATCTGTCTTCTCGATAAAAAGAAGATCGAAAAATTAAAAAAGAAATACCCAAAAATGAGGTATTTGCATATTGGGTTGATTCAGTTAAAAATAACTGGTTTATTCCGAACAGAAATTGACACTCCCATACTAGTTGTTTGTATGGACGAACGTATCATCAACATCCCTCTTAATAGTATTATTGGAGGAGCTAAATCAAACCTGGTAAATAGGTTATTTGGAATAAACATTCATCCTGACTTTTCGATAAGTCTTGACGACGACTGGCTTAGATGTGATGAGGGTGATACCTCAATTCTATCAGATAATACCCTTGATTGGGAAGAATTGCTTAATCTAGATAATGCTTAAGATAACCCTTGATCTTAAGACCTTCCCACAAGGACATATCTATATACCCTTGACTATTTGTACCCCTAGGTATAAGGAACTAACTATCCATGCACTCCTTGACACAGGAGCTGAGGTTAGTTTATTACAAGAATTGTTCATACCTGAACATTTACGACATAAACTTGATAGACCCTGCCGATTAAACGATTTTATGGGTTGTCAGATATCAGTTGAATTTGGCGCCATAGTTGACGTCCAAATCCCTTATATTCATGGTCATTTTAAAACTTATCAGTATACTTTCCGATTACTCCCCAAGGATTTTGATAATGATTGCTTATTAGGTATGGATAATCTTCGCAATTATCCGCCCTTTAATCATCAATATTTTGATATTGATGGACGCTCTATTCCTCGCGTACCGTTTAATGTCTCCTTAGCTAACAAATTTCCACCCGCAGCACAACGTAGTGAGATCGATGACAAAATCTATACTTACAATATTCCGACGGATAATAATTTTCAAAAATTAATTCATGAAATGTTAGAACCATTGTATTCTGACAATCCATTAAAATGGTTTGATAAAGCTCCACGCTATTGCAAAATTGAGCTCTTAGACATACATAAAGAATTGAAAGTTCGTGTCAATAGTATTATGGTTTCTCCTACAGACAAAGAGGAATTTGCTAAACAAATTGATGAACTACTTCGACTACAATTAATACAAAAAAGCCATAGTACTCATTCATCTCCTGCATTCTTAGTTAGAAATCATGCCGAGATAAAAAGAGGAAAGGCTAGAATGGTTATAAATTATCGTAAGATTAATAGCTACACAAAATTTGATGGTTATTTTATCCCCTCTGCTGAAAATCTTATCAGGCAGATACAGGGAGCTAAGTTTTATAGTAAGTTTGATGCCAAGTCAGGTTTTTGGCAACACAAGCTTGCAGATAAAACATCCATTGAGCTAACTGCTTTCAGTTGTCCTCAGGGACGTTTTGAATGGTTTTATGCCTTTCGGATTAAAGAACGCTCCACAAATTTTCCAGAAATGGATGAATTCAATATTCGGACATCTTGATTTTGTGGTAGTCTATATTGATGATATTCTTGTATTCTCCAAAGCTGCTGATGAACACAATGATCATTTATTACAAGTATCAAAGCTATTGCTTGATAATGGTATTATCCTTAGTCCTAAGAAGATTGAACTGTTTAAAACAGAAATTGATTTCTTAGGAAAAGTAATTAAAAATGGACAGATTGAGTTACAGCAGCATATTTATGCCAAAATAAAAGATTTTCCTGAAGACTTCAAAACTTTGAAGGAACTTCAGAGCTTTCTTGGATTGCTTAACTATGGTAGAAAGTTTATTCCTCATCATTCCGCCAGAGTTGAGAAACTACAAGATAAACTAGCTGCTGAACAAGCTAAGTATAAAACCATGACTGATGAACAACCTAGAAAGTGGGATACAAGTAGAATATCAATTACACTTTCATTAAGGGAAAAAGAGGAAATTGCTAAAATTAAGGATCTGGTAAAGGACCAGAAAATCCTTTATTTCCTATTAGATGAAGATAAATTAGTTCTGCAAACTGATGCTTCTGATTATTTTTGGGCAGGAGTGTTAATTGCAAAAAATAAAGAAATTATTGCATATACCTCTGGAAAATTTACTAAAACCCAGATTAAGTATGCGACTTATGACAAAGAACTACTTGCTGTTAAATTAGCAATAAAAAGCTTGAGGATTTATCTTCTTTATAGAAATTTCATTATTGAGACTGACAATAAATCTGTTGCTCAGTTTCTTAAAAAGAAAACTATTAATAATCCTGAAGAAAATCTTCGTAGAACTAGAATTGCAATTTATTTGGAAATTTTTAATTATGAAGTTAATTATATTCCTGGATATACTAACTTTCTTGCTGATACTCTTACCAGGCCATAATGCGATGGACCAACGGGAGTTCGAACGAATAAAAAAATTCATGAAGAAATGAAAAGGCAGGAGGCCTTTACTGAAGTTGGCCCGAAAAAGGCCGCAAAGGCGAATGCTGCAAGCAACGAAGCCTTTTCGTCAGGAACCGCCATGGTGAAAAACCTAGTCCCCGGGACAGACAGTCCCAAAGTGGCGAACAACCAGAACCTTCAGGCGAATAGCCAACAGGAGGGAAACCCCAACGCCGTACAGGCAGCTGCCCAACAGGCATTCCAGAGAGGACCCAAGAAATTGGTTCCTTTCCAGAACAAAACTTACGCCAACACTATGGTGAAGAATTGGTATAACCAAGACCTTGAGAAAAATGACAAGGATGCTTGGGACAAATTCAATGGCTGTTACAAGGCCATGCAATCAAATGACTTGAAAGGTGCTAGCTTCTGGCTTTCTCAGATCGAGAAGCAGTTCCTAGCCGAAAAAGCGAAAGCTGCACAACATAACGCTAAGCTCCATGAACTACGGCAGATAGCATTTCCGATGATTGCATATAGTGCTACATCTAGGTCACCGGCCTTAGTCTCTAAAGAGAAAGATCTCTTCCAGGGACATAGTACTGAACATAAAGAACTGCGGGAGATCCTGCGTCAGATTGATAGTCATGATCTGGTCAATTTTCGGATCCCAGACATACTACGTCTGTACCAGGCTATGTCCATTGAGAATGAGCGCCTTCAGTGCATAGAGACTGAGGGTATGGTACAAAGTATGATCACGATATACCAGCAACAGATCATTGACGAAGCCCGTCTCTTGGCCTACTTCAAACGCCTTGATGATTCTGAAATCACTCGGTTTTTTAGGGCAGGGAGATAGTTTACTCCCCTAACGGATATATTCATCTGGTTTGTTGTTTTCAGGAAAGTACTAACATGAAGCTGTAGATCACTAAAGGATTTGTACATGAGGTGTTCATTTGCACCTCCGAAAAAGAACTTTATGAGTCGGCTATCCCAGAGATCTGCTGGGAGGCAGCAGTCGCTCATTCGTCCAGGTCCCAGGCGATGTTTCGCTTTAGAGTTTGGAGTGTTTGGGAAGAGAAGAGATATGTCAAGTCCTTTCCGTCCTACCAGCTTTGGCCTCAATACCGTCTCCCTTGGTGAGGAGTTGTTCTTGAGTATATGAGCTATGGTAGGCTCTAGTATTTGTTTAACAAAAATATTCTGAGATCCCTGCGATTGTTCGATTTGACCCATAATTCTGCGGCTTGCCATAGTTCCCTTCGTTCCTGAATCCGTGTTCAGGGACTACCGTGGCTTTCTGGCAATTTTCAGAATGATATTTCTCACCATGAATAGAGACAAATCCGAATAAAGCCTAGAATAGAAAATAGAATCTCAAACAAGCATCAATAGAAGCGAAGGTTCAAACAAGGTTTCAGAATAATATTTCAAGTAGGAATAATTCTGGAATAGTACAAGTTCGATTAGTGAACAAAATATCAATAAACGAGTAGGAACAAGTGTCCATGAAACAAGCAAATCTTGGATAGGAGACAGGATCGAAACAAAAATAGTGGACCAACAACTCTCGACTAGAAATCAAAGTCATGAATGAGGAAACAAGTCTCGAATAGGAAACGAAATCTTCAAAACCCTCAAAGGTATTTGCAACAATGTCTGTATATGACGGAGCTTTAAACAAGTTTCGAATGAGGAACAGGATTTCGAAATGAAATCTCAAAAAATGATAAAATATCAATTAACACGAAGTTTGATAAAGAAACAAAATTTGCAAATAGGAGCCATCACTAGGAAACAAGGTCATGAATGAATGTACAAACGGTATCGAATAATGGATTTCAAATAAATATCGAATTGTGGGTCTGAAACAAGTTTGTCGAATATGAAAGTATATCTTGAAATAAGTTTCGAACATCAATCAAGGTTCCAAAATAGAAATAAGAAGTTTCAAGAAATGATCAATGTGTTAGGAGGAATTTAAGGGAAGACTTGATTATTAATCAAGATACATGGTTTTCCCAACCATGCAAAAGAAATCTTCTGTCTTCGGTCTATCTTCAGTGTTTCTCCGGGACTGGAATCACTTCAACTTCTTCAATTGTCCTATCATAGGTTGATCCCTGCGTGTTAAAAAATACTAGAGCCTACCATAGCTCATATACTCAAGAACAACTCCTCACCATAGGAGACGGTATTGAGGCGAAAGCTGGTAGGACGGAAAGGACTTGACATATCTCTTCTCTTCCCAAACACTCCAAACTCTGAAGCGAAACATCGCCTGGAACCTAGACGAATGAGCGACTGCTGCCTCCCAGCAGATCTCTGGGATAGCCGACTCATAAAGTTCTTTTTCGGAGGTGCAAATGAACACCTCATGCACGAATGCTTTGGTGATCTGCAGCTTCATGTTAGTAATTTCCTGGAAACAACAAACCAGATGAATATATCCGTTAGGGGAGTAAACTATCTCCCTGCCCTAAAAAAACTGAGTGATTTCAGAATCATCAAGGCATTTAAAGTAGGCCAGGAGACGGGCTTCGTCAATGATCTGTTGCTGGTACATCGTGATCATACTTTGTACCATACCCTCAGTCTCCATGCACTGAAGGCGCTCATTCTCAATGGACATAGCCTGGTACAGACGTAGTATGTCTGGGATCCGAAAATTGACCAGATCATGACTATCAATCTGACGTAGGATCTCCAGCAGTCCTTTATGTTCTTCACTATGTCCCTGGAAGAGATCTTTCTCTTTAGAGACTAAGGCCGGTGACCTAGATGTAGCACTATATGCAATCATCTGAAATGCCATCTGCCGTAGTTCATGGAGCTTAGCGTTATGCTGTGCAGCTTTTGCTTTTTCGGTTAGGAACTGCTTCACGATCTGAGAAAGCCAGAAGCTAGCACCTTTCAAGTTATTTGATTGCATGGCCCTGTAACAACCATTGAATTTGTCCCAAGCATCCTTGTCGTTTTTCTCAAGGTCTTGGTTATACCAATTCTTCACCATAGTGTTGGCGTAAGTTTTGTTCTGGAAAGGAACCAATTTCTTGGGTCCTCTCTGGACTGCCTGTTGGGCAGCTGCCTGTACGGCGTTGGGGTTTTCCCCCTGTTGGCTATTCGCCTGAAGGTTCTGGCTGTTCGCCACTTTGGGACTGTCTGTCCCGGGGACTAGGTTTTTCACCATGGCGGTTCCGGACGAAGAGGCTGCGTTGCTTGCAGCATTCGCCTTTGCGGCCTTTTTCGGGCCAACTTCAGTAAAGGCCTCCTGCCTTTAATATCTTCATCGTACTTGTTACAACATCTGTAACCTAGTACTGAATTTTTGATGAACTTATTCATTTGTGACGCGGCTTTAGCTTGCTCACAAGTTTCTTCCATGGTTCTCATACAAGCTTTCTTTAACAAGCCAGTTGTATGAACACCATTAATACCTCCACGGAGGTCGTCGTATTTAGCCTTTATAATATTATTCCATGGGTAGGGGATTTTAGTAAAAAAATCCCTCCATCCAGAATTCTTTTTCCCGGGTAGTATTCAGGTGGAAAATTAGTCCAATATATTTAGACACAAATTCGTCAAGCATGCAGATATCACACAGAATCATTTTGTGTAACATCTTATTATAATTTTTGATGCTTGAGAACTTTCTACTGTAAAGTCAGCAAGAAGCTGCCGAATCAGCTCATCAAGGGCTGCAAATTTATCAGGAGTAGCCTTAATGGCTTCAATTGTTTGGGGATTTAGCGTTTCAAAGTTTCCCAACCATGCAATGCTATCACCTTGCCAATGACTAGTGGCATAGTGAATAAATCCCTCAGTATTAATGTCAGCAGGAAGGAAGTATGCCATTCCCTACATTTTTTGTGACCAATTGGAGAGATATCCTCCAATTTCTTTGTGTGGTATATTTTCAAGGTTCAAGATCAAACCATCAGATAAATATCTTTTATCAAGTTGGTATGCATGCTGGGAAGAATGGATTTTATTCCAATCTTTTCTTCTTTCTTTCCGAAATTTAACGGTGTATGGAGAGGTTGCTCCAAGCATAAAATTTGGATCCCTCATAAGTACTTCGGGATTGGGTGGTATAGTCCCAACATTAGTGTGTTGTTCAGCTTCTATAATCATAGTGTTGCTACCCTGTCCTTCTTCTATGGTTCGAATGTAGGGAGGTTCTACTTCGTTATCCGAAAAGTCTGAATCAGAACTTTCCGTATATTTCTATTTGAAGAAGTCAATTGCTTTCGCATGATTTTCATAATAAGTGTATACATCGTTGCTATCTATTTCTCCAGATAGCTCTTGTTGTTGTAATCTTAAAAAGGTTTTATAAAAGCTTTCATTAATTTTATTTGGTGAAATAGTGTTGGTTTCTTTAGAAGCGAGTTTCATCATATTTATGTTATTAGCCCAACGGCGTTGTTGGATTACTAAGGGTTTGATTTGTTGGACTGCTGGTATAGCTGTTTTGCTAGAAGCAGTATCTTCCATAGGAGTCTTTCCTAGGTGTTTAAGATTATTCCCTGTTTGGATGATTTCACTTCCAACATTAATAACATATGTTCGGATGGTATGTATATGACTACTCATGTCAATAACATCCTTACGGATACTTTGCATATTTTCATGCATAGTACTGTTCATGGAGACTAATGTGTCCACGATAAAGTTGTATATCCCATTTTCAGGGTTATCAACTGAAGGAAGATGAACAAGGTGTTCATATGGCACCAAATCCTAATAAGCAATCATTATCAAAATCCTTAGGAAGTAATCGGAAAGTATACTGATAAATTTTAAAATGACCATGAATATCAGGGATTTGGACGTCAACTATGGCGCCAAATTCAACTGATATCTGACGACCCATAAAATCGTTTAATCGGCATGGTCTATCAAGTTTATGTCGTAAATGTTCAGGTATGAACAATTCTTGTAATAAACTGACCTCGGCTCCTGTGTCAAGGAGTGCATGGATAGTTAGTTCCTTATACCCAGGGGTACAAATAGTCAAGGGTATATAGATATGTCCTTGTGGGAAGGTCTTAAGATCAAGGGTTGTCTTAAGCATTATCTAGATTAAGCAATTCTTCCCAATCAAGGGTATTATCTGATAGAATTGAGGTATCACCCTCATCACATCTAAGCCAATCGTCGATGTTGAGTTGGTTGATTTTACCAAACTCAAGATCCGTCTGGTCAATAGAGGTACCCATAATATCAAGATTAAGATGATCATTCTCAGAAAGAATTATTCGTTCCTGATTGGACTCTGGCAACGGATCCAGCTCGGAATCAGAGTCATATAGGTCATAGATTTTGGGTGGTTGAGAGAAGGTGACCTTCTTCTTTTGTTTATTTGATTCGACAAGAGCTTCATTTGTATGGTTTTTATAAAAATGAATATGTTCTCGTAAGATCCTTTTAGTTTGCTCCAAATGTCGCATTACAATAGTCCTGTAATTTGATTTAGAAGCCTCGATTTTGATGATATTTTTAAATTTTTTGACTAGGCATAGCATTTTGTATGCTTCCGAGATCTGAAGGGAATTGTAACTAGTAGATCTCTTAACCTGTAGGGTTTTATTTGTAAGTTGTCTTGTTTTCATTAAGATATATCAGAGCTGTTTTCCCGAATGGGGGGGAAAAGATGTACTTATGACTAGATTAATGTCTCTCCTGATGCCTTCATTCATCAAGAGTCTAGTCCTTCCCTCCATAGAGGATTCACTAATACTAGCTCTATGGGTAGAGATGTCAGAAGAAATAGGTTCTCTTCCTGACTCCAAATGTCCCATTGAGTTAGATCGTGAGATTCTAACTGTATTAGAGAAAGATGCCTCATCATCATGTGCCTGAGGTCTTCTTCCACTAAGGACAGTAGAGATCGTATTGCCAGAGGCAATAAAGTACTCGTTAGGTACTTCAAGTTTCGATTTTAAGGATTTGACAAAAATTTGTATTTCATTGTCAAGCCTTAAATGTTCTAATTTAACCGATCGTGGTTGTATAGTTTTACCCATACCAACCTCAAAGAGTTTAACCAGATGTTTGGGAGTAATGGATTTAAACGTAGGAGTATCGTTTAAAACCATACAATGTTCCCATTGTATTCCTAAAACCTTAGATCCAGACATGAGTTCTATGCCCTAAAGGTTTATGGATAAAGTACATGTTTTTTCTATATTTTCGTCGTCAAGACTTATCGAAAAGTCAGGATGAATGTTTATTCCAAATAACCTATTTACCAGGTTTGATTTAGCTCCTCCAATAATACTATTAAGAGGGCTGTTGATGATACGTTCGTCCATACAAACAACTAGTATGGGAGTATCAATTCATGTTCGAAATAAACCAGTTATTTTTAACTGAATCAACCCAATATGCAAATACCTCATTTTTGGGTATTTCTTTTTTAATTTTTCAATCTTCTTTTTATCGAGAAGACAGATAGAAGAAAAATCTTCTCCTCCGCGAAGCTCAATATTTTCTTGCATTCTCTCAAATACATAGGTGTGTTTGTTCAGAAATCGAGATTGGAAGGATATAGGTTTATATACTTCCTTTTTATCTGAATGAGGAATAGCTTCTTTCAGTTTTTCCAGATTTTTGTCAGTAATTTTAAATTGTTCACCTTCACTTTGCTGGAGGCTAGAATTCGAAGTTTCTTCTGACGTAAGTCTATTCATATATATTCTAAATTCGTAGTAATGCTCCTCAGGGTCTCTCCTGTCGAAGCCAATACTAGAACTAGAACCTGGACCCGGGACGACGGTCGCCCCCCCAACAGCTTCTTCAAGCAACAAAAATCTATCACAACAAAAAGCCGCGAAGCTCAACAACCTATCCTCCGTCCCCATCCCAATGCTGAACATCCTGTCGTAGAATGTCAGAGGGCTAGCCAATAAACCTACCTTGAGCAGATTAATCAGCCTCAAGAAAATCCACCATATCGACATCTTAGTCATCATCGAACACAATCCTCCACAAAAAGCTCAAATCCATCCAGCTGCACCTTGGCTTTCCGGCTGCTGTGGCCGAATGCAACGACATCTGGATCCTCTTTTCCGTCGGATGCAAATCCGCCACCGTCCATGACTCGAAGCAGGCACTTTCTTGCTGGGTCGAACACCCCACCCTCCAATCCCGAACCCTCCACTCAGCCGTCCACGACAGCTGCGACATCCCCGAGCGTAGGCAGCTCTGGGCTACTCTGTCGGACACCCACCAACACCTTAACAACCTTCCGTGGCTTTGCATAGGCGACTTTAACACGCTCATGTGCAGAGACGAGAAGTCCGGGGGCCGTCCACCCCCACAGCAGGCTATGAACGACTTCAACTCCTTTATCTTCAACGAACACTTGTCCCCACTCCCTTTTTTAGGTAACGCTTTCACTTGGTGTAATATGCAAGAAGGTGCCCGAAGACAATACTTTCGTCTCGATTGTTCACTGGTCAACAAACATTGGTCTGATACGGGTCTCATTTCCAATCTCTCCTACCTCAACTCTAACGAATCGGATCACTCCCCGCTACTGGTCGAGATCAACAATAATTCTAATCTTATCAAGAAACCGTTCTATTTTCTGGAATTCTGGAGCCACCACCCTCAATTCTGTCACATCGTGGCCTCCGCCTAGAGTTCTACCACCAACACAGACCCCCTCGCTCGCGTGGCGGACAAACTAAAAGCCACCAGGAAAGTGCTTTCGACTTGGAGCTGAAGCGCCTTCGGTAACATTTTTCAAGCAATTAAGATTGCTGAGGATGACTTCACCACGGCGGAGCACCTGTATGCCTCTAACTGCTCCCCGGAGAACCGCGCTATGCTCAACCTCACCAGAGCCCTCCTCAAATCCAGGCTGAAGGTGGAGACCGAATTCTGGAAACATAAAGCTAGACTAACATAGGACGCAGAAGCAGACAGAAATTCTTGCTTCTTCCACTCCTGTGTTAAAGGCTGCAGGAAACAGCTCAACTTGCACCAAATCACCGACGACAATGGCACATTACTCAAAGACCAACGGAGCATCCACACGGCCACCGCTAATTTCTTCTCCAAACTATTCGCTAAAGAGGTCATCACCAAAGATGAGGACTTCCTGGCCAAGATCCCATACTTGATCAGCGCTCGTGAGAACGATCGGCTTCTGAGCCCCCTCCGCGAAAGAAGTCAGATCCGCAGTATGGGCCCCCGACGAGCACAGTGCCCCCTAGTCCGATGGTTTCTTCGGTATGTTCTTTCGATGCTGCTGGAACATCATTGAACCCGACAACCTCGAGGATGCGGTTGCCTTCGTTCGAGGTACAAGTTACCCCAATTCCATCTCCTATGCTAACCTCATCCTAATCCCCAAAACAGACAACCCAGAGGCTTTCAGGGACTTCCGACCCATCAGCTTATGCAACATCACAAATAAAATCATATCGAAGAACATCACGACCCGCATGTCCATCCTCCTCCCTAAGATCATATCCGAGGAACAAAGCGGTTTTGTCCCGAGCTAGAACATCACCGACAACATCCTCATAGCGCAGGAAATGATAACATACATGAAATTTCCAGTCAGCGGGGGAAATGTGGCCATCAAGATCGATATGGAGAAGGCCTATGACCGTCTGGACTGGCAGTTCATGATTTGGGTTTTTCGGGACTTCGGTTTCTCCGAAATTTGGATCGACATCATTGTAGGTCCTAAAAATCAAGTTGCATTTATCAAATAAACAAAGGAAATTAAATTTTATACTCTTCAAATGGACTGCGCAGGAGGCAGATTGCGTTATAATTTACACGCGCAAGCTGAACTGCGCTACCACCCAAGCGCGCTATGCTGACGTGGCAGTGCCATCATTACCTGACAAAAATCCGATCTTCTGACAGCTGACAGCCCGATATATGAGAAGTCCTTTCATTTTTTGTACAGCACACCGCTCGAGGACAGCTGCACAGCCAGCACAGTATGACAGTTCAACTTCAGCGCAGTTTGACCAAGCCCGAGTCTCAGCGCAGTCTGATGCTAGCACTTTTCAAGTGGCACAATCCATCAAGATAACTGAAATTTATTACATGGCTTACATGCCATCAATTGCTCGCCACGTGGCAACCGTCTGTATACGACCATGCGCATTTCAATCAAATAATGCCACGCGTCTAATACAGTTGGCCGATGATCGAGTAACTGCCAGCGCAGTTCGCTGTTTGCGCAGTCTGTTGCTAGCGCAGTTCATCATGCGCAATTCAGAATAACTACAAATTAGTTATTTCTAGAACTCTATAAATAGAGTTTCAAGTCCTTCATTAAGGGGATCAGATTATTATTATCATCAGAGATCAGAAGTTCTTGTCCATGTGCTGCTGCATTCTTCAGAGGCTATCGTCTTCAAAGTTCACATCGTCCAAGGGATAAAGCGATCGTCTTCAGATCAGATTTCTATAGTTGTACTTTCCCAGAATTTAATTGTAATCTTCTTACAAAGTTTGTGAAATAAAAAGACTTTTGTTTTTGCAAACAAAATGGCGACTCTGCTGGGGACGATTTTCTCCTCCGACGAGGAAGTGACAACTCAATGTGACGTTGCATCTATCGAAAAGACGGAGAAGACGCTGGTTGTGAAGGTCAACCAGACTGCCTACGAGGCGATGATCAACTCTGGGACTACTCGTCGCACTGTAACCTCTGCCAAAAGCAAGGTCCGTTCAGTGTGGACTCCAAAGTCCTCTATGCAGTCCTCTACGCAATCATCTGCGCAACCTGCTGTCTCTGCTGCCAAGGAACCAGTAGCAACTGCTGCCCTTGTGCAACACAATGCTCTTTCTGCCACAGCACAACCCACTTCCTATGCTACTCTGGCAAAGTGCAAGACTCCTCTCCCCCTGACGCAGTTGGCGACGTCCTTCCCTCCTGCGCAATCCAATATTTCTGCAACCAGAGTACAACTTAAACATTCTGAAGCCAGGATTCCTTCTGCACAAACTACAGTTTATGTGGCCAAAAGGCTATCTATCAATGCTTCCCAAGCACAATTAGCCAATGCGCCTATTGCCACTTCAACCTCTGCGCAAGCTGTTCCAGTACAGTCTAATAGGGATAGTCCTTTGACTAATCTCTTTTTTTCTCACAGTAAAGGAAAAAACACTGCTCCTATTTCCAAGCACCATGTTGCTTCAGTGCAATCCACTGGGGTAGTCTGTTGACTGTTTCTCCTCCTCCTCAGAACAAAGGAAAAGGCCCGTTGGTCATTTCTCGAACTTTCTCGTTCCACGACTTGGAAGACAACAGAGGGAAATGCTTTTTAGCCAACCCTTCTTCACAAAAAAAGAAAAAGGTCTTTTGGTCTTTTCTCAGTCTTCTCCGAGTTTTTTCGTAGAAGATCCATCTGAATGTGCCTCGGCACCAATCAGTACAAGAACTCTCTCAAACAAGGGCTCTTCTCTCCCTGCCAAAGGGAAATGTACTGATCAAAGAGGTATTCTGTCTACTCCGGTGGCAGAACACCAAGATCTCCCAACTCTCCGGATATCCCGCTCAAAACATGGAAAATTACTAGTGTCTCAGACGAAAACCCCTGGGGGTGAATTTGCTGATCTACGGACTTATCTTAATAGACCAGCTTCTATGAAACGCAAGCAGCCAATGCCGAAGATCAACCTGTATCAGAGGCGAATTTCTAGGATGAAAAATCCTGACACCTATGCTAATGAAGTAAGTACTTCTCTATATACTCACGGGACAAAACATCTGAAGAACCGAAACCATGTTACGAATGTGGTCAAAGAACATATCCCTCAGACTTCTTCTTGTCTCGTCATTATTACTGACCTTCGAGAGTACCTCAAGAAAAAATGGGACAACATCCCAATACCTCCAGTTCAACCACCTGAACATCATTATAATCACAAGGTTGTCATCAAGTGCTGTTGCCAGACAACAAAACGATCTGTTTTCGATCGTCTAAATTTTGCAACTTCTGAACCAATGTCAGAAGATGAAGATGAAGTGTTGTATGCTTCCGTCAACATGGCTTCACGAGACACTGGGGGTATAAAGTGCTCCAAACATGGCAAGCCTCGCAGGCCCAGCCAACGGTACTTAGATTTACTCCAAGAATCTTCTGAAGGAGTATTTTGACACACCCGATCCCGAAGTCGAGACACAATGGGGCATGGGAATCTTCTCCAAGATCCCTCTGGTCATCTCCCTATTTCTTATTCAGGAGATGATTCCTTCTCTGATTATGATGCATACAGCGAAAGTTCCGAACAGACAGTATCTTCTACTGTACCTAGAGAAGTGACAGCTTATGTTGTCATTGAAGACCCAAACGCTTCTAGTTAGCAAATTAAGAACAACGAATAGCTGCACTGGAAGACAAGCTGAAGACCATGGCTGAAATGGTCGTAAGTGTGCATTCTATTATTGTGGCCCAACATACAGTACCATTGATCGCACCTGCTGTAAATCCTGAGATTATAGCGTCATCGGTGCCTGTCAATGCAGGTATGGGGGTAGTATCTCCTTAAATACTCCCTGTACAAATTCAACCCACACCCAGCCAGTCAGGAGCTGGGGGTAGTACTTACTACGTTGTTCCTCCCCCAAACACTATAATTTAGCCTGCTCCTTTTGCATCATCGGAGGATGCTAATGAAGCTGTCAAACTCTTGCACACTCAATTCGAGGCCTTCAAAGAGAAGAACAACTTACAGAGATTAGGGATCAAACATCCCTATCCGATTGAATGGAAAGAAGTCACATTTCGTCCAAAGTACAAGATTCCTACAATTTTGCTATTTGACGGTAGCACTTCTTCGAGTCAGTTCATTAACCACTTTGAGGTAATAAATATTCAACTTCAGCCAAATGATGCTCTTCTTACCAGGGTATTTGTCGGCTATTTAGCCGGTGTAGCATACGATTAGTACAGGAGCTTGCCTGATGGCTGTATCACCTCTTTCTCGGGTTTGAAACAAATCTTCTTGGAGCGATTCTACGAGAAAATCAATGACATGACCATGTTGGCCCTCAACAAGATCAAACAAAGACATAATAAAACTGCTGAGAGTTTTATTGAAAGATTCCGCCGAGAAGCTTTAAAGATGCCTCCTGGAACTCTGGCCGCTGTCACTATAGATACATGCAAGGCAAATCTTTTGCCTATCATTAGCATGTGGACGGGGTCAACTCAATTTCAAGACTGGCCATCATTCAATGTCAATGCTAAAGCAGCTGAGGTAGTGCTGACAAGTTCAAGCAGTTGGGGTTACACATGTCTAACCCCGACCGGAATGAACACCCGACAGCTAGTAGCGGTAATCGCCAGAACAACCGCAAGGGTAAAGAAACTTTGAACATCAATTTGAAGAACAAAGAATCTCTGGCTGTCAACGTACCTCCACCTACGTCTACTTCTACTCCTTCTGTCCCTCCACCAAGGGAAACTCGTCCGAAAGTAGAGTACTCCTTTGACGAGAATGACACCGTGAGCATCTTCGATTGCTTGATCAAAAGCAATAAGCTCCAACTTCCAGACCCGAAGAAGCCTGACGAAGTCAGTAAGACTGATCATCCCAAATATTATGTTTATCACAGGTTCATTGGGCATCCCACTCGAGCATGTTATGTGCTCAAAGGCAAGATTCAGGAGTTAGTCAATGCTGGTGTTGTCATTCTTCAACAAGATGAGAAGACTGTTATCGCGAACATGGTCTCTGTACTTTTCATTAACTTTCCTCCATAGATGGTACAATATGGTGTCATCCCTATCCCCAAGGCCACCCTTGAGATCGAGAATCTTCCTCCTCCACGGAGTGAAGGTCTTGTCCCCTTATCCCTTGATAATGGCAAAATTATGTGGATCCACCCGGACCTTGTTGCATACTTCGAGGCTCCTTCTAAGCAAAAAGACCAATGCAAGGACAGAACAAAGATCTGCAATATGGTGTCTTTTGACCCCATAGTTGAAGAAGAAATCCTGCTGGGTACCAGGTCAGGGAAAGCCTATCTACGAGAATTTCCCGAAACTCAAAAAAACCCTGCTTCTTCTTCTGAGGTCGTTCCAGTGCAACCTGCTTCTACCGAGGGCATCCCTGCTGTGTCTTCACCAGTTTTAGAACCCATTTCCCCTAAGCCGACAGCAGCCGACAAAGGCAAACAACAAGTTCGCTTTGACAAGCCTTTGAAGAAGTCATCTCCTTCTGGACTTGAGAAACCATACAATTTTGATATTTTGGCTCAACTAGCTAATACACCGGCTAGGCTGTCGATCTTTGAGCTCTTGTGCCTCTCCAAAGAGACATAAAAAATCCTGAGTGAAGCTCTCATACAGGCGAAAACCTGCTTAACTTTTCTAAAGAAGCCAGAATCAGAGCCTGTCTCTTGCCTCCACTGTCACAGTGTGCTGGAGTTAATTCCAAATATTACCTTCACACAGGATGATATGCTGATGGAAGACAATAGGCATGACCATCCTCTATACTATATAGGATACATCGACACAATGAAGGTCGATCGTATTCTGATAGATCCCGGGTCAGCACTCAGTATCATGCCGAGGACAATGCTAGACGCACTGAAGATCCCAGTACATAGTCTTTCTAGCATAATCACTACCATCTTGGGGTTCAACCAGGGAAGAAGTGAGCCTCTGGGCAAGATTCGCCTAAAACTCCAAATAGGCAATTTGCACAAAGGTGACCTTCTATATCATAGATAACCATGGTTGCTCTTATAATGCTCTTTTGGGGAGACCATTCCTTCATGAACACAATATTGTTCCTTAAACTCTCCATCAATGTTTTAAGTACGTTGATGACAATGGAGAGGTTCAAAAAGAGGTTGCGGATCTCTACCCTTTCAAAGGTATCGAAGCATATTGTAACGATGCTCGCATGTATAAAGATGAGTTCATGAAGGTAGTGCTGGCTTTAGATACTGAAGAAGAACAAGAAGCAGTGCCCAATGACACCCTCAGCATACCTGTTAAAGGGCGTGTTTCTCATCCTCAGTCCTCCAAACCACTGGCTATTCACTTGTCAGTCCGGAAGCAACCAACCGATGGTGGTCAAGATCAAAGGGAGCTCACCTCTTCTGAGCCACTTGTTATCGACCTACGTCGTAACAAGGATAAAAGGCAGCTCACCTCTTTTGAGCCACTTATTATTGATTTATCTCGTAACAAGGATAAAAGGGAGCTCACCTCTTCTGAGCCGCTTGTTATTGACCTTCGTCGTAGCAAGCCTCCTTCATGTTCTTCTTCTCCCCCTCTTGTAATCAATCTGACCAAGCCTGTTAAGGCTAAAGGTCCTGTTGTAAATACAGATGTACAAATCAATGAAAAAGCATCTCCTTTCCAGTATACTGATGTCATTTATCATACTAAATGCTATTTGGATATGTTAGATAGCTTTCAGTCATTTACAATGGGAGTTGTACAGTCTCTTCAAACAGAGGTTTTACTCGAACACCCAGATGATTCATACTTTGTTGTCCCTTCTCGAAAGAGAGGCGAGGGTCCAATACTTTTTAGTAAAGGGCCAGAACAAAAATTCAGCTATACGGATGATAGCAAAAATAACGATATGGAACATCTCCAACTTCGTCGTTATAGTCAACAATCAAAAGACATTATCCGAAAGATGGGTTATTATTTCGAGAGTGGCCTCAACTATGGTAAAGGTAGACGAACTCCTATCCGTACGGCCGTTCCGAAAGGAAAATCAGAGATGTACTACAGCAGGACGAAAAGAGGTCTCGGATATGCTTCACCTCCGGTATTATCTCCAGCAGCCTCCGAGTTTGATAGTGAGGAGCGTTCTAACTCTTCTGATGCCAGATTTTGGGATTTTGACACCAGTATTGGCCAAATTCATCGATTGATTGTATCTTCTAACATGGTCTCCGCTGAATTTCCAAAAGGTTATGACAAAGATATCAAAGATAATCCTGAAACAGATCCATGGGATCAACGAATGGACACCCAATGGAAACTCTGATTTGAACAACGAGAACCTCCTACCGAAGATCAATTGGTTCAAATTGACGTAGGAGAAAATGGGTCACCTCGTCCAATATTCATTAGCAAGAATCTCCCCGAGGCGGATAGGCAAGAATTAATTCTTCTTATTCGAGAATATATTGATGTCTTCGCCTGGAGTTATGAAAACATGCTAGGTTTAGATCCTAAAGTTGCTACTCATAAACTGAATATTTGCCTAATGTGAAGCCAGTTAAACAGTAGCAAAGGCGATTCAAGCCAGAAATGATGGTCGCGATCGATGATGAAGTCAAAAAGCTTATAGCTTGTGGCTTTATTCGAGAAGAACAACATCCAGATTGGGTAGCCAACGTTGTCCCAGTCTTGAAGAAAACTGACAAAGTTCGAGTTTGTATCGATTTTTGGGATCTTAATAAAGCCTGTCCAAAAGATGAGTTTCCTCTCCCTATCACAAATGTCATGATCGACAACACTTGTAGGTTCGAAAGGATATCCTTCATGGATGGATTCTCTGGATATAATCAGATTCGGATGAATCCTGACGATGAAAAACACACTTTTTCCGTACTCCTTGCGGAGTCTACTGCTACATAGTGATGCCATTTGGTCTCAAGAATGCTGGTGCAACTTACCAACGAGCTATGAGTACTATCTTTCGAGAACATCTGTGCAAGACTGTCGAATGCTATGTGGATGATATTGATGTTAAGAGCCGTCTAAAGGAAGATCACATCCAAGATTTAAGAACTATCTTCAATCTAATGTGCCAACATCAGCTAAAAATGAATCCCACATAGTCATTCTTGGGTGTCTCTAGTGATAAATTTCTCGGCTTCGTCATTACCTCTAAAGGTATACACGTAGATCCCGAGAAGACCAAAGCCATTCAAGAGATGCGTCCTCCACGCAACCTAAAAGAGCTACGAGGATTCCAAGGTCGACTTGCGTACATCAGGAGATTCATTTCAAATCTGTCCGGACACTGCAGACCATTTACCCAGTTAATGAAGAAGGGTGTATCTTTCATTTGGACTGAAGAGTGTCAACGAGCATTCGATGATATAAAACAATATCTCATGAACCCACCCGTCTTGGTTCCACCAATCTCTGGCATACCATTCTTAATGTATGTTCGTGCTATGGATCATTCATTGGGTGCTTTACTTGCCCAGAAGAACAAAGAAGGCCATGAACAGGCCATCTACTATCTTAGTCGTACTATGATTGGTGCTGAACACTGTTATAGTCCGGTTGAGAAAGAATGCTTAGCTCTTATATTCGCTGTTCAAAAGACTCAGCATTATATCATCGGCCAAACCATTCACGTCATCTCCCGAGTTAATCCTCTTTGGGTACTGATGAAGAAACCTAGCACACTCAATTCTCGGTTAGCTACATGGGCCATTCTGTTAGCCCAATATGACATGATATATGTTCCAAAAAAGTTTGTTAAGGGTCAAGCACTGGCGGACTTCTTAGCGGCTCATCCTATTCCAGAAACATCTAAACTTTACGATAAAATTCCAGACGAGACATTGGAATTAAATATAATCTTCGACGAATTTTCTACTTGGCATCTATTCCTTGACGGTGCATCCAGGATCGAGCCGAATGGTGCCATTGTCGTAGGAGTTGGGGTTGTTCTTGTTTCTCCAGACGGGTCAACTATCCCAAGAGCCTATTCCCTAGATGAACCCTGCTCCAACAACGTAGCAGAATACAATGCTCTACTCATTGGCCTTCAATTAGCTAAACAACTAGACATCGAATATCTTGAAGTCTATGGCGACTCCAAGCTGGTTGTTAACCAGGTTAGAGGAACCTATGAAGTTCGTCATCAAGATCTAGTACCTTATCATGAAGCGGTGATCAATATGGCTACATCATTTAAAGCCTTTTTCATCGAATATGTCCGCCGAGCTTGCAATATTAAAGCCAATGCTTTGGCCAATCTTGTACCAGTCTTGGCCATACCAGTCAAAAGACAACAGGTGGTGGTTGTCTCTAATCGGGAATTATTTTGCATCGAAAACAATCGCAATATTGAGTTCAGTAATTTTACTGAGGCTAATGTTATCAGTGAAGATTGGAGAACTTCCTTCACCGACTTCGTGGTCTATGATATACTTTCTAAAAATCCCAAGGAGGCTACGAGTATTCGTCGACGGTCTCTGCGATTCTACTACAATCAGACTACTAAGACTCTCTACCGGCAGACTTATGACGGTCTTCTCTTACGCTGTCTTGCTGGTGATGAAGCGAAGCAAGTATTACGTGAAGCTCATGATGGTGTTTGCTGAGCACATCAACCAGGCCCTAAACTACAAGACCGTATCCGACGTATGGGTTACTACTAGCCCTCTATGGTATCGGATGCCATCGAATATGCAAGGAAATGTCGAGCTTGTCAAATTCACGCAGATTTTATTTACCAACCGTCAGAATTCCTTCATCCGACTGCTGCTTCCTGGCCTTTTGAAGCTTGGGGCATGGATATTATAGGTCCTATCAATCCTCCTTCTTCTAAAAGACATCGGTTCATACTAGCTATAACCGATTACTTCTCCAAATGGGCTGAAGCTATACCTCTGGCTGAAGTTAAGACCAATAGTGTCATCAACTTTGTCAAACACCATGTCATCTATAGATTTGGTGTACCTCGAAGGATCATTCACGACAATGGACCACAGTTTATTAGCTAGAAGTTTACAGGTTTTGTGACGATCATCGGATTGACAATGTCGCTTCGACAGCTTACAATCCTGCTGCTAATAGTTTAGCTGAAGCATTTAACAAGACTATTATCAAACTCCTTAAGAAGTTTGTATCTACTAACAAATAGAATTGGAGTGAGAAACTTGGAGAATATTTATGGGCCTACCGCACTACGGTCCGTAACCCTACAGACTGTACACCTTTTTCTCTTGTGTATGGTTGTGAAGTAGTTCTACCTTTGGAACTTCAGATCCCATCCCTGCGGATTGCCATTGCCAACGAGCTCACTACAGAGAACAACGACCTCCTTCGACTTCAAGAATTAGAAACACTCGACGAGAAACGGTTATTGGCTCAACAGCATATTGAGTTTTATCAAGCCCGAATCTTAAAAGCTTTTAATCGCAAAGTTAAGGTCAGAGCTTTTCACAAAGGAGAACTGGTTCTAACCGTCAGACGTTCTATGACCATGACTCATATGAGCAAGGGCAAATTCGATGCGAAGTGGAAGGGTCCATATATCGTGAGCAAAGTCTTCTCAAATGGAGCCTATCAACTTACAGAGTTGGACGGTCGAGTTGCAATGATGCCTATCAATGGCAAATTCCTTAAAAAGTACTATGTATGAATGTAAAAGGAATTTCTTATAAATACAACAAAATAGTTCATAAATAAAATTTTATTTTATTTTATCATAAATGGTATTACAAGATATCATGGACGATGATCACTATCGTCCTTTTTGAAGACAGGACGAGGACTATTACCGTCTTTTTCAAAAATGTAATCGGCAAAAGTGCCGAGAACATCCTTGCTCGAATCCACCAGAAATTTGCCAGCGGCCATCCTCATGGCTTCCTCCTCGTCCGTCGTCCCTGGTTCAAGTAGGAAGTCCAAGATATCCCTTGGTGGCTTGGGTGCAGACGAACCTTCGCCCGCCTCTGTATGCTTGGGCTGGGTCATCTCGACTGGACGTTCTTCAGTAACCGCTTCAACCTTCGGGGCGATCTCTGCCTTCTTTGATGCATCTTCAGACGACATTTTCTTGTTAAAAGTGAAAGTGATCATTCTATCTAAATTTCTGTTCTATTTATAGACAGAGATTCTTAAAACATCAAAGCGACGCGTTCTTCGCAACATTTATTCCATCCATCCGACGGTTCACTCGTTCATTACATCCATCCGACGGCTCACCCGTTCATTACATCCATCCGACGGTTCACCCATTCGTTCCATCCATCCGACAGTTCACCCGTTCATTACATTCATTTGACGGTTTGCCCGTTCATTACATTCATTTGACGGTTCGCCCGTTCATTACATTTATTCGATGGTTCACCCGTTCATTCCATTCATCCGACGGTTCACCCGTTCATTACATTCATCCGACGGTTCACCCGTTCATTCCATCCATTCGACGGTTCACCCGTTCATTCAATTCATTTGACGGTTCATCCGTTCATTCCAAACAATTCATTTCGTTCATACACTTTGACGATTCATCCGTTCATTCTTATCAGCAACTTGTCACGTATTTACCTCTGATTAAGTTGTCTACCGAAATAATGATATTCAACGAATTATATTATGCCATGTCCACATTACCTCTGAGCAGATATAATGAATATAATTATTTTCTAAATCAAAAAATATATCATGTCCTGAACCTCTGAATATATTTTCCATCGCTATTATTTATATCCTTAATGGGGTATGCAAAAAAATAATTGAGCCACAAAAAAATAATAATGTCTTTTCATTAATCAAAATAAAAGGCATTACAAAAAGATATATCATAAAGAAGGAAAAAGTACAAAAGGTCTTCCTTCACTCAATTGGTGGGTTCATCAAACTAGCCATCAGCTGCTTCAATGCTTGAAGTCGTCCTTCACGCGAATCCAACACTCGCCTTCTAGCTTCCGCCATTCCAGATTCATCATCAAAGGATGGCAAGGTCACTAGGCGGCGAGCGATTTCATCTTGATGGGAAGTGACAAATTCATTCTTCTCGTGGGTTAGAATGTCAAGTTGCTGAACGACAACTTCATGCTGTATCGTCTCTTCCTCAAGAGCAAGCTGAACGATTTTCAACTCTTCCTGAAGACGAGCAAACTCTGCTTTAAGCTCAGCAACCTTCCTTTCTTTTTCCCCAGCAGCAGACGCTAATGTCTCCATCCGGGAATCATACTCTGAAGCCTTTGTAGCATAAGTGTCCAAAAAAGTCTGGAAAGCAGCTTTGTGACTTTAGCTTCGCGAGTCATCCGTTCAAACTCAGCATTTACTAGGGACTCTATTTCCCCCCGATTAAGATCTTTGTAGATCTTAATTGATGTCTCCAGCTCGTCCAATATATGTTCAAGATAGGCAGTTTGAGCTTCATCACCTTGACTTCGGATAGCACCTATCAGATAAGTCGTTGGGGTTCTAACGGTGATGAAACCAACATTCTCTCTTTCCATTACCCTTTCTACTAAGGGTCCTAAGGAAGTGAAGAAGAGGTTGGTGAAGGAACCAATTATAAATCTATTAGTAGCCGCTGCGCCATGTGTAGCAACTACTCCTGTGGAAGTTAAAGCAGCAGATGCTTGTACAGGTGGACGTTCAGCTTCTTGAACATGAATTGAGGTCTCTCTAGAAAAGGGAGCCATGGTGGAGCTAGTGGCCCCTCCCTGATGTTCCTCTACGAAATTAAATAAACACTGTCAGTTTGCTGTCATTAGCAACTATAAAAAGGATCAAAAATAAGGGCAAGCTTACCATTGCTGGGTCTAGTGACGGGTTTGTCGTCTGTTGGCACAAGTTGCAGCCTAGCAGAAGTAGCTTCAGACATTACTGCCTGACTACTTCCTGCTTCGTAGCCGGCTAAAAAATGTCGGCTGCTACTAGCTATTGCTGTTGTTGGCACTATATCAGTGCATACTGGAGGAATTGGAAAAGATTGAATTTCTGCATAAATGAAAGATAAGATGTCAGCCATTTAATCTATAAAAGAAGATTATCAATATTAGCCAATACCTTTTGGATCAGTGACAGTAGCGTCCTCCGGTGCTATGTCATCAACAGCATTCTTTTCTTAGGATGCATGAGCATCAGCATCCTCTTCCGGATTTAGAGTATCATCAACAGTCTCGGTTGATGTTTCTTCATCATCCTCCTCCGCACCTTCTCCTCGGGCTTTCTCACTATCACTTGCGGCAACCGGATCTATATCATCACGAAAGCCGAAGTCACAGCCTTCTAGAGCCTCAATCATTAATTTGTCTTCTTCAGCACGAAGTAATCTTGGAGAAGCTGGAAGATGGGCAGTTTCCGGTGCAAGTGTAGGACATCGCAATACGTCGAGAGACATTTTTGACTCGTTCATTGGAATCAGAGTTGCAGTCGCCTCTCTTGTTTTTGCAGCTTCATCCTCTGTCTCCGCGATCTCCTCTCTTGTCTCTACACCCTTGTCCCTCTTCTCTGCATTGGAAGATTCTTATCTGGGCTCAAGGGTTGGTGTAGGAGACGACATCATAACTCCGGCGATCGCACTTGTCAGGACCGATGCCAGGATAGGTCTTGGAGGAGTGACTACTTTCTTTCTTCTGAAGACTATTTTCTTTCTGTGTAGAGGTCTCTCCGGGATCTTTACGTCTATAGTATGATCTTGTCTTTGAATGGAGGTCGGGGTCGTCGCCTCTTCTCTCTGAATTGACTCAGCCTGTTGCTGAGATTGCGACCGGGTAGTGACCCTTTCCGATGATTCAAAAACAATCTTCTTCTTGGAGATTGGAGAAGAAGGTTCTTCGGCCTTCCTCTTCTTCTCCTTAGCCGGAGATCTTACAACTTTTAGGGAAACGTGCAATGGCTCGTAAACTTCTTCAGGAAAGTTAGCTTCCCTCGAAGCTTCTAACGGTGCATCGACCGGCTCATGCTCCTCATCATTACCAAGAGGCACCAGAACAGGTGCTTCTTTCTTAAATCGAGTCGCAGTTGCGAAGTTGTCTGCCAGATTAAAGTTTTCAGCAAAAGTGTTTGCTGATGTATAGAAGATCGAGTACGTATACAGCATACGAGGACCTCGATCATTTCTGGACGGCATCGAAAACGTCGTCCTGGTATCCCGAGCATTGTAATATGCCCAAGTCCGGGCTCCATCAATTATAAACTCTTTTCCTTGTAGGCATGTGATAGCATTACCTACATGGAACTGATCATAATCGAATTGGCGCGTAAAATGGCTGGGAAGATAAGGCTCGAGATAGCATTCATCCTCGAACCGATATACCAGGTGTGACGGCCGGATTGTCCTCACCCAATCGAAAGCTGTGTGGCCCAAAGGCTGCATCCTCCCGGAGTCCACAAGGTTTGTAGACATATGCTCATAACCGACCAGAGGGGTAACGCAGTAGAAGCTCCATCCTCTCCCGAGATTTAGTGCACGTCGACAATCCCTCAAAGTGGTATAAATCCACTTGCATCCAGAAAATCTTCTCAAAAAGCTGCCACTCACTGTCCCCTTATCCGGATTCATTAGTGAAAGATGGTGTAGAAGTAGCCATCCGAACAAGTAGGTATATGGTAGTTCCAGCCGGGGGAAGTGTCCTTTCTCGTATTTCCCTTTAATCATTGAATCGACGTAGAGGCGAAGGTCGGCATTCACTCTGCATGTCATTGTTGACAGAAGATCTATCCGGTAGCCAAAGACCAGACGGATAGCAGCAAAAAGTATACTGCGGTAGAAGCGGTCGACTGTACTGGCCCCAGGGACGATGTATCGTCGGAGCCAGTAAGTGAGGAAACCCGCCAACTGGGCCTCCTTCGACATGGGCCTATAGCCCATCCTCATGTAACTCTCAATAATGTCATCTTTTTTAAAAGGGGGATATTGAAGATCATCCTCGATCTTGATATCCATGCCTCCATGTGTCTCCATTAGCCCTATCACTTCACTATTGCTGAGTGGTCAAAAAAAGTTAGGATTGCAGTTTTCGTGCTCCTTGGTCTTCTTCTCAATGATGTGGTTGAGAAAGAGATATGGCAACCATTTAGTGGAGTAGCAGGTGCCAGATGTGCCACTCTTGTAATATAGAGAGCAAATCTTGTAGTGGCAGAGGAGTTCTTCAAAGACGGATACCATATCAGCATTCTCCTGACACAGTTTGTCCAATTCATAGTTTGTTGGGACAAACTCTTCATAGGGGATATCCTCCATTGGCAGGCTGGAGATGTACTTCATTTCGTACAAAGCTAACCCGATCTTTCCGCAGGGTGTCATGAACGTCCCGATTCTATAGTTGTATCTCTCGGCTAACGCGAGAAATAGATGAGGATTGGGGGAAAAGCCATAAACAGTGGCATACACTGCTTGGCATAGATTAATCTTCTTAAGCCGCTCTTCAAATTGGACCAATATCCAATTGGCTATACATATCCATCTCTTGTTATCCGAGTTTACGAGGCCTGTCAGCCGCAACTCCTGATCCGGATACCTTCCTTCTACTTTTGTAAATTCATTTGCGAATATCGGGGTTCTCACTGGTTGCAGCAAGGAAGAATCTTCTGGTGGGATACAGTCGGGCTTTAGTCCTCTAAGCAAGGAGCTATGGCGCTCAGAGGAACTGTAGAATATATCCTTGTTGTCAGACCCCTTCTTGACACAGATGTTCCCTGTCCGGGCTTGTTGAAGAGGAGTTATATCCCATTTCATTCTTCTCGGATAGCTTGCAAAAGCATATCGAGATAGAGGAAGGCATCTAAAAATCTCCGGCAGAAGGATTGTCTTCTCGCCCCTCTGGATAAGTCTCTGTTCCATTCGAGGTCTTGGATGAGAGTTCTTGTCAAAGGCCTCACCAAACAAGAACAACGGCCTCTTATGAGTAACTGTGTCAGCAGTCTGAAGAGGCTGCCCATTCATCAAACACAGCAAAATCTTATTGTCCTGTGCAATCAATACGGCTTGCCGAGATGACGGTAAGGCGTACTGAGGGAATGTCACATGAGATAGATCTTCTTTATATTCAAGTTCCGCCAAAGATCCAGCAAAGGCCTTATAATTGGGGTCTTCTCTGAGGTTAACTGCATCAAATAAAGAAAACAAGGATCAGTACATACAGAAGCAAAATTCTACAAAAGATCATCAATTTGCGCAAATTATCAGATTGCGCCAGCACAGTCAGCTTACGCAAGACATCAGTTTGTGCTAACATACTTGCGCAAGATATCAGTTTGCGCTGGCACAACTGACTTGCGCAAAATAGTGGATTGCGTCGAATATTTTGTCAGCGCTTTCCATCCGATTGTGCAAGAGTATAGTTTTCATAAAAATAAAAACTATTGTGAATGCAACCGTAACCCTAAACAGGGTGGCGCAAATACCATCAATCTCTAAAAAGAGAGAGGTATGAAGGTCTAAAAATATCAAGAACCCTAAAAAGGGTTTCGATCTTCGTTCGTCATTTACCTTGCAATGCTGGATGACCTGTTTCATGACGAGAAATTTGGGGTGCAACCCGAGTCGAAGGCTCGGCGGGGGCCTTGCCCTTCTCAGTGGTTGTATGCTTGGGGGCCATCACTATCGTCGACAGGAAGGAGAAGAAGTAGTCGAAGAAGGAACAGAAGCTTTTGTCTCTTGAACAGTCAAAATACAAGTAATGGATGAAAGAAAGAAAAAAAAACTATTTATAGTTTTTCAAATTGTAACGGCTACCTCCGATTGCGCCACAAAGTCGGAGCTAATTCCTCCAAACGCGCAGTCAAAGCGCAACTTGCGCAACTTGATTTTAAATTCGAAATTCAAAGTATTTCGAAACTTTGAATATTTTCAAATTTCGAAAACTTTGAAGGGGGTCTTGTAGGTCCTAAAAATCAAGTTGCATTTATCAAATAAACAGAGGAAATTAAATTGCGCACTCTTCAAATGGACTGCGCAGGAGACAGATTGTGCTACAATTTAAACGCGCAAGCTGAACTGTGCTGCCACCCAAGCGCGCTATGCTGAGTGGCAGTGCCATCATTACCTGACAAAAATCCGATCTTCTGATAGCTGACAGCCCGATAAACGAGAAGTCCTTTCGTTTTTTGTGCAGCACAGCGCTCGAGGACAGCTGTACAGCCAGCACAGTATGACAGTTCAACTTCACAGCAGTTTGACCAAGCCTGAGTCTCAGCGCAGTTTGATGCTAGCACTTTTCAAGTGGCACAATCCATCAAGATAACTGACATTTATTACGTGGCTTACATGCCATCAATTGCTCGCCACGTGGCAATCGCTTGTACACGACCAGGCGCATTTTAATCAAATAATGCCACACATCTAATACAGTTAGCCCACGATCGAGTAACTGCCAGCGCAGCTTGCTGTTTGCACAGTTTGTTGCTAGCGCAGTTCATCATACGCAATCCAGAATAACTACAAATTAGTTATTTCTAGAACTCTATAAATAGAGTTTCAAGTCCTTCATTAAGGGGATCAGATTATTATTATCATCAGAGGTCAGAAGTTCTTGTCCAAGTGCTGCTGCATTCTTCAGAGGCTATCGTCTTCAAAGTTCACATCGTCTAAGGGATAAAGCGATCGTCTTCAGATCGAATTCCTATAGTTGTACTTTCCAGAATTCAATTGTAATCTTCTTACAAAGTTTATGAAATAAAAAGACTTTTGTTTTTGCAAACAATCATTTTCAGATCCATAAGCAACTCCTAGTTCTCCATGATCATCAATGGGCAAGCAAAGGGTTTCTTCAAATCCAGCAAGGGGTCAAACAGGGCGACCCCCTATCTTCCACCATCTTCATCATTGCAGCCAACATTCTCAGCAGAAACCTCAATAACATAGCTAATACCCCCAGATTCAACCACTTCTACACCACCACCGGATGCCCTCTCATCACCCACCTGGCTTATGCAGACGACATCCTTATCTTCTCCTTCGGTAAAATTGTGTCGGTCGAGATGGTTCACAGAACGCTCGAAAAATACACCAGTGCTTGGGACAGCGAGTCAACACCAACAAAATTGTCATCTACACCCACCACAAAGCTGACAGGAACCACTCGGCTATTCTTTCCAACTTAACCTCCTTCTCAACCGCGTACCCTCCTTTCTCTTACATAGGATGCCCGCTGGTGTACGGCAAAACGAGCTCCGGCATCTTCGACACCCTGGTAAGCAAGATCAGGAAGAAAATCGAGGGTTGGCACAACGCGACCCTCCTCCCGGGTGGAAAGATGATTCTGATCAAGCATGTCCTCTCATCCATCTCCATCTACACTCTGGCCGTTTGCTCCCCCCAAGAAGGTCCTTTCCTCATTAGAATCACTCTTCTCTGACTTCTTCTTGGGCCATTCCAACGGGAAGGACAAGCACCACTAGGCCGACTGGGATTCTATGGCTAGGCCGACGAACGAGGGAGGGCTGGGCTTCAGCAAACTGTCGAACATCGTCGACACCTGCTCTATGAAGCTGTGGTGGGAGCTCCGAACGGACTCCTCTATCTGGACCAGGTTCATGACGGCCAGATACTTTCGTTATTCCTACCCTGTTACTGCGGTCGCAAACAGTAGATCATTAGCATCCTGGCGTCGAATCCTACGCGGGCGTTATCTTGATGAACCCCACATCCGTCTACGGCTTGGCAACGGGTATTCGTCGATGTGCCATGAACGTTGGCTGGGCGATGCTGCCATCCAACAAACCCCAAACACCCCACCGAACCGTACGATACAAGATTTATAGGACTTCGACTCAGGTTGGAGATGGGACAGGGTCAGAGATTAGCTTGGTGCAGAGGCAGAAGTCAAACTCACAGCCGCAGATTTGTACCTCCTCGATGTCCCGGACACCCGGCAATGGACCCCTAAGTCCGACGATGTTTTCTTTTTGGCATCGTCCAAGACCGTGGTTTGCAGCATCGGAGTGCCGTCCCCCATCATTGCCCCTTTCTGGAAGTCCTGTATCCCCACTAAATGGTCTATCCTACTTTGGAGATAGTACCGCAGGAAGCTTCCTACCGATGACTCCCTTAACTCCATCGGCTTCAGTCGCGCATCCAAATGCCATTAATGCACCTCACAATGTCCAGAAACTGCCAAGCACGCTCTGCTCTCTGGTGAGCTCGCCTCTCAGCTTTGGGCCAGCCTCTCTCAACATTGCAGGCATGACCATCATGCCAGGAGCTTCAACGATCTCCTCGCCAGCTGGGGCGGTTTCCACGGGCATTAGATCGTCGTAGCCGCGGGCATTTAGGTCTCTAGAAGAATCGAAACAAATTCAGATATGAAGGTCACCAATATAATTCCGACCAGCTGTTCAGGGAGACCCTTCGGCAAATCGCTAAGATCAGCAGGCGATGCTCACACTCTGCGGACTTCTTCCGGATGGCTCTGTCCAGCTAACGGAGTCTTTTTGCCTCTAACAGTGTTCTCTTTTGTTTGTAGTGTTTCAGCTCGCGCTTGATGCGCTTACTTGTATAGGCTTCGATATTTTGCGCCTGATATATCAATAAAGCTTTGGTTCATATATATATATATATATATATATATATATATATATATATATATATATATATATATATATATATATATATATATATATATATATAAAATATATATATATATATATATTGCCATTCTAAAAATTATATATCTTAAAGATATATAATTTTTAGAATGGCAATATATATATATATATATATATATATATATATATATATATATATATAATATTAAAAAAAATTCCAACAAGAAAATATCTATATAATAAACAAAGTTTTCTAATTATAAAAATATTTTAAAGAAAATTTTATAACCGGGGAAGTGGCTTACAAATCTACCCACCTTAGAAAATATTTCATCCTAGAAACTTCAAAGGCCACGATTAGGTATGACAAAGGGTATAATCAAGAAACAAAAAATTTCAATCGATACGAATAAGGATGACAATCGATATAAACAAATGAATGATATGATTCCTGATTAAATTAGTCACGCGTAATCACAAATAAAATCAAAAGGAAATATGATATGGCACAATCTAAATAGATTATGATTGAGTCACGATCAAATCTTGATCAAGGAAATTGATTTCACATGAACAGCTATTTCAGGCACGGTCAAAATATTACCAATTTACATGGTCAAGGATCTAGTCAAACCAAAATCTAAGCATACCTAAGGATAAAATCGAAATAGGATTAGCAAAATATCATTAGGCACGATTAACCACTAATTCAAAATTATGTAGGCATGGTCAACGATCAAATTTTTGACAAACTCTAAACGTGGTTAAAGTCACTAAGATGTAGCTCAGATGTAATCACGATCAAGGTTAATCGTGTAAGTCATCCAAGCATGATTTAAATGTTGGCACAAGTACAAACAAGATCAAAATAGTTATGATCACTGTAGAATAGAATTCTAAATATTAGTAATAATAGGGTTGAAACATAGGCACGACCATAATTATGGTCAAAACAGTTTAGTCACGATCAAAGTCATTTAGGAGTGATGAAATCATTTTGGCATGATCAACTAGTTAAGCAAATTTATTTGGGCACGATTATAGAATCAAGATCCAGGTATGATTATGATTCTAGTGAAATGGAATCAAATTCTAGGGAAGATGCAAATGGGTACGATGTATATGTAGTCAAATAGTATAGTCATGATCAAAATCGTTTAAGAATGATCACATCGTAGTCGTTTTAGCCCGATCAGTTATCTAGGCACAATCATGGAATCATAATCTTGGTGTGATTATGAATCTAGTGAAATGTAGAATTCAAAATCTAGTAATAGGTTTTAAGTGAGAAGGAACCAAATGACGAATCGACGAATGGAAGATAAGAAAAAAAGTTAAGAAGGAAAGAACTACGTGTTTTATTTGTAATACGATAATGAGAGACATGATATCAAATTAGTTTGGAGTGATAGTGCAAGATTTTAAAGATCATGAAAAACTAATGGTCATATGTCAATAAAGGTATAGTCTCTGTGGTATTCAAAAACCGCATGCATATATGAAATCATTCCACCAAGAATCCATGCCTCGCCAGTGTACATCTGGCTGTAGTAAACCCTTGGTTTCATGACACATATAATTTTGTATCGAATATGCTATTAGCTCTACCAATATTAACATACAACTCAAAAAGTCAAGATAGGGCAACTAGGACATAGTTTTAATAACATTCGATAACTTACTCGAAATTACTTCAACTTAGGGATCATGTCATGCCAGTGCGCTGTTGGTTGCAGTAAACCTATAGTCTCGATAATTCAAATAAATGGCGACAGTGCACTGTTGTCTTACCATCGTAAGTCATCAAAATTCTTCCAACTATATCCCTAAGAATTTTAAAGAAGTTTTTAGAAATTCAGCTAGCAATTATGATAGAAAAGTGTAAGTATCTGTTCTTGAAGTGAAAGCCTGAGTTTTGAAAACTAAACGATTTATTAGGAAGAAAATAATCGAAGGTAAGAGAAATACAAGAAAATATAAAATCTAATTTCTGTTTCTCTAATAATCAAAGGTCGAGGGGATACGTTTATATATCTTGAATTTCAACCAAACTATCTCAGAATAAATTTATGGATAATTAGATCATGTTAGGATCCAAAGTCAATGAATGGAAATAAAGTATAGACTCTTAGAAAAAATAATTACTTATGCCCAATAGGAAATAACAAACTAATACGAGTAATGGTGATAATATTTATAGAGGGCAGAAGAGATATATTAAAAAAAATTATCAAGGTTAGGGATTGAATTCTAGGAAGGACTAAGTTACAGAATAAATACTCTACCTACCTTGGATCCTATTATATATCAAAATTCAATAGTGTATCTATGGAAATTTTTTAAGTTATCTAATATGGTTTGGAATTCAAGAAACTCCTACTTAAATCACATGACCAATGTAGCAATCCTTAACTACCCAACAGTCAAATTGAATAAGGGACTCCTAGTCCTAGTCATCCTCCTAAAATCAAATTACTCCTGATTGTGAATGAGCATTTCCTAGTCGCAGGATCGCAATAGTATGACTAACCTAAGTACTATCACTAGTTTACAAGGTCATCAAAGTCTGAGCACGAGCATCCAAGGATGGAGATCCAGGTCATAATTAAATTTAATTCAATTGAGTACGACCTAAGATATTAACATGATAAGAAAAGATGACCACAGTCGATTGATCGTGATCAAGGGAGTTAAGATTCAATGATATTGAAAACTTAAAGGATGATGCAAGGATGTGAAAGTAAGTCAATTTCCTTCTTTTGATAGGAAAAACAAAAGACAAGGTTTCATAAGGAAGTCAAGTTAATCATCTCTCTCTGATACTCTCAAGTTTATCTAGTCATTATTTGCCAATCATATTTTTATCGCATAAGTCCCAATATGAAAATCAACCTTTATATGACTACCACAAAAATTATACTCTGCCATCATGAAGATCTGACCTTGTCATGACCACCATAGGCTTAATTCCTAAATTCTAAAATATTACTCATGAAGCATACCCTTCTTATTAGGAATCAACACTAACTACTTAATCATCATAATTCCAAATTCTTCCTCTTTGTCCTAAATTGGATCCGAAACCTCTAAATCAAGTTTTATGATATCCTTGAACATGTTCAAATTACTCTCCTCGTTTTATTCAATCTAAAACCACTAGGCCTTACAAAACTTATTCTCCATTATAAAATTAACCTTCATATTTCCTTCAATGTACACCTTCAAATACTATTCTTCTTAAATTTAAATTTTCACAAAATATCTCAATTTCTATAACTCAAAATTCCTTTGTTCTCTTTGTTCCTAGCCATTTTCTTACAATATCTTGTTCAATTTTGTATCATCATCGCACACAGTTAAAATCTCTTCTCTATTACTAAATCCCTAAGTTTAACATCATAGCCTTAAAGTGAAACGTCTTAAGAATCAATAACCAAAAATTATCCAGTCCTCAAAACTAAGTCGATCTCGAATATCTTTATCAGTTATAAAATATATATCTATGAATTATTCATACCCAAAATATTTCTCTAAGTGTGATCGTTTCTAAATTGATAACACAAATCTCTTAATTTCATCCTCAATCTCAGTCGCATCTCTATCCCAAACCTATATCAAGGTCCATCATATTATATTCCTACCAAGATTATCATAAGATAACAAGTTACATCCTTTTCGAGCTAGATGATTTACGTTACTTTCTCGAACTTTTCGAGGTAAAAAGATATGGAGATTCAAAGGTTTCAAAGTATAGATGACAGAATTAGATACGAGATAGGTGATTGATGTAATTGGGACAGAGTTAACTAAGATAAGGAAAAAAATGGTAATACAATAAAATAATAGCAAGAAGGAAATAATGATAAAATTTGTTCTTGCTCATCTGTTTAAAAGAAATGAACCAACTTAAAATATAATCTGATACCATACATGTCTTCCTAAAATCATGTTGTCAGAATTTTGCCACAGCAGTAAGCATAGTTGCAATAAATGATAGGGTCCGTATCTAAGGTATATACCCTGTAATTATGTTATCTAGAATTCTTACCACGCCACCCGGTATGGCTGCAACAAAATCTAGATTCCATAACTAGGATAAGTATATCTAAATCATGCTCTACGTCCTTGTCATGCTAGCCAGTACGACTGCGATAAATTTTAACTCCACAAATAAATTAGACATCTACCTTTCTCACTGTCCTTATCAAGTATGTTATCAGGTTATACCCTAAATTCCAAAAATATAAAATTATATATATATATATATTCGAGGGCGGTCTGGGGCTCAGTAGACTGGAACACATCGTCGACGCATGCTTCATAAAGTTATGGTGGAAGCTGCGCACAGATAATTCAATTTGGACTCGCTTCATGCAAGCGAGATACTGCAGACATTCCCATCCTGGGACGACCTTAGTCACCAACCATTCATCGTCATCCTGGAGACGTATTACCCGAGGTCGACATCTCACAGACCCCCTCATACACATCCAGCTGGGTAACGGCTACTCATCGATGAGCCACGATCGTTGGCTGGGTGGTAACCTCTGGCACCCCCCCCTCGAGTCTCCACCGCGGGAGGGCCAGATTCGCGAGCTTTGGGATCCTTGGTCCGGATAGATCTGGGACCGAGTCACAAACTGGCTAGGTCCGACGGCCGCCGTCCATCTCGCCACTACGAATCTCCGCATATCCCACAATCCGAATATCACGAGATGGTCCCCTAGTCCGGACGGCCAGTTCTCTCTGTATTCCGCCAGGTCTGTCGTCCACGGCATCGGGACCCCAACACCCCTCATCGCTCCTTTCTGGCAAGCATGTATCCCCATCAAATGGTCGATCCTTATCTGTGGAGCACACTTCAGGAAGCTGTCCACCGACGATGCCATCACCTCGTTTGGCTCCAGCCTAGCTTCGAGGTGCCATTGCTGCACTTCCCCTCAAACCGAATCTGCAAAGCACATCCTCACCTCCGGTGATCTGGCCACGGATATTTGGGCGACTCTCAACATCAAGTTTAGGAAGGTCCTCCTCCCTAGGGGCTTCAACGATCTTCTGTCCAGCTGGGGCGTTTCCTACGGACATCAGATCGTCGTAGCCGCGAGAATTTGGGTCCTGTGGAAAAACAGGAACAAGTTCCGATACGAGGGCCGACATCTTCCATCACCCCAACTGTACAGGAAAATCATCAAACAGATCCTAAAGATCCAGAGGCGCTGCACGCACTCCACGCCCAAGTTCTGGGAGAACCTAGATTAGTTTCTGACTTCTTGTTTCTGTTTTGTCGGCCTGCCTAGCCGTTTCTTTTCTTTTGCCAGCGCTTGGCGCTCTTCTTGTAGAGGCTTCGATATTTTGCGCCTGATACAATAATAAAATTCTCCCTTCTCTTAAATATATATATATATATATATATATATATATATATATATATATAAACTCAAAGTCAACAACTAACATCAAGATTCAAAATTCAACAATGAATCCATCAAAATCAATTTCAATAACAAGGAGTAATGTGTGAATCAAATCATGGAAAAAGATTTCAAATTGATGTTAAAATAAGATTCTCAAGAATCTCTCAAGGAATTTTAACAGTGATTGAGTATCCTCTCATTCTAACACTTTACTTCCTATACTCTATAGCAGGCTCGTAGTAGTACAACTAAGTCGTTGTACTACCGCGACATCACACTAATGCAAATCTCGACCTGCATGGGCCACCACTAAAAATGTGTCACGGTTCGCACCCAATGTAAGGGCACGAAAAGTGGGTACGTCCAGCCTACACCGCAGTGTCGACAGTAGTACGCTGTTCTAGGTCACTATCACAACTAACACTATATGATATAATCTCTAAACGGAGGACAATCACAGGAGGATACAATCTCAATCACAAACTAGAGGTAAATAATCAGCACGATAAAATAGACAAGAAATCCATAAAAAGGGATACAACCAGAAGCGAAATAAGTCAATTGTAGTAACAACCACAAAATTTCAACATCTGAAATACATCTCTAAGACAAAACAAGAAATAAGATAACAAACTCTAGACATCTACTCCAAGCTCTACTAGTGTCCTCTAGGCTAGCTGTGATCCTCTAAGTTACTTGTAAAAATTTATCAACAGGTCCAATCAGGACAGAAATGAGCACAATACATCTCACACAGTTCATATCATGACAGGAAATGTAAAGTATGCTATAGAATAAGACGCGTATCGGGGAGGGCTGTACGCATGTACAGCAAAATCACTAATTCCACAATTCTATCTAAAATACCATATACATATTACAATCCTATAATTTAGTTATATTTCTGAGACATAAAATTTTAATACTTTATAAAATTAATTAAAATGATAATGATACTAATAATAGCAATAATAATAGATAACAAAATAACCGTAATAAAAATAATAATGATAATTAATTATTAACTATTATTTCTAGAGGCATAAGGCCTAAATCTCTTTCTTAATAACCGACAAAAAATAATTCTAACAAAATAATAATAATAATAATAATAGTTTTGACAAAATCCTTTAGCAGTCTAAATATCTTTTAAATTAAAACTTAAAATTTCTAACTAGGAAATATTAACAAAATAAAATAATTAAAATAAAAAAATATTTGGGAAGTGGACTTACAAACACTCTTACCACACATTCGAATTCCTGATACCTGCACCTAACTCTAGCTGCTAGGATATAGGAATACCCTTGCTACTACAGTGCCCACACAGCTGCATATACACCCACATTGACACCACATATACACCACACACACTCTCAACAAAATACCCTCTCAAATGTCCCAATATTCCTATAATCCCTTATATGAATACATGCCTATATCACATTCTGAATGACATCAACACTGATATCTGTCATTAACACTCACCCAATCCTATATGCTAGGATACAAATTCTAAATTCTAAGCACATACATGCATCCTATTTTCCCCATATGTATACCTATATCATGTATCCAATTACAATATATACAATAACATACATTGCACATGATACATATGTCGTAATTATGATACAAAAATTATATGACACATGGATACCCTTCTCTATTCCCAAACCCTACGTAAACGTGACAATAGCAATTAATATGCTATCGAGCTCAAATAGAGAGACATTTATATGTAGGAATTTGTCCAATTAGCCAAGCATATCCCATCGTATCATGACATAACCTTTGATACCGTAATTAGGACACATGGACCAAAGTCTACACCAAAATATGACACAAATCCCTTTTGAGAACTTGTATCAAACCCTTGGTGGTCACAATCTCGTAGCTACCCAAATATCACTATTATAAACCATAGATCTAATAGGGATAGATTCTCTAACACCTATTTCACTACATAGAAGGTTACATCTAAACCATTAGAGGGGTCTCCTATAAGTTTGCTTAGAATTTAGCCATGTAATGAGAAGAAAGAGGGTTATACCTATGGAGATTGGTGCCTCCTGAAGGACCTAGAAATTTGGGGAAGGAGGAAGAAGAAGTAGCTCCCAAAACCTTGCTAGAGCCTCCAACAAGTGTAACACCCCAGAACCAGAATACTGGAGAGCGGGGGCGAACATAGCCAGCTACGTATATTGAAGTACAACCCACCTCGCTATACGGTCACGGCTGTCTAGATACATGAGGGTTTAACTACAAGCCATCAGTCTCCTATGGTCATGAACAAGCCTATTGTCTCAATCACAAGCAAGCAGGAACAGTTACAAGATGTCAGAAAACCAAATATACAATAGTAAGGCGTCCCATATATTACACATTTGGATGATCATGAAGCTAGTCGTACAAAATGTCCAGACTAGCAAGAGTTTTAGTCATACATGATCAACCCTAGGATTTGTCAATCATGTTACAGCCCGTAGGTAGACAGTAAATAAAGGTGCAATCGAGCTAAACACGTGCTTGTCAGCTAAATGCCTCAAAAGAATATTTGTACAGTAGAGTGGGAGAGCCAAAAATGAACCCACTCGTTGCCAGGGTTACGCCTGGTGGTCACCATCTGGCTGGAAGATAGGTAGATCCTCTGGAGCTGCTCTGAAATCTGGCCATACAAAACCAGCTGGGTCAGACCCCAGAAGAAACAAGTACCACAAAGGAGGCTTCACTTAGGAAATAAAACCAGCATTTAATAAGAGAATATTAAAGATAATTATAAGAGAATCTGATAATAATATAGACAACAACAGAAAATTGAGTATGAGAAAACAATTCAAGTAGCCAGGTCACAACCCTTAAACCAAACAAGGACCGGGGTTGTAACCCTTCACCTGAATAGAAACTCGTCTCAAATACTGTTGGTAAAGTAAAATATGATGAGCTTGACATAGGGTGCAATAAGATAATAAACGAAGAGAGGACGCATAACTGCTCCGGGAGCCAGGTTACAACCCTTAAATCAAACAAGGACCGGGGTTGTAACCCTTCGCCTGAACAGAACTGGACCCCTGGTCATTATTGTTAAGGTAAGAATAATTAATCATGACGATATATGATAAGATAACCATGGGACTATTCAGATAACCAAGTTACAACCCTTAAACCAAACAAGGACCGGGGTTGTAACCCTTCATCTGAACAGAACTTGGTATCTCATCATTTATCGATAAGTAAAGCACAAGAAATTAGGTCATGCTATAATCTTATACAGGATCAGAAAAAAATTAGGCTTGGCTAGACTCCACCCAATCAATCATGGCCACACAATGAGTACGGCTTGATACTTTAACTAACTAGGGTTATCACAGGCCTACTTACTAGCAAAATGCAATAAGATTATTCCAACAACCACAAGCCCTGCAGACCATCTAGGTTATCCAGACGCAATTAGGAGATTGAATTCATAGGGGTACATCGTCCCAGAAATGTATGTACCTTTAAGTAGTTTGGTGGTTGCAACATATGTCAGTGTGCTGGAAATGTGCCCTACTCGACGGTAGGCTAAAACTCCTATGATGGGGCGCCCAGATAACGGGATTTCCAGTAGCTTGGAATCTCTCCATGACTACTGGATTTTCTAGTTATTAGCCTTAGTCAATTTCAGTAGGTACCCCTGACCGTGGTATTCAGGGGATCCCTATCCTAGACATGATGCAAGACAGTACTGGTTTATTGTACAAACACAATCGCCAACGGTGTCCAGTCATTCATCCTTGTCATATCAGGCTAGCTGTCATAACAGCATATCGAGGTGTATCATGTCAGGTTTACTTGTCAAAAGTACGCCACGGTGGGCCACTATCGTGTTCATAGAACATATCAGAATTTATATGACATAAGCATAAATGTGACAACCCATCATAAGAATAATTATATAAATAATAAAAAGGAACAAGGGCTATGGAAAGAGCCATGCGGCTAAGGAAAATAAGCTTATGCGGCAGCGGGGGAACTGGCATATATGGCAGGGAAGGGAATGGGCGCATGCGGCAGGGACAAACGGTTCATGTGGCAGGATAGAAACAGGGGCTCATGTGGCTCAGAAAGGGACAGGAGCATGCGGCTGAAAGAATGTGGTGCGCATGCGGCTGGGAGAATGTGCGCTTATGCGTCTAGAAAAGAACGGGGCACATATGCGGCTGCAGGGGAGCAACGTCAAATGGCTAAGTGATGCGCGCATATGCGGCTGCGGGGGAGCAACACCATACGGCTAAGTGATGCGCGCATATGCGACTGCGGGGTAGCAACGCCATGCGGCTAAGGGGAAATGACTTCATCCGACCAGGAGGGGGAAACATGGGTATGCGGCTGAAAGGTAATCATGCATATGCGGCTGCGGAAGACACGGGTTTATGCGGCCATGGAATGATGAGCTTATGCGGCTAAGAAACCAACAAGGCCATGCGGCTAGACAGCCAAAGCCTATACGGCAATGGAGACTTGCCGCATGAAAAGCCATGCGGCTAAGGCTGCCATGCGGCCAGAGAACTTTTCCCCTTCTTCCACTTTCCGAAAAGAAGAACTATGGAAAGCCATGGCTTCAAAGCTTCATAACTCCTACATCCAAGGTCAGAATCCGGACTTCCATAGGTTAAAATGGGGCAGGAAGAAATTTTCTACAATATGGAACCAACAAAACTTGGAAATAACAATGTTAAATAGATCAAAACCCAAAATATCTAAAGATACAATAAACTTAGATCTACACAAATTGAACCATGGAAATTAAAAATACTAAGTATTAAAGTGTCTTAGAATCTCGTGGAGAAGATATTGGAACAATAAAAACTGAGTTCCTCCATGAAGCAAGCTGTACTTGCCTAAGCCTCTCCCTGGTAGGTGAAGAGAGTAACGGTGGAGAAGAAGAAGAATTAATGAAGAAGTAATGAAGAGAGAAAGATAGTGGTTAGGTGGCCTATAAAGAAAGGAAGGGGTGGTAGGTGGGGGTTGGTCCACATGAAAAACCAAGCCAAGCCAAACCATGCAAACCGAATCGAACCAAGCAATGTGATACCACAATAAACCATGCAATAAGACGTGTAATATACATATATGAACACCAAAATACGTAATACGAACCATGGTCGTTATAACTCTATCCACCTTAAAAAATTCCATCCTTGAAATTTAATTAAGAGGTTAGAGCGGCAAGACAAGTCATACTAATCACAGACAAGCTATAACAAGGCAATTAATCAAACAATCATTCATTCAAGTAAGGAAGTGAGGGCATAAGGCATAAGAAGGATATTATACCTTACGAGTCAAACATGCCGGGATATTACGATCGGATATCATCCTCACGCTTCCATGTTGACTCACCCAAAGAGTGATGACCCCAAGCAATACGGACTAACTTAATAGTCTTATTCTTGAGTATCTTCTCTCTCCGGTCCAATATAGACACTGGCCTCTCCTCATACGAAAGGTTGGTACCAACAACTAATTCTGAATGATCCATGATGTGGCTCAGGTCCAAGATATACCGTCATAGTTGGCATACATGAAACACGTCATGTACCTCACGTAGCGACGACGGAAGAGTGAGACGATAGGATACATCACCTACTCGCTCCAGAATATCGAACGGCCATATATACCTAGGACTAAGCTTTCCCCGTACGCCGAAACGAATGACGCCACAGTAAAATCCTCAGGAATACATGGTCGTCGATCGAGAATTCAAGGGGGCGCCGACGAGAATCGGCACAATGACGTTGGCGATCTTGGGCAACTCGAAGATGATCTCTGACTCTCCTGACCACCTCAACGGTCTGAACAATCATTTTTGGACCGAGCATCTGCCTCTCTCCAACATTGTCCCATGCTAGCGGGGATCTGCACTTCCTGCCATATAATGCCTCTAATGGTGCCATCTCACTACCAAAATACGATCATTTAGCGACGAATTATTAGCGACGGAATTATTCCGTCGGTATTAGTGACAGTTTCGTGGCCGCTCAGCGACTGATCACTGACTACAAGCCTTTGTCATTTTTATTTTAATTTTAGGGGGAGGAAAGGTCGCACATCCGTCGCTAGAGTGTCGGTGTTGTAGCGACGGAGTTTCCGTCGTCGCTACACAGTCGATTATTTGGCGGGAATTGTGTAGAAAATTGGCGGGACATATTTTCGACGACTTAGCGATGGATATTCAGTCGGCACTTATTAAAATAGGCGACGGCTGGGCGACGGTCTTTTACCAGTCGCTAGTCCGTCGCTATATAAACGTACCAGACTTTAAATAAAACGATCGAGGGAACTTTTCGCATTCCCCCCAAATTCACTCTCTTTCCTCTCTCTCCCTCTCTCTCGCCGGTGTCGGCTTCGGTGATCGGCGTCGATGTCGTCGTCGGCGTCGGCGTCGGCGTCCTCTCCTATCTTTCTCCCGAAGGTAACCCCCTCTCTCTCTCTCTCTCGATCTCTCTCTCTCTTTCTTGCGGTATAGGGGCTGGACGAGGGCGTCGGGGTCTGGGAGGCGGGCTTGGGGTTGGGGCGTCGGGGGCTGGGCGGCTGGCTTGGGTCGGGGTCTGGGCGGTGGGCTTGGGGCGGGGGCGTCGGGGTCTGGGAGACGGGCTTGGGGTTGGGGCGTCGGGGTCTGGGCGGCTTGCTTGGGTCGGGGTCTGGGCGGTGGGCTTGGGGCGGGGGCGTCGGGGTCTGGGAGACGGGCTTGGGGTTGGGACGTCGGGGGCTGGGCGGCTTGCTTGGGCCGGGGTCTGGGCGGTGGGCTTGGGGCGGGGGCGTCGGGGTCTGGGAGGCGGGCTTGGGGTTGGGGCGTCGGGGGCTGGGCGGCTGGCTTGGGCCAGGGTCTGGGCGGTGGGCTTGGGGCGGGGGCGTCGGGGTCTGGGAGGCGGGCTTGGGGTTGGGGCGTCGGGGGCTGGACGGTTGGCTTGGGGCGGGGGCTGGGCGGTGGGCTTGGGGCGGCGGCGTCGGGGGCTGGGCGGCTGGCTTGGGGCGGGGGCGTCGGAGGCTGGGCGGCTGGCTTGGGTCAGGGGCTGGGCGGTAGGCTTGGGGCGGCGGCGTCGGGGGCTGGGCGGCTGGCTTGGGGCGGGTGCGTCGGGGCTATTTGCAACCGACGCACACCCATAAGCACTCTTCATATATATATGCAACCGAACTACTGGGCGACAGGCTTGGGGCGGCGGGCTTTGGTCGGGGGCGGCGGGTGGCTTTGTTTCTCAAATTCATCTGAGTTTATATATTGGCTAAATAATGTGTTATCCATATTGTGTGTTCCATTAGTTTGGTGGTGTTTGGATTAGTAAATGTGAATATATATAGGGTTTGGATTCATGGTGTATATATATGTTCACGGTCTCAAGGACAGTGCGAGTTCTATCAGTTGTGTGCTTCTGTATAGATGTATATATCTATACATCTAGCTGTGATATACATATGTGTATATGACAATCTCAGTTAGCGACGGACTAGTTACCGGTTAGCGACAGATATTTTCAGCTCCATTAATTGTATTAATCTACGGTATGACATGGTGATCAGGACATTGTCCCTGCAGCCATTCGACTGGTGAGGCAGAAACTATGTTGCCGTAGATAAAGTTGCCTGTCCTCCAACCCTCATCCCTCGGCAATGATGATACGACAACCTATCACTATATCTTATATAGTAGTAGATGATGTCTTACTATTACATTAGTGAGTTCATCTTGATTCTGTTATGTACGTCCTTCAGATACTAGATACGATAAGATTAACATATACTACACGATATGTCAACACAATATAGATGATTCACACTAATGTATGCTAGAATGAATCTTGGGTTGTGTTCTGAGCCATCCGTTCTCACACTTAAAACACATAGGAATTAGTAGTGTGACAGCGCCAGAGAGAGTGAGAGCGCCAGAGGGGGGAGGAGAGAGAGAGTAAGATGGTACGACATGGTGAAGTAGTACTGTATTTTGGCTCCAGTTCCAGCTCTATTTGATCTACGGTACGATATGGTGATCAGGACATAGTACCTGCAGCCATTCGACTGGCGAGGCAGAAACTATGTAGCCGTAGATAAAGTTGACTGTCTTCCGACCCCCATCCCTCGGTAATGATGATACGACAACCTATCACTATATCTTATATAGTAGTAGATGATGTCTTAGTATTACATTATGTGAGTTCATCTTGATTCTGTTACGTTCTTCAGATACTAGATACGATAAGAACATATACTACACCATATGTACAGAACATAGATGATTCACACTAATGTATGCTTGAATGAATCTTGGGTTGTCTTCTGAGCCATCCGTTCTCACACTTGGCAAAAAATCGAATTTTTTATACTTTATCGGCTTTCGAAAATGTACTCAAATTATATGATGGTTTCTTTAGTTAGCTTGCTTATGTTACAATTATATTATTTGTGACTATCGATCTTACCAGATAGCACCCATGACCCGAGGAACGGCACGTCGTTTGAGGAAAACAGTGAATGCTGAGGTGGCTCCTCCTACAGTTAAGGAGGAAGTGGCACCGGTTGCTAGTGAGACCGGGAGTTCTATTCATCCAGGACCGGTAGCTAGTGAGACCGAGAGGACTCTTCATGCAGTCCTTGCAAGGGACGACAGCTCTCCTCGCGCCAAAAATCTCGCTTTTTCGAGGTGGTTGTGTGAACGTATCACTGAGCGTTTGCATGAGCAGCGTGGTTCTCATAAGCTATTAGTACTTATTTGTATTAGACTATTTGTATTGAGTTGTTTTTGTATTAGACTATTTGTATTGGACTACATATATAAACTAGAACTGTGTCAATCTCTGGATTGTATTGGACTAAGACATGGTGATCAGGACATATATAGTCCCTGCAGCCATTCGACTGGCGAGGCAGAAACTATGTATCCGTAGATAAAGTTGACTGTTCTCCGACCCTCATCCCTCGGCAGTGATGATACGACAACCTATCACTAGAGGATACTCTGAGAGATCCATCTGTGTAGGATGTATACTCTGAGATATCACCTTTACAAGAATGATATCAGTAGTGGGATCGAATGTTGGAGGAGATACTATCAGAGTATACGTCCTACTCAGATGGGTCTCTCACCATTACTATTTTTTTCTGACAGCAAGGTGGATGTGCTCCGTCAACAGGTTTTTTCTTCGAACCAAAACTTTGCCCCGGAGCTCAAGTGAACAGCCTTCGTATAGAGCTCGAATGAGAGGTTCCTGACAGCATGGTGGCCTCCTTTGTTAAAGTATCCGTGCTCATCCAACATTGGTTGTAGGACGAACACGAATACTTTAACAAAGGAGACCACCATGCTGTCAGGAACCTCTCACTCGAGATCTACACCAAGGATGTCCACTTGAGCTCTGGGATAAAGTTTTGGCTCGGAGCAAGAATATGTGGACGGAGCACATCCACCATGCTGTCAGGAAAAAATAGTAACGGTGAGAGACCCATCTGAGTAGGACATATACTTTGATAATATCTCCTCCAACACTCGATCCCACTACTGATATAATTCTTGTAAAGGTGATCTCTCAGAGTATACGTCCTACACAGATGGATCTCTCAGAGTATTCTCTCCGTTTGGGTTGTGTTCTGAGCCATCCGTTCTCACAGAGGGTCCTATTTTGGATTCTATATTTTGTATTTTGGTTTCTGTATTTTGTATTTTGGTTTCTGTATTTTGTATTTTGGTTTTTGTATTTTGTATTTTGGTTTCTGTATTTTGGCTCCAGCTCCATTTGCATTAATCTACGGTACGACTTGGTGATCAGGACATAGTCCCTGCAGCCATTCGACTGGCGAGGCAGAAACTATGTAGCCGTAGATACGATAATTGGTGTGCATTAAATTCATATGTGCATATTTGGTCTATGTGATTCTTGGATAATTGGTGTGCATTATATATTGGTTTGGTTTATGCATATTTTTGTGAACAGGGAAAGTGCTGCAATTTTTTTCAAAAAAATTCTCAGTTACCGACAGACTAGTGACCGGTTAGCGACGGATATTTCCAGCTCCATTTGCATTAGTCTACGGTACGCCATGGTGATCAGGACATAGTCCCTGCAGCCATTCGACTGGCGAGGCAGAAACTATGCAAGTAGCCTTAGATAAAGTTGACTGTCCTTCGACCCTCATCCCTCGGCAATGATGATACGACAACCTATCACTATATCTTATATAGTAGTAGATGATGTCTTAGTATTACATTAGTGAGTTCATCTTGATTCTGTTACGTCCTTCAGATACTAGATACGATAAGAACATATACTACACCATATGTACAGAACATAGATGATTCACACTAATGTATGCTAGAATGAATCTTGGCTTATGTTCTGAGCCATCCATTCTGATCAAGCATCTTCCTTCTCCTCTCCTCCACCATGGCTCTGAACAAATCTGCTCCTTCCTCTACTTCCCTTCTTCTTATTTGACTCTCTCAGCCACATATGACATCCAGCTCAAGTGTAGAGTAGGGGGAGAAGAAGTGGACAGAAAGAGGAGGGGTAAGCAGCACAGCCGGCGGGATGACCCGGAGGAAGTACAGAGGTTTTCTTCAACAGCCGTAGGAGAACTATAAGGATATATCTTTTCACAACATGTCATCTTGTTAAAGATCCTTCATGTGAATATCATGTTACCGCGGTGTCGGAAGACTAACATGTCATAAGTTTTTAAGCCATGTGTTTTGATATAATCTTCCCAACTCTTTTCTCCTATGTAGTAATCTTGTATTATTACATAGCAGGAAAGAGTTTTGAGGATTATGTCAAAACATACGGCTTAGAAAATTATGACATGTTAGTCTTCCGACACCGCGGTAACATGATTGTCACATTAAGGGTCTTTGACAAGGTGATATGTTGTGAAAAGATATATCCTTATAGTTCTCCTACGTCTGTTGAAGAAAACCTCTGTACTTCCTCCGGGTCATGTCGCCGGCTGTGCTGCTTCCCCTTCCTCTTTCTGCCCACTTCTCCTCCCCCGACTCTACACTTGAGCTAGATGTCATATGTTGCTGAGAGAGTCAAATAAGAAGAAGGAAAGTAGAGGGAGGAGCAGATTTGTTCAGAGCCATGGTGGAGGAGAGGAGAAGGAAGATGCTTGATCAGAACGGATGGCTCAGAACACAATCTAAGATTCATTCTAGCATACATTAGTGTGAATCATCTATGTTCTGTACATATGGTGTAGTATATGTTCTTATCGTATCTAGTATCTGAAGGACGTAACAGAATCAAGATGAATCACTAATGTATGCTAGAATGAATCTCGGGTTGTGTTCTGAGCCATTCGTTTCGATACTTGGCAATTAAGCCATTCGACTGGCGAGGCAGAAACTATAAGGCTACTTGCATGTTCTTCCAACTTTAAATTACAAGATTACTATATTAGGTTAAATAAATCACTAACCTCATCACGGTGAGTCTTGGTGTAGCACTCAAATGTGGGGCACCTGTAATCTATGTGAGTTTATCTTGATTCTGTTACATCTTTCAGATACTAGATACGATAAGAACATATACTATACTATATGTACAGAACGTAGATGATTCACACTAATGTATGCTAGAATGAATTTTGGGTTGTGTTCTGAGCCATTCGTTCCCATACTTGGCAATTAAGCATGTGAAATAGAATTGATTATGTTTAGTTTTTCTTACGATACAGATTTTCACATCCAAATTGAAATGGATCGTTACTTTGTTGATCGTACATGGGTGTACTATAGCGGATCAACCTCCTGGACCGTAGGTACTTATAAGTATTGACCGTATCGGATTAGTATCGATCTATCATTTTGGTATGGGCCGTATCGGTTGGTATTGGTCTTAGCGAATTGGTATCGTCCTATCCGATATATATCGGCCGTATAGCTAGGATTCATATTGGCCTTATCGATTTGGTATCGGTCATATCCGATAGGTATCGGCCGTGTTGGATTATTATATACCATTTCGGATTAGTTTCGTGGAAGGTTTAGTAACAACTGTACTTGGATTTCTCTCTTCTAGAGCTAGATTACCATTGCAAGAGAGTCACGAGAGCGTAAATGGCCAGTTACAGAACATACATACTTCCTTTTCAATCTCGCTTTTCCTGATGGAAAAGGAAGTATGTATGTTACTGTAACTGGCCAATCACGATCTGGTGATTCTCTTGCAATGGTATTCTAGCTCGAGAAGAGAGAAATCTAACTACAGTTGTTACTAAACCTTCCACGATACTAATCCGAAATAGTCTATACTTATCCAACACGGTCGATACCTATCGGATATGATCGATACCAAATCGATAAGGCCAATATGAATTCTAGCTATTCGGCCGATACATGTACATATCGGATATAGGACAATACCAATTTGTTAAGGCCAATACCAATATGATACGTCCTATACCAAACCGATAGACCGATACTGATTTGATATACTAGATACTAAGTACATCTGGCCTATACCAGCGGATCCACAAATTACTGCACGATAGGCCCAACGACTCCAGTTACATCCGGTTATTGGTGAGTACATGATTACATAGTAATTCTGTTAGTCTTGTGATACAGATTTTTACTCTCTCATGCTACCAACGTCACAAATTTTCCAGTACTGCTCCATCTAATGATGATGAACGCAAAAAACCAACGTCACAACTTTTATAACTTGAGTAAATTTCTTTACCCTATATGAAAATTTCTGTTGTCAGAAAGATGGCTCCTAGGACTCGTCGAGGTGGTGCTGTTAGTCGAGGAAGGGGTCGAGGCAAGAAACCCTTGGAGGTCGACACGGAGGAAGTCTCCGTCGTCAAACAAGAGCCGGTGACTGTTAGGGAGAAGGTGTTACCAAAGGTCGAGGTCAAGGAAGAACCGATAACCATCAGGGAAGAGATTGCTCCCAAGCTTGAAGCTAAGGAGGAGCCACCGTCAGAGAGTAGTAGCATCGGGACCGACCCTCCTGTCCCTACAGAAGACCTCAACCAGATTGAGCCTTCATATGCAAAGTGGCTGATAGAATGGTACATGCCTCAATGCAACTATCAACCCTGGCTGTAAGAATTCATCGTCTGACTTGTGGTCATTGTTGAGGCGAAAGTCGATTTTCCTATGTGTTTTGGAATATTTGTGAAAATTTTGGAATATTTGTGTTATGATCGGTCGCCAGGATTGGATATTAGGTTACTGTAACAGGCCAACTCTTTCCTATGTGTTTTGGTGTGCATAATATATTTGGTCTATGTGATTGTTGGATAATTGGTGTGCATAATATATTTGGTCTATGTGATTGTTGGATAATTGGTGTGCATTATATATTGGTTTGGTTTTATGCAAATTTTTGCGAACAGGAAAAGCGCTATAATTTTTTTTTTAAATATTCTCAGTTAGCGACGGACTGGTGACCGTTTTGCGACGCTCACCATCAGTTTCCGACGACTTTTCGACGATTATTTCGTCGCTAACTGGATATTTGGAAATGTTCCCAGGTAGCGACGGCTGGTCGACGGATTATCAGTCGGCATGGAAAAATGTTCGACGGAATCGCGACGACCTATCCGTCGCCCGTTTTCTGGAAATAACAAGAATTTCCAGAACAAGATCGACGGTTATTCCGTCGCTATTCCGTCGATCTATGTCGACGGAATAGCGACGACTTATCCGTCGCCATATTGCTGGAAATGACATGAATTTCCAGAAGCTAATCGACGGATTTTTTGTCAGAAAACCGTCGCTAATCCGTCATTTGTTATCGAAGGTGTCGACGGATTAGCGACGAAATGATACGATCTGATACGCTGTCACGACGGATTGCCGACGAAATTTTCCGTCGCTATTGTCTACACATTTCAGTACTTAATAGTTGAAATGGACGAAAGTTCGTCGGACATGCGTCGCTAATGCTTTGTATTGTGACGTCGAACATCCGTCGCTATTCAGTCATGTGACGACAACTTAGCGACGGAACGTTATTAGCGACGAGCTGATTGCCGACGGAATTTTTTGGCCAAAATCCATCGGTTATCGGTCGTTAATAGTAATTACCGTCGGTTTAGCGACGGATGTGGCCGTCGCTAAAACGGTAAATTTTGGTAGTGTCTAGATACTGGCCTGGAAACTGTTGTTGTACGTGAACTCCACCAGGTGCAAGTGATCTTCCCACGAACCACCGAAGTCGAGTGTACAAGATCTCAACATATCTTCCAAGTTCTGTATGGTACGCTCTGACTGACCATCTATTTGCGGATGATAAGCTGAGCTAAACTGGAGGTGAGTTTCCAAACTCTCTTTCAGGCTATGCCAAAAGTGCGACGTAAATCTTAAATCTCTGTCCGAGGTGATACTAACTGGTACACCATGAAATCTGACGATCTGCCTGAGGTACATCTCTGCTAGCTGAACCGTCGACTGACAAACTCTGAACGGAAGAAAGTGAGCCACCTCCGTGAGATTGTCTATAATAACCCAAATAGCAACTCTACCGGCCGAGGACCTAGGTAATCCAGTCACAAAATCCATGGTTATATGCTTCCACTTCCATTTCGAAATCAGCAAGGGCTGAAGAAGTCCAGCTGGCCTCTGATGTTCAGTTTTAACTTGTTGGCAAACCAAACACCGAGAGACAAACCGGGCTATCTCTCTCTTCATGCCATTCCACTAAAAGTGCTGACGAATATCACGGTACATTTTTGTACCACCAGGATGAATGGAATACTGTGAACTGTGAGCCTCTGCCTTGATCTCCTGTCTGATATCACCACTGGGTACACAAAGATGCCTCCCATGCCTAAGTATACCATCTTCATGAATGCTTAACTCTGGTCTTCGTCCTGTTTCGCACTCTGCTCTGAGCCGCTAAAGCTTGGAATCTGCTGACTGAGCCATCCGAATCCTCTCGACTATAGTAGACTGAACTTGCATACTGGCCATCAGTGTCACACTGGTAGGAAGGACAACTTCTATATCCATCTTCTAGAGATCTGCTAACTACTTTGGTTGTGCTGTTAGGAAATAAACTCCGGCTCTCCTGCTCAATGCATCTGCAATAACGTTGGCCTTCCCAGGATGATACTGCAGGTTGACATCATAATCCACCAGTAGCTCTAGCCACCTTCTCTGACGCATGTTAAGATCCTTCTGGGTGAAAACATACTTCAGGATCTTGTGGTCGGTAAAAATCTCTACCCTATTTCTATACAAGTATTGTCTCCATAACTTGAGTGCAAACACTACTGCTGCCAGCTCCAAGTCATGGGTTGGGTAATTCCTCTCATGATCACGAAGATGACGTGACGCATAAGCTATTACCTTCCCATGCTACATCAGAACACATCCTAAGCCTCTGCCTGAAGCATCACAATATACTGAGAATCCTCCGGTTCCATTTGGAAGCGTAAGAATTGGAGCCGTCATCAAACCTAGCTTCAACTTCTCAAAAAAATTCTGACACTCTGCTATCCAGGAAAACTGCACATCCTTGCGGGTCAACTGGGTCAATGGCGCTGAAATCCGAGCAAAGTCTGAAACAAATCACCGGTAGTAGCCGACCAAGCCAAGAAAATATGAAACTATGCTGGGTACTGGCCATGTCTCAATAGCCACGATCTTCTGGGGATCTTTTTCTACTCCTCCTCTGGTGATGATATGACCCAAGTACGAAATGCGATCGATCCAGAACTCGCATTTACTGAACTTGGCATACAACTGGTGCTCTCTGAGAATCTGAAGAACCACACGGAGATGCTGCTCATGCTTCGCTTCACTCTTGCTGTAGACCAGGATGTCTTCTATGAACACAATCATAAACTGATCCAAATAAGGCATGAAGATGCGATTTATGAGGTCCATGAATACAGTCGGCACATTGGTTGCTCCAAATGGCATCACAAGGAACTCCCAATGCCCATATCTAGATCTGAAAGCTATCTTCGGGATGTCCTACTCTCTGACTCTGATCTGGTGATATCCTGACCGCAAATCGATCTTCGAGAATACTGCTGCCCCCTTGAGTTGATCAAACAAGTCATCTATCCTCGGGAGAGGGTATCTGTTCTTGATTGTCACTGAGTTCAAGGTACGATAATCTATACATAACCTGGATGTACCATCCTGTAAGCCCCAACCTATTTATTTTATTTTATTTTATTTTATTTATAACTGTTTTAATTGTTATTTTAATTTATATGATTAAACACCATCTGATTTTTAGCCACTTGGCCATTTATTTTGGTACACATATGTATGGTGTTGTATATATATACATATATATATAGAAGGGTGGCCTATGCAATTTCCCTATTAATTAGGGACCTCATTGTAAGTTTCAAATTTAAAACTCTGCAAACACTCGAGGGGTTTTGCATCTCCAAAACAAATCAGTATTCGATTTGCTGGGACATCAGATAGGATCATTCTTGGATTCAAATCATTTGAATCCTGGAAACCTATTCCTATCACAATCAAGCTTACGTATGTATATAAATATATGATGAGTACTCCCGCAATCTCCCTGAAAACCCTAAGCAAACCCACATAATCCTGTCACCAGGATCGAGTAGAGTTTCTAGCAAGGCCTTGAGTTTGCAACAGGTATACTTCTTTCCCTCTCGAACAATTTATATTCTGTAATGATGGGACAATTGGTATATAGATAGGTGTTTGTAGAAATTCTCAACTAGGTTCACAGGCAGGAAAGGGTAGAACTCTTATGACAGATGCACAAAACCACACACACCATCGAAATCTAAGTAATGGACTTGTCCCTGGTGGTTGGTGTAACAGGAAACCCCATAAGGGATATGTCCTCTACTTGTATCAGTGTCATGATACATCACCAACTAGTTATCCTGAAGTAACAATCCTGTATCTCTGAGAGCAGGTACGGCCATATATCAATATAGGCAGGGTACACCCTGTTTACCAGTATGCAGAGACACTTGGTAAGTTATGTCTAAATCATCTAGCCATCATAGGCATCATATCATGGTAGTACTCCCCAAGCCTAAGACCTGTACATTGACAGGAAGTAGTTTTCCACACAAATTTCTAGACCCTAGGCTTTTACTAGTATGCCAATCCCCTGATACACCCTATCCTGCTAGATTGGGATATAACTTTGTACCATGAGTACAGCTTACAAGTATTTTAAACCAGGGGATAATCAGATGGGGGGAGGGGAACCTGATATCAAGGAGACTTGGTATGATCATTACCTTTCAGTCAGATGGAAGACTAATGCTTTTGGGTGAAACTAAGTTTCGAGCCTCCTAACCATGGAAAAAGCCACCTGGTATCAGAAGACCTAGTAACAGGCTTAGCACCAGAGTATAGGATGGGAAACCAGTATACTCAGGTTCACAGGAATAACCCTTGGTCAGTTGGTCATGACCAAGACATTTAGGGTCAGCCCTGCTATTAATTCCTGGGACTGCCAAGCAGGGTATGGACCCTGGTTATAACTGGAAGGTAAACATCTAGGTGACATATTAGACACTAACAGCAGGAGTAAACCCAGGAACACATAAGGTTGGATACCTACAAATTCTAATACCTGGGAAGCATGAGGGACAACTAAATTCCTGGAAAGCATGATGCGAGAATATGTGGGTTATCAAGTCCATATCACTTTAGAATTCCTGATACACAAGCCTACCAAGGCCTCAGGATTATGTAGAGTTATCTACAGGAAGAGATGGAGGGCCAGATTCCATTACATAAACTTCTAGTGATACATCCAAGTTGATTTGGTTTTCTTAAAAGAAATCTTGTGAGTTGATATAGGCAACCCTCTTTTAAGGAGCAAACCATAGGGAAGCTTTGAGCCCATCTCCTGGAGAACATCTGGAGACAGTGCTATAGTCCTTCCCTACCCGAGTTCATGGACCCTAAAGCATGCTATTGCTAAGCATTTAGTTGCAGTAGGCTTTTAAGCAGCTATGTTAAGCATACAGGAGAGGGGGGGTGTTAATACTGGTACAAGGAAATGTTAACAGAGTAACACCATAGAATAGGAGGGCTCCCAATAAACTGTTGAGCAAACCTGGTTTTGTGGAACCCAGTAATGTGTACCCAGGTTTGGATGACCACCATGTAGCTTAGCATGGGTTCAAAAAGGTAAGGGCAACATATAGAGTAATGACATAGGTTTGTAGGAGAATACACCTTGGGCTGGGAGACCAACTCAATTTGGGGGTAGGGTACAAAACAAGACACTAAAAACCTAGGAGATAATTAGATAGGAACACTATTGATTTATTTTCAATTATTTGACATAGTGAATTTATAACATAGGTCACTTGGACCTCGATTTGGAGTCTGACCCATGCTATCAGCTCAGGACGCCAGGCGAGTACAGTTTGTTGTCTGTTTCCAATATTGAATTTCACTATATCTCATTGATTGGTCATCATTTATGTGGATTTTATTTTATTATAAAACATTGAGTCGGGGATAAGGAATACCAAAGATATGTGATCCGACCGTAGACCTCGTTTACTTTTATGCAGTAGATCTCGTAGACATTGTTTACTTTTATGCAGTAGATCTCGTAGACCTTATTTACTTTTATGCAGTAGATCTCGTAGACCTCGTTTACTTTTATGTAGTAGATCTCGTAGACATTGTTTAAATTCTGCAAGTAGATCTCGTAGACAGTGTTTATCTTTTATGCAAGTAGATCTCGTAGACCGTGCGGTGTAATGTCCCAGACCGATCACATATCACGGTATTTCTAATAGTCGGGAAGGTATTATTTATTTTATTTTACTTTCGATTTACTGTCTTTACTTGCGTCTTACTATTATTTTCAAAACTCATAATTGGTGTCTAACCTTTGTTTATAGTCTCTTTCATATATTTGGAACTGCATTCGATGAATTATACTCATTCCATCCTGACTGGGTAACCAACAAATTTTAGGTGATTGCGAGGAGGTCGAGTACCCTGACCAGTATGGCCCATACATGGGGGATTTAGTTGAGTCAGATTTTGCTTATCAGGAGGAGTACGCAGTGTCGGATCTTGCTACGTTTACTTAGTTTCCTTTTTAGTTATAGCTGAGTTGATAGTGGATTTTGAGTTTGACATTGAGACTTGTAGTGGAGATATCATTTCATTTTATTATCATACTTTTTCTTGAGATAGATATTTATTTCACTTCCTAGTTGTTGAGCTGTGACTTTGAGTTGTGGTTGCCCTATGAGAGATTTATATTATCTGCGTGGTTGTTCATCATATTGTTACAGCGTTCTACCGCCGACTCTGCGGCGTAGGCTGGGCATGTACACGGTTCATGCCCAAATATTTGGTGCGGGTCGTGACACATTTTTATGGTGGCCTATGCAGGTCGACGTTTCACAAGACCAGCGAATCCATGGTAGTACTTAAGTTAGTCGTACTACTGCGGGCCTGTGATTAGGACTAGAAATAAGGACCTAAGGACTATCTCCGTAGAGTGAAATTACGTCATTGACTTCTATACTCGCCTTTAATTACTCTTATGCATCCTGTTTGAATCATTCCATTCGTCTAATAATTTCCTTTGTTTTCAGCAAATGGATTCACAAGACAGGAACAATGCTGCATGGAACACTCCACCGACTGTTGGCAAATTTTATACTTACGAGACTCCTCCGACTCAGGGAGGCCAGCTTACTCACCAGGGAGGACCGGCTCAGCCACAGTACTCGAGGTTCCGCAGGGATGACATTCCGCCTCCACCACAGTTCCCTCCGCAGACACCAGCACTAGCACCCATTCCTCCACCAGCACCAACAGCTTATCCACCACCTGCGATGCACCCAACACCAGCTATGTACTCCACACCTATGATGCAGCAGGTTCCCTATATGTACCCAGCACCAGCCGTGCATCCAGCACCAGTGATGTACCCAGTACCTACTGTACATCCCGTACCAGCGATGTACCAGGCACCTGCACTGCCTCTGCCACCAGCACTGGACAATGTCACACTTCTCGGGATCATTCAGCAACAGGCCAACATGTTTCGCGATACTCTGAGAGAGGCACTTCAGATTCAAGATGCTCCCCGACAGCAGCCGGGGAATCCCAAGCACTTCATGGACTTTAGGCCCATGCCATTCTATAGGACAGAGGGGATCGTCTATACTGACGAATGGCAGGAGAACGTGGAGAGGTATCTGAAGATGGCCCAAATCCCAAAAGATCTGAAGATAGAGTCAGTCAGCGGACAGCTTTTCGATATCGCACGGATATGGTACCAAGGCAAGCCCCGCTTTTCTGCTCCAGACGTCACTTGGGAGGAGTTCAAGCGTCTGTTCAAGAAGAAGTTCCACCCATATGTAGCACGAGAGGCACTAGTGAGCCAGTTTGAGCATCTAGAACAAGGCAACCACACCGTCGATGAGTATACAACTGAGTTTTCTTGCCTCAGTCGCTTTGCGGAGAACTTGGTCAGCCCCCCATAAGACAAGGTACGACGGTTCAGGAAGGGACTGTCATACGAGATTCGCTTAGCCATCGCCACCAGCCGAGCTACCACCTATGAGGAGATTCTGGAGGTCGCACAAGCAGTGGAGGAAGAACTAAATTACAGACCGAAGAGGAGTCGAGAGACTTTTGGAGGAAACAACAACCAATCAGCCCAGGCAAAGCGTCCCCAGTTCCAGCCGAAGGCCTTTCAACACCATCACCAGCAGCAGCTCCAGCCTGCTCGTAAAGCCCCAGCATATCAGCAGAACCGGGCCCCAGCCCAAGCCCAGACTCAGCAGCCACAGAGACAGCAACAACAGGTTCCGCACTGCACTCACTGTGGGAGGAACGGACACATTTGAAAAGATTGCCGGAAGAGACTCGGAGCATGCTTATATTGTGGATCTCTATCGCATCAGCTGAAGGACTGTTTATGGGTCCGTAATTGGACAGGACGTGAGATGGCATCGGCACAGAGAGGACCAGCAGCACCTCAGCCACGAGGTCCCCCACTACCCACTCAGCAGCAGCATTTCGCTCAGCACCAGCAGCGAGGCGCACCCCAGCAGGGCCGTGCTTTTGCTATGGCTATTGAGGAGCCCGAGCCTACACCAGACGTGATAGCAGGTTCCATACTTCTTGATTCTATTTTCGCTGTAGCTTTGTTTGATTCCGGTGCATCCCATAGTTTTATCTCTGTAGCCTTTGTATTCAAGCATAGTATAGCGTCTGTATCCTTGGGCGGTAGTTGCAAAATTATGACAGGCGGAGGCATTATCCTAGTCAAGGATATTTGCATGAGGCGGCGCATCTCATTGGGAGGAAGGGAGTTGCGCGCCAACCTACTCGTAATGCCACTACCGAGTTTTGACATTGTTCTCGGTATGGATTGGTTGAGCAAGAATTTTGCCAGTATAGACTGCCACCGAAGATGTGTTGTATTCAATCCTCCTGAGGAACCGGCATTCGAGTTCGCGAGAGGAGCAGTCGAGCCACAACATGGAGCTATTTGCGGAGCTATGATCGAGGGAGAGGAGATCCCACATCCCATCATCACGGAGTTCATGGACGTGTTTTCTGAAGACTTGCCAGGATTTTCGCCAGACAGGGACATCGAGTTTGCTATTGATCTAGTGCCAGGCGCAGTACCGACGGCACAGCCGGTATATCGGATCAATAACAAGGAAGCTGAAGAACTGAAGAAGCAGATAGACGAATTGCTAGAAAAAGGATTCATCAGGAAGAGTTCGTCGCCATAGGGCTCCCCTATATTTTTTGTGCCGAAGAAGGATGGTACGGTACGAATGTGCATCGACTACCGAACCTTAAACAACCACACTATCAAGAACAAGTATTCGCTGGCGAGGATAGACGATCTCTTCGATCAATTGAGCGGCGCGCGGGTATTCTCTAAGATAGATTTGAGGTTGGGGTACCATCAGCTGAAAGTGAAGAAGGAAGACATACCGAAGACTGCTTTTCGGACCAAGTACGGACATTACGAGTTCATGGTAATGCCGTTCGGATTGACGAATGCCCCGGCGGTTTTCATGAACTTGATGAACAAGGTATTCCATCCGTACCTTGACAAGTTCATGGTGGTGTTTATCGATGACATACTCATCTACTCGAAAACACCGGAGGAGCACGAGAAACATCTGAGGATCGTGCTAGAGACCCTTAGGAGGGAGAAGCTCTATGGAAAGCTCTTGAAATATGAATTCTTCTTGGACAAGGTAGAGTTTCTTGGTCATGTAGTGATAGGTGACGGTATATCCGTCGACCCGAAGAAGGTGACAGCAGTGGAAGCATGGTCTACTCCGACTACAGTAGCAGAAATACGAAGTTTCTTGGGGTTAGCAGGGTATTATCGGAAGTTCGTGCAGGACTTCGCTCGGATTGCAGAACCGCTTACTAGGCTCACAAGGAAAGATGTAGATTTTGTGTGGACGGAGGATTGCCAGGCTGCATTCGACGAATTGAAGAAGAGACTGACGACAGCCCCTATCTTGGCTTTACCTTCGGGATCGGGAGGTTTCACCATTTATAGTGATGCCTCGGGCAAAGGACTAGGCTGTGTCCTGGAGCAGAACAAGAGAGTGATAGCCTATGCGTCTCGACAGTTGAGACCGCATGAGAAGAACTATCCCACTTACGATCTTGAGTTGGCAGCCATGATCTTCGCCTTGAAGTTGTGGAGACATTATTTGTACGGAGAGCGAGTAGAAATATTCACTGACCACAAAAGTTTGAAGTACGTCTTCACGCAAAAGGAGTTGAACATGAGGCAGCGCAGATGGCTTGAGCTGATGAACGACTATGATATTTCTCTACAGTATCATCCGGAAAAAGCCAATATTGTTGCGGATGCTTTGAGCAGGTATCCCGTAGCAATGTGCTTGACTCAAGATCGTCACTTGTTAGCAGATTTAGAGAGTTTGGGCATCGAGATCGTCATTCCAGGAGCCGAGATGCAGATAATGGGCATGCAGATTCAGTCAGGGTTGATGGACAGGATTCGGGAGGTGCAGCACCAGGATGAGCAGCTGAAGGAAATCATAACACAGGCACGAGCAGGTTTGCTCGATGATTTCATCATTGCAGAGGATGGTTCGTTGCGACACGGGACGAGACTTTGTGTACCTAGTGGAGAGTTGAGAGAAGAAGTTTTCAGGAGGCTCACTGTTCCCAGTATTCTCTACACCCGGATGCCAATAAAATGTACAGGGATCTGTGCAACCACGTATGGTGGTATGGCATGAAACGCGAAGTAGCTCGCTTCGTTTCTAGGTGCCTCGTATGTCAGCAGGTCAAAGCCGAGAGGCAGAGACCTGGAGGATTGTTGCAGCCGCTACCGATACCCGAGTGGAAGTGGGAACACATCACTATGGATTTCGTTTCCGGTCTTCCACGGTCATCGGGCGAAAAGGATGCGGTTTGGGTCATCGTTGACAGTTGACCAAATCGGCCCACGTTAGGTAGGGTTGTCTACGGAGAAGCTGGCAGAGCTCTATAGGAAACAGATAGTCCGATTGCACGGGGTTCCAGTAAGTATCGTGTCGGACCGTGACAGCAGATTCACCTCTCATTTTTGGAGGAGCCTACAGGCTAGCTTGGGCACAGCGCTCAAGTTCAGCACTGCATATCACCCACAGACGGTTGGACAGTCGGAGCGTACCATTCAGATGCTCGAGGATATGCTACGGACGTGCGTACTAGATTTCGGCGGCTCATGGGAGGACCACCTTCATCTCGTAGAATTCTTCTATAACAACAGCTACCAAGCTAGTATCGAGATGTCCCCTTTTGAGGCATTGTATGGTCGGAGATGTCGTACCCCGCTGTCTTGGGACGATGTGGGAGAGCGTGCACTATTGGGACCGGAGATGGTAGTAGATGCTGCAGAAAAAGTCAAGATGATTAGAGAGCGGCTTCGTGTGGCGCAGGACAGGCAGAAACACTGGGCCGACAGTCACCGTAGGCCATTAGAGTTTGAGGTATAAAATTTACTTAAGATTTAATTACCTATATAGCTACGAGTTTCGTGTTAACATTTTGTGCTGCTAGGTCGGTGACTTGGTATTTTTGAAAATTTCTCCGACACGTGGCACTATCCGTTTCGGTAAAGGCGGCAAGCTCAGCCCACGTTTCATTGGGCCGTTTGAGATTCTCAAGAAAATTGGTGCAGTAGCATACCAATTAGCTTTGCCGCCTGCATTAGAAGGAGTGCACAACGTGTTCCACGTATCCCAGCTGCGACGATACGTGGCGGACCCCAGTCATGTCTTGGACCATTCAGAGATCGAAGTGGGACCGAGTCTTAGTTACCAGGAGCAGCCCGTGGAGATCTTGGACCGCAGAGAGAAGGTACTAAGGAATCAAGTGATCCCCTTGGTTCGCATCGCGTGGAGACAACACTCCCCAAGCGAGTCCACATGGGAGAGGGAAGACGAGATGCACGAGCGCTACCCCTACCTCTTTGAGGACTGAGGTACAATTCTACACTACCTTGCAGCTGAATTTCGAGGACGAAATTAAATTAAGGGGGATAGACTTGTAAGCCCCAACCTATGTAACGCCCCAGTCCCAAAATACTTAGGACTAGGTACGTATCCATGCCAGCTGCATACATACAAAGTATATCCCAATATATGAAAACCTTGTATGTATACATAAGCTGTAAAATGCAGTAGAACCATAATAACTAAATCTCATCCACTGGATAAATAAATGATATAAAAGCAACTTTGAATTTTGTCATGTATACAATCGTTGGGCGGAGACAAAGTCCACTATCAACTACCTCAAATAAAATATACAAGAAGGGATCGATAAAATAATGAGACGAACCAAGCGCAACTATCTTCGAAAGAAAGGAAGAAGATCACGGTCTTGGCTAGAACACCTGCAAAATCACAGAAGCATACACCTGGAGAGATAACCAGGTCCTCAGAGGGACGTAACTGTTGGCCCATTGGTCATATGGTCAACCTGATTTTAATAATTGATAAAACTCTGTCTGGATATACAAAGCTAGTTGGGACATCTTGGTTTCTTGGACATAAGCAAGATTGGCTATCCACTCCGTTCAAGATTGAAGATCTGTTTGCCTACTCGAGTCTGTATTTCCTATGCAATGTAATTTTCATTTTATTTGAGTCTAGGAATATGTTGTACACCGAGTCGTACTGGCAAATAGGCTATCTCCAAATAGTTCAAAATGTTTTTAAAAATGACCTATCAAAATATTTTCAAAAAGGTTTTCAAAAAGGTTTTCAAAAATCACCAAAACATATTTTTTAAAAAACCCTAACCTAACCCTGACAGAACTCGGCCAGAGTTCGGCCAGAGTTCGGCCAGAGTTCGGTTGGTGGCCGTTTGATTTTTGAATTCTCTGGAACTTGGTCCTCCTGCAGTTGCGGATTTGACCGAGATTTGCTCATCGAGTTCTGCCCGAATTCTGACAGAATTCTCCCTTTGGAATTCCTATAAATAGAGAAGGATTTCGATCATTTCAATTCACTCATTCACTTTCAATCTTCTCTCTATCTAAAGCTTTTAGTCTTCCAAAGAGTTTTCTAGAGCTTACAATTTCAGATCCCAAGCCAGTTACAATCCTCTAGTCAATTTGCCAGTGCGGTACGGTCTAGAAGTTTCTGAAAGATTGTAATCAGAAGGCTTGATTGAAGAATACCTCTTCACATTTGAAGTTGGACGAGTTCTTCGTATCAAAGCTCGCGTTGTAGAAGTTGCAAGGACTTCGTAAGAAAACTTGCAATTTTTCCAATAGTGGATTCAACTGGTAGCAAGAGTTCTACCGACTGGATTAGTCCTCAACAGAGGAATACCAGTATACATCGCTGTCTTTGCGTTTGCTCTCTTAACTTTGCCTTTACATTATTTCAGTTGTGATTAATATTCTGTGATTGTGCTGCTAACTTTTTTATTTAGCATTATTCTGCTGCCAACTCTATTTACCCCCCCTCTAGAGTATTACGCTTTACTATTTCGTTCCTACAATTGGTATCAGAGCCAGGTTTTACAGGTAAAGCAAAGGTAACAGTGTAATTATTTATTCTTTTTAATTAACTGTTATATAGATCACAACACATCACATGGCAACTATGAAATTCACAAGTGAATGCCAGGCCACAAATAGACCCCCACTGTTTGATGGTACAAATTATACATATTGGAAAACACGGATGAGTTTCTTCTTGAAATCTCTTGATTTTGATTTATGGTCCATTGTTCTTGATGGCTATCAAAAGCCACCTCGTATAAATGTTGATGGAGTTTTAGTTGAAAAACCCCATAGCAGATATACAGAGGAAGAAAAGAAAAGGGCCAGTCTTGACGCGCGTGCCATTAATGCTCTCTTTTGTGCTTTAGACAGAACAGAATTTAACAGGGTGTCTATCTGCACAACGGCCAATAAAGTATGGAAGCTACTCGAAGTCACACATGAAGGCACGACTCAAGTCAAGGAGTCAAAAGTCAGCAGACTTACTCAAGAGTACGAGGCATTCAAAATGAAGCCAAACGAAACAGTCACACAAATGTTCGAGAGGTTCTTGGATATTGTAAACCCTTTGTCCTCCTTAGGCAAAGATTACAGTAACCACGAAAAGATTCACAAACTCCTGCGAGCTCTCACCAAGAACTGGATTTCGAAGGCTACAGCTATCATTGAAGGAAACGACCTCACAACTATGTCCCTTGAAGTACTCATGGGTAAGCTACTCACTCATGAACTGGAGCTGCAAGATTTTGAAGAGCCTGCACCAAAAGAGAAGACGATCGCCCTCAAGGCTCAGCACAGAAAAGCTGCTGAAGATGACTCAGACAGCAGTGGATCTGACGCTGAAGATCAAGCACTCCTAGCAAGGAAGTTCAAAAGATTCATGAGACATGAGAAGAGAGTCAAAGAGAACAACAGCAGCAACTGGTACCAAGAAGATGCTGTCTGCTATGGCTGCAAGAAGAAGGGACATATGAAGAAGGATTGTCCCACCAACTCATCATCGAGCAAGAAAAACAACAGGTATGAAAAAGGGAACCTGAAAAGATCAACTTCTCGGAGATATGCCAACACTAGCATATGGCATGAGAGTGAAGCCAGCGACTCAGAAGATGAATATTCAGAGGACGCTGCAAACATCTGCTTCATGGCAATCGATCAGGTACCTACTGAACCTGTAGAAACATATGATGACTTCACCTTTGAGCAATTAGGAGATGCCTTCAGTGACCTGATGCTTGACTACAGGAAACTGTGTAGTAAATATCAGACCGCTAAGAAGGTACTCAAAGAGTACAAAGGTGAAATAGGTAGACTTACCGACCTACTAGCTGAGGTTAGAAATAATGTTAGTGAGTCTGGTGAGTTTTCTTCAATAAAGCTCTTATTACACGAGACTGCCAAGTCATCTGAAGAGAAAGACAAAATTATTGACCAACTCAAGGAAGAACTTTCTATAGAGAAGAAAAGTCTTCAATGTGCACAAATCAGAATGGAATCACTCACTTCTGATTATACAAAGTTATATGACACTTCCAAAAGGTTAGAAATTAGGTTAGGAAAACAGCCTGAGCTTGCTGCTTCCTATCCTAATACGTGTCACTTACCGAGAAATCGGAACATTCCCAAGCCAAACACTGTCAGACCTAACCCTATCAAACCTTTATCCCAAAAGGTCAAGCCCAAACAAGATTATAGGTATGCTTTCTTCTATACTAGAAAACCCAAACCTACCAACCTTGCACACCACTCAGCTTTCAACACTCGACATGCACAATGTCATTATTGTGGCCTCATTGGTCATATATCATCTGCATGTAGAATGAGAAAGCTTGTAGATCTAAATGTTTATGCTTGGATACCTAAAGCTAACAATTCAGGACCCTACAAGAAATGGGTACCAAAGGTTTCATCTGCAAACTGTTTTGTAGGTGGAACACCCTTCACATACTAGAAGCAAATAGATCTTCGACAGCGGTTGCTCACGGCATATGACCGGTGATGCTACCCTATTTGCAACACTGTCGAAGAAAAAGAAGGAAGGCTATGTCTCCTTCGGTAATAATTTGAAAGGGTATATTATTGGTATCGGTGATGTTGGTAAGTCTCCCTATCCTGTAATTAAGGATGTCTGTCTGGTTACCGAGTTGAAACATAACCTACTCAGTATAAGTCATCTAGCTGATCATGGTTATGGCATCAACTTTGGCAAAGACAAATGTACTATAGTTGATAGCTCAACTGGTAGTACTATCTTTGAAGGTATCAGGGAAGACAATATATATATTTTCTATTTGTTAGAAGAAACTAACATTTCAGGTAGACGCTTAATGGCCAAGAGTGATGAGAGTCATCTGTGGCATATGAGACTCGGTCACGCTAATATGGATACAATATCAAGATTATCCACAAAGAAGCTAGTACGCGGTTTACCGGACATTACATTCAAGAAGGATTCGGTATGCAGTCAATGTGAAAGGAACAAAGCTACCAGATCCACTTTCAAATCAGTAAACGCAGTATGTACTACTAGACCTCTACAATTGCTTCATATGGACTTATTTGGTCCTAGCAGAGTTGCTAGCCTCGGAGGTAAACTTTATGCTTTCGTAATTGTAGATGATTTCTCTAGATACACGTGGGTATATTTCTTGACACGCAAGAATGATGCATTATCCGAATTTGTCGCCTTTTGCAAGAAAGTACAGAATGAAAAAGGTTACATGATCACTCGCATAAGAAGTGATCATGGTGGCAAATTCGAGAATGCTGATTTTGAGCAATTTTGTGACACACACGGTTTTATTCATGAGTTCTCCTGCCCTAGGACTCCACAACAAAATGGAGTTGTGGAACGTAAGAACAGAACTCTAACCGAAATGGCCAGAGTAATGTTAAACCAGTTTAGTCTACCCAAATATTTCTGGGCTAAAGCTGTCAATACAGCTTGCTTTGTTCTCAATAGAGTTCTGATTCGACCCAAATCGAAGAAGACTCCATTTGAGTTATGGTTTGATAGAATTCCTTCAGTTTCATACTTTAGAATTTTTGGTTGTAAATGTTTTATTCTTAATACAAAAGACAATTTGGGAAAATTTGATGAAAAGGCCGATGAAGGTATATTTTTAGGTTATACGGCCAAGAGCAAAGGATACAGAGTCTTCAACAAACGTACCATGATTATCGAAGAGTCAATCCATGTCACCTTTGATGAATTAAATCAAATGACGATTGATGACAATGACGAAGATACATCTGTACCAAGCTCAACTCCAGCTGATTCTCAACCAAGCTCTGCACTAGCTGAACCTTCTAGAGAAGATCCAGGAACCAGCTACCTTCAGAATGAAGCAAAAAGGTTGAAATTTTCAGCAAATCATCCAAAGGATTTGGTAATTGGTGATATTACCAAGGGAGTAAGTACTCGTACATCCTATAGAGATATTGTTTCTAGTGTTGCATTTATTTCACAGCTAGAACCCAAAACCATTGATGAAGCATGTAGTAATAGTTTTTGGATAGATGCTATGCAAGAGGAATTAAACCAATTTGAACGGAATCAAGTTTGGAAACTTGTTCCCAGGCCTGTTGATCATCCGGTCATTGGCACCCGTTGGGTATTCCGAAACAAACTGAATGAGAATGGTTTAGTGACTCGTAATAAGGCTCGACTCGTAGCTCAAGGATACAATCAAGAAGAAGGTATCGACTACGATGAAACTTATGCCCCAGTTGCGAGATTAGAATCCATTCGCATGTTATGTGCATTTGCATGTTTTCATGATTTCAAACTTTTTCAAATGGATGTCAAGAGTGCTTTTCTAAATGGCTTTATAAAAGAAGAAGTTTTTGTAGCACAACCTCCGGGTTTTACGGATTTCAAAAATCCTGACCATGTTTTCAAGTTGAAGAAAGCCTTATACGGTTTGAAACAAGCCCCTCGTGCTTGGTATGATCGTCTAAGCTCTTTTCTACTTGACAACGGATTTTCAAAAGGAAAGGTTGACACTACACTTTTTATTAAATCTTTTAATGGCAAGCTGCTTTTAATTCAAATCTATGTTGATGATATCATATTCGGATCCACTGATGAATCTCTTTGTCAAGAATTTTCTAAGTGTATACAGAATGAGTTTGAGATGAGCATGATGGGAGAGCTGAAATTCTTTCTCGGACTGCAAATCAAACAAACTGATAATGGAACATTCATAAATCAAGCCAAGTACACAAAAGACTTGCTAAAGAAGTTCGATCTGGACAATGTCAAACCTATTGGCACTCCGATGGCAACTTCAACAAAGCTTGATTCAGATGAACAAGGCAAGCCAGTCGACACACGTAAGTATCGAGGTATGATTAGTAGTTTACTTTATCTAACTGCTAGTCGTCCAGATATAATGTTTAGTGTTTGCCTGTGTGCATGTTTTCAAGCTAACCCAAAGGAATCACATCTGTCCGCAGTTAAGCGTATCTTCCGATACCTTAAAGGCACTTCTTCTGTTGGCTTGTGGTATCCCAAAACTAAGTCCTTTTGACCTTATTGGTTATTCGGATGCAGATTTTACTGGATGCAAAGTTGATAGAAAAAGTACAAGTGGCATATGTTATTTCTTAGGCAAAGCTTTAGTCTCTTGGTTTAGTAAAAAGCAAAATTCTGTAGCCCTATCAACAACAGAGGCTGAGTACATCGCCGCAGGACGTTGTTACGCTCAGATTTTGTGGATGAAACAAACCTTAGAAGACTATGATTTATTTTACACACATATTCCCATTTTCTGTGATAACACGAGCACTATTAATTTGACTAAGAATCCAGTATGTCACTCTCGTACTAAACATATCGAGATTCGACATCATTTTCTTAGAGATCATCATCAAAATGGAGATATAAACCTTGTGTACATAGATACTGAAAATCAATTAGCTGACATCTTCACTAAACCTCTAGCGGAAGATCGTTTCAATTATTTACGTCGAGAATTAGGAATTTTGGACGTCAATAATATTAATTGATTATATTTTATGATTATATCTCAATACGCAAAAACTGTGTTAGAGACAAGCCAATAAAGAGTCTGTCTGTCACCACAACTACGGTTGAAGCGAAGCGGTATTTAAGAGTTCCCCGGTGAACCTCCGCCAGCTGGGACAGTACTCCTACAGCTAATCTGAGACAGTCGCTGTGTAACGACATTTAATTCATAAAATATTATTAATTATGTTATTTAAAGGCTAAAATAACTAATCTTTGAATTAAATATTTGAAATGAGACAATGAAAAAGAAGTGGCAAAAATCAACTTTGAAGAACCCTAGGCGAATTCGGCCAGAGCTCGGACCGAATTCGGCCCGAGTTCGGTTGAGGGTATCTGTGTATATATCCAGAACCCGAGAGTTTCTTCACTTTCATTGCTTCCAAACTAATTTAAACAGCAGCAGCAGCCGACCCGAATCTTCAAACCCTAGCTTTTTACCAATCCTTTTCTTCCAATCTACTTGGTGAAATCTCTCCAAAATTTGGAATCGTACGGAGATCGACATTCTCTACAACATATCCAATTTTCGTGAGGTATAACTCCCTCTCTCTCCACCTTTCAATTAGTGCTTTTTATTCCAATGGCACCTAGATTTAATCCATCTAAGAGGAAGAAGACCACTCCTAGTGAGGAAGGGTCGTCTTCGAATCCTCACACGGATTCACTGTTTTCGCCGATCCAAACGAGCGACGGCGCTTTCGATGGGTTTTTCTTCCAAACCCTCGATCAAGCCCTATTATGGTACGGTGACTTTTCCACTCGATCCATATGCGACGGCGCTCCGATCAAATGGACGGTATTTCCCGATCACCGTCACTTCTTTGAGGCATTAGGGTTACACCTATTTGTTAAACTGAGCTTCCCAATAGCTACAAATGCCATTCGTTTATTCTACTGCAATCTCGTAGTTAACACTTTTGTTGTGAGCACACGTGTTGGAGGCATCGACATCGAGTTCGATGATGTCCTCCTAGCAGAGATTCTTGGTATTCCCAATGAAGGTGAACCGCTAGTAGATATCACGGAATTCGAGTTTCCCGAAGGCACGACACTCACTAGTTTCAAAACGGAACTCTGTGCTCCTGACAGAGTACGCTCTGGAAAGTTCAAGGCTAACAACCTGAACTTGTTCAACTACGAACTGCACCGCATCATCTACTCTACTATCCTTTCCAAATCCACTTCCAAAGATGAAGTGACCTCACTTGAGCTGTCCGCCATGTACCATATTCTTAAGGGGATTCCTTTCTCCACCCCTAAGACGATCATTCAGATGATGGGACGATGTCGTGCTAGAGATCAAAATCTCTCTTACACGATGATTCTCCCTCATATCTTTCAGCAATTTGATATCGATCTATCGACTTGTACTCAGGACTCTGAGCCCAAGTTGCTTCAGCTATCTCGTCGCAGCCGAACTGCTTCAGCTCCACCTACTGCTCCTCCTACTGCACCTCCTCCACCATCTCATCAGTATGCCATAACATTTGAGGGCATACATCACCACTTATCTGCTTTGCACGTCTCGTTGACGGACATAGCTCGCGAGCGTGAGTTTTGCGATGTCACCCGTTACCAGGCGATGGCAAACTCCTTGGCCGATCTGCGTTTTGCCCAGACTGGTCACTCTGCTGCATCCATCCCTCGCGATCCAACTTTCTCGGGTTACCGCTGTGAGGATGAGGCTGTCCATGCCTACTTCCAGCCAGGTAACGCCTATGACTGGTATCGTGCACCTCGTGACTACATTGGTGAGTTCTATGCTGGCGCCCCTACTCATCCTTCTGGCGCTGGTACCTCTGGTGTTGGTCCTTCCGGTCATGCTGGCCGAGCTGCTGATGATGATGACGAGGATAGTGATGAGGAGATGTGATTTGATCATTTAGTGACATTCTATTGTATACTTGGAAATGCTCCAACATTCCAAGTTTTTATCTTTTTATCAGTATTTTTTTTAGTACTTTTGATATTTATCAGCACTTTGTAGTATGCTTTCAGTACTTTTATCTTCATGGACATGTTGATGGTGTCTCATTTATGTTATTTCAGTTTCTTTCAGCACTTTGTTGTAGCACTATCTCTTTATACTGCTTCTTCATTACAAACTGCCTGTGAAATAGCATGCCTGAGATTTCTTTTATGTAACAATAGCATGCATGTGATGATACTTTGTAGAAACTTTACATGCCTGTGATGATATACATTCATTCTTTATGTTTTATTTATTATGTTTTCTCACTATTTGTTCCCTATGCATTAATTGCGGGGGAGCCTACTGCATTAAATGCAGGGGAGCCTTCTCTTGTGCAATTATTTTGCTAAGTGACAAAGGGGGAGAAAATTAAAGATCTAACATTTTTTTTTGAGTTAAATACAGGACATGAACAATTTTTCGTTTTGATTCTTTTTGAACAAGCTTAATGTTATATCATTCATAGTTTGTCAATTATCAAAATGGGGGAGATTGTTGGCCCATTGGTCATATGGTCAACCTGATTTTAATAATTGATAAAACTCTGTCTGGATATACAAAGCTAGTTGGGACATCTTGGTTTCTTGGACATAAGCAAGATTGGCTATCCACTCCGTTCAAGACTGAAGATCTGTTTGCCTACTCGAGTCTGTATTTCCTATGCAATGTAATTTTTATTTTATTTGAGTCTAGGAATATGTTGTACACCGAGTCGTACTGGCAAATAAGCTATTCCCAAATAGTTCAAAATGTTTTCAAAAATGACCTATCAAAATGTTTTCAAAAAGGTTTTCAAAAAGGTTTTCAAAAATCACCAAAACATATTTTTTAAAAAACCCTAACCTAACCCTGACAGAACTCGGCCAGAGTTCAGCCAGAGTTCGGTTGGTGGCCGTTTGATTTTTGAATTCTCTGGAACTTGGTCCTCCTGCAGTTGCGGATTTGACCGAGATTTGCTCATCGAGTTCTGCCCGAATTCTGCCCGAATTCTGACAGAGTTCTCCCTTTGGAATTCCTATAAATAGAGAAGGATTTCGATCATTTCAATTCACTCATTCACTTTCAATCTTCTCTCTATCTAAAGCTTTTAGTCTTCCAAAGAGTTTTCTAGAGCTTACAATTTCAGATCCCAAGCCAGTTACAATCCTCTAGTCAATTTGCCAGTGCGGTACGGTCTAGAAGTTTCTGAGAGATTGTAATCAGAAGGCTTGATTGAAGAATACCTCTTCACATTTGAAGTTGGACGAGTTCTTCGTATCAAAGCTCGTGTTGTAGAAGTTGCAAGGACTTCGTAAGAAAACTTGCGATTTTTCAATAGTGGATTCAACTGGTAGCAAGAGTTCTACCGACTGGATTAGTCCTCAACAGAGGGATACCAGTATACATCGCTGTCTTTGCGTTTGCTCTCTTAACTTTGCCTTTACATTATTTCAGTTGTGATTAATATTCTGTGATTGTGCTGCTAACTTTTTTATTTAGCATTATTTCGCTGCCAACTCTATTCACCCCCCTCTAGAGTATTACGTTTTATTATTTCGTTCCTACAGTAACAAGATACATAAACATGCCATATAAATACTGAATATAAAATATGCCACAATCAAAGAAAGTGACAAGACATAAATAAGGTACTCTAACCATACTAAAGTGAACATGCAGTTAAGAACAAACCTTTCGTCGCATGAGCCCTGCTGTAATGGGATCTAGTATAGTCCCCACTTGGGCACCAGTGACCGAGAGCATGACGTTGAAAAACGACAGTGGCCAACCTGAGAGGATCATACCCGTATCTCCAGTGGAGCTTCCGGGTTATAAGGGAAGTGCAATAGAAGCCCATATGATAAGGAAATGTTCTTCCCACCCAATGTACCTGTCAAGTCGCATCCATGACCATGTATCTCTACTAACTGCTAAGTCTCCTAACACGCCTCTATTAGCAGTTAGCCCTAACGCATGCACATGGGGGATCAGCCCACACACAAGAACCTCTACATGCTACTCATTTCATACATCCTCGTGGTACAACGGTGTCGAGGTATATGCAATACACTACAACGGTAGTCTCTTAACTCTAAGTCCATATGCAATCAAAGGATAATAACAAAGCATATCTAATATCACTGTGTAGACAATAAATCAAGAACTACAAGAACTGAAAATAATGAACAGTGATATGTAATAAAATACAACTGAATATAAACAGTATAATGGCAAGGTATCTTGCCTGCGGGTGGTGCGAGAAGCAGCAAAATCCAACAATCAGAATCGTCAACACGAAAGTCAAAATCCACAAGAAGCTCCGGATGCTGAAACAAACATCACGAACGAGTTTGGAATAAAACATATACCTAGGAAATGCCTGTCCAAAAGTTAAATTCTGGAACATGGGCAAAATCATAATTTCGGGTCAAAACGATATCCGCCGTTGGACCCGATTTGCACCGAAATGTGTGCCAATATCTACGATCGCTAAAGTCGTCAAACTACATGTCTACGGATTTTTTTTGATGAGACGAACCCAACGGTATGTCCAATTTTGGATTCCGGTGGGCTGTGCACAAAATTGCCCGTTTTAGTGGGATTGTGGGCCCGCCAAAATAGCGTTCCGATCAACGGTCTCAGAATCGGACCAAACTTGGCTCACAGGACCAGAAAAATATTTTGAGTCCAATGGCGCAAGTTTCGTCCCGATTTGATGAGTGTGCACAAAGTAATTGGAAAATACCAAAAATGCCCGATACGCAAAAATGCGACGGATACGGACCAAATTCGTCGCGCACACGCAACCAATTTGAATTTCGTCAATTCTCGCACGTCCACAAATTCGATACGGATATTTTGGTACTTTCGGTTTGCGACGGGATCGCCCGGTTTGTCGGGACGTACCTCGTACGGGATTTTTAAGGTTTATAAAAACTGATTTTTCGTGACTTTTAATTTAATTAAACATGAAATTTATTGCAAAATAATTAAATCTATTTGAACGGGACGATAGTGGGTCATGTGGGCTTTCTATACGAATTTACGGAATTAAAAACGGATTAGAATCGAGAGAGTAATCGAACAGAAAAGTTGGATACCTCGTTGATCAAAACGGTCGTTGTTGTCGCCGTTGTTGTCGTTTTTGCGGTGTGCTGTTGGCCGAGTGCGGACTGCGATGCTGTATGCCAGTCGGAGGAGAGAAGAGGAGGAAGGAATTAGGGTTTAGGTGATGGTGGCGACTGCATGGTTTTATTTGATGTAGGAGTTGTATGCAAATACGGTGGCCAAAATACAATTCAATATATATGAAGCTTAGTTGCTCCCTTCTAATACCAATAAGGCCGGCCCCACTTGGGCGCACAAGTCATAGCAGCATGCTGCTGCTTGTTTATCAAGGGAGGGGCGCACATATGCTATTATTTGCGGCCTGGGTGGTCGGCCAGGTGGTGGGGCCGACCACCATGCAACATATATATATATATATATATATATATTTTTTTTAACATATATATATATATATATATATATATATATATATATATATATATATATATATATATTTCTTCTTATCTAAACTAAACTTATATTATATATAGTTATCTATATTTATATATTTGTATATATATATATATCTAAATAAATCCAAATCAAATTTCTACAAAATCCAAAAAGAAAATTTTAATATCATCTATCTTATATGAAATCAACTTAAAAACATATACACATATATTTAAATTCATTTGACATTAAAATCAACTAAATAATAATAATCATATCTAATAGGATAACATATTTATTAAATCTCCACAAATTTGAAATAAAGTTTAATATTATCTAACTATATATATGATGCATCTAAAATATATTTTTACATATATACACAAATTTAAATTGCCATAAAAGGCAAGAATAATAATATCACATAATATCAAATAATATCAACAATAATAAAATGCCTATTTAATTTTCACAAAAATAACTTTAGTAATAATAAAACAATAAAAATTGTTCCAACGTGTGAACTTTACTACACACCCTTGTATGGGTCCAAAAAATTGTACCATCTTGTAAAATATTATTTTATTAATAAAACATAAATTTTGTACCAAAAGTCGATAAATATTCAACAAGTCTCAAAATTATTTAAAAAATATTTGTACACACATGAAATGTTCCTACATGGCCATCTTAGTTACCCCACATGCTCACATGGGATTAAATTGGTTCGGGCCCAATTCGGACTGGTTTAGTCCAACTGGGTCATCTAAAAATTAATATATAAAATAATATTTAAATAAAATACTTTAAATAAGTCAATTCACAATTTGGTTTGGTTTTCCTAGTTTGGACATCACCATGGCTAGGCTTTCTCCGGCATGGCTAGTACACTAGTCAAGGCACACTGCTACATCTTTCGTGCCAAATTTCATGGTAGTCTCGTGTTCCAAAATTCAACAATGGCTAAGGTCATTGTAAAAAAAATAAATAAAACCATAAATTGTATAAATTCATTTTTTAAGTCTAATAAAATAATAAAAAATTAAAAAAAGGGGTTTTACATCCTACCCAACTTACAAGAATTTCGTCCTCGAAATTTAGGATGAGTAAGGTAGATAGGGTTGAGGGATAGGAAGAGTTCGTCAATACCAAAATATAATTAAATTTTGGAGGAGGCGATAAAACGGCATTCAACACCACCATGCAATAGAAAATTGTTGAGCCGATATATATACAAAATATATCATGGTTATGGAATTGAATAAGAGTTGCTAGTGAAGGTAACAAAATTTTGAATATCAAATTTTAGAGAACAGTAAGGAATTGAGTAGGCCAAAGAGAATAAGTTAGACATTTAGGAGATGTGATTCCTTAAGGGAGAACTGGATACTAATCGTCTTGGTCGAGGGTTTCATTTAAGTAATGATTAGAATCAGTCTCGTGCGTTCAAGAATAATTGGGAGGACACGATAACAATTCTAAGGTTAAGGAACGAGGAGTAGTTAAAGCCGAGGATACAGCCACATGAGTTGGTCGGTGGCTATCTAAATTTGTGTTGAAATAACTGATAGAAAACGAAAGGTGATATCTTGCATCTATCTTAGCAAGTACAGTGCCTTGTCTTCCCAAAATAAGTAAAATACAAGAAAACAAAGGTTTCAAAGACGATGTTATATATTGAGTACGAATTGCGGGGTTCATAGCCGGCAAAAATAATTCAAAATAAAATTGCCAAGGCTGTCGCGGAAGAGACCCTAAGGCAGGTTTAACTATGTCTCCATCCGCATAGAATAATATATGAAGGCGAACCAAAGTGCAATAGGTTGATCAGACCATCATGCACCGGTTCTGATTAGACAATATGTTAGTGGGTGCACCCAATAAAATATGTCATGATCAAGCTTGGTAAGGAAATAAGCTTGCAAAACTGAAGCTACATTAGCAGCATGAGATAGTCAAAATATGAGCAAGGGAGGTACTGATGAAGAAAGTTTTAAATAGTCCAAGATCTTTTAAAATCTAAGCTCGCCCGAAGTTTGGGCCTATACAGTTGTCCTAGTGTTTCTTCATTTATGGCTTGGTAAGCTAGATAGGGTAGGGTCCTCTGAATTTATAGTCTAAGTGAACTTACCAATGTGGTTCACAAGGAAAAGGTTTGTTAGGTGGTGAGGTATTATACCCAACTTACAAAAACTAAACTAGTAGTGTGATGGGACAATGGTCAAGCAATCACGGTAAGGCACAAGGTTCAGCATTAAGGGATTTAGTAGAACAAAATCACCTATCGGTCGAAAGAATTGAGTCGAGGTTGAGTCTTTAATTGAAGCCAGGGAGTATTTTGGTGTCATGGTAAAAATTATAGTTTAGCCATTTTGATCAGAAGGTCATATCATAAAAATAGTGTACAAGGAGAGGTATTCTAGTGGGACATGATATATCTACATGAAGGTGGGCTTGTCTAGGTCTTACATATGAAATTTGTTGGGAGGAAAAGTGTAGTATTGTACTCCAATTATACAAGTCACGGCAGGGGACGCCAGAAGATCTAAAATAGGAAGTGGGAGTTCACGAGGTGATAATTAATGCACAAAAATAAAGAAGATCAAGTTAAAGCATGAATTAACATTAATTAGAGAATCCAGTAAAAATAATAATTTAGGGGCACGGTGCTAGTGAGAAGATAGTCTTCTAAATGTATACAGTCAAGGAACCATTAAATCATTATTCAAATGCAAATGGGTTAGAAGGTCGCAATTAAAAGATCTAGAATTGAAGGAAGGTCGAGTAAGTCGAGGTGGAAATACAGTCACATAGCTAGGTAGATGACTAACAACCCTTGTGTATATACCACTATCATGGTCATGGTGACATGGCAATTAGTGTGGAATACTCAGTAGGATTATCTTGGGGCCTACCATTAATATTTAACTCAAGTTTCCTCCAAAATTTCAAAATTAAACTTTCAAAAATAAACCACCAAAATTTGTATTCACTCCAAGCCGTTCAAATTCATCATAAAAAAAAATTTAATCACTCTCATAAATCTCAAAGAAAAATTTTATCACGTTACTACTAACCTTTTCCAAAATTAACGTTTAAACTCAACTATTTAACTCAAGAGTTCATAATTTAAGAATCCATAAAATTTCACAATCAATCAAAATTTTAACACTCTAAAATTTTCAAATAACTCATAATAAAACTCTTAGCATATTAAAAGCAATCTCAAAAATTAAGCTCAATGCTCTCATAAATTTTAACTTCTATTCATGCTAAGTTATTCCAACAAAATCACAACTTTTATATGGTAACTTCCTTTAATCAATCAAAAAAAAATTCCATCACATCCTTCAAAATTCTCCAAAAATTTAATATTAGCAATCCCACATTAAACTAAATTTTCACATAATCTTATCAGTCAAAATCTCTTTTTCTTCTTTTTTTTTACCAAAAATCTAATTAGATTTGTAAATCCTCAATCATAGGACACAATTTAAAATAAAGAAAAAAGTTCTAAAAATCGTTTTCAATTATTGTAAATCAAAATTTACCATCATTACTTCCACTTAAAATTTAAAATTTACTAAACACGAAAATCGCAAGTCGTACAACTCAATTTAAATAATTCCTACGGCCATTTTTAAAAGCTAAGATCATTTTCAAACCAAATTCATAACTGTTCAAAGGTGTATAACTATAATACAATAAATCATAAACATCAAAACTCGAAAATCAAATAAATTTTATATTTGTTCAAAGATGTATATCTATCACCCAAACTTATAAATATCACAACTCGAAAAGCAAATCAATTTTATACTTGTGCAAGGATGTATAACTATAACCCAATAAATCATAAATATCAAATCTCAAAAAGCCAATCAATTTCTTAAACCAAGTATGAAATTCTATAAATCCTCTGGTGTTTACTATTTAGAAATCTCAAGATAAAAAACTTCCTTGGTAGTATCATACTTTACAAATTACTAATCATTAATTCACACAAAAAAGCCCCTTTTTAACTCAATTAGTCTTGAATGTATTCCAATTGCTAATATAACCATTCTAGCCATGTGTTTGACCTATGAGCATATACTAGTGTAGTCATCTTCCTTGTTGATACTAAGCACGAAAATATGAATCGACGGTAGAAAGGAATCAAGCAAGATGCAATTCAAGAAAGTCGAACGAGAGTTCGAAATTTGAAGCCAAGGGAAGAGGTCAAGCTGTATGGATGAGATTCCTATAATTCTAATCCTATGTTGCAGGTTCACATCGGTACAGTAACGTAACCGTAGTGACAAACTTGACCTGTATGGGCTACCACAAAAATATGTAACGCTCCAGTCCCAAAATACTTAGGACTAGGTACGTATCCATGCCAGCTGCATACATACAAAGTACACCCCAATATATGAAAACCTTGTATGTATACATAAGCTGTAAAATGCAGTAGAACCATAATAACTAAATCTCATCCACTGGATAAATAAATGATATAAAAGCAACTTTGAATTTTGTCATGTATACAATCGTTGGGCGGAGACAAAGTCCACGACCAACTACCTCAAATAAAATGTACAAGAAGTGATCGATAAAATAACGAGACGAACCAAGCGCAACCATCTTCGAAAGAAAGGGAGAAGATCACGGTCTTGGCTAGAACACCTGCAAAATCACATAAGCACACACCTGGAGAGATAACCAGGTCCTCAGAAGGATGTAACAAGATACATAAACATGCCATATAAATACTGAATATAAAATATGCCACAATCAAAGAAAGTGACAATACATAAATAAGGTACTCTAACCATACTAAAGTGAATATGCAGTTAAGAACAAACCTTTCGTCGTATGAGCCCTGGCTGTAATGGGATCTGGTATAGTCCCCACTTGGGCACCAGTGACCGAGAGCATGACGTTGAAAAACGACAGTGGCCAACCTGAGAGGATCATACCCGTATCTCCAGCGGAGCTTCCGGGTTATAAGGGAAGTGCAATAGAAGCCCATACGATAAGGAAATGTTCTTCCCACCCAATGTACATGTCAAGTCGCATCCACGATCATGTATCTCTACTAACTGCTAAGTCTCCTAACACGCCTCTATTAGTAGTTAGCCCTAACGCATGCACATGGGGGATCAGCCCACACACAAGAACCTCTACATGCTACTTATCTCATACATCCTCGTGGTACAACGGTGTCGAGGTATATGCAATACACTACAACGGTAGTCTCTTAACTCTAAGTCCATATGCAATCAAAGGATAATAACAAAGTATATCTAATATCACTGTGTAGACAATAAATCAAGAACTACAAGAACTGGAAATAATGAACAGTGATATGTAATAAAATGCAACTGAATATAAACAGTATAATGGCAAGGTATCTTAACTGCGGGTGGTGCGAGAAGCAGCAAAATCCAACAATCAGAATCGTCAACACGAAAGTCAAAATCCACAAGAAGCTCCGGATGCTGAAACAAATATCACGAACGAGTTTGGAATAAAAGATATGCCTAGAAAATGCCTGTCCAAAAGTTAAATTCTGGAACAGGGGCAAAATCATAATTTCGGGTCAAAACGATGTCCGCCGTTGGACCCGATTTGCACCGAAATGCATGCCAATATCTACGGTCTCTAAAGTCGTCAAACTACATGTCTACGGATTTGTTTTGATGAGACGAACCCAACGGTATGTCAAATTTTGGATTTCGGTGGGCTGTGCACAAAATCGCCCGTTGAGTGGGATTATGGGCCCGCCAAAATAGCGTTCTGATCAACGGTCTCAGAATCGGACCAAACGGCTCACAGGACCAGAAAAATATTTTGAGTCCAATGGCGTAAGTTTCGTCCCGATTTGATGAGTGTGCACAAAGTAATTGGAAAATACCGAAAATGCCCGATACGCAAAAATGCGACGGATACGGACCAAATTCGTCGTGCTCACGCAACCAATTTGAATTCCGTCAATTCTCGCATGTCCACAAATTCGATACGAACATTTCGGTACTTTCGGTTTGCGACGGGGTCGCCCGGTTTGTCGGGACGTACCTCGTACGGGATTTTTAAGGTTTATAAAAACTGATTTTTTGTGACTTTTAATTTAATTAAACATGAAATTTATTGCAAAATAATTAAATCTATTTGAAGGGGACGATAGTGGGACATGTGGGCTTTCTATTCGAATTTACGGAATTAAAAACGGATTAGAATCGAGAGAGTAATCGAACAGGAAAGTTGGATACCTTGTTGATCAAAACGGTCGTTGTTGTCGCCGTTGTTGTCATTTTTGCGGTGTGCTGTTGGCCGAGTGCGGACTGCGATGCTGTATGCCAGTCGGAGGAGAGAAGAGGAGGAAGGAATTAGGGTTTAGGTGGTGGTGGCGACTGCATGGTTTTATTTGATATAGGAGTTGTATGCAAATAGGGTGGCCAAAATGCAATTCAATATATATGAAGCTTAGTTGCTCCCTTCTAATACCAATAAGGCCGGCCCCACTTGGGCGCACAAGTCATAGCAGCATGCTGCTGCTTTTTTATCAAGGGAGGGGCGCACATCTGCTATTATTTGCGGCGTGGGTGGTCGGCTAGGTGGTGGGGCCGACCACCATGCAATATATATATATATATATATATATATATATATATATATATATATATATATATATATATATATATATATATATATATATATTCTTCTTATCTAAACTAAACTTATATTATATATAGTTATCTATATTTATATATTTGTATATATATATATATATCTAAATAAATCCAAATCAAATTTCTACAAAATCAGAAAATTTTAATATCATCTATCATATATGAAATCAACTTAAAAACATATACACATATATTTAAATTCATTTGACATTAAAATCAACTAAATAATAATAATCATATCTAATAGGATAACATATTTATTAAATCTCCACAAATTTCAAATAAAGTTTAATATTATCTAACTATATATATGATGCATCTAAAATATATTTTTACATATATACACAAATTTAAATTGCCATAAAAGGCAAGAATAATAATATCACATAATATCAAATAATATCAACAATAATAAAATGCCTATTTAATTTTCACAAAAATAACTTTAGTAATAATAAAACAATAAAAATTGTTCCAACGTGTGAACTTTACTACACACCCTTGTATAGGTCCAGAAAATTGTACCATCTTGTAAAATATTATTTTATTAATAAAACATAAAATTTGTACCAAAAGTCGATAAATATTCAACAAGTCTCAAAATTATTTAAAAAATATATTTGTACACACATAAAATGTTCCTACATGGCCATCTTAGTCACCCCACATGCTCACATTGGTTTAAATTGGTTCGGGCCCAATTCGGACTGGTTTAGTCCAACCGGGTCATCTAAAAATTAATATATAAAATAATATTTAAATAAAATACTTTAAATAAGTCAATTCATAATTTGGTTTGGTTTTCCTAGTTTGGACATCACCATGGCTAGGCTTCCCCCGGCATGGCTAGTACACTAGTCAAGGCAAACTGCTACATCTTTCGTGCCAAATTTCATGGTAGTCTCACGTTCCAAAATTCAACAATGGCTAAGGTCATTGTAAAAAAAATAAATAAAACCATAAATTATATAAATTTATTTTTTAAAGTCTAATAAAATAATAAAAAAATAATTACAAAAATAGGGGTTTTATAACTTATTTATTTTATTTTATTTTATTTATAACTGTTTTAATTGTTATTTTAATTTATATGGTTAAACACCATCTGATTTTTAGCCACTTGGCCATTTATTTTGGTACACATATGTGTGGTGTTGTATATATACATATATATATAGAGAAGGGTGGCCTATGCAATTTCCCGATTAATCAGGGACCTCATTGTAAGTTTCAAATTTAAAACTCTGCAAACACTCGAGGGGTTTTGCATCTCCAAAACAAATCAGTATTCGATTTGCTGGGACATCAGATAGGATCAATCTTGGATTCAAATCATTTGAATCCAAGAAACCTATTCCTATCACAATCAAGCTTACGTATGTATATAAATATATGATGAGTACTCCCGCAATCTCCCTGAAAACCCTAAGCAAACCCACATAATCCTGTCACCAGGATCGAGTAGAGTTCCTAGCAAGGACTTGAGTTTGCAACAGGTATACTTCTTTCCCTCTCGAGCAATTTATATTCTGTAATGATGGGACAATTGGTATATAGATAGGTGTTTGTAGAAATTCTCAACTAGGTTCACAGGCAGGAAAGGGTAGAACTCTTATGACAGATGCACAAAACCACACACACCATCGAAATCTAAGTAATGGACTTGTCCCTGGTGGTTGGTGTAACAGGAAACCCCATGAGGGATATGTCCTCTACTTGTATCAGTGTCATGATACATCACCAACCAGTTATCCTGAAGTAACAATCCTGTATCTCTGAGAGCAGGTACGGCCATATATCAATATAGGCAGGGTACACCCTGTTTACCAGTATGCAGAGACACTTGGTAAGTTATGTCTAAATCATCTAGCCATCATAGGCATCATATCATGGCAGTACTCCCCAAGCCTAAGACCTGTGCATTGACAGGAAGTAGTTTTCCACACAAATTTCTAGACCCTAGGCTTGTACTAGTATGCCAATCCCCTGATACACCCTACCCTGCTAGACTGGGATATAACTTTGTACCATGAGTACAGCTTACAAGTATTTTAAACCAGGGGATAATCAGATGGGGGGAGGGGAACCTGATATCAAGGAGACTTGGTATGATCATTACCTTTCAGTCAGATGGAAGACTAATGCTTTTGGGTGAAACTAAGTTTCGAGCCTCCTAACCATGGAAAAAGCCACCTGGATCAGAAGACCTAGTAACAGGCTTAGCACCAGAGTATAGGGTGGGAAACCAGTATAATTAGGTTCACAGGAATAACCCTTGGTCAGTTGGTCATGACCAAGACATTTAGGGTCAGCCCTGCTATTAATTCCTGGGACTGCCAAGCAGGGTATGGACCCTAGTTATTACTGGAAGGTAAACATCTAGGTGACAGATTAGACACTAACAGTAGGAGTAAACCCAGGAACACATAAGGTTGGATACCTACAAATTCTAATACCTGGGAAGCATGAGGGACAACTAAATTCCTGGGAAGCATGATGCAAGAACATGTAAGTTATCAAGTCCATATCACTTTAGAATTCCTGATACACAAGCCTAGCAAGGCCTCAGGATTATGTAGGGTTATCTACAGGAAGAGATGGAGGGCCAGATTCTATTACATAAACTTCTGGTGATACATCCAAGTTGATTTGGTTTTCTTAAAAAAAATCTTGTGAGTTGATATAGGCAACCCTCTTTTAAGGAGCAAACCATAGGGAAGCTTTGAGTCCATCTCCTGGAGAACATCTGGAGACAGTGCTATAGTCCTTCCCTACCCGAGTTCATGGACCCTAAAGCAGGCTATTGCTAAGTATTCAGTTGCAGTAGGCTTTTAAGCAGCTCTGTTAAGCATACAGAAGAGGAGGGGTGTTAATACTGGTACAAGGAAATGTTAACAGAGTAACACCATAGAATAGGAGGGCTCCCAATAAACTGTTGAGCAAACCTGATTTTGTGGAACCCAGTAATGTGTACCCAGGTTTGGATGACCACCATGCAGCTTAGCATGGGTTCAAAAAGGTAAGGGCAACATATAGAGTAATGACATAGGTTTGTAGGAGAATATACCTTGGGCTGGGAGACCAACTCAATTTGGGGGTAGGGTACAAAACAAGACACTAGAAACCTAGGAGATAATTAGATAGGAACACTACTGATTTATTTTTAATTATTTGACATTGTGAATTTATAACATAGGTCACTTGGACCTCGATTTGGAGTCTGACCCGTGCCATCAGCTCAGGACGCCAGGCGAGTACAGTTTGTTGTCTGTTTTCAATATTGAATTTCACTATATCTCATTGATTGGTCATCATTTATGTGGATTTTATTTTATTATAAAACATTGAGTCGGGGATAAGGAATACCAAAGATATGTGATCCGACCGTAGACCTCGTTTACTTTTATGCAGTAAATCTCGTAGACATTGTTTACTTTTATGCAGTAGATCTCGTAGACCTCGTTTACTTTTATGCAGTAGATCTCGTAGACCTCGTTTACTTTTATGCAGTAGATCTCGTAGACATTGTTTAAATTCTGCATGTAGATCTCGTAGACAGTGTTTATCTTTTATGCAAGTAGATCTCGTAGACCGTGTGGTATAATGTCCCAGACCGATCACATATCAAGGTATTTCTAACAGTCGGGAAGGTATTGTTTATTTTATTTTACTGTCGATTTATTGTCTTTACTTGCGTCTTATTATTATTTTCAAAACTTATAATTGGTGTCTAACCTTTGTTTATAGTCTCTTTCATATATTTGGAACTGCATTCGATGAATTGTACTCGTTTCATCCTGACTGGTAACCAACAAATTTTAGGTGATTGCGAGGAGGTCGAATGCCCTGACTAGTATGGCCCATACATGAGGGATTTAGTTGAGTCGGATTTTGCTTATCAGAAGGAGTACGCAGCGTCGGATCCTGCTGCGTTTACTTAGTTTCCTTTTTAGTTATAGCTGAGTCTTGTAGTGGATTTTGAGTTTGACATTGAGACTTGTTGTGGAGATATCTTTTCATTTTATTATCATACTTTTCCTTGAGATGGATATTTATTTCACTTCCTAGTTGTTGAGCTGTGACTTTGAGTTGTGGTTGCCCTATGTGAGATTTATATTATCTGCGTGGTTGTTCATCATATTGTTATAGCGTTCTACCGTCGACTCTGCGACGTAGGCTGGGCGTGTACACGGTTCATGCCCAAATATTGGGTGCGGATTGTGACACATCCTTCTTTTTTACAAGAAGCATCGGGGCTCTCCAAGGCGATCCACTAGCACGAATGAATTCCTTGGTCCTGAGTTTTTCAATCATCTTATACAATATCTCTAGCTCTGACGGCGCTATCCTGTAGACTCTCTCTGACACTGGTGCTGTCCCTGGGATCAAATCGATGGTGAACTCGATCTCTCGCTCTGGCGGCATTCCTTGAAGCTCTTCTGGAAAAACATCTGGAAACTCTTCAACTATTCGGTGTAACTGTACTGCTGCCACTGCCATTCGCAATACTAGAGGAGAAGGTTCAACTTCGTCTCAGAAGAATAAAAACTCTGGCTCGTCGGAAATGCTAAAAATAACCCTGCCAATATGGCAGTCTATCCTAGCATACTGGTCTCTCAACCAATCCATCCCTAGGACCACATCATAATCGGCCATCGGAAACTCTATCAACCAAGCGGGGAATTCTCTACCGCTAACTACGATCCGACACGAGAAAAATACTCTATCTACTCCCACAAGTCCGTTACCAGTAAGTATATTGAGCCTTACTGATAATTATTCGGGCTCCAATCCTATTTGTGTCGCGAATCGCGCAGACATAAGTGAATGCGATGCACCAGAGTCAAATAATACTGAAGCTGGAAAGGTGTTGACGAGAATAGTACCTGCTACCACCTCACCTGGTGCTAATCCTTCTTCTCCCATGGTCAAAGCCAGCACTTGACCATGTCCTCTGGGTGCGGTTCCCCTCTGCTGAAAACTTCTCTGTCTGCTCTGGATCAGGGCTTGGGATTGGGCATACTGTTGCGGTCTCTGCTGCTGGAATACCTGGGCCTGAGGCGGCAATGGCCTCGGGAACGGGTACTACTGCTGCTGCTGGACTGGTGCTAGTTCCTCTAACTGAAGGACTAGAGAAGGCTGATGAAGATGAACTACCCATGTTCGGGAAGTTCCCAACTCTATGGTCCGGGGCACCACAAACTAAGCACAAACCCTGTGCTCTGCGACACTCTGATACCACATGTCCTGGCTTCCCGCAGTGTGAACATCCCACTGCGAAAGAGTGCTTCTGTTTCTGCTACTGAGGGTACGTCGGGGTTGAATATTGAACCGACGTCACTGAGGCCGCCCGCCTCGGAGCTCCAATGGTCAAAGTCCTAGCTGCCGGGACTGGTGCTGAAGACTGATTCATCTGGCTATGGGATCGCTTCCGACCCCGGTACTGTCGACGATCCTCTGGGAGGTATACTTGTACCTCCTGGCTGCTCTCAATACCGTATCAAAAGTCTGATGCTCAAACTTCTCCACTGCCAATAAAATCTCCATATGGAGCCCTTGCTGGAACCGCTGGGCTCTGTCGAACTCGGTTGCTACCAAGGTAGGAGCAAACCTACTAAGTCTTAAAAACTTGGTCACATATCCATCGACCATCCTGCCCATCTGCTTCAGATTAGTGAACCTCGTCTATAGATCATACCGAGCTACAGCATCGAAATACTTGGTCTGGAATCTCTCACAGAATACTGCCCAGGCAATAGGTGCCACTAATCCAATGGCCTATGCCGTCCACCAGTTGCGGGCAAGATCCAATAACTGCAGGCGCACCATGGCCACCTTCTCGTCTTCTGAAGTCCTGCCTGCTTCTAGAATCACCTCTTTGTCCTGAAGCCATGCATCAGCAGCGATAGCATCTTCACTGCCGTCAAAGAATGGAGGGTTCAAGCACTTGAAACTGTTGGCTGTACTGCTACCTTGATGACCTCCTCTGGTCAGAGCATCTGCCACTGCCTGGTGTAAGGCTTCTTCTTAACGATACTGAGAAGCTAACAATGTCCTGATGAGACCCACCAAGGTGCCATCATCAGGCTCTGCAGGCTGGACGGGCAGAACTAGTTGCTCTTGACCCCCAGTAGGCATGACTTTGGAGGCTACTCCTGAATGCTGGGCTTGATCTCCAGGTTGCTGCTGGTCCACGGGAGGTGCTCCACCTTGCCGATCAGTAGGACCAGGAACAATACCGCTGAAGAAGACGACATAGAGAACAATAAGGAAGGACCATGACAGATCAAAGATACAAGCATGTGATCAGGTCAAGAATTCAGGTATTTAAAGGATACGGGCAGAGATCAAGGGCGAGTACTGATTGAGACATCTATTCGGTAAACCCTTACATATCTTGATTTACAAGACCTGCATGGGCCACCACTTAACCCATGTAACGCCCCAGAACCAGAATACTGGAGAACGGGGGCGAACATAGCCAGCTACGTATATTGAAGTGCAACCCACCTCGCTATACGGTCACGGCTGTCTAGATACATAAGGGTTTAACTACAAGCCATCAGTCTCCTATGGTCATGAACAAGCCTATTGTCTCAATCACAAGCAAGCAGGAACAGTTACAAGATGTTAGAACACCAAATATACAATAGTAATGCATCCCATACATTACACATTTGGATGATCATGAAGCTAGTCGTACAAAATGTCAAGACTAGCAAGAGTTTTAGTCATACATGATCAACCCTAGGATTTGTCAATCATGTTACATCCCGTAGGCAGACAGTAAAAAAGGTACAATCGAGCTAAACACGTGCTCGTCGGCTAAACGCCTCAAAAGAATATTTGTATAATAGAGTGGGAGAGCCGAAAATGAACCCACTCGTTTCCAGGGTTACGCCTGGTGGTCACCATTTGGCTGGAAGATAGGTAGATCCTCTAGAGCTGTTCCGAAATCTGGCCATACAAAACCAGTTGGGTCAGACTCTAGAAGAAGCAAGTGCCACAAAGGAGGCTTCACTTAGGAACTAAAACCAGCATATAATAAGAGAATATTAAAGATAATTATAAGAGAATCTGATAATAATAGAGACAACAACAGGAAATTGAGTACGAGAAAACTATTCAAGTAGCCAGGTCACAACCCTTAAACCAAACAGGGACCGGGGTTGTAACCCTTCACCTGAATAGAAATCTATCTCAAATACTATTGGTAAAGTAAAATATGATGAGCTTGACATAGGGTGCAATAAGATAATAAAAGAAGAGAGGATACAGAACTGTTCCGGGAGCCAGGTTACAACCCTTAAACCAAACAAGGACTGGGGTTGTAACCCTTCGCCTGAACAGAACTGGACCCCTGATCATTATTGTTAAGGTAAGCATAATTAATCATGACGATATATGATAAGATAACCATGGGAGTATTCAGATAACCAAGTTACAAGGGTTGTAACCCTTCATCTGAATAGAACTTGGTATCTCATCATTTATCAATAAGTAGAGCACAAAAAATCAGGTCATGTTACAATCTTATACATGATCAGGACAAAACTAGGCTGGGCTAGACTCCACCCAATCAATCACGGCCACGCAATAAGTACGGCTTGATACTTTAACTAACTAGGATTATCACAGGCCTACTTACTAGCAAAATGTAATGAGATTATTCCAACAGCCACAAGCCCTGCAGACCATCCAGGTTATCCAGACGCAATTAGGGGATTAAATTTATGGGGGTACATCGTCCCAGAAACACATGTACTCTTAAGTAGTTTGGTGGTTGCAACACATATCATTGTACAGGAAATATGCCCTACTCGACGGTAGGCTACAAATCCCATGATGGGACGCCCAGATAACGAGATTGCCTGTAGCTGGAAATCTCTCCATGACTACTGGATTTTCTAGTTATTAGTCTTAGTTAATTTCAGTAGGTACCCCTGACCGTGGTATTCAGGGGATCCCTATCCTAGACATGATGCAAGACAGTACTGGTTTATTGTACAAACACAATCGCCCATGGTGTCCAGGTCATTCATCCTTGTCATGTCAGGCTAGCTGTCATAACAGCATATCGAGGTGTATCATGCCAGGTTTACTTGTCAAGAGTACGTCACGGCGGGCCACTATCGTGTTCATGGAACATATTATAATTTACATGGCATAAGCATAAATGTGACAACCCATCATAAGAATAATAATATAAATAATAAAAGGAAATAAGGACTATGGAAAGAGCCATGCGGCTAAGGAAAATAAGCTTATGTGGCAGCGGAGGAACTGGCATATACGGCAGGAAAGGGAATGGGCGCATGCAGCAGGGACAAACAGATTCATGCGGTAGGATAAAAATAGGGGCTCTTGCGGCTCAGAAGGGGACAGGGGCATACGGCTGGAAGAATGCGGGGCGCATACGGCTGGAGGAATGGGCGCTCATGGGGCTAGAAAAGAATGGGCGCGTATGCAGCTGCGGGGGAGCAACGCCATACGGCTAAGGAGAAATGACTTCATGCGACCAGGAGGGGGAAACATGGGTGTGCGGCTGAAAGGTAATCATGCATATGCGGCTGCGGGAGACGCAGGTTTATGCGACCATGGAATGATGAGCTTATGCGGCTAAAAAGCCAACAAGGCCATACGGCTAGGAAACCAAAGCCTATGCGACAATGGAGACTTGTCGCATGAAAAGCCATACGGCTAAGGCTGCCATGCGGCCAGAGAACTGTTCTTCTTCTCCCACTTTCCGAGAAGAAGAACTATGGAAAGCCGTGGCTTCAAAGCTTCATAACTCCTACATCCAAGGTCAGAATCCGGACTTCCATTGGTCAAGATGGGGCAGGAAGAAATTTCCTACAACATGGAACCAGCAAAACTTGGAAATAACAATACTAAATAGATCAAAACTCAAGAAATTCGAAGATACAACAAACTTAGATCTACACAAATTGAACCATGGAAATTAAAAATACTAAGTATTAAAGTGTCTTAGAATCTCATGGAGAAGATATTGGTACAATAAAAACTGAGTTCCTCCATAAAGCAAGCTGCACTTGTCTAAGCCTCTCTCTGGTAGGTGAAGAGAGTAATGGTGGAGAATAAGAAAAATTAATGAAGAAGAAGTAATGAAGAGAGAGAGTGGTTAGGTGGCTTATAAAGAAAGGAAGGGGTGGTAGGGGGTTGGTCCATATGAAAAACCAAGCCATGCCAAACTATGCAAACCGAACCGAACCAAACAATGAGATACCATAATAAACCATGCAATGAGACGTGCAATATACATATACGAACACCAAAATATGTAATACGAACCATGGTTGTTACACCAAGCCTCCTTGAGCTTCCCAACTCCTTATGCAACTACTACCTTCCAACATAGGAATATTTTGGTAATTTTTTAGGTTGATTAATTTTATATATATATTATTTTATATTAGTGGTTGTCTAGAATTATATTAATGTCAGTTAGTAGCTAGTCAATTATATTTTACAAGTGTTAGTGCTAATTATTGTTAGTTATGACCTTAGCAATTACAATTAATTAAGTTTAGTTGTCATGAAAGAAATATTATTTTTAGTTATAGAGATTCTTTTTTTTAGTTAATTAGATTCCATTCATGACAAATGGAGAGCCACAAACTTGATATTTTGGAATGACCAAAACCTTACTATAGATAATTTCTAATTAGGGATTCATCCATTCATTTCATTTCACCCATTAGCCTCATTTTTCTCAAAGCTTCTTCTTTCCCAAGCAAACCAAAATTTCTACCAATTTTACTCAATCTTCTTCCAATTCCATTCATCCTCACCATCATGAAGTCCTAGAGCATTGGAGAGCACAAAGAGATCCACAGGGGAGGAGCTTGCTAGGAGATCATGTCCGACTCATCCCTTTTGTGTCCAAATTCGAAGTTTTTCAAAGGAGGGACACACAAGTAAATCTCTATTCTTTACCAATTTTATGGTTAGGAAGACCCTTTGAACCCAAAGGAACCTTTCCACAGGTGAATTCGACTTTCTAATGATAGATTTAGGTATTAGAAGCTTTCAATTTGGTAGATCTAGGTTTTATCATGAGTAGTGTTGATTTCTATGCTCAATTTGTATTTATTACGAATTTGTGACCACCAAGTGTTTGATACATGCCCCCAAAGGAATTTTCGTATCCTTTTAGAGTCGATACTGGATGTATGTGTCATAAATAGGATACATGGTGTTGTGTCACGGTATCTCATGATATGCACAGTTAGATTTTGGTGTATACATGTGTTCTTTTGTCCAAAATAATCTAAATTTTTTATAGTATTCATCTTCGTTTTTAGCAGCCATAGCAACTTAGAAATACCATAACTCCTAACTCACGACTCTAATTAATTTTCTCTTTTTTAAAAACTGTTTGAGTGTCAGGTGTCCGAAAGACGAACGTACTTCGGTATTTTCACGATTTCGGGAGCTTCCAGACACGAAAATACGATATGTTTTAAGTTTTAGAAAGCTGATAGGAAAGGTTACGACATACTTTAACCCTAGAATTTTTGAATAGGTCTAATAGGTGAAGTATTGGTTTCAAGTAGAACAACATAGGTATTTTGTGTATCCTATGAGCCTATGTAGTATGGATATCAAGTGAATGTAGGTATCAGAAGTTATCAAGTATATATATACATAGATATATATATATATATATGATATAGTACACACACACAACACACACACATACACACACACAGACACGCACACACACACACACATATATATATAATTATTAGATAACATGTAGTTAGTGTGTGTTAGTGTTGATAAGCTTGGGACATGGTACTAGTATGATACTTGGGTGCTATGAGGATATTGGTATCATGACACTCAAGTATCATGAGTAAGGATAAGTGAGCATTGGAACTTGAGTAAGGTATCCTATTTGGTATCAAGTATTAGTATTAGAGTTAGTTGGGTAAGTATCTAGGAGGATAAGGTATTGGTTAAGATACTAAGATATTGAGTCTTGGAACTAGATAATAGATAATATCAAGATGTCAAGTGCTAAGAGTAGGATGAGTGTGTCCATGTGTGTATGATTGGTAGGATATGGTAAGCATAGGATATCGTGGAATAATTTGGATAGGTAATAGAATAGAAGGGTATATTGATATATAGGTATATAGGTACATATATTGCTATAATCTATAGCTATACATGTCATAGGATAAGGATATATAGATATCTTGGTATCAATTATAGGTAACCTAGGATACATATCTATGCATATATGTATCATCAAAGGTAGATATTTATAGGTATATGTACATATAGAAATAAGATACTATAATACATGTTATGCTACATAGGGTATAGGTAAGGTAGCCAAGGTATAGTGTAAATATGGGATGCTTAATGAATTAAGGTATCATGACATATCATAGTATATGATATGTCAAGTATTGGGTAGAACATGGTATCCTACGGATATGCTATCTATATAGGTGTATATGTATATATATATATATATATATATATATATATATATATATATATATATATATATATATATATATATATATATATATATTTATATATATATATATATATATATATATATATATATATATATATATATATATATATATATATATATATATATATATATATATATATATATAGGTAGTTAAAGTAATACTAAGGATAAAGGTGAATACCTTATTAGCAATGTAAGTCATGGATATGCATAGAATAGCAAGGATACAATATCATATATGTATTTTATATAGGTATCATATAGATACCAATATTATAGGATATATAGGGATATAGTATATATGGCATCTAGTGTATATATATATATATATATATATATATATATATATATATATATATATTTTTTTTTTTTTTTTTTTTTTTTTTTGAAAACCTAAGACTAAATTGCATGGGAAAAAGATGTGGTTACACGGGGGGGCCACAAAAGTGCACAGCACGCCACGCCCTGTGGCCGCCAACAAAGCCAAGCCACATGCCAAAACAAAAACCAAAATGCCAACATGACCCTTAGGCCCAAAACCTCACCCAAGACCTTCTCTCTCGCCCACGAGGGACCCGGCCCTACAAAGAGGGGCCCTAACCTTCGAGCATTGCCGCTCGACTTCTCCCGCCAGCTAGAGAAGCGAGTAGGCCTGGGAAATGCCTTCATACCCGTGCTTGTTATGATTCTTCCACAGAACCCAGATGATCGCCGACGCCGTGATGTCGTTATGGTCCGTCCGAGCGTTGCCCCAATCCGCGAGTCGCTGGAAGATGAGACGACCGCCGCCGGGGATGCCTCTCGACGTCTGAAAGTGATCCCAAAGCCTGTCCGCAAGGTTGCCGGAGGAGAAAATATGCTCCAGGCTCTCAACGTCCGGAGATTCGCAGCAGTGACACTTAGAGACAATGGCGAAACCTGTCCGCCGAAGCCAGTCATCTGTCGGAAGCTTGAGCCTAGTCAGTCGCCACTGGAGGATCGACCACTTGATCGGAATCCGACTCCCCCATACAGGAAAAGGACCGGAAGGGCTAGGAAATCTGGCTCTGCAACAATCCCATGCCGAGCGCGTCATAAAATTCCCGTCCCTATTCAGCCGCCACCGGAAAGAGTCGGCCTGATCCGAAAGTTGCAGCCCGTCGTCGACGATACCGTCAGCCACCTCCTGCCCAAAGTTTGCGGCAATCCGGGGCAAATCCCAGCTGCCGTCCGCCTGGAAGTGCCGCACCAGCAGCACCGCCCGACCCTGTTGCTCCGCCTGCCGAGGGGGTGCTGCTCTCCCAGTCCAGTCCTCGGCGAAGGCGTCCACCTCACCCCGGCCTAACTCCACCCGAATGTGACGCTCTCCCCGCTCCCGACCAGAGATCAGGCGACGCCAACCAGCGGAGGCGCTGCTGTTGGCACCGGCCTGGGATGGGTGCGTACGCGGGAAATACGCCGACCGCATGTAATCGGTCCATAAGCTGGACTCGGTCCGCACTCGCCACCAGAGCTTCACCGAAAGGGCGGAGACCATGTCGCTGATACTACGGATCCCAAGACCCCCCTCCCCGGTGGGCCTCGCGACGCTCGCCCAGCTAGCCCAACGCGTGCGTCCGACGACCTGCGAGTGACCCCAAAGAAACCTGTTAAAAGATCGCTCGATTACCTCAATGACACACTTCGGCGGAGAGCACGCCGCCAGCACATAGATAGGCATCGAGCACAGCACATGTCTGAGCAGGATAAGGCGACCCCCGATAGAGAGGGTGCTGTGTTGCCACCCGCTGATTCTCGATTGTATCCTGGAGATGAGTGGCTCGAAAAGTGTGGCCTTCCTCCTGCCGTAGTGAATCGGGCATCCCAAGTAGGTGAAAGGGGGCGAGGAGACGGGGAAGCCCGAGCAAGCCTCCAGAGCCGTCCTAGTCACCTCGACGCTGTCCTCGTGAATATAGATGCGGCTCTTCGTGGCATTAATCCGCTGACCGGACGACTGCTGATATCTCTGAAGTTGCTGCATAATCATCTTCACTGTACGCCTGTCGCCCGACGAGAAAACCAGGACGTCGTCGGCGTACGACAGGTGCGTAATGAGCGGGCACCCGCTAGTCATCCGGTAGTGACCGAAGCTCCGAGCGGAACCCAACTTAATAAGGTTACGACTAAGAGCTTCCGCCGCAATAATAAATAAGGAGGCCGACAGGGGATCTCCTTGCCGCACACCCCGATGAGACCGGAAGAAACCCGAGGGGACCCCGTTGATGAGGACCGAGAACTAAGAGCTGCTAACCGAGCGGAATAAGATGTCGATCCATGCTTCCGAGAAACCGAACTTCCGTAAAACCCCAATCAGATGCTGCCAATCCAGTCGGTCGTACGCCTTTTCCATGTCAAGCTTCATCGCGACGTTGCCTCCTCGGTTGTCGCGCCCCATTTTGCTGACCAACTCCTGGGCCAAAAGAATATTGTCGACAATGCTCCTCCCCTGCACGAAGCCGCTCTGCTCCCTAGAAATAATCTTAGGAAGGAGAGGTGCCATCCTACTTGCGGCCACCTTCGCGATGACTTTGTTCATGTAATTGCAGATGCTAATGGGGCAAAAATCCGCGAATGTAGTGGGATTGGTCGACTTCGGGATCAGCATGAGGAAAGAACTGGAGATCGAACGGGGATACTAGCAACCCTCGAAAAAAGCCTCGACAGCGCTGACAACGTCACTACCCACCGTGTCCCAGCACGCTTCGTAAAATCCACCAGAGAACCCATCGGGTCCGGGGGCACTGTCAGTGCTCAGCGCGCGAACCGCCGCTTCCACCTCAGCTCTGGAGACGCATCTAACCAGCTCGGTGTTCTCCGCCTCTTCGATCAGCTGAGGAATAGTGTTTCGAAACTCTGCATCGGCAACCAACCTTTCCTTTTCGAACAGATGAGAAAAATATTGCTCCGCCGCTGTTGTAATGGCCGTCTGACCCCGGACGACGACGCCGTCCTCACCACGGATCTGATGAATGTTGAGGGAGCTTCTCCGCTGCCGCACGCAATCGTGGAAGAATTTAGAATTCCTGTCACCGGCGTTGTCCCACTTGATGCGCGCCTTTTGGCGCCAGAAGCTGGTCTCGTTGAAGACGCAGCGTTTCAGCTTGGCACGAGCAGCGTGCAAAGCCGAACGACGGACAGGGTCGCCACTCCTATCAAACTCGAGCTCAGCGAGATGGACCTCCGCCTCGGCGTCCTTCAGAGCTAGGAAAATGTCGCCGAAAGTGGCTCGGCTCCAACGCTTGAGGGCCCTACGCGTGGCAGCCAACCTAAGCCCAATCCTGATCAGGGGGTTAGCGTGGAAAGCCGAAACCCAAGCATCCTCGACCACGCTGCGGAAATCGGCGTGCGAGCTCCAGAAATCTAGGTACTTGAAAAAAAAAAGTTAAATGGTTAACAATATAGAACTCCCAAGATATATATATAATACGAAAAAAAAATACATATATATATATATATATATATATATATATATATATATATATATATATATAATACGAAAAAAAAATATATATATATATATATATATATATATAATACGAGTAAGGGAGTAACCTATCACCATAGTTAAGTGTAGACAAACATGTGTGAGGGTATAATAATAGATAAATGGTTAACAATATGGGTCTATAGTAGGATATATGGATATATATGTATATTATATTGGTAAAGGATAAATATTTAGATATGGTTAAAGGTCATATTGGTATATGTTATGGATAGGTAAAGATAATAGTATAGGTAATAGACATTGGGTACATCCATGGATAGATAAAAGTTAAATTGGCTAATATAATCCTAGATAGTAGGTAACTAGTAGAGATGTAAGATATATATATTGATACTTGGTAATATTAGATAATATGGCTAATGTTAGTGCCGAGGCACAATTTTCGATAGAAAATTCTGAAACTGTAACAATTGTACACACAACGTTTCAAATACAGCACCTTAAAGAAGATGTGCAACAGAGATCCTAGAGGATTCTGAATTACGAGGATCTAAAAAGATTCTACGTAATACACAAAAAATCTAAAGAGACTTTGTGCAAGCAACTATCGACAGTAGAGCTTCTAAAAAGAAGTTACTGTAAAAGGTAACAGCAGCGATGACAGGCGAGAATAAGATGCTGGGGTGAATGAACCACCGTTGCTCAAAGCTTTATTCGCCCCACACGAGCACGAACAGCTTCCAGGAACCAGCAAGTTCACGAAGAACTTCTGGAACGCTCGTAAATTAATATTTGAGACTTGAACGGGCTTCCTGGACTTAGCAGACTTCCTCAACTCTCTTCTTGGTGCATCTTTCAAAGGAGGCCAAGGGGCTCTATTTATAGAGTGGAGTTGAGACTACACATCTTCTCCTATCCGATGTGGGACTAAAATACCAATACTCAAAAATAGAGTTTAATATTTTAGATCATCCCACAATCAGCATAGAAGTGTGCCAGTCCACGCCTACCCCCCGAACACTCCCGTGCATGCACGAGACATCCTGGAGTCCGTGTCTGAGTCCGAGTCCGCACAACAAAAATCAACTTGCATCCTTGTTGGATTTAGTCCTTTTTCCTTCTAGGAAAATACTCCCACATGGCACAAACTTGTGCTCTACTACACCTCATGTGCACACCTCATCACAAGCAATATATTATATTGAGATACTCACCATTTGGTGTAGCCGATGTGGGACTATCTTTCTAGTCCAAAGGCAAAAATACCAACAATCCCCCACATATCTCAATATATGGGTGGAGCGTTCCCCACAGTGACTGTCCATCATGCATTAGGAGAGATGTCGCTGCGACTTGAATCTTCCCGCATATGTTAAATAATAGCATGATACAAGAATGGACTAAGCCTTGAATTCTGTACCATAACTGCAATTCTTCCTACTCACATAATGACATCAACTGTGCTTCTGGCTGCACATTGAAGGCCTTGTGCCAGCCTAGTTTTAGTGTATAATTTTGGGCGTCTACAAGCTTACCCTCAAGAGACGGCCTGATATCTCTTTCCATACACTATAGGTGAGTTCTTTATTAAAGAGATATGGCATGAAGCCTTGCGCTTCCTTGCGGTGCTACGCCGCTATGACATGACCTGAAGCCGAGGCATTACCCCTACCTAGGAACCTCATCGTAGTATCATACTACTGTAGCATGAGGTCTCAGCCTCTTTGTAGTGCCAATCTACTCAGCATGAAGCCTAAGGCTTCCTTGCGGTGTTACGCCACAACGACATGGCTTGCAATGCCAAGGCTTTACCCCTACCTGGGTACCTCATCGTGGTGTCATGCCACTGTAACATGGGGCCATCCTCTCCTTTGTAGTGCTGTCTACAACTCTTTAATTACGTCATACAGCATTAAGCTACCTGCCTATTTGCGGTGCTACGCCGCTATGACTTGGCTTGCAAAGCCGAGGCATTATCCCTACCTGAGAACCTCATGGTGGAGTCACCCCACTGTAGCATGGAGTTTCACTCCTTGTAGTGCTGCTCTACCGTGCTTCCTGTAAAGCACACCAGGCATTCACTCTGCCTGAGAACTCATTAAGGCGTTTAAGCTAACCTTCCACAGGATCTATTTTTTCTGCAGAAAATACATAGTAGACAACAGTGGTTATGGGTCTGTATCCCTTCCATGTTCCAGAGAACAAGTACCCACTGTTACCTGATAGTTTCCCAGTCAGTGATCCTCCTTTGAACCAAAAGTTAGATGCCTAGTAGATTTCTCTTTGAACTAATAGCATAAAACTTTATGGTAGGATTATAAAGACACACTATCAGAATGCCTTCAAGCCCATTTTATAAGCTGTGTCATTGACCAACTGGCGCTTGAGGCCCTTTGTGAACGGATCTGCCAGGTTCTCCTGACTCCGAACATTAATTACTGCAATAACACCTCTCTTGATAAGATCGTGTACTGCTCTATGCTTCAACCGCACCGTTCTCTTCTTTCCGTTGAAGAGTTCATTTGATGCCTCTGATGCTGCCGCCTGGTTGTCACAGTATATCGGTATTGCCGGTATCTGAGCCCCAACCACCGAAAGATCATACATGAGCTCCCGAAGCCACTCTGCTTCATCTGCAGCAGCATCCAATGCAAAGAATTCAGATTCCATGGAGGAGCGAGATAACATAGTCTGCTTCTTCGACTTCTATGATATAGCAGCTCTGCCCATGGCGAATACGAATCCACCTGTGGAATACTCGCTCTCCATATCTGAACACCAGCTAGCATCACTGAAGCCTTCCACTACTGACGGATCTCCGCTGTAGAAAAGTGCATATGTCTGAGTTTTCTTGAGATATCTCATAACACGCTTTATAGCTTTCCAGTGCTCAATGCCTGGATTGCTAGTGAACCGACTCAGCATTCCCACTGCAAAAGCTATGTCAGGCCTTGTGGCAGTAGTAGCGTACCTCAAGCTTTCGATGACGCTAGCGTACTCCAACTGCCTGACGCTTTCCCTCGAATTTGGCTCCAGCTTCTGATCACTCCGGTACGGTGTATCAATAAAAGGAAGATCTTGATACCCGTAGCGAGTGAGCATCTTCTCAATATAATGAGATTGTGACAGCGCTATTCCAGTGCCTGTCCGGATGATCTTGAGCCCCAAGATTACGTCGGCATCCCCCAAGTCCTTTATACTGAACTTGGTCGAGAGGAATTTCTTTGTCTCTGTGACGCAGCTTAAATCCATACCTAGGATTAGCATGTCGTCCACGTAAAGACATACGATTACTCCTCTTCCGTCAGCAAACTTCGTATAGACACACTTGTCTGTTTCACTGACCGTGTAGCCATTTGACCTTATCACCTTGTCAAACTTCTCATGCCATATTTTGGGAGCTTGTTTCAAACTATACAGAGACTTCATCAACTTGCAGACTTTGTCTTTCAGACCTCTGACGATAAAACCTTCTGGTTGTTGCATGTAGATCTCTTCGGTCAGCTCGCCATTAAGGAATGCCGTTTTCACATCCATCTGATGTATCACCATCTTGTGTATTGCTGCTAGAGCAATTAACAATCTGATGGTTGTCATCCGAGCTACTAGAGCATAAGTGTCAAAGTAGTCGATCCCCTGCTTCTGAGCAAACCCCTTGGCCACTAGCCTGGCCTTGAACTTGTCAATGGTTCCATCTGCTTTTATCTTCTTCTTGAAGATCCATTTGCATCCGATGGGTCTTGCTCCTTCTGGCAGGTCAACCAATACCCATGTGTTGTTGGAGGTGATTGAGTCAATCTCGTTGTCTACCATGAAGATCTTGGACAGGTTTTTGTCATCTTCATAGAGCTTTCCCAAGGAGTCCCATATCTCTTTGGCAGATGTCTTCTTGGAGTAGGACTCTGCCAGAGAGTCTTCCATGGAATTGAGTATCAGTAGTTTGCATATACTGTTTTCTCTCTTCCACTTTGCTTGCTTGGTCGTAGCAGCGGCCACAACCGCAGCAGATCCAGTGGTTGAAACGATCGGTTCTTCTTCTGACAGCACGTGATCAACATTCACGAGTTGAAGATTTAAAGTGACATTTCGTCTCCATATCTGGAAGTGTTCGCCATCAAATTTCTCCAACTTGTTAAAGCCGGTATCGATGAGCGAAGCACGAGAATTATCCATCTTCTCAATAAAGCTTTGAGATTGTTAGTGCCGAGGCACAATTTTCGATGGAAAATTCTGAAACTGAAACAATTGTACACACAACGTTTCAAAGGCAGCACCTTAAAGAAGATGTGCAACAGAGATCCTGGAGGATTCTGAATTACGAGGATCTAAAAAGATTCTATGTAATACACAAAAAAAATCTAAAGAGACTTTGTGCAAGCAACTATCGGCAGTAGAGCTTCTAAAAAGAAGTTACTGTAAAAGGCAACAGCAGCAATGACAGGCGAGAATGAGATGCTGGGGTGAATGAACCACCGTTGCTCAAAGCTTTATTCGCCCCACATGAGCACGAACAGCTTCCAGGAACCAGCAAGTTCACGAAGAACTTTTGGAACGCTCGTAAGTCAATATTTGAGACTTGAACGGGCTTCCTGGACTTAACAGACTCCCTCAACTCTCTTCTTGGTGCATCTTTCAAAGGAGGCCAAGGGGCTCTATTTATAGAGTGGAGTTGAGACTACACCTCTTTTCCTATCCGATGTGGGACTAAAATACCAATACTCAAAAATAGAGTTTGATATTTTAGATCATCCCACAATCAGCATAGAAGTGTGCCAGTCCATGCCTACCCCCCGAACACTCCCGTACATGCACGAGACATCCTGGAGTCCGTGTCCGAGTCCGAGTCCGCACAACAAAAATCAACTTGCATCCTTGTTGGATTTAGTCCTTTTTCCTTCTAGGAAAATACGCCCACATGGCACAAACTTGTGCTCTACTACACCTCATGTGCACACCTCAACACAAGCAATACATTATATTGAGATACTCACCATTTGGTGTAGCCGATGTGGGACTATCTTTTCTAGTCCAAAGGCAAAAACACCAACAGCTAATACCTCCAAGGCATGGATCTAGAAACAAGATATTGACTAGTGTGGACTAGAAAATCTGGTTTACTCAAGGTATTGACCCTAGAACTAAGATATTGATTAATAGTTAAGGTATTTGAGATACGGACTGAGGTATTAGGTAAATGTGTGATACAGATTAAGATATCATGATACGGAATAAGGTAAATAGCTATAGGCCAAGGTATTGCTAGAAATTATAGCTAAAAGTATATATTAGGGTAATATATGCTAAAAATTATTACTATAGCCTAGAAACAGTATTGATCTAGTATTAACTAGTAGTGACTAGTTTAACCTAGTTAGCACCTAAAACCCAAATAGTGACTTATTAAGATCTAGTATGACTTTATAAATCTTATAAATAGGTAAAATCAATCTATAAACTAGGAAATGACCTAGTTTGACTATGTTAAACTAGATTTGACCTAGTTTGACCTACAAATGACTTGGAGACCTAGTATTGAGCTAGTATAGCATGTTTATGATTCCAAAACATGAATTGGCATTGATATTCTATATTTAGGTCTTTGAGATGTTGTATCGAATATTATTGATACTTTATACCATATTTCAGGCGAGTAAATTATCTGATAATTTTATGTTTATGATATCTTCTATGTTTTCTGTATCTAATGTAGATATACTTAATTTCTTGACGCATGGTTACAGATATTGGTATTTTCGAATCCCATAATGAGATGTTATTCTTTCTATATCTTGGTGTATCTTGTGCAAGTCATGTTGTTCTTGAACTTGTATGGACACTGATTCTCAAAATGACTTGCTACCTTCTTCCAGAATCCGGTATCGTAACGTACCATGATTGGATCCACTATACTAGTCGGGGGCGGGGAGTAGTAGTATAGATATATGATTATACCCTCCTTGTGCAAGTTATTACTCCATGTGAGTGTTAATCATACACCGTACTTATGATTAACCAGGCCATAAATTCTTGTGCAAGTTTCTAAGCCGATCACATATTGAAACTAGTGCTCACTCACTTAGATAGTTATTTTCTGATCATTGTACATGTTATTTCTTGCTCTTATGTTTATTTATACCTTTCCATACTTGCTATATTCATGTACATGTTATATTATCTTGTATATTCTTTCTACTTACTGTTACATAATCTTCATTATTTACTTAAACTGTCATTAGAGGTGTACTTTGCTCCAATCCTGACTGGATATATTTTTTTAGATGATGTAGTCGGAGTAGACTTAGAGACTGGGCTCATGAGGTCTTAACTCCAACTGAGGAGGCAGTAGTAGTGACTCAGTTAGATTAGTTGTTAGTACTGGATTTGTCGCCAACTCTCTGACTCTTAGTATATTATTATTTGAGACTTATGTCATTTGAGATAGTTGACTCTTAGACTCTAGATTTGGACTTGTATTATGTTATGTTAGATTTCTCCTAGATATTTCATATTATATCTTTATATCTTATTCGTGTCATTTATCTTCATTATAGTTGTTTGTCATTAAAAGTGTATGAGACTTTTATATTAACGAATGAAAGGAGCACAAAGAAAGTTGATCATGTTAGCCCTGGGGCTAAAATTCCTTTATATTTTTTATTCTATTATTTTATTATTATTTTTCATTACAAATAACTATGCAAGCCTTAAAACAAATTAAGCTGCTGTCATGTCCTATGATTCACTAATATAAGAGTGTCATGCAAGACCTGTTAAGGGAGAGGGGGGCGAATTACAAATTTTCCAATTCAAATAACAAACGGCCAAAACCTCATAAGAGTCGAATTTGATTCAAATCTCTTCCTCTTATCCCTTTTCGAGTTGAATCGATGATAGGTATATATGGGGATGAGAGCTGATGCTCTCATACCCCCCACCTGAACCCACATGTTCTTAAAACCCTAATCCTCTCTGCTGCCATGTTCTTCTTCAAGTTGAGATCAACTTCGGGAAATCTGTGGAGAAAAGACATTTGAATTCTTTAACAGGTAATCTTCTTCCTTACACTACCAGTTCAGACGATTCCTTAAGTTCAGTAATTTTCATCATATTCTAGTAGAAAATCTAGGTATTTGTTATAAGTCCTAAAAAGAACCTAGATGAAGAGTAAAAAGACTCTAAGAGTTAAAACAAGGGGGAAGTCTGGGTATCAGAGATGGGGTTAGGATGTTCTGATCTCTATGCATATAATATTGAGTACAAGGGTGATTTGACATAAGTTCATGTGTGTGGGTTCTGTCCCGTGTGTGTGGGGTCAGGTAAGTGTCGACAGATAGGGTGTACCAGAGTATACCTGCATCCCTGCAGTTATACGGTCGGCCTACGGGGTTGGGGGTCGATCACCTATAGATTTAAACAGGTAACTGGCAATATCTAAAAGATAGTAATACGTTCGATGTTACCTTAGATTAGATGAAGTACGGAGAGTGGAATATTGAATCAGGCCTCATATAATTATATGTTCCATGTGAGGGGTGCTACACTAGTATGAATATCAAATTGATGGTGTCTATATCAAGTTACGGGGACTAGACGAGAGATACTAGAGTATCTTGAGAGATAAAAATGACATGAACCTGGGGGGAGGAACAAATGCAGTCGTTGTCATAAAATAAACATTGGAGAATAGTAGCAGGGACTTTGAGCACACAGATATTGCTTGTTCTACTAGCTATTTGAGGTTCTTTTGAGACTTTCAAGTTTGTGGCATGTTATTAGCTAAAACTGCTACTTCAGTTTGCTTTTGATCAGTTGACCTCAAGTCAACATCTAGTGTTAAGAACTTTGTCAATTCATTGGTGAAGCTTCCTTATGCTCAATAGATAATGCCACTATAATGAAGCAGGTTCGAGTGGTGATGATGAGCGGGCAAACTCAAAAGTCTCCGATTTCAGCCTTCATACCTATTTTGAACCCCATACAGTGCAAGTTTCCACATATTTTCTACTTATATACGAGTTCTCAGTATATTTTGAACCCCATACAGTGCAATCTTACAGGAGAAGAAGAGATTTGTATCAATTAAGTATGAGTAGTACCCTTACTGGGCATATGGTCACCCAAGCATATGACAGATAGGTATGCTCTACTGATATTAGGTATTAGTATCAGAGTCTCGTGGGGTCAAGTGTGCAACAGAGACAAAGGGAATAGGCTATAGTAAGTGTAAGCATATGTTCATCAGGTGGGCAATTAGGAAAAACCAGAGTTAAGCACTCTGATACATGTGTAAGACATATACCCAAGTAAGAGGGGAGATGTCCTATAAAGTTAGTATGCAACTACTAACACCTGTGTGTGTGAGCAACTTGTGATACATCCATTTGTGTAATCACACTCGACTTATGACAGACTATTTAGTACCCTATGTTACTGTGTATGTCGGGAGGATTTCAAATCCTTCCCAAACCGAAGAACAGAGGTAAGTAGGAGAGGTATGGCTGCCAATCAATGGTGTGTCAGTAATTAGTAAACATGGAAGTAGATCGATAGTGGCTAGATTGCAACTGTAGATAAGGGTATCAGAGGTAGTTGGATAGGGACATGTGATGTGGATCAATGAAGGATACACATATGAAGTGTGTCAGTGTGAGTACACAGTCATGTGGAACCAGTGGTGTCAATAGGGAATATGTAACAGAGATAACATCGGATAAGGGTGGGTGCCCAAGTCAAAATTAGAAGATGTTCCAAGAACAGATAACCTAATGTAAGGTGCAACCCAAATAACCTAGAAGAGGTAGTAGTGCATCAGCATTAGGATGTTAAAATGAATGATATGTAGTCATATGCTAGAGAGCATGATACGTGACAAAAAATAGTAATGAGCAGAGGCAATAGATATAGGTAACTAATACACGAATTATAGGAAAAGTAAGGGTACCAAGCATGTATTAGTGATAGGTTAGATAAGTTTTACCTAAAGGGGGTTACCAACCTACATGACTTAAAAGCCAAATAAGGTGGAAATGACCTAGAAAACCTAACAAAGAAATAGATAGATTTGTTTGTACACTTAAATTGTGTATTGATTATATTAATTTATAAATAGGTTCTTTGGACTCTGACTCAGCGCTTGATCCATATCCGCAGCTCAGGACCATAAACAAGTACATATATTGATTGCTTTCAATTCTTGATAGTTTTTCCATTATATATTATATATATGCTTCTCATGCTTGCTGACACGCTTGTTACATGAGATTAGTATCATGGATCCATATATATTATATTTCTCAATTACTATTCACATGATTACCGTATTCATAACTTGTTTGAATCTATGAGTACTAGTCGGGCAGAAAAATATCTTAGTAGACGTGTGAACTATCCTTTCTATCCCCATTATCTTTCATGGAGAATAGCAGCCGCACATGACATGTACGGGGTGTCGAATTTACCCTTAGTCGTTCATATGTCGAACACGATATTTTAGCACACATAGATATATATTGCTTTACTTGTTCATCATGTTTCCTTCATCACATACTATGTCACCATGTTTTTCTTTCTAGTTGTTGTAGCTCATTATAGAGTTGCCTGTTTCATTTCCTACTATACCATGATGCCTGTTATTTCTAGTTTACATTCTCATATGCTATTTTTATTTCTTGCAAATTCTATCATGTCTTAGATAGCTTTTCATATGTGTGCTTGTTCCAATCCTGACTGGATAAACTATTTTTAGGTGATGAGTTAGAGAATTTCTATACTACTTATTATGAGCGGACTACAGACGATGACCTTGGCTTACAGGATAATCCAGAGGCGACCTTAGCAGATTTTCCCTTTGTAGATGACATCTAGTTAGATATCAGTTAGCTTTGGCCGGATTTATCTCTGGGAACCCTTCTAGTGGGTTTATTTTATTATTTGGAGATTATCTGAGTTTGGACCAGTGGATTGACTTTTATTAGTATTTGACTCTTTGAGATTTATTTAGTTTATTTTCATCTGTTCTCTCTAGCTGTGTTGAGTACTTTTGTTGCTCTTGATTCAAAGGTGCATTTGGACTAATATAAAAAACATATAAACTACGTGGTTGTGTTTGTTATATTATGGAGGTTTATACAGCATTCTACCGTCGATGTTATGGCGTAGGCTGGACGTAGCCACGACTCATGCCCAAATACTGGATGCAGGTCGTGACATATCCTTAATAGGATCTTCCTAAGTATAATATTTTTTTAGTCTAGGAACTTCGTGACGATGGAGAGTGTAGCTTTCTTTACTCCGTTGACGATCCGACAACGATTGAGAGAATAAGTCTTTTTGTTTGATTTATGAAGAGGATAGCAATTCGTCTCTATGAAGTGTGGGTGATGCATTGTGTGTTCAAAATAAAGGAATGATCCTTCTATTTATAGTTGATCTGTAGAATAATCATCGTGTGTGTATAGGGATGCTACGCTCATAATATGTTGGGCACAGGGGCACTGAGCGTCTGATATTAGGGTTGAATCTATTGAAACTGCATCACTGAGCTGCGAAGGAGCTGACATGTGGCAATTTATGAAGTTGAGGGTGGTTAGCACCCATTCATGAGCGTTAACTGGGTCAATAACACATGGCGCATGTGTATTGCCCAAGGATCTCGATATATTGAAGTTGAGGGGCTTCCTACGCCATGATTTGGTGTACGAGATCTCATGTTGTAGAAATAAAATGTCATGGGGGCGTAGAGATGACCCTATGTCAGAGCTTGCAGCACTTCGGCGTGGATGAGATTCCATGTGGCACTACCATGAGGGCTGTCAACTCGGTTTTCGAGGCGTGTTAGCTTCTGGTGGCGTAGATGGGGTTACGCCTATGCCAGCTGTTTTAGTGTCTCCTCGATTCTTGTGCTGCCATCATTGCAGTCCGTCTGCACTCTGTCCAATACTTGAAATTTGAGCTAAGTGTCATGGAAATTAAATGCTCCTTGGTTGGAGAGAAGTTGCAGTAAAGAGCGTAGTCATTAAAATGGCGTAGTCCTTCTAGGGGCCTAGCTAGTTCAGGGGTATAACCACTCCACGAGCGTAGTAGCCTTGCGTGCGTAGTGGCTTTGCTTGAATTTTGATCAAATTTTCCTTTCAGAGCTGCCGCTGCATGTGGTATGGGGCTCAAGATGCCGACTAAATCAATTCTCAAAGTGGCAAGTTCATTTCCATTAATAGTAAATTCATCACATTAAAGACAGGTTCATTGCCATTAATGTGAGATTCATTACGTTAATCTCGGGGCTTTGACTGATTGCCATGTGGCGTAGGCGTAAGGAGACGTTGCTATCTATAAATAGGAGTCTTTTTAGAAGTCCTTGTTCATATTCTCTTGGCACTCATTCTACATGTCTGACCCCGACTTAGCCTTAGGTGGCCATGAGCCGTGTCGTTGGTACATAAGTTGGCTATTGGTTGTGGATCTCCTCGTTCATAGAAGTCAAATTTGTAACGAAGAATTCCTTTAGAGTTTTGAAATGCATCCGAGCGTTTGGCCTGAGAGTTTAGCTCAAACAACCTCTTGGAGGTCTTCGAGGTCCAGACTGCATACAGAGTTTAGGGTTGTCGTACCCAAACTTTGTTATGCTGGAAGAGCCACAGGTTGGCAGTTACGCTTGTGCATTTCCGAGAAAGTAATTCGCTCATTGACAAGGAAGTGATTCGCTCTGATGAGAAAGAGACGCGCCTATGCTGAGACATCAGAGCGATGCGCTTATCTATAGATTCTTAGACTATGCTATATTAGACTTTTAATGTAATAAAAAGCCATGTAATAGATTTTTCTATATATAAATAAAAATCCACTTTTTATACGCCTTTATTTACTGTCTCGATTGACTTTCTTTTATATTTGGGCGCGTACTGCCTTGTGGCGCTCTGGAATGCATAATACTCTATAGCGCATAAGTCTTTCTAGACTCTTTGAGGCGCGTGAGATTTTGTGGCGCATAGGTCTTCCTGGCCTCTTTGAGATGCGTAAATTTTCATGCTTCTATAAGACCCCCTTCAAAGTTTTTGAAACTTGGGCAAGTCTTTGAAATACTTTGAATAGGAAGCATGGACAATAAAAGCCCTTTTGAGCATAGGGACCCACCGAGCTTTATGTTGTTCTGAGCGTAGGAAGCGGTTCAAATTTAGGGGCATAGGTTCAAACTTTCACCCCTTTGGCGCACGTCGGTTGGTTGTCTCAACCAGGCTGTCTACTCGATCCTTCGAGATAAGAGCTTTTAATTTTTGTCATGATCCGAAGCGATGGCGGGCCACTTTAAATTCTATCGGGGCATGCGTACTGGCGGCCTACAAATAGGCATTGGGTGAAAGAGAGCTTTTACTCGCTCTCTTATGTTTTTGAAAAAGAACTTCCTCGTCTTCTTCTCCGACTTCTCTTTCGCCATGGCTCCCAAGTCCTCCACCGCTGCTGCTGCTAAGGGAAAGGGGAAATCCTCGTCTGATGTGGCAGCATCGGAGCCATTTGTCACTGACTTAGGTCACTCCTATGTTTTCCCGTCAAGAGTAAGTCACCATCGTCGGTCTCCCACGTTCTGTTGGTAAGTCAACGATCGCATAGATGTTCCGTCTATCAAGTTGTCATGCGCCACCTTGTATCGCCATGACGTATGTGCCTAGCTGAATAGCTATGTCATGTGATATACGACTAGGCTTCGACGCGCATGGACCCTGTCCTACGTGTTGTCGTTATCCCTTGCTAAAGCACTGGCTTGACCATAAGGTCATATCAAAGTTATGCGCTGAGGCAACCTGCACTGCACTGTTTGCTTGACTGTAAGGTCATGTCAAAGCTGTATGCTGGTGCATCCTTATGTTGTACTAGTTGTCTTTAGGCTAAGACAATGTAAATGAGCGTAGAGGTTTTTCATGAACCAATATGGTCCGAGTGCGAGTCTGGCACAGGGTTCTTCATGTGCCAGCCTGCGCTTAAAGAATTTTTTATGTCTTTTCCTTTCAATTTTTGGGGTTTAACATGTATTCCACTTTCGTGTAGTATCACTGACGACACCAACAGGCAAATTCTTTTATGGGGGTTAGGCTCGAACTTTTAGGAAGATATCGTGACCCCCGCAAAAATAGCTATCTCTGCAGGGCAGTCACTGCTGAGGATGGATATGATTGACTACCAGCCTCACAACTTTCTCAAACAGATGCTGGTATCTGGGAAGATTTCTCGTAAAGATGGTGTAAGCGGCTTCTTCTTAAAGCTACAATTTTTGTTTGGAGATGAACTCTTTTGTGAAGAAGTTAAAGTCCTGAAGTTGAGGGGTGACTACTTTTTCGAGGCCCATGGCCTTAAGATGCACATTCCTGGGGTTGTAGAAGCATGGAAAAGAATAAAGAAAGATCCATGCGGCCAGAGAGCCCCCTGCGGCTCAGACAGTTCATGCGGCTCGGAGAGTTCATACGGCTCGAGCGACTATGCGGCTCAAACAAGTCCTATGCAGCTCAAAGAGGAGCCACGTGGCCTACAAATAGCTCTCTCTTATTTGTATTAAATGCCTTGACGGCTGACAGCTTTGACGAGGTGACAGTTCTGATACGAAGATATCATTATGACTCCCACATAATGACGGATTCCTTGGAAAGCGATGAAAATCTCTGACACAATCTCCCGAGATTCAGAATCGGTCATGTGGCCTTGACACGTAGACAGCCCCATGCGGCTCACGAAGACTAGCCCCATACGGCTCATGAAGACCAGCCCCAAGCGGCTCACGAAGACCAGCTCCATGCGGCTCATGAAGACCAGCCCTATGCGGCCCACAAAGGCCATCTCCATGCGGTTCACTCATACTCATGCGGCTCAAATCATTACCATGTGGTCCAAATTTTTTGGGGGGCTACTCTTAGGCAGCCTGGATACGTGGCCAGCTTTCCTGCGGCTCAGACACGTGGCATGATAGCAGGGCACGTGGCATCAGATTGATCGAAATCTCTCAACAAATCCCAATGAAATATTGGGATCAAATTAGATTATTTGTAAATAAGCCAATTAAAGACACGTGTCGAGGAATCTGAGGTTGGCATGACAAATCAGGAGGATTTATGTCAATCAACATTAATTATCCACAAAAGATTTGATGCAATCACATTTATTGCTCAAATCCCGATGAACGGCTCAGATTTAATGATCCTGAGCCACCGACTTTCAAGAATGATCAATCATTGTAAACCATAATGATGCACCCACTCTTATAAATAGCAGGGTGCCATTCCCTTGCGAAGACACACACAGAGCGACAGAGAGACATATACACAGAGACAGACGCGCATAGAGAGCCAGAGAGCCTGAAGAGAGAGCATTTCTTCATCAACGCCAAGCAGTTCTTCCACAGAGCCAAAAAGCTGTACCCGATCGTCCAAGGAGTAAGGCAGAGCGGCCGTCGCTTTCCCGAGCCTCTATCGTCACCTCCCAGAATCTAAAATAAACAATTGTACTTAGATTGCTATACCTAGGTTTTCGTCCCTAGGCTTTCTTTGTACAAGCGAGTTTGTATTATGAAGTAAAAGTCCAGTCCTCCGATAATTGTTCTGTCCTTTTATATTTTATGTCACGCCCCGATTCCGTCGAATCGATAGTCGTCCCCCGGGCGTGATGCCGTGCGAACCTAAGTTGCGTTCGCACAAGGCATAGTCATAAAGTTATCCGAAACACAACATCAAATTAGAGTACGCAGAGAAATTGACTAACACATTTGAAATGGAAATAGACTTTTCATTGATAATATGAACTTTACATAGACTTCTTTTTACAATCATTGCCGCACGGGCTACAACATGACTTCGACTTACAAAAATGAACGCCGATGAGATAGTCGTTCCATACATTACACCCTTTTATACAAGTAAAAACCAATACATATTTCCACCTGCTATGGCGGGAAGTCGAGTCGTCATTTTTCTTTGGACTGATGTGCGGGTCTTCTTCAAAAGGAAATCCAGAAAACAAGCCTTCACACGGACGAGGCTTCAAAAGAGTTCACGCCGCCTTGAGCTCTAGTTGGCACACCCTTCGTGGTTCGGGGTACCTGTATTGGAGAGCGAGGATCAGTACATTACACTTTGTACTGGTGCGTGGCAAGTTAAGTTCCAAGCTCTCATTTGGTTGAATGAGTTTATATGACTTAGTTCATGAATGTTTCTAACCATCCTAATGAATTTCAAGCGTGCAATGACAAACATAATGAAATTTACTTCGGAACTTACCGACGACGGCCCGCCATAGCAGGTGGAAATATGTATTGGTTTTTACTTGTATAAAAGGGTGTAATGTATGGAACGACTATCTCATCGGCGTTCATTTTTGTAAGTCGAAGTCATGTTGTAGCCCGCACGGCAATGATTGTAAAAAGAAGTCTATGTAAAGTTCATATTATCAATGAAAAGTCTATTTCCATTTCAAATGTGTTAGTCAATTTCTCTGCGTACTCTAATTTGATGTTGTGTTTCGGATAACTTTATGACTATGCCTTGTGCGAACGCAACTTAGGTTCGCACGGCATCACGCCCGGGGGACGACTATCGATTCGACGGAATCGGGGCGTGACATAATGGTATCAGAGCACGGCTTTACATCCTTTGGCCTCGCGTCTAGAGTTTTAAACCATTGACCACGCAACGATGAGATAAGTTGTTCCATACAATGAGTCCGTAATAATTTGAGACTGATGCGTTGCCTTCGTATAGCAGAAGTGGCGGAACCCACGGCCGAGCAAGAACAGAGCGCTTCCAGTGGCTCTAGTAGCTCGCATCGTCGGCAGGCCGGACCTTCTAACGATACAATCGAAAGGATGCTGCGCATGATGGAGGCGCAGCGGAACCAGTCCGAGAGCCGACATCAACGAGTAGAGGAACGACAGGCCCAGTTCGAAGCTCGCTTCGACGCGCACATCAAACTTCAACAAAAGCAGATGGATACTCTGCAGCAGATCGTCCAGACGTTTGCGGCCAACGGAAATTCTGCGACGGCACCTACCGTCACCGTGCCTACTACCACCGTGCCGACGATTCCACCCATTGAAGTCGACACGGCGGAGCCCGAGCTTCAACCAGCGGCACCAAAGAAGTACAACTTCGAAGTGTCAGAATTCAAGAAGGCGTGTCGCACCTCTTTCAGCGGCACCGAGGGTCCTTCCATTGCGATCGACTGGTTGGAAGAACTAGAAGACCACTTCGAGCTTCTCGGCATCGAAGATTCAAAGCAAGTCGCCTGCGCACAACTTCAACTTCGGTTGAACGCGCACGACTGGTGGGCCGTGCGCAAGCGAGCGATTCGACCGGACAACACTACCGCGCCGATCTCTTGGGCCACGTTCCGCAAAGCCTTCGAACTCGAGTACCTTCCGTCTGCCGTTCGCCAAGCAAAGGAAAACGAATTCATGTCATTGAAGCAGGGGAACAGGACCGTGCAGCAGTACGCCGCAGAATTCAACAAATTGTCCAAGTTCGCTGGTGCGTTTCTGCCTACTGAAGAGTGCCGCGTGCGACGGTTCGAAGTGGGACTGCGACAATCTATCGGTGCACATGTCGGCGTCCCGGAGTACAAGACCACGGGCGAGGCTCTAAATCACGCCCTCCGCCTTGAGAACCTGCATCCTCCCGGCGCTGACGACGTTGTGCGCAACTCCAATCACAAACGTCCTAGCCATACGGGAGGCAACAATCACGCGTCAAAGCGTCCAAACAACGGCGGCTATCTGGGTCAGAATCCGTTACCTCGTTGCACCAAATGTAATCGCCTCGGGCACGAAGCCATCAACTGCTTCCCCTTCAGAGGGGAATGCCATGCTTGCGGACAAAAGGGCCACCTCGCTCGAAATTGCCCAAACCCCAGATTGACTCGCAATGGCCCGCCACCACAATACCATCAAGAGAATCGAGGACAGGTGCCTCGACCCCCTCAGCCCACTCAAACCGACAACCAAGCCCGACGCCCTAATGCTCAGGGGCGTGTCTTTGCCATGACTCGAGACGAGGCGTATACTTCCGACACTGTTGTGACAGGTATACTAAAATTCAATAATGTGCCTGCTCGTGTGTTATTTGATTCAGGCGCTTCACATAGTTTCATATCGGCGGACTTTGCCGCCGAGCACAAATTTCTTGTAATATCATTAGATCTCGATCTTAGCGTAAGCACGCCTTCGGGCACACCAATTCTCACAAACTTAGCTTGCGCCGGCGGGATTATCTGTATCGGCGGTCAAAAGATCGGTCTGGACTCGATAGTTCTAGATATGAAGGACTTCGACATCATACTGGGCATGGATTGGCTCGGTCCTTGCAACGCCAACATCGACTGCGCAGGAAAGAGGGTCACCTTCCGCATACCTGGAGTGCCCGAATTCTGCTATTCGTGTGGTGAAGCATCGCCGACGTGCATGGTGATCTCGGCAATCTCGGCTCGGAGGCTACTTCATTCTGGATGCGAAGGCTACTTGGCGTCCGTTCGTGACACGAGGCAGGATAGTGCGAACGCGGGTGATACCGACGTTGTGGCAGAATTCCCAGACGTGTTCCCGGACGAGCTACCTGGCATGCCGCCCGATCGAGAGATAGAGTTCACCATCGATACATTCCCCGACGCCCGGCCGATCTCGAAGGCTCCGTACAGGATGGCTCCCGCAGAATTGAAAGAATTGAAGGCACAACTTCAGGAATTGCTCGACAGAGGGTTTATCCGTCCGAGTGTCTCGCCGTGGGGTGCGCCCGTGCTGTTCGTAAAGAAGAAGGATGGATCGATGCGACTCTGTATCGACTATCGGGAATTGAATAAAGCCACCGTCCGAAACAAATACCCCCTGCCCCGCATCGACGACTTGTTCGACCAGCTCCAAGGTGCAACCGTGTTTTCGAAGATTGATCTGCGATCGGGTTATCACCAACTCAAGGTCAAGCCAGATGACGTGCCGAAGTCTGCCTTCCGCACTCGTTATGGCCACTACGAGTTCTTGGTAATGTCGTTCGGTCTGACAAACGCCCCTGCCGTCTTCATGGATCTAATGAATCGGGTGTTCCGTCCGTTCGTTGACAAGTTCGTAGTAGTCTTCATCGACGACATCCTCGTCTACTCGAAGGATCGAGCACAACATGCAGAGCATCTGCGGACGGTACTCCAAACCCTTCGAGAGAATCAGTTGTATGCGAAGATGAGCAAGTGCGAGTTCTGGCTGGACAGCGTCTCATTTCTTGGGCACATCATCTCCGCCGCGGGCATCGCAATCGATCCGAAGAAAGTCGAGGCAGTTGCTGATTGGAAACGGCCCGCATCAGTTGGCGAAATTCGAAGCTTCCTAGGCTTGGCGGGATACTACCGACGCTTCGTGAAGGACTTCGCGAAGATTGCATCGCCGTTGACTCGCCTCACCCAGAAAGGAGTCGCATTCAAGTGGTCAGACGACTGTGAAGCTTCCTTCCAGGAGCTCAAACAACGGCTCGTTTCGGCCCCGATACTTGCTCTTCCTGAAGGGACGGAGGGATTTCAAATCTTCAGCGATGCTTCTGGCCAGGGCTTGGGGTGTGTGCTCATGCAGCGGGATAAGGTGATATCTTTTGCTTCCCGGCAGTTGAAGCCGCACGAGAAGAACTACCCCACGCACGACCTAGAACTAGCGGCAATTGTGTTCGCGTTGAAGCTGTGGCGTCACTATCTCTATGGCGTGGCGTGCAGGATTTATACGGACCACAAAAGCCTCAAGTATCTCTTCACCCAGAAAGAACTGAATTTGCGGCAGAGGCGATGGCTCGAACTAATCAAAGACTATGACTTATCAATCGACTACACGTCGGGCAAGGGAAATGTGGTAGCAGATGCGCTGAGCCGAAAGTACTTAGCTTCATTATGCATCAACGATCGACTGCTGCGTGACTTAGAAGGAATGGGCATTGAACTTCGAGTTCGTTTCAGAGACGTGAAACTGGCGCAACTGCGGGTGGAACCGAGCCTACTGGAGAGGATCAAGTCTGCACAGAAGGACGACCCCTACCTGGAGAAGATGCGGAAGCTGATATCGACAGGGAAAGCGTCTGACTTTGCAGAGGACGAGTCGGGAGTGTTGCGCGTGAAGGGACGGCTATGCGTACCGGACGACGTAGAACTCAGAAAGGAGATAATGACGGAGGCACACTATGCAAAATATTCCTTGCATCCTGGCAGCACCAAGATGTATAAGGACCTCCGCGTTGTCTTTTGGTGGCACGGCATGAAGAGGGACGTAGCGCTCTTTGTGTCAAAATGTATGGCCTGTCAGCAAGTCAAAGCCGAGCACCAGCGACCGGGCGGGGAGATGCAGAACCTTGCCATTCCAGAGTAGAAGTGGGATCACATCACTATGGACTTCGTTGTTGGCTTGCCGAGGACGCCGCGGGGAAATGACGCCGTCTGGGTCATCGTCGATCGACTAACCAAGTCAGCGCACTTTATCGCCATCAAAGTTACTTGGAGCGTCGACCGCCTTGCTCAGATATATCTTGATGAAATAGTTCGGCTGCACGGGGTCCCAGTTTCTATCGTCTCGGATCGGGATGGACGGTTCGTAGCACGTTTCTGGAGTAGTCTACATTCAGCACTGGGGACCAAGTTGAAGTTCAGCTCAGCTTATCATCCTCAGACTGACGGCCAAACAGAGCGGGTGAACCAAATTCTCGAAGACATGTTGCGACTCTGTGCTATCGACTTGAAGTCAAGTTGGGACGTCCACCTACCGCTGGCCGAGTTTGCATACAACAACAGCTATCAGTCCAGCATCCAAATGGCACCGTATGAAGCTTTGTACGGCTTAGATCGCCCATTTGCTGGGATGAAGTCGGGGAACGGCAGATACTTGGTCCGGAGCTGGTGGAGCAGACTGTGCAGAAGGTCAAATTGATACGAGAAAGATTGAAGATAGCACAAAGCCGGCAGAAAAGCTATGCTGACACGCACCGACGCCCCCTCGAGTTCTCGGAAGGCGACCATGTATTCCTGAAGGTGATGCCTATGCGTGGAGTATCCCGGTTCGGTGCGAAAGGAAAGTTGAGCCCAAGATTTGTTGGCCCGTTCGAAATATTGAAGCGAGTCGCCCCGGTAGCTTACCAAATCGCCTTGCCGCCTGCATTGTCAGGGGTACATGACGTCTTCCACGTCTCGCAATTGCGGAAGTACGTGCACGATCCGGGGCATGTGGTAGATTTGGGTAAGCTGGACCTGAAGGCGGACTTATCATATGTCGAAGAGCCGGTGCAAATCTTGGAGCGCAAGGATAAACTTCTCCGCAACCGTGCTATTCCTCTAGTCCGCGTCCTCTGGAGAAACCATTCTGTCGAGGAGTCGACGTGGGAGCTTGAGTCTGAAATGAAGGAGAAGTTCCCTTCATTGTTCTCGTGGAGGTAGGTTCTATTCTTAAGTTTCGAGGACGAAACTTTTTCTTAGTTGGTTATGGTGTAGTGCCCCGTCCCTACATCGTGCCCCGTACTCTGTCCACGGGGTGCGCGAGAAAGGAACACTGTCGCTATCGATTCGGTCGGAACCGATAGGTCGGGATCGGCCGAGTCGATCGAACGGGAACGGTTGAATTAAGACCCATTCCTCGTTATGGAATGTCTTCTTCGGAACCAAGTCCCATATTCAGCGGGCTGTGCCTCGAGGATTGACTCTGCGGCTGAGTCGGGAGAGACCTCCCGTTGCTCTGCTTTTCACGCCGCTTGCGTTGGTTTTGGCTTTGTTTTCTGAATGCGCTTTCGTGAATGTTTTCGATGGTTTTCATGGCTTGCATTTCGAACTCGCATTTCCTATCGAACTTCTTGAATAATGCAGTGTTCTAATCGGTTGCTTGTACGATTTCAGGTAATCGCGTAGGCGACGTCTAGCGCAACCAAGCAAGTTCTCTCGCCGAAGTAAACTCAAGGTGAGTGGCTGACCCTTCTCTTCTCGACCCCCTTCTTAAGCAAATTCGGTAGTGTTGATACGAATAAAAAGATAAATGCAAAGGCATGAAAGGCACGAAAGGCACGAACACGGGAAAATGAAATGAGTTTTCAAAAAGAATGGTAGGCTATGTCTTAATAACTAAAAAGAAGAAAAATGGTCTTTGCACGGTCATTGGACAACTTGTCGACAAGGTAAAGTTTCCCCGCACGGCAACCCGCGGCCACGGGACCGTTGCGGCCAAGAAGGAAACATCTCATAAGCTGTGCCGGGCACAATGTTAGGCGAGGACTTGCAGCGGGGCTCGCTACTCACGCTGAAAGGGCCTCGTCTAATTAAAGCTAGAAGGAGTCCACGATGGCTCTGGGAGCCAGTGACCAACACACGGGATATTGCACTTGGTATGGAAATGATAACAATTGACAGGGAAGAACATGGTAAGTTTCATAAGGCGCGGCGCGGGCCGTCGTCGGTAAGTTCCGAAGTAAATTTCATTATGCTTGTCATTGCACGCTTGAAATTCATTAGGATGGTTAGAAACATTCATGAACTAAGTCATATAAACTCATTCAACCAAATGAGAGCTTGGAACTTAACTTGCCACGCACCAGTACAAAGTGTAATGTACTGATCCTCGCTCTCCAATACAGGTACCCCGAACCACGAAGGGCGTGCCAACTAGAGCTCAAGGCGGCGTGAACTCTTTTGAAGCCTCGTCCGTGTGAAGGCTTGTTTTCTGGATTTCCTTTTGAAGAAGACCCGCACATCAGTCCAAAGAAAAATGACGACTCGACTTCCCGCCATAGCAGGTGGAAATATGTATTGGTTTTTACTTGTATAAAAGGGTGTAATGTATGGAACGACTATCTCATCGGCGTTCATTTTTGTAAGTCGAAGTCATGTTGTAGCCCGCGCGGCAATGATTGTAAAAAGAAGTCTATGTAAAGTTCATATTATCAATGAAAAGTCTATTTCCATTTCAAATGTGTTAGTCAATTTCTCTGCGTACTCTAATTTGATGTTGTGTTTCGGATAACTTTATGACTATGCCTTGTGCGAACGCAACTTAGGTTCGCACGGCATCACGCCCGGGGGACGACTATCGATTCGACGGAATCGGGGCGTGACATTTTATGGCAAACACGATGGCGACTCTGCTGGAGACAAACTTCTCCACGGCTGAGGAGTTGGTGATGCAATCGAATGCAGCCAAACTTGGCTCTACGCAACAGAAGATGGTCATCTGTTTCGACCAACAGGCGTTTGAAGAAATGCTCTCTGAAGGAAGTGCTGGCTCGATCAAGAAGCGAACCCGCACAAAGAAAGCTCGCTGCGAGTGGAGGCCAAAATCATTTTCTCCTCCACAAGCTCAGGACGGGATACTCTCTGCTACTCAAGACGGCGAAGGCGTCTCTCATATGGCTCCACTTCGAGCCGTAGAGCACTCTGCTGTCCCCAAGTCCAGCAGAGGAAAGCACTACGATGCTGGACTTGCAGGGACAAAGAGCGACTCTATGCGCCCCAAGAAGAAGCCGAACACTCCTGTGGCCAAATCTGCCAACCACATGCATGCGGATGAATCTGTCAGCCGCATGAAGAAAGTCTATACGGCCAGATCATCCAGCTGCATGAAGAACGCCTATGTGGCTACATCTGCCAGCCGCATGAAGATTACTGATAACAGCCGCATGACACCCACTCCACGTGGCTCTGTCTTCGACCGCCTATCTTATGGTCCTGATCTCCTGTGATCCCAAGAAGACATATCTGACTCTCTCCAGCATCACCTAGACTCTTCCTACTATGTGCCATTGTGCACTAGAGCGAAGAAGTCTAGGGCAGCGCGAGCCTGGCAAGCTCGGTCCGCTGATTCGGTCTCTGACCATCCGAGCATCCCGTATACCGTTATACGGGCCTCAGATGGAAGGTTGTACAGAACCGCTCGAGTCCAGCCCCCGACGGCAAAAGGACATAGAGGTTCGCAAAAGTCTTTCAAAATCCAGGAAGCAAATATGGTCGATCCAGACCCATCTGACTTGCGTGAGGCCATCCTCCACAAATGCAAGGAAAGAGAAGACGCATCGGGGTGCAAAGAGTCCTCCCATGGACGCCACTGCACCCAAGTCATCGTCAACTGCTGCTGCAATAACGCGATACTGTGAGAAGATCGACAGTCCGTCTTTCAAAGACTGCAATAGCCGTCTTCAGGAGATGAGGCACTTCCCGTCGTCTCCTACAACTCTGCTCAGAAAGTCCCCGCTGATGGAAGAGGGAAGAAGACAAATGTTCCTAGCCCGAATATTTCAGCCACTTCGACTAAAAGACTGTCGTCTAAGCGGGTGCCCACCACCGGAGTTTTCCAAGGTACTCGCTCTAAGATGAAATCTGCTACAGTGGGAGATTCGTCGTCCACAACACAGGGGGTTGCTGGGACTGGGGGTAGCACTCCTCCGAACCTCCACAATAATCCGATGTTCCAAGAAGATGAGTCATGGGAGGCAACTCTCCCATCAGATGTACCAAACCCCAACTTCCTCGAGGACGTCCACAACTCTCAAGACTGAGGGTACTGTCCCTTCCGAGTCTGAACCAGAAGAGAACATACCCACATACCCCGATAACTTCTCACTACAGGGGTATGATTCGGAGAGCACTTCCTCCACCGCTCCGTCTATCTCTCCTCACGTAAAGACGGTATTCATGACAGACAGCAGCCAAGATGGTTCCAGTGATCGCCAACACATCGACACACTCGAAGCCATATTGCTTGCCTTGGTCAAGTCTGTGGACGAGATCAAAGCGGCCCTTCCAACTCTGCAAGGAGGGACGCCTAGTCAAACAAGCGCGGGTCCTGCGGTCAATGGGGACTCGAATTCAGCAGCACCAAACCCGGGCAACAATCCTCCTGAAACAACGGCCCCCAGCACCGTGGATGAGGCCTGCGAAGCAAGAAGAGAGGTCCAGGAGCTCCGAGCCATATTTTACGCTCGAGAAAATTCTCCAGACCTCAAAATACGGTAACTGTACCCTGCTGCATGGAGGGATGTCCCCTTCCCGCCAAGATATAAGCCGTTCAATATCAATCCTTATGATGGCAAGACCTCAGAAAGTCGGTACATCACTTACTTCGAAGTCACCACTGACCATCTGCCCCATGACGATGCCATTCTCACACGATTATTCATCGGGGCATTGGAAGGGGTCGTCTTCGACTGGTATCGCAACCTGCCCGACAACTGCATCCACTCCTTCGCCGGCTTCAAGCGCATATTTTTGGAGAGATTCTACGAAGTGGGGCAGGACATCACAATGTCCACCCTCATGGACGTCGTCCACGGAGAGAAAAAGCTGACAAGGAACTACATTGAGCGGTTTTGCCAAACCGCAATGAAGCTGCCGTCTGGAAATCCGGATTCCTTCCTGATTAAAATTTGCCAAAAGAGATTGCTCCCAACAATCAGTCTCTGGATAGGCAAAAGTCAATTCAAGGACTGGAAGACATTTATCATCAGTGCCACAAGTACCGAAGAACGGTTGAAGAAGGCTCGCCAATTGGTATTGCACATCTCGGACGGAGAGAACAAGGGCAAGCGTCCTAATACCAACAACGACAATGGGGGTAGCCCCTCCAATAATCGGGACAGCAGGGGTAAGCAGGCTATGGCAGCCGACACAGCACAGAAACCTGAGCCAAAGCCGGTAGACAAACAATGGCTGCAAATCACTTACTCTTTCGAAGACGGTCACGTCAAGCACATCTTGGACATGCTCATACAAGGAGATAAAATTCAGCTTCCTCCACCAAGACGGGAACCTCGGCCGGCAAAGATGGAGAACCTAAAGTACTGCCATTACCACCGCTACGTCCACCATGCTACACACGATTGCTACCAGCTAAAACGGTACATCCAAAATCTCATCGATTCGAACGCTCTGGCCATCAATTTTAAGGAGGTAACGGTGGCAGCCAATATGGTATCGGTACAATTCGGCAGCTTTCCTCTGACGAAAACTCAAGACGGTGTGGTCCCCATCCCTCTGGCGATAATGGAGATTGCTAATCTTCTATCTCTCCGAAATCAGACTACTGGTCTAGTGTCCGTCACCACATCACGAGGGGAGGTCATGTGGGTCCATCCATATTTGGTATCAGAAGTGACTCAGCCCACACCATCTTCCATTTGCAAGAAGAAGAGTAGAAAAGTCAGGTCCTGCCGCACAATCTCGACAGATATCGAAGAAGCTACAGCCGTCGTCACTCGGTCTGGGGCATAATCCCAACCCGTGGCTGATAACTCAGCTAAAGATCATCAGCCCGCTACAACTGACGCTCCGGGACCTGCTCAGCCTCCGACGACCGACAAGCCTAGGCAGAAGGAGACTCGCTTTGACAAGTCCCTCCGAAAAGAGGCACCGCAGGGGCTGGAGAAGCCCTACAACTTCGACATCTTAGCGCAATTGGCCAACACACCGGCCAAGTTGTCATTATACGAGCTTCTGAGACTCTCAAAGGATGTTCGCGCGGCTTTGAGCGATGCACTCCAAAATGCCGACGCATACCTGGCTCAGGTCAACCTCACGGGAGAGAACCCGCCTGCAGATCTCCAAGACAGCGCTTGCACGGAAGCAATGCCCAACATCGTCTTCACTTTGCAGGACATGCTCATCAAAACCAACCTGCACGATCGCCCACTATACTACACTGGATACATCGGCGACGTAAAGGTGGATCGGATGCACATTGATCTTGGATCTTCCATAAGTATTATCCCGAAGGGTCTGCTACATCATCTCTGCATCCCAATGCATCGTCTGATGCCTACAAGCACCGCCATCAGCAGTTTCAATTCGGGCAGGAGCTACCCAATTAGGAAGATTCGTCTGAAGTGTCAAATTGGCGATCTCCATTCAGAAGTCACCTGCTACGTCATAGATGTGGACACTTCTTACAAAATCCTCTTGGGGCGCCCATGGATACACGATTATATGATCGTGCCTTCCATACTGCACCAGTGCTTCAAATATGTCGACAAGTACGGCTTCGTGAGGACGGAATTTGCTGATATCGATCCCTTCAAAGGGGTCGAATCCTACTACTTAGACTCCTGTCTGTACGAACAGTTGAAGAAGCATCTTGGTGAAGGAGATGTGCAAGCTCGTACCGAGACAGCCACAGGATCAGAAGGACCTCTGATGATCCACCTCTAAGCTCGCAAACCTGGCAAGCCTGTACCCCTTACCGCCACTATGCGTAAGGACGCAATCAGCCTCTCGGCACAAGAAGAGCAGATGATAATCCGGCTGCCAAGGTCTGGCCAAATGCCAAGACCCTCAACGGAGCCATTGACAATCAGGCTGTCGAGAGTCGGCCAGCCGCAAACGGAGAAGCTCAATCCCTCCGACAAGCCAATGACGATATGCCTTCCCAAGAAGAGTCTTCACCCCAATGCAAGGTCTGGAACTTCTAGCGAACCAACCACTCCCCGCCCAGCATCGAGTACCAAGCTGGGGGTCGCTAGTCTGCCAACAACTCCATGCTCTGCTCCACCAGCTGAACCTCTGACAATCAAGCTGCCCAGGTCGTCCTCTTAGTCTTCGTTTATACAGGGGGTAGCCGAAGAGAAACCGGAGCTAGCCAAGTATGTGGCTGCCCACACTGATGTTCCCTCCGCAGATGATGTAATCTCCCTAGAAAAGATACCTTACTTCATCAATAAAGGGCTATCTTTGAACTACCTCGAGCTCAATAAGCTGTGTATAATGTATGTTATGGAACACGGTATAGGCACTCACCTACACACACAGGTGACAAATGTGTACACCGCAATCCAGCTTACTCCAGTGGAAGATGCTTACCGCATAATTGAGGGAGGGGACCATCCAATCATCTTCGGCCGGAAGGACGATCCGCATCCCTTCACCATAGAAGAAGTCGACCTTGGATCAGATGTCGGGAGACTGCCTCTGTATCTTTATAGCCCCCAATCCAAATATCTTATGAAGAAACAGGGGTATGATCTGGAGACGACGCCAGGCTTGAACTACGGTACTGGACGACGATTACCTTTGAAGCCACCGGTCCCGGCTGGCAAACCACGGGACTACTATAGCAAAACTCGGTGTGGATTCGGGTATGTTACACCTACGACGACCCCTGAGAGTTCAGATGAAGAATGTGACTGGCATTCACATTCGACCTGGTCACCAACTTCTGACTCGGATACCAGCATCGGAGACATATTCAGACAAGTCCTGTCAGTCAACATGGCATTCGTCGACGTTTATGAAGAAGACGAAGACATCCTTTCGAGCTAGAGCCATGGGCCCAACAGCTGGATGCACAATGAAAAAAGTGGTTCGAACAGAGGGAACCTCCTACTGAAGATGAGGTTATGAAAGTAGATCTCGGCAGCAAATCTTCTCCAAAATCGATCTTCGTCAGTAAAAGCCTAACAAACGAAGAGCGAAAATCGCTGCTGGAACTTGTCAAAGAATATATTGATGTGTTCGCCTGGAGCTATGAAGACATGCCGGGGTTAAATTCCGATATTGCTCTTCACAAGCTCAACATTCGGCCAGATGCAAAGCCGGTGAAACAACAACAGCGACGCTTCCGCCCGGGCATCATGGATGCGATCGAAGCCGAAGTCAACAAACTGATAGCCAGCGGCTTCATTCGTGAGGAGCAACATCCTGACTGGGTTACCAACATAGTACCCGTCCTCAAGAAGAATGGGAAGATTCGAATCTGCATCAACTTTCGCAATCTGAATGAGGCATGCCCCAAAGATGAATTCCCCCTCCCTATCACAGATATTATGATTGACAACACATGCGGCTTCGAACGTATGTCATTCATGGCTGGCTTCTCGGGGTACAACCAAATCAAGATATCTCCTTACGACGAAAAGCACACATCATTTCGAACACCGATTGGCATATACTGCTACAAAGTCATGCCTTTCGGTTTGAAGAATGTCGGCGCCACATACCAAAGAGCCATGAGCATCATCTTTAGAGAACACTTACGCAAGACGGTAGAGTGCTATGTTGATGACATCGCCGTCAAGAGTCGTTGTAAGGGAGACCATTTGCAGGATCTGAGGACGGTATTCGACCTGATGCGAGCGCACAATCTGAAGATGAATCCCACAAAATCCTTCTTGGGCGTATCGAGCAAAAAATTCCTGGGTTTTATTATTACTGCCTAGGGAATTCATGTAGATCCAGAGAAGACGAAGGCAATTATGGAGATGGGTCCCCCGAGAAATCTCTGCGAACTCAGAGGCCTTCAAGGGAGGCTAGCTTACATCAGGAGGTTCATTTCTAACCTCTTCGGGCGATGTCGACCATTTACCCATCTCATGAAGAAAGGCGTCTCATTCGTAAGGGACGAAGAATGTCAGCGAGCCTTCGACAGCATCAAAGAATATTTGTCGAACCCTCCAGTCCTGGTGGCCCCGGTTGCTGGAAAACCATTCATGCTCTACGTACGAGCAATGGAACATTCCTTCGGGGCTCTGCTGGCACAAAGAAACGATGCAGGCCATGAGCCAGCCATATATTACCTCAGTCGAATGATGATTGGGCCAGAACACCGATACATAGCTGTGGAGAAGGAATACCTTGCCCTGGTGTTCGTCATTCAGAAGACGCGGCACTATGTCACTGAACAAACAATACATGTGATCTCACGAGTTAACCCTCTCAGGGTCCTCATGACTAAACCAGGGACACTCAGCTTTCGCCTCGCTATATGGGCAATATTGTTGTCCCCTTATCATATGATCTTCGTCCCACAAAAGACTGTCAAAGGTCAAGCCCTGACGGACTTTTTGGCAGCCCACCCAGGCACGAAGTCGTCCAGAATATATGAAAAAATTCCAGATGAGGTCGCCGACTCGCATGCAACCTCTCACGATGATATATGGCGAATGTTCTTCGACGGTACTTCGAGAACTGGACCCAAGGGTAATATCGTCGTCGGAGTCGGGGTGGTGCTGGTTTCTCCTTCCGGATTGGTGATTAACCGTGATTATTCTCTCACATAACCATGCTCTAACAATGTGGTCGAGTACAACGCTTTGGTCAATGGCCTCCAACTTGCAAGAGAGCTGGGGGTAGAATATCTTGAAGCATACGGCGATTCTCAGTTAATCATCAATCAAATCCGGGGCTCATACGAAGTTCGCCACGAAGACATGATCCCCTATCACTAGATAGCGATCGACATCATCTCATCGTTCGAGGGGTTCTTCATCGAGCACGTCCCCAGACTCCAAAATATCGAAGCCGATGCCTTAGCAGGCCTGGCCGCTTCCCTAGCAGTGCCAAGTCATACTCATCTATCGGTAGATGTGATAGGTCACGAACTGGTCTGTCCCAAGAACAACGTTCAATTCGTGGCGAGTTATTCTGCTCAGACGATCAATGATGTCCCAGATTGGAGATAACCATTCATTGACTTCGTCGTCTACGACATCCTGCCCGAGAACCCAAAAGAAGCCACCTCAATCAGGCATTGTTCTCTCAGATTCTTCTACGATACAGAGACAAAAATGCTGTATCGTCGATCCTATGATGGATTATTGCTTCGGTGTCTGTCAAACGCAGAAGCCAAAAAAGCCGTACGAGAAGCTCATGACGGTATCTGTTGGGCCCATCAGCCTGGCCCTAAATTGCAAGACCGTCTTCGCCGAATGGGCTACTACTGGCCCACAATGGTAGCAGACGCGATAGACTATGCGAGAAAGTGTAAAGCCTGCCAAGTCCACGCCTACTTCATTCACCAGCCATCCGAATTTTTACATCCGACAGTGGCGTCCTGGCCATTCGAAGCATAGGGGATGGATATCATTGGTCCGATTACTCCACCTTCCTTCCGAAGATATCGCTTTATACTCACAATCACAGATTACTTCTCCAAATAAACGGAAGCTGTCCTGCTTGCAGAAGTCAAAACCTCAAATGTGATCAGCTTCCTCAAGTATCACGTCATCTATCGTTTTGGACTGTCCCGAAGGATCATCCACGATAATGGTCCGTAGTTTGCAAGCCACGCCTTCTATCAGTTCTGCGATAAGCACCGTATCCAGAATTTTGCTTCGACGCCATACAATCTAGCAGCAAATGGGTTGGCAGAAGCATTCACCAAAACCATCATCAAGTTACTCAAGAAGTTCGTATCGTCCAACAAACGCGACTGGAACAAGAAGCTTGGTGAATGCATATGGGCGTACCGTACCACGGTCCCAACGGCCACGGGGAACACACCATTCTCCTTGGTGTACGGGAGTGAGGCAGTTCTTCCATTAGAGACTCAAATACCCTCACTCTGCGTCGCGCTCACTTATCAATTGACGACGGATGATAACTACCATCGCCGACTGCAAGAGCTAGAGGCCTTAGATGAAAAGCGCCTTCTAGCTCAGTAAAGGATCGAGCTATACCAAGCACGCATCTCTGGAGCCTTCAACAAGAAGGTCAAAATCAGAACATTCCAAGTAGGCGATCTCGTTCTGACAGTCCGGAGGCCGATGGTCATGACTCACAAGACCGCCGGCAAGTTTCAGCCAAAATAGGAAGGTCCATTTATTATCGAGGCTGTATTCTCCAACGGTGCTTACCGCCTCGCCAAGCAAAACGGAGACTTGCTCATGTTGCCCGTCAACGGCAAGTTCATGAAGAAATACTATGTATAAACGACATACGCCAGATTATCGAGTCATGTACCCGCTGGTGCCGCTGAACTCACATCCACAACATCCCAGATTATCGAGTCATGTACCCGCTGGTGCCGCTGAACTCACATTTCAACATTCTAGATTATCGAGTCATGTACCTACTGGTGCCTCTGAACTCACATTCCGGTCACTCCCTCAGATAGTAAGTCATGTATAATCATACCCCTGAACTTTTTTCCTGAAAGAGATCCTCCCTCATGATCCACTACCCGTACTCCCAGTGCACAAAAAGGGTAACCGATCCACAAATTTCCAAAATGGCCATGTCCTTATTACCTCTGAGTTGTTTCACTTCTGCCAAAAATAAATCACCCCTTGCATAGAACTTCCATGTCCTCATTACCTCTGAGTCATTCTATGTACCCTCCTTTATTGAGCCCACTTCTGTCATGTCACCATTACCTCTGAATGGGAAGGCTCCGTCGAAGAAACCTTCATACTTGCCATGTCCTCATTACCTCTGAGTAAGTATGATGATTCCCTTTCGACTTATTATCTGTACCCACAACCGGAGTATGCCAACGATAATAGGTTCACAAAATTTCCCTGCTGAGTCCGCTATTGCCATGTCCTCATTACCTCTGAGCAGGAAAGCTCGTCGAAGAAACCTCCGTACTTACCATGTCCTCATTACCTCTGAGTAAGTATGTTGGTCCTCTCTCGTCTTATTATCCGTACCCTGAACCAGGGTACGCCAAGGGTAATAGGCCCACAAATGTCCTCTGTTGACCACGAATATCCTCCGTTGAGTCCACTCCTGCCATGTCCTCATTACCTCTGAGTAGGAAGACTCTACGGTAAAACCTTCATACTTGCCACGTCCTCATTACCTCAGAGTAAGTATGTTGGTTCCCCTCCATCCTATTATCCGTATCCTAAGACGGGGTACGCCAAGGGTATTAGGCCCACAAATGTCCTTTTTTAAGTCTTTTGGTACAGGCCCGTCATTCCTCATCATGCCCCGGGAGCCCAGCTGCTCCATGGCATTCTATATCCCAATATTTGGAATGTCCACGACCACCTTGCCGTGGAACTGTTCTAAGTATCCCCAGTCAAACTTGTTACCTGTACCTAAAACCAAGGTATGCCAGGGGTAACAGGTCCACAAACAAGTCCCCCATGTGGGGCAAACATCACCACAATACCACAGGCACAATAAGCAATACAAATGAAGGGTAGAATAGAAAGTACTCTTTATTTGAAAGACGAAAAAAGCGTTACATGTTTTGGGACCACGTCCCTCTCAAAAAGAAAATGAAAAGAAAACAGGAACAAAACAAAAAGAAAAGGGCGACTATAGCTCAGCATTACACAACTCCAAGAGGCGGTTTCTCACCAAGGCAGTACCCCCCTCAAGCCTCTATCTAGCTCGGCGCTCAGCCTCCTGAGATAACTGCTCCCCATTATCCAGGTCCATGAGTGCCCGACAGTCATCATCCAACTTCTTCAGAGCCGCTTCCAAGTCAGCCGAAGCTTTATTGACATTATCAGCTTCCTGGATAATCAGCCCTCTGTCGATCCGGGCAGCCTCGAGCTCAGACTCAAAGAAAGTTAACTTTCTCTGAAGCTCAAGGATCTGTTCCCGCGTGTCAGCAATCCCGCGAGAGGCAGTTGCTTTCCGAGCCGTAACATCTTCACTCTCATGACTCAATTGATCATATCAATCAGACAAGGTGCGAAGATCCTTCAGTATGGCTGGCCTAATTTTATCCTGAGCAGCCTTCGCCTTCTCTATAGCAGCTACGAATGAGCCGCGCTCCTGATCAATAGCAACAGACAGATCAACCTGCCGCAATACCTGAAGCTGGGCTACCAGTTGATCAGTCTCCAGCAATTTCGATTCCAGAAGTGCAGCCACCCCTGCCCTACTAGGAAGGGCCTTAAGGATATCGATTTGACCCTGGGTGTATTGCCGGGCCAAGACGAAAGAGGTCCCTCTGTCCACGGCAGCTTCTATCCCCCTTTTCAGGTGGCGATGAAAGCTATCGACCACGTCCTGTAAAGATTCGTCCAGGACCTCTGTCGAGGACGACGTCAGAGGGAGCGTAGCCAGCAGCATCGAAGGAGTGGTGCTAGAACTGGCCATCAGGGGGGCAATTTCCGAATAGAACGATGCACGGATAGCGGCCAAATCTTCCTCTGCCACCCGAAGAGCCTGGACGCTTGGCAGGACGGAGAGGTCGACTCTCTGGGCCGCCCGAGCAGAGGAAGACACGAGGACCATTGTCCCCTGCCCCGATTGTCCCATCACCGGACTTGTCGAACTCGAGCCCGCAAGAGAATCATCAAGACAAGCCGGAGGGGGAGGAGGTACGCCCCTCTCCTCCAGTACCCCTTCGACAGAGCTTGTCTCAACAAGGTCCGTCCTCGGCACGGGAGGGGCAGGACCTGCATGTCCACGACAATGATCAATCGACGTGACCCGAAGGATGTGATCATAGAGCCGATAGGCCTCCTCGCAAGTTAAGATTCGGCTTATCTTACCGGGAGAGGAGCATCGAGGCTGCAGCTCATTCGCAGCTGGCAGGGTCTCCTCACCCGCGATCTCCAAATTAAATTTGGCCAACTCCCCTGACCCGGCCACCTCAGAGAGAGAGGCAACCTGATCAGCATCATCTAGACGGAATTCAGCAATTTCAGGGGCAGGCTCACCGGAGCCCCTGTCATCACGAGTCACGATCTCGGCTACTCGAGAGTCCTCTTCTTCTGACGCCTGCAAGAGGGAAGGAAGAGGATTAAAATCAAAGCTAAAAGAAAGGAAGGACCGGTAGTAACTTATTTACCTCTGAGGCGGGATTGATTTCTTCGCCTCTTTCTTTTATAGTTAGCAGTGGTGTCTGGTTGCAGCCAATTTCCAAGAGCGAGGAACGCCGTCGACAGGAAAAAGTCGCCTGCTACGCTTTCGTGCAAGACCGGGTGCAACGGATGAATGATCAACCACTATCTCATCTGGCAAAATAGGTGGCTGATCCGTCCCTACATCTGCCGCCGGAAGGGAAGGGTCATCGCCATCAGGCTTGTCGTCTTCGTCATCTGCAGCATCAGAGTCCGAATCCGGCACCTCGACTCTGTTCTTCCTCTTCCTTGTCTTGGCCCCCTGGGAACCCTCATCCAGGCCGGTACCAACGATGAAACTGGTACATGGGTTAAAACCGACAGGGGGCTTGTTCGCCATGACGTGGTACAAAGCCGCCATATACAAGATATCTACTGACGCCTTGATAGCAGGAACTGAGAAAACGGCACGGGTATGGAATGTGTCATAGTAATGCTAGGCCCGGATGCCGTCTAGAAGACTACCTTCAAAGCCAAGACAAGAGCTGGGGCTGTCTAGAAAAGCTGACTATACCCAAATTGTCGGGCGAACCTGATAGGCAGATAGGGTTCCAGAAAGACAGTGTTACGGTTGCGATACACCAGATGAGCGGAGCGGATATTTCGCAGCCACAGAAGCATCTGGCCGTCCATAAGTTGAGGGGGCCCAATATCGTCAAGATGGATAGCCGCTACTTCCTCATCAGTAAAACGAGGGACGGATGCGAAAATGTTGTACATGTCTGCCCTCGCCAGTGCCATCCGGCATGCACGCATGGTCTCGAATTCCTAAGACTCATTACGGTAGCAGAAGATAAAAGCGTCATCATCAGTAACGCCGTCTCCAGAGCCTGGTCTCATCAAAGACGGATAATGCATCAGCAGCCACCCCATCAAATAATGATAGGGCAGCTCGGTCTGTTCAAAATCTTTCGTCACCTCACGAGCAATAACCTTGGACGTGAAAGTACAAAGGCCACGTGTATGCTGCACACCATGGCCGGAAGAAGAGCTAGTCGGACTCGTAAAACTAACTTCACAGCCGGAAGGATGAAATTGTGACTGATCCTCTCGATGGAACCTGCTCCGCCCGAGACTAAACAGTTTCGCAGCCATATCATTAAGAATCCCGCCAGGAGCGCCTTCTCCGACAACTCTTGAGTGTCATGATAAAAATAGCCAAAAGAGTCGGTCTTGCTCCCGAATGTATCACTAGTGGTGGTCGTCCTCTTAGCTGACGACACTAAGGCTTTGACCGCCTCCCGGGACCGAGGACTTCGGGAAGTAATTTGACCTGAGGCATCTGTCGGGAAGAGATAGCACACCCAATCCTTGGTGTGGGGAGTATGCCCTTCCGAGCTGCTCTCCTTTTTGGCTATCTGATGACATGTGCTATAGTGGCACAATATCTCTTGGTAAAGAGCCACGAAGCCTGGATACTGTTTTTCCAAATCTTCAAACTCCTCGTTCATAGGAGTATACGCCTCGAAAGCTTCGTCCCCCCAAGGAAGCTTGTAGACGGCGTGCATTTCGTGGAGCGCAAGTCCCATCTCCCCTACGGGTGTATAGAAGGTCCCCGTCCGGCGGTTATACATCTCCAGCAGAGATATAAATAGTTTTTTGTTTATGGGCAAGCCATGGCTGGTGCCCCGAATAGCATGGTAAAGACCAATCTCGCACAGAAAGGCCTCATACTTTTGCAAAATCCATGCAGACAGATTAGTCCACGAGGGAATCGGGTGTATCCAGCTGGGAAGCACCAATCGACCAATGGGATAGGATCCCTTCCGAGCAAGTTGGTTCATAAAAGTGTCGGCTATAGAAAATATGAAATTGGGACCCAGCACATTCAAGAACGTACCCGGGGCCAACCCCATTATAGAACAGCTGGTGTGCACCTTGCCCGTACACACCGATTTCAGGCTGTTGTTATAATGGATGTCTTCTACGAACATCCCACTTCGGGTAGAAGTTAAAGAATCTTCCATCTTCCGGTCCAGTGGGAGCATATTGAACCAGGATAAAGGGAAGTGACGCTCCATCTGGGGAATGCGGATCGCCATCCCGTTAAAAACAAAACTCCAGTTCTCTGACACCTCCAGAATCTGACTGTTTTTCACAGTTAAGGCGTCTCCAAAGAAGAATGCGGGCTTCAAGTATTTCCCTTCAAATTTCCTTGAGTTCATCATAGCATTAAGAAAATAGAAAGGCTGATTCTTGAGGGCATTCGATCTCGCCGGGGGCTCGTCACTCGAAAACTGGTCAGCCATGTATTGGACTATATGGTCGTACCTATAGCCCAGAGCAGCTTGGACGCTGCCTACCAAGAGCTCTCCAGCAGCATTAACCAGCAAATTCACTAAGGAGAAGACAGAAAGAGATAAATTAGAAGGATGGACAAAAAGGAGCTAATGGGTGCTTCCGAGCTCATGCGGCCCCAACTTAACAAAGCCTCATGAGGCTTAGGGGAACACTTATGCAGTTTTAGCTCACTGAAGCCTCATGCGGGTCAGGGGAACGCTTATGCGGCTCCAATTTACAGAAGCCTCATGCGGCTCAAGCTCAGCAGAACATTCATACGGTTCCACTTAACGAAGGATCATGCGGCGGTACTTTCATAAGGCCCGCAGGGATCAGATAAGTTCGTACGGACCACGTAAAAAATGTATGCGTGCGAATCTACGCGGCTCAGTGTAGCTTATACGGCTCTGTTGGCAAAGCGCATATGCGGTCACTGTGGCTATTCTTATACGGCTCGTGACTCGACCATAGGACGAACATGCAACTCACATGAAAATAAAGGCTCGTGCATAAAGCATGCGACGTAGCCATGGCAGTTAGGGTTCATAAGAACCACATAGAGTCTTTACCAGCAATGGGAGGATGGACGTCAGGATGAGCAGCAGGCACGACGGCCGGCGAAGGAACGGCCGCGGCAGTCTTCTTCGACGAAGATGCCGCCTTCTTGCCCTTAGCCGTAACGGTCTTCTTGGGAGCCATTGGCAATTAAGATGACAATGGAGTAGGGAAATTTCGAAGTGAAGGAGAAAGTAAAGAAGTTTCTCTCTCAAACTCCTCCTATTTATAGGAAGACAAGAGAGGGGGGAACACGAAGATTGATAACCGCCTCGAAAAAGACGAAACCGACTCCTCGGATCTCGTCCCCTCTCTCATAAAGGAGATTCACCCAGAGCATAAAATCCAAAAGATTTAATGAGCCGACCCATGGGATCTCCCCTAAAGACGGTACTAAAACGAATTCGAGGCAATTAATGATACGCACACGTCGCAAGGAGCTGTGCGGCCCTAAAAGTCCCTGCGGTTGATTGACTCAATACGGCCCAGACATCATATGCGGCTAGAAGAATACATGGCCATGCTTTTTATTCAAAGTATTTTAATTTTGCAAATTGAAAATTTTGAAGGGGGTCTTGTAGAAGCATAGAAAAGAATAAAGAAAGATCCATGCGGCCAGAGAGCCCCCTATGGCTCAGACAGTTCATGCGGCTTGGCGAGTTCATACGGCTCGAGAGACTATGCGGCTCAAACAAGTCCTATGTGGCTCAAAGAGGAGCCACATGGCCTACAAAAAGCTCTCTCGTATTTGTATTAAATGCCATGACGGCTGACAGCTTTGACGAGGTGACAGTTCTGATACGAAGATATCATTATGACTCCCTCATAATGACGGATTCCTTGGGAAGCGATGAAAATCTCTGACACAATCTCCCGAGATTCAGAAGCGATCATGTGGTCTTGACACATGGACAGCCCCATGCGGCTCACGAAGACTAGCCCCATGCGGCTCATGAAGACCAGCCCCATGCAGCTCACGAAGACCAGCTCCATGCGCCTCATGAAGACCAGTCCCATGCGGCCCACAAAGTCCATCTCCATGCAGTTCACTCATACTCATGCGGCTCAAATCATTACCATGCGGTCCAAATGTTTTGGGGGCCACTCTTAAGCAGCCTGGACACGTGGCCAGCTTTCCTGTGGCTCAGACACGTGGCATGATAGCAGGGCACGTGGCATCAGATTGATCGAAATCTCTCAGCAAATCCCAATGAAATATTGGGATCAAATCAGATCATTTGCAAATAAGCCAATTAAAGACACGTGTCGAGGAATTCAAGGTTGGCATGACAAATCAGGAGGATTTATGTCAATCAGTATTAATTATCTACAAAAGATTTGATGCAATCACATTTATTGCTCAAATCCCGATAAACGGCTCAGATTTAATGATCCTGAGCTGCCGACTTTCAAGAATGAACAATCATTGTAAACCCTAATGATGCCCCCCACTCTTATAAATAGTAGGGTGCCATTCCCTTGCGAAGACACACACAGTAAGACATATACACAGAGACAGCCATGCATAGAGAGCCAGAGAGCCTGAAGAGAGAGCATTTTTTTATCAACGCCAAGCAGTTCTTCCACAGAGCCAAAAAGCTGCACTCGATCGTCCAAGGAGTAAGGCAGAGCGGCCGTTGCTTTCCTGAGCCTCTATTGTCACCCCCCAGAATCTAAAATAAATAATTGTACTTAGATTGTTGTACCTAGGTTTTCGTCCCTAGGCTTTCTTTGTACAAGCGAGTTTGTATTGTGAAGTAAAAGTCCAGTCCTCCGATAATTATTCTGTCCTTTTATATTTCATGGCAAACAGGGGTTGACCGCCATATATCGCTTTTAATATTCATCTTCCTTGTGAAGCCAAGGATAATAAACTAGGAGCTGACTCCTCGTCAGACTGGGGCGATGTCAGGACGATTCAAGGTAAAGTCTTCCTCGTGACAGAAGGACACATTCGAGGCGGTACTAGGAGGACCTTTATTCTTCCTGGGGTATTACACAGAGGGAAGGCATCAAATGATGTATACCAGGAATCTCTGGATTTCAGAGCTGTAACCTTCATGACTCAAATGCTAGAAGCCGGTCGTTTATACCCTCTAAGGATTTTTTGTACCCAAAAATGGGTCCATGGTAACCGAAAGTGTCATGACCTGACTGCTTGGGTCTTGACCGAATATGAGGTTCTTTTAAAGAAACTCAATTTATATTATGCTATTCGTGTCACGCCCCGACCCAAAAACTATTCGTCCTCACATCGATTTATCAGAATCATCGTCCTCACTGGGGCGTGATATCGTACGAGTCTAGATTTACACTCATACAACACAAGATGACAAGTTCTCAAATGGTTATCTTTGATTTGATATTAGTAACGGAAGAAAATAGAGTATACGAAACAGTTCTCTTTATTGATAAATGAACTGAGATTACAAAGGCTTTCAATAGCCCAACTAAACTTTTCAGATTGGCTTCAATACTCAAGTTCTCTCTTGCCCACAAAGGATTTCACCTTTTCATAGATTATGCCTACTATATCTCGGCCGTATCTATCATATTGCAAGTCCGACCGTCAATGCGATCGCGCGCTTCAAAAGCTACGACATTCCATACCTCAGCGCGATCAAGCGAAGTTTTATCGCAAGTAGAATATATCCTGAACCTGCAAGCAATCTAGTGGGATATTAGTACTTTTGTCTTCGTTGTACTGATCAAAGACTCACTTAAATAAACCGACATTTGTTATGTATTGATTCATACAACATAGAATTTTAGTTATCTTTCTATGTTATCCTTAGGATCTATTTCATAGCATATTCGAAAGTAGTAAAGCATGATATCATGGCAAGCATGTTATTTCGATTCGCATAATCAAGCAGACAACCAATAGCAATCTCGTATTGTTTCGTGACTTCTTACCAAACATTGACGTACTCATCCTTGTACCGACGCAAGGTGAATACGCTTCATTCCTTCCCTATCATGTTATAAGTGCTATATGTAGGAGTTCTGTATTCCTGTACTTTTGGCCTACTGTTCCTTAACTATATGAAGGTCATTGGCATATCCGTGCCGGAATGGACCAACTTGTTTCTTTTTTTTTCTTTTTTTAAACTGGATAACCCGACATCCTCTTCGTACGATTTGCTGGCCCAATATCCAAAGGACATCGAACTTATCATTGATTGTGTCTTATCACACCAGTGGCAGATCGCAAGTCATACCCAAAAGATGTGCAACAACAATGATTATTCATCCCTCCTAGGCTGATCGGTCCCGGTGACCCAGCATTTAATTCGTTCGAAGGAAATTACCACACCCTGTGCACGGGCAATATCTCAAGTCTATTCGACCATGCAATATGCATCAAACCCATACAAACAAACAATTTGCCTATCTCTATTTCAATTGACATAATGTTCCAACTCAATGTTCATCAACGAATGCTTCGAAGGCCATAAATATTTCGAAGCACCATACCACATTCAATAGTTCTGTCACGTTCGTGCGACAACTGTCTTCTCTGCGATGAAGCCATCTTTTGTAAGTCTCAAGCACGTACGCACGTTTTGATATAGTTATTTAACATTCCTTGCTTCGTACATTCAATGCACGTCTCGATTCAATATTTCCATGTTCTACGCCTTAATGTTTAATGCATTAGACTTATTTTTCTTTCCTCTGACTCGTGCAACTGAGGCACACCTCGATAGGGTATTCAATGTTCTATAGCTCGTGCACTGAGGCACTCGTACCGATATAGTCTTTCAATGTTCTAGCATACTAACTCGTACAGGGGATACGAATGACTTGTGCAGTGAGGCACTCGTCGATACAGTTATCCCATGTTCTTATGGCTTGCACACCGAGGTGCTCGCCTTTGCGATATTTAATATTCAATAGCGACTCTTATGTTTGATGTATGTTTCATTCCAATTATTCTATCTAGTGTTCGACATGCACTATATTCGATATGGCTTGATTTCATAACTTTATTTTGTACAGCCAACTCTTCTAACTTAGCCATTCGAGCACTTCATGCTTCATTGAATTGTATGACCGATTTGGCTTACCGAGCCTATGCCTCAGTCCATTGCGAGGTGGTGATTTGGTTTCGTGGAACCCATAATAAATAAGGCAAAGTGTCGACCTCTTATATTTCAGCGTAAAAGTATAGCCTGCACACGAAACCAACTAAAATCAATACTTGTCTGAATCAAACTAATGCCTTGCAACGATTCGATTTCTTAGAATCTTCAAACCGACTCAATGTTTTCTCTCGGGCCAACTTAACGCTTACATCGATCTTACTTGATGCGTTCCTCGGGTCAACGTAACTCTTTACATCGATCCAACTCGATGCATTCTTGGGTCAACGTACTCTTGTATCAATTTGTATCGATACGTAATCGGGTCAACACAACTCTTCGAGTCAACGACTCAGCATAATGTATCGTACGGAGCGGGACATTACATAATATACCACTTAAAAAAAGGTTCGTCCTCGAACCGAAACCAACACTCAATTCCAAGTGTTTCTCTAGATCGTTTCATGATCTTGTCTCACAATCGTTTGGATCATACAACTTAGTTAGAATCATAAACATATTTTAGGCGTCCCACCAATATATGCATTTCATCCAAGCTCAGTTGCAGGATATTAGAACAAAGCTAACAGGTAACTTTTGATCCTCAATTACTTGCCATCTTGTACTCTGGATAGGACTTGGGCTCTAGTATTTGCTCTCATAATTCTATCACATATATATATTCGATGCATACTTGATCTTCTAATAAATGTCACGGCACACGACGCGATTCAAAATCGTATTTCTCATTTTATAAGTTTCATATGGACCATCAGTTCTATGCGTCGCGTCAAGCCGTTGCGCTTCCTATCGTAACTAGTCTCCGCAACGCCTTGCATTCGAAGTCGCTGCCCAACCATTCCTGAAGTTTTATATTACAACTCATCTCGATACAATTTCCCTTTGTTGACTTGCAACATGCATCAACAAATTAGGGCTACGCCCGCTAGGTCACTTACCTAGACATCGTGCTTAAATTCTCTCGACGCAAGTTTAAATTGAGATTTCACAAAGGCCACAATCTACCGGCACAAAAGTTCAATTCGAGTCGACGATAGTCAAAGACAATGATCTCTTTGACACGAGGGTCTTTATGACACATCTTATGTTCGATTCCTATCGAGTAGAGAATTCCTAACCAAATTCCAAACTTGTCTGTCTCGCAACATCGAATGTAAGTTCAATTCACACAAGCTCAATTGCAAGGTGAATCCAAATCTAACGACATAACTTGTAAGTCATTCTCTTACCGCTCGCTCTTGTACATAGCATGATTCTTAAAAATTGCCTAGACTTATCATCAACATGCACCACATTATATTTGTTATCGATGCAATTTCATATATGACATCGCATAGGTCATCTTACGGGTCTGCAATATTCAATTTGATTTGGCGGTCAAGTCTTCTAGGGTCAGCTGCCTCGAAGTTACGCTCGATAATAGTGGATCATCAATGAAGGACATTTACTACGAACCATGCTCTGTCTTATTTCGGAGCCAAATCACGTTTCGACCATTTTTATGGTACTAACCCGAATACGAACAAAACTATTTCTATCGGCGCAACTATCCTCCGAATAATTCATGCACTACCGTTGATAATTTTGCAATTTATGAAACATCTACTCGTATTGAGTTCGAGTCTTTCTACCCACAGTCGACACCCGAGATACTATACGCATCAAAACAATTGTCGATGACTTCATGGTCTTTCTTGATCAATCGCAAAGTTTACAATCAACTAGTTCGACATTCTCATATTATTATTTACAAAAATCTCAATATCGTAGGCCGGTCCTATTTGTATTCTCACGTCGTGCTTATGTTTCGAGAGTATCGATTTTTGATAGGTCCTATCAACTTTGATAGTACGAGGGTCAACTTTGAATCTGCATCAACGTCGACTTTAATTCGTATTGCATACATCCAAGTTTACTACAAATTTTTCCATACGCATCAACTCGTTTTTCGATTCGCCGAATCCCACTATAGTTTGATCGCATAACCGAGTTACCGATTATCCAACATCGAACCCTCGAGCTATACGATCATGCCCTCTAAGTTTTGTATATTTCAGTCATACTCAATTGAGTTTCGCCACAATGTAACCAACTATTTTCTTAGGCAAGATTATCCGCATCAACTAACATTTTCATCGAAGTCGCAAGTCATACGATCCGATTACAATGTGCATTGCCCAACATTTCTATCGAGATCGTAAGTTGTGCGATCCGATTAAACTTTGCTTCGACTAACATTTTCATCGAGCTCGCAAGTTGTGTGACTCGTTTATAACGTTTCTACTTTTCTATCCCGTCGATTCGACTATTGTCTCAAGACATAATCATTTCGTTAATCTCAGTCATTCGACCGACTTGTAACTTTCTGTCCGACGTATCATTCATTGATACGACTTCTCATCCTATCATTCCAACCAATTATCAAAGAACACTTGCATCAACATACCGTCATACAAATTTCCAATCGAGTCTCGGTAATCTTCCGTCCTTCACGCACAAACCTTTCACAATTCTCACAATGCGTCGATGAAATCCATCGCACAAGTGGTATAGCATATACCACTCCGAAACGAGTCAATTTTTGCATAGGTGGTATGGCATATACCACTCGGAAGCAAGCCATTTCCTTCGCATCATACTCGGTATGAACCAACAATCTATTTCGACTCACGGTTTTTGCAGTGATCATGCTGACCATAACCGTAACTTTTGATTAATCCAAATTTGACACAACTTAGCCAATGTTCTTATTTGCAACACAAGCTTGGTGTGCGACCAAACGATTTGTTTCTCATCAACTTGTCTGTTGCATCTCGTGCAATGATTTATTTTCACATCCTTTGTACCTCGTGCAATGATTTATTTTTGACGTTCAGAGTCAATGCCCGAATTCATGCAACACATTCGATATCAACTTTCATTTTCTTTGCATCGCATCATTCACAATTCAACTCGTTGCAATTGATACGGCAACATTCTACGACTTTCATTATATCGATACAATCGATATTTCTCATCTCAACTGTTGCATTGAAACAATAAACATTTTGATTCATATTTCACAACTTGTTGCACTTGCAACAACAAATATCTCAATTCACATCTCGCGACTTGTTGCACTTGCAGTAACAAATATTTCAAGGCTTGTTGCACTCAATGTAATAAACCTTTCACGAATTTCTCAGCAAACATCATGTAATTTCCAAAACACATGCGGTAAAATTACACGACTTGTATAAGACTTATTATGTGGAACATCCAGTATGGCATCGAGTATAGTCAAGAGTGATTTGATTAGTGGTGGGAAACTCTTTGGAATTGAAACGAAGCAAGCGTCCTGAGAAAATTGAGCCTAGAGTTCTGATACCAATTTGTCATGCCCAGACCCGAAAAATCGCTCGTCCTTACATCAATTTATCTGAATCATCATCCTCGCTGGAACGTGATACCGTAGGAGTCTAGAGTGGCACTCGTACAAGGCAAGATAATAAGTTCTCGAATGGTTACCTTTGATTTGATATTAGCACCGGAAGAAAACAGAATATACAAAACAATTCTCTTTATTGATAAATGAACTGAGATTACAAAGGCTTTCAATAGCCCAACTAAATTTTCCAGATTGGCTAGAACACTCAAGTTCTTTCTTGCCCACAAAGGATTTCACCGTTCCATACATCATGCCTTCTATATCTTGGCCACATCAATCCTGTTGCAAGTCTGAACGTCAATGCGATCGTACACTTCAAAAGCTACGGCATACTCAGCACAATCAAGCGAAGCTTCGCCGCAAGCAGAATGTATCCTGAAGCTGTGAGCAATCTAGTGGGAGATTAGTACTTCCGTTTTTGCTGTACTGATCAAAGACCCACTTAAATAAATCAAAAAAATTTATGTATTGATTCATGCAACATACAATTTTAGTTATCTTTCTATGTTCTCCTTCGGATCTATTTCATGGCATATTCAAAAGTAGTAAATCATGATATCATGGCAAGCATGTTATTTTGATTTGCATAAGCAAGCAGGCAACCAATAACAACCTCGTGTTGTTTCGTGACTTCTTACCAAATATTGATGCACTCGCCCTTGTACTGAAACAAGGTGAATATGCCTCATTCCTTCCATGTCATGTTATAAGCGCTCTGTGCAGAAGCTCTATGTTTCGACACTTTTTGTCAACCGTTCCTTAACTATATAAAGGTCATTAGTGTATCCGTACCGGAATGGACTAACTTGTTTCTTTTTTTCTTTTATTTTCTCAAACTGGATAACCCGGCGTCCTTCCCGTACGAGTTTCTGGACCAATATCCGAAGGACGTCAAACTTATCATCGATTGTGGCTTATCACACCAGTGGCAGATCATAAGTCATACCCAAAAGATGTGCATCAACAATGATTATTCATCCTTCTTAGGTCGAACGGTCCTGGTGACCCAGTATTTAACTCATTCGAGGAAAATTACCACACCCTATGCACGAGCAATATCTCAAGTCCATTCGACCATACAACGTGCATCAAACCCATACAACCAAACAATTCGCCTATCTCTATTTCAATTGGCATAATACCCCAACTCATTGTTCATCAACGAATGCCTCGAAGGCTATAAACATTTTGAAGCACCATGACGCATTCAATAGTTCTCTCATGTTCATGCCACAACTGTCTTCTCCGTAAAAGCCATCTTTTGTAAGTCTTAAGCACGTACACACATTTTGATATAGTTATTTGACATTCCTTGCATCGTGCATTCGATGCTCGCTTCGATTCAATATTTCCATATTCTACGCCTTAATATTCAATGCGTTAGACTTTTGTTCCTTCCCTCTGACTCGTGCAACTGAGGCACGCCTCGATAGGGTATTCAATGTTCTATAGCTCGTGCACTGAGGCACTCATGCCGATATAGTCTTTCAATGTTCTAGCATACTAACTCGTGCGTAGAGGCACGAATGACTTATGCACTGAGGTACTTGTCGATACAGTTATCCCATGTTCTTATGGCTTGTGCATCGAAACACTCACCTTTACGATATTCAATATTCAATAGTGACCCATACGTTTGATGTACGTTTTATTTAAATTGTTCTTTCTAGTGTTTGACACGCACTATGTTCATCTCTCGATCGAGCCACGCCCATGGACTCGATAGATTAACTTAGCATACAATGGTATATTTTAATTAAGCATGACAGACTAGGAAAGAAGAGTCAAAGCCCCCCCTCCACCTTAAGCCGATATGCCTAGTCGATGCGGCTTGATTTCATAACTTTGTTTTAGATGGCCAACTCTTCTGACTTAACCATTCGAGCACTTTGTGCTTCATTTAATTGTAAGACCGATTTGGCTTACTTGCCCATGCCTTAATCCGTTGCGAGGCGATGATTTGGTTTTGCGGGCCCTATTATAAATAATGCAAAATGCTGACCTCTTATATTTCAGCATAAATGTATAGCCTGCACACGAAACCAACTAAAATCAATACTTGTCCAAATCAAACTAATGCCTTGCGTCGATTCGATTTCTTAGAATCTTCAAACCGACTCAATGCTTTCTCTCGGGCCAACTTTAACGCTTGAATCGATATTATTCGATGCGTTCCTCGGGTCAACGTAACTCTTTACATCGATTCGGCTTGATGCATTCTCGGGTCAACGTACGCTTGTATCAATTTGTATCGATACGTAATCTGGTCAATACAACTCTTTGAGAGTCAACGACTCAGCATAATGCACCGTACGGAGTGGGGCATTACAATTCGGGCTATCTAGTATGTGATTGAGATTAATCTTCCAATGTTTTTGACATTGATTGAGATGTACAACCAGCACATAGGCACCTTTTTCACTCCCTTGTGTCCTTACATCTAGTGCGGATCGTGACACCTTAGCATATTATGGAAGAAGAATGAGAAGGAAAAGTAGAACAGTGTAGAATAAGGAAAAATGAATAGGGCTCTTCTAATATGGCCAGCCAACTGGGGTTAAAGGGGTGAGCTTAATTAGGTCTTGTTAGGCTCTAATCATTTCCATGTCAATTAACTAGTAAGAAGGCTTTTAGGAAAATAAGTGGTTTGGGCCCTAATTTAATATTTGCACCTAATCTAGCCATGACAAGGGTTTAACTAAATAGGAATTTCTAATTCATGAATTTAATTTTGTTAACATGCCAATTGCATAGTAATAGAAAAATTAATTTGGTAAAAAATAACCCTATCCGGAAATGTGGTAGTGACAACCTAAACAAGTAGAAAGATCACTGATAATAGATGCTAGTCTCACTGTCTACTTAGTGCAGATTTATGTAAGTTTAGCTATAGCCGATTACCGGTATGTGTTATGTACTGACCCACGTTGTATGCACAATTTCAGGTAAGCACGAGATAAGAGGATTTTAGGTGAGGCCCTAAATCTCGCCCAGCCCGTTGGAGCTTGTTAATCACCTCAAAGTTGTTTTCTATTTAAGTCTAGTAGTTTTTATTGTGGAGGTGTCTTTATGTTTTATTTAAATAAAGGGATATGATGTATGGACATTGTGGCTATTTTCAAAAAAGAATGCAAAGAGAACTATGTAATCCAGTCAGGACACTTCGAGTCGCAAGAATTATATTTTGTATCCTATCAAGTTATCAATAAAAGAAGTATTTCATGTTTCAAATATCTGTGTCAAATTTGGTTTTATGTATTTAAATGTTCTGCTTTTGTTAGGTTTGTTTAGTCTATTTATATTGTCTAGGTAGTGGCCTTGTGCAAGCGCAACTTAAGCATGCACGGCATCACGTCCCAGCGAGAATAATCGATTCCGTTGAGATCAGACGAGGACAAACGATCCTGCAGGATCGAGGTGTGACACAAAGATTGGCACAGGTCAGTCATGAGGCATCGAAGACTTGCTGGGCATGCATAAGTTCTCCTTGATAAAGATGATATCTTGTGTTTATAAATGACATAATGTATGGAACATCTTATATCTGTTGTACCTGTGATCTATAAGCCAAGTCGACATATCCAGTTGGTGTCAAGTATCAAATTTCATCCTAGATGGCATATGTTTCAGTTGGCTATCATGTGTTGTCACACACCCGGAGTAGGGGAATGAGTGCGTGACAGCGTCCAGCCTACCCCGCATCATCGGTGGTAGAACGCTGTCTAGGTCTAACTATCTGACAACAATTATAAATATCAAAATTTGTCGAGATAGTCAACTCCAAATGGAGGACAAGTAATGATAATATATCATACTCAATCACAATATTCTAAGAAAGATAAATAATACAAAAGGTTAAAGAGTCTCAGAGTCAACAAACTCAAAATATAATCTCTAAATAATAACATGTCAAGAGTTTTCATCTAGAGACAAAGTCCAGTACAAGTCTAGTCTAACTGAGTCACCACTAGAGCCTCCTCAGCTGGAACTAACCCCTGTTAGAATAGGGTTTCCTGATCTATACCCACTACGTCATGTGGACCATAGTAGGTGGTACACTCATCCTCGTCGTCTGAAAAATATATCCAATCACGATTGGAACGAGATACATTTCCAATAACAGTTCCAATTAAATGATAAAGACTATGTAGCAGTAAATCGAGAGAATATACAAGGTAAAGTGATATGTACTTAAACATGGTAAGGCATAGTAAGACTGTAAATGAGTGTAAGAGCAAGAGAGCATAGTATATCATGTATAAGAATCAAGAAATACTATCTATGTGAACGAGCACTATTTTCAACATATGATCAGCTTAGGAACTTGATACAAGAGTTTATGGCCTGGTTAATCATACGTTTAGTGTATGGTTAACACTATTCAAGGTTCAAGACTTAATACAAGTAGTGGATCCAACCATGGCACGTTACGACACAGGATTCTCTGAGAAGGTAGCGAGCCTTTGCAGGAATTGGTGTCCATACATTGCACAAGAACAACAAGGAGGTTTGCACAAGATATACCAAGATATACAAGGAATAACATCTCATGACATGATCCTGACAATACCAATCCATGTGATCGATGTGTTAAAAGAACAAAAATATCTACACTAAATACAAAAAATATAGAAGATATCATAAAACAGGAAATTAACAGAGAATATACTAGCCTGAGATCCGGTGTAGAATATCAAAAGTGTCCGATACGATGCCTCGAAGACCTAAATATGGAATATTATTTCAAATTGTGTTGTAGAAATATAAACATGCTATACAAGGTCAATTCTTGGTCCCCAAGTCATTTTCAAGTCAAACTAGGTCAATGGAGTCAGTACCTTGCTAAATCAGATCATACTAAGTCACACCTAGGTCATAGGTTGGAAAGTGGCTAAGTATCTATATTTGGGTTCCATTTTACCTATTAACTAGCCCTTGTTTGGCTTGTTGGTCAAACCAAGCTATTTCTAAACTATACTAGGTCTTTTAGTATTCACTTGCTAAAATAGGACACCAGATATCATATATTATACTATACCGATTTCCTATAGGCAATATCTTATGGTATCTATCCAATAACTTATTATCTGCTAGTAATACCTTGTATCTATGATATTACCTTAGCTCAATTTCTAATGTTCTATCCAACTACCTCTAATACCTAGTATCAGAACTCATACTTAATATTTAACTCCCCCTCTTATGTTATTACCTATCCATCTATCAATCATCTTTCCATTATATTTATATATATATATATATATATATATATATATATATATATATATATATATATATATATATATATATATATTTATATAATATTATATATATATATATATGGACACACACACACACTCAAATAAACATACAGTTCCCAAACTCCAAACCTGTTGCCAAGTGCAGCAGGTGCTACACTTCTCTACTAATGTACATCTGTTAGGCCATGCACCACCCCCCTCTCTCTACTGCCATGATGTCTTTACAGTTGTTGTTGCAGGCCTATCTTATCTATTGCTCCTTTATCCCCTTCCTAATAATTGGTACCCCCTACTCTTCCAACACTCACACATTATAGTATTATAGGTTACTCATGACTCACCTTCACCCCCATATCCATATATAACATTACACGTATAGCTACAATAGGTAGGTTCCTAGTAGAGACACTAATATATTCACATAGCCTCTCTAGCATAAACACGAATACATATCGCATAGATTTCCTGTACACATGCCCATTTCCACTGATACAAAACCCCCAAATCCTCTATTCGACAAAGCCTACAAGCTATATATACCATGCCTATCCTTGCATTTTTGGTTGCCTTGTGGCATTGAGCACATGACCTGCATCCCCTAACACACCTTAACCTATTGCCTTCACATTCTCCCTCTCAAATGATCACACATCATCCTATTTATATATGTGTATATGCAATATACATGCATATACTTATTAATTTACATGCCTACGCCCCTACTTCATCATCTCCCTTCTCCCCTTAATCTGTTGTTGCCCTGCTATTGCAAGGGCAGCTGTTCCCCTGCACAGGCCACCCCCTTGCTTTCTGCCAATGGTGGCACTACAGACCTCCTTCACTTCCTAATTTGCTAATGAAGCATGGGATTCCAATACCCTTATCTAACTGCTATTAACCCCTCACCCTAAATTATCTAATTTTAACATCTTATGCCCACTCACCCATATGTGCATCACAAGCCTAACTTGCCTCTATTGCTACTGTTAGTGCCTACACTCGAGCCTATACTCTTACAGTCCGCTTCACAACTGGTAGAAAATTTTCTTTTACCTGAACATCACTCTTGTACTCCCTCTAATCTATCTGCACCCTCACTGAAGCAGGTCCAACTTCTCAACCTTGCGGCTACTATTTTTTTATTGAAATTGGATTCCAGTTTACTCTTTGAACTGATAAGAGCAAACAAAATATGTATAGTGTTCTCCCTAAACACACACATTGTCACATTCTCCACTTCAGTTGTGGACTGAAACATATTCAGTCATGGACTGATACCCAAAGGTCAATCCATTCTTAGCTCACTGATACTCACATACCTATGTCTGCCCTGCTATTGGCTTCACACTCATCAACTGTTGCTGCCAAGGATAGCAGCATACTCTTATGTTACTGCTATTCTCTTCTAATCCTCCTTCTATCACTACCTTATATCAGTCAAAAGACTGATACTATATATCAGTCTAAAACTGAGATACTAATCAGTTTATAACTGATACTGTCATCAGTCCACAACTGATACTCTTATCAGTTCACAACTGATACTATGATCAGTTGGAAACAGACAAGTCAGTTCAAGCATGGATTGAGCAACCCCATCAGTCCTATGGACTGATCAACTAACCCACATTCTTCTCTATCAGTCCACTGAACTCTATATCAGTCCTAAAATAGATATACTAATTCTTTCCCCATGTCCTTAACCAATAACTGGTACTAAATCAGTCTAAGGACTAATAGAGCATATTAGTCCCATGACTGATCAACACATCTCATTCCCTCACTTCAGTCTAAGTCTGTCTGTCATGTTTTCCATTATAAGTATTTTTAGTATACGTGTAAGGATTTCTGATGTTTGTCAGGTGACCCGTGTTTTGACTTATCTTGTTAGCCTAATCCTGATTTAATCTTGCCTTGGTTTATTTGGTTTGGTTCAGCATGACTTGACATGACTTGGCTGTAGGAACGAAATCGTAAAGCAGAATACTCTAGAGGGGGGTGAATAGAGTAGGCAGCAGAATATTGCTAATTAAAAACTTGTTCGCAGTTAGATCACAAATAAAATAATAATCACAAAAGTAAATGAAAAAATTTAAAAGTGATCAGAAGGCAAACGCAAACACCGAGATTTATACTGGTTTCTCTCTTGTGAGGACTAATCCAGTCGGAAGAACACTAGCTTCCAGTTGAATCCACTATTGGAAAATCTCGCAAGTTTTTATACGAAGTCCTTGCAACTTCTACAGACGCGAGCTTTGATACGAAGAACTCGTCCAACTTCAATTGTGAAGAGTTGAATCTTCTATCAAGCCTCTGATTACAATCACTCTTGAAACTTCTAGACCGCACCGCACTGGCAAATCGTCTAGAGGATTGTAACTGGCTTGGGATTTGAAAATGAAAGCTTTTAAAAACTCTTTGGAAGAATGTAAGCTTAAGAAGAGAAGAGATTTAAAGTGAATTGGTGTTTTGAAATGATCGAAATTCTTCTCTATTTATAGATTTTCCAAAGACATAACTCTGACAGAATTCGGACAGAATTCGGACAGAACTCTTTGTAACAAACCGTAACTGAAGGATGACCAAGTTCAAAAACCCAACGTTCACTAACGTTCCAAATGGCCGAACTCTGGCCGAGCTCGACCTGAGTTCTCCTGGGGTTCTCCAGTTCATTTTTGGAGAAAATAAATTTTGGCTTTTTGAACAATCCTTCAGAAGCTTTTTGTAAAAAGAATGTTTTTCAAAAACGTAGGTCATTTGTAAAGAATATGTTGGTTTTGAAAAACGTTTTTGGATAGCCTATTTGCCAGTATGACTCGGTATACAATATATTCCTAGACTCAATAAAATGAAAAATTACATTGCTTAACAGGAAGTATATTCTGAATGGCAAACGGCTTCAGTCTTGAACATTGTTGATATCCATTTTTGAGCAGTGTCCAAAATGTTGTAGGTAAACATCTGAGTTGACTTGTAATTATATCGAGACAGAGTTTGATCAATTATTAAAATCAGGTTTGACCATGACCAATGGGCCAACAATCTCTCCCATTTTGATAATTGACAAACCTTGCCGATATAACATCTAAGCTTGGAATCAATTCAAATTAGTAACCAAAAAGAAATTGTTCATAACCTGTATTCACAAAAATGTTAGATCCTTATTTCTCCTCCGTTGTCACTTAGCAAAATAATTGCAAAAGAGAAAGCTCTCCCGCAATCAATGCATAAGTAACAAACAGTGAAGAAACACAATAAAAAATATAGGAATAATCTTTACAGGCATGGTATAAACAGTAAAAGAAAACAGATAGTCTAGAGAACACAACACAGGCATGTATTTGTCACAGGCAGTAGTTGAGAAAGTATGAAGCAGCAAAAGATAGATAGTGCTACCATAATACTGAAACATATAAAGTGCTGAATAATAGACTAAAATGCCAAAACTGAGGTATAATAAAAAACCATGTCCATAAAGAGTCACATAATAGAAAAAGTGCTAAAAAAAAGTACTGATATAATCTTGGAATGTTGGAGCATTTCCAAGTAAACATGAGACAAAAGTAACAGTCTCAATAATCTAACATCTCAAAACTCATCATCATCAACATTAGCTGCAGCTCCAGCATGTCCAGAAGGACCAGCTCTACAAGTACCAGCGCCAGAAGTGCGAGGAGTGGCACCAGCATAAAACTCACCGACATAGTCTCGAGGAGGGGCACGAGCAGTACGATACCAATCATAGGCGTTCCCTGGCTGGAACAGAGAGTGAACCACCTCATCGTCAATACGGTAGCCAGAAACAGAAGGGTCTCGAGGAAGAGAGCTAGCAGAATGACCCGTCTGCACAAACCTCAGATCGGCGAAGGAGTTGGCAATCGCCTGGAACCGAGTCACATCACGGAACTCGTGTTTCCTAGAGGTCTCAACATAAAAAGACTGCAGATCTGATAAGTGCTGATGGATACCCTCAAATGTCATAGGGTAAGAATGAGGAGGAACAGGTTCTGGGGGAGCAGTGGGAGTAGGTGCAGAAGGAGTAGGTGCAGTAGGTGGAGGAACAGATGCAATGCTGCGACGAGAGAGTTTGAGAAACTTGGGCTCGGGGTCGACAGCACAAGTAGATAAATCAATATCAAATCTCTGAAAAATACGAGGAAAAAGCATCGCATAAGATAGGTTGCGGTCTCTCCCACGACATCTACCCATCATCTGAATGATAGTCATAGGGGCAGAACAAGGAATCCCCTTAAGAATATGATAAAGAGAAGAAAGCTCAAGTGTAGTGACATCATCTTTGGAAGTGGATTTTGGAAGTAAGGTGGAATAAATGATGCGATATAATTCGTAGGTAAACAAGTTCAAGTTATTAGCCTTGAACTTTCCAGGAAGAATGCGTGCGGGCGCACAAAGTTCATTCTTGAAACTAACGAGTGTTGTGCCATCGGAGAAATCAAAATCAGTGATGTCATCGAGCGGGGCACCTTCGTTTGGGATACCAAGAATTTCTGCTAACGTTTCATCAGTGAATTCGATATCAATTCCTCCGACACATGTCCTCGCTGTAAAAGTGTCTAACATAAAATTATAATAGAATAATCTAATGGCATTAGTGGCAATAGAGAATTGTAAGGTGACAAAATGTTGTAACCCTAATGCCTTAAAATGAAGGCGGTAATCCGGAAAGACAGTCCACTTAATCGGCGACCCGGTACAAATAGTACGCATGATAAAATCGGCGTACCACAATAATGCTTGATCAGAAGTTTTAAAATAAAACTCATCCGACGCACCATCGTCTGATTGGACCGAAGAAAAAAGGCAATCCGTTAGCGGATCTGAAGACGATGCCTCTTCACTGGCATTGGTCTTCTTCCTCTTGAAGGGATTGAATTTAGGCATTCTTTTCCAAAAATTTTCTACAAACCCTAAGTATTGAAAAGTGGAGAAAAGAAGGGATTATACCTTCTAAGAGTTAGATATATTGTAGAGGATGACGATCTCCGCACGAATCCAAAGTTTTGACGAGAAACTTCACAAGGATTGGAAGAACAATGATGGAGAAGAACTAGGGTTTCGGAGGGGCGGAGCTGCTGTTATGAGGATGTGGGAAAGAATGAAGAAGAATGAAGCCTCGGGTTGGTGCTGGTATATATAAATACCCAGCTGAACTCTGGCTGAATTCAGACCAAACTCGGGCCGAATTCGCCAAGGGTTGCCTGGCTATATATATATAAAAAAAATTCAAATGAGGCCACATTCTTTTTCATTAATTCGTTTCAAATGCTTAATTCAAAGTTTAGTAATTTTAAATCTCAAAATAATATAATTAATATTATTTTACAAATTAATATTCTTTACTCAGCATCTGTCTCAGATTAGCTGTAGGAGTACTGTCCCAGCTAACGGAGGTTCACCGGGGAACTCTTAAATATCGCTTCGCTTCGACCGTAGTCGTGGTGACAGACAAACTCTTTTTAGGCTTGTCTCGAAAACAGTTTATGAGTATCGAATAAATAATTAATAAAACAAAATTAATTAATATTATTGATATCTAAAATTCCTAATTTTCGACATAAATAGTTGAAACTACTACCAAAATAAGTCAAATCAGCGACGTATTTAGCGACTCCGTGAAATTTCGTCGCTAATTTTTGGGGATTTAGCGACGTTAATATAAGACGTCGCTGTTTGTCGCCAACAGCGACTAATAGCGACGTCTAGCGGCTATATTTTGTTAAATGGGGTAGTGCGTCGCAAGTTCGTCGGTACTCGTCGCTGATATAGCGACGTTTAGCGACGTATATTAAGTTGCGTCGCCATTTATTATATATCAACGACGTTTTGCGACGTTCTATGCGGACGTCGCTAATCGTTTCATATAGCCAGCGAGGGTTTCCTTTTCGATCATTTCACAATTTTTCCACCCCCAATTTTGGGTGCGCTCCTCCTCCGCGACGCTCCTCCGACGATTTTCCTCCTCCTCTGTGGCGCTCCTCCGGCGATCTCCCTCCTCCGGCCTCCTCCTTCTCCTCCTCCTCCTTCCTCAGTTAGCTTCTCCTTCTCCTCCTCCTTCTCCTCCTCCTCCTTCCTCTGGTAGCTCCTCCCCAGTTTCTCCTCGTCTTCTAGCTCTCTCTCTCTTCTAGTTCGTGTCCATGAGAGCGTGGACTCGCTGCGGGGGACACGAGACTGACAGTGGACTCGCTGCGGGGGACACGAGAGCGTGGACTCGCTTCTAGTTCGTGTAACACCTATTTTGTTGGTTTGGACACGTCGTGTCCCACTGTGTGGACACAAAATTCACAGTGGGATACCTATATACTGAAAAATCTCATTTTTTTTGGGCATATCAACTGTCAATTTGATGTTTTGCTTGGATTCGAATTCTAATTTAGGGTTCGAGCCCTATTTACTGATACTGGAAGTTTTTTTGGGCATTTTCAGGGTTTTAAAATGATGAATAAATTGACTAATAATTATTATCGAGCCCTATAAAATTTTAGCTATGTCACGAAGGATGGATACTAATCCTGTGAATGAGTTTTCTCCTAAGTATTCTCGACAGTTGAGTATGATTTAGCTCACTGACATTACTGAAATATAGGATAATTAGACTTTCTGTTCAGTACCCTTTGACCGAATTAAGTTGACCTGAATACCATATTTTAAATCCTAAATCTATGGCACGACATCGTGATCAGGATATAGTCCCTGCAGCCATTCGACTGGCGAGGCAGAAATTATGTAGCCGTAGATAAAGTTGACCGTCCTCCGACCCTCATCCCTCGGCAATGATGATACGACAACCTATCACTATATCTTATATATAGTAGTAGATGATGTCTTAGTATTACATTATGTGAGTTCATCTTGATTCTGTTACATTCTTCAAATACTACATACGATAAGAACATATACTACACCATATGTACAGAACGTAGATGATTCACACTAATGTATGCTAGAATGAATTTTAGGGTTGTGTTCTGAGCCATCCGTCATCTGCTACTTGGCAAAAAATCGAATTTATTATACTTTATCTGCTTTCGAAAATGTACTCAAATTACATGATGGTTCCTTTAGTTAGCTTGCTTATGTTACAATTATATTAGCTTGCTTACCAGATGGCACCCATGACCCGAGGAGCGGCAAGTCGTTTGAGCGAAACAGTGAATGCTGAGGTGGCTCCTCATACAGTTAAGGAGGAAGTGGCGCCGGTTGCTAGTGAGACCGGGAGTTCTATTCATCCAGCACCGGTAGCTAGTGAGACCGAGAGGACTCTTCATGCAGTCCTTGCAAGGGACGACAGCTCTCCTCGTGCCAAAAATCTCGCTTTTTCGAGGTGGTTGCGTGAACGTATCACTGAGCGTTTGCGTGAGCAGCGGGGTTCTCATTAGCTATTAGTACTTATTTGTATTGGACTATTTGTATTGGGTTGTTTTTGTATTAGACTATTTGTATTGGACTACATATATGAATTAGTACTATGTCAATCTCTGGATTGTATTAGTACTACGAATCTCATCCCTAGGCAATGATGATACGACAACCAACCAGAGAGGATACTCTGAGAGATCCATCTGAGTAGGACGTATACTCTGAGAGATCACCTTTACAAGTATGATATCAGTAGTGGGATTGAGTGTGTACGTCCTACTCAGATGGGTCTCTCACTATTACTATTTTTTTCTGACAGCATGGTGGATGTGCACCATCAACAGATTCTTGCTCCGAGCCAAAACTTTGTCCCGGAGCTCAAGTGGACATCCTTGGTGTAGAGCTCGAGTGAGAGGTTTCTGACAGCATGGTGGTCTTCTTTGTCAAAGTATCCGTGCTCGTCCCACAACCAATGTGTGATGAGCACGGATACTTTGACAAAGAATACCACCATGCTGTCAGGAACCTCTCACTCGAGCTCTACACCAAGGATGTCCACTTGAGCTCCGGGGCAAAGTTTTGGCTTGGAGCAAGAATCTGTTGACGGAGCACATCTACCATGCTGTCAGAAAAAATAGTAATGGTGAGAGACCCATCTGAGTAGGACGTACACACTCAATCCCACTACTGATATCATTCCTGTAAAGGTGATCTCTCAGAGTATACGTCCTACTCAGATGGATCTGCAGAGTATCCTCTCCGGTTGGGTTGTGTTCTGAGCCATCCGTTCTCACACTTAAAATACATATTAATTAGAAATGTGTTTTGTATTTTCGGGGAAACCAGAAATTTGATTCTTTATTTTGTATTTTGGTTTCTGTATTTTGGCTCCAGCTCTATTTGCATTAATCTACGGTACGACATGGTCCCTGCAGCCATTCGACTGGTGAGGCAGAAACTATGTAGCCGTAGATAAAGTTGACTGTCCTCCGACCCTCATCCCTCGGCAATGATGATACGACAACCTATCACTATATCTTATATATATAGTAGTAGTAGATAATGTCTTAATATTACATTATGTGAGTTCATCTTGATTCTGTTACATTCTTCAGATACTACATACGATAAGAACATATACTACACCATATGTACAGAACATAGATGATTCACACTAATGTATGCTAGAATGAATTTTAGGTTGTGTTCTAAGCCATCCTTCATCTGCCCCCTTCCCTGAGCCATCCTTCATCTCTCATTTCCCTCCGGGTCCACTCTACTCCCAATCTCTTTCTCTTTATATACGGATCTACAGAATCAATGCCATCCGAGGAAGGCAAAACTGAATCAGCATTGTCTTCCGGATCGTCCTTATCAAGGCATAACGGGCTGCTCAGCGTGCCCAGCTTCTTCAACTTTTCGCTGGCTGCAGAGTCAAAATGGGAACGGGTCCTCTTTGTCGGCCCGGAGCTCTGACTCGTACTCGTCGCCTCGCTACCGATTTCCTCTCCTCCTCTGACGCGGGTCACAAGAAAAGAAATTTCGTACCTCTTCTTCACATAAACATCATTGCCGCCTTGTACTCGAGCCTCCTCGTCTGTGATGCTATCCAACTTCTCGGTGCCTACATTGTCACTCGAATCCTCCCTTCGACTCGTATCGTCCTTTTATTCGCCTGTCTTTTTGCTCCCTGTCTTGCAATCATCTGCTATCACCGCCGTCTCATTCGACTCCTTCTCTGATGACTCCGAGGAGGAGGAGGAAGACTCGGAGAATGAGTCGAATGAGTCGGCGGTGATAGCAGATGATTGTAAGCCAGGGAGCGAAAAGACAGACGAATAAGAGGATGATACGAATCGAAGGGGAGATTCGAGTGACAATGTAGACACCGAGAAGTTGGATAGCGTCACAGACGAGGAGGCTCGAGTACAAGACGGCAATGATGTTTATGTAAAGAAGAGGTACGAAATTTCTTTTCTTATGACCCACATCAGAGGAGGAGAGAAAATCGGTAGCGAGGCGACGAGTACGAGTCAGAGCTCCCGGCCGGCAAAGAGGACCCGTTCCTATTTCGACTCTGCAGCCAGCAAGAAGTTGAAAAAGCTGGGCACGCTGAGCAACCCGTTATGCCTTGATAAGGACGATCCGGAAGACAATGCTGATTCAGTTTTGCCTTTCTTGGATGGTATTGATTCTGTAGAGCCGGGGGAAGTGGCTCCTCCTCGGCAATGATGATACGACAACCTATCACTATATCTTATATAGTAGTAGATGATGTTTTAGCATTACATTATGTGAGTTCATCTTGATTCTGTTACATTCTTTAGATACTACATTCGATAAGAACATATACTATACCATATGTACAGAACATAGATGATTCACACTAATGTATGCTAGAATGAATTTTGGGTTGTGTTCTGAGCCATCCGTTCTGATCAAGCATCTTTCTTCTCCTTTCCTCCACCATGGCTCTGAACCCATCTACTCCTCCCTACTTTCATTCTTCTTATTTGACTCTCTCAGCCGCATATGATATCCAGCTCAAGTGTAGAGTCGGGGGAGAAAAAGTGGACAGGAAGAAGAGGGGGAAGCAGCACAGCCGGCGGCATGACCCGGAGGAAGTACAGATGTTTTCTTCAAATCTGTAGGAGAACTGTATATATCTTTTAACAATATGTCATCTTGTCAAAGACCCTTAATGTGACAACCATGTTACCGCGGTGTCGGAAGACTAACATGTCATAATTTTCTAAGCCGTGTGTTTTGACATAATCCTCCCAACTCTTTCCTCCTATGTAGTAATCTTGCATTATTATATAGAACTGAAATCCGGTTGGAGGATTATGTCAAAACACACGGCTTAAAAAATTATGACATGTTAGTCTTCCGACACCGCGGTAACATGGATGTCACATTAAGGGTCTTTGACAAGGTGATATGTTATGAAAAGATATATCCTTATAGTTCTCCTACGTATGTTGAAGAAAACCTCTGTACTTCCTCCGGGTCATGCCGCCGGCTGTGCTGCTTCCCCCTCCTCTTCCTGTCCACTTCTTTTCCCCCGACTCTACACTTGAGCTGGATATCATATGTGGCTGAGAGAGTCAAATAAGAAGAAGGGAAGTAGGGAGGAGCATATGGGTTCAGAGCCATGGTGGAGGAGAGGAGAAGGAAAATGCTTGATCAGAACTTGAGGTGGAAAAGTTGTGACGTTGATAGCGTGAGAGAGGGAGAGGGTGGAAAAGTTCTTCTTGTAGGAACGGTATAGTAAAGCGTAATACTCTAGAGGGGGGGTGAATAGAGTTGGCAGCAGAATAATGCTAATTAAAAAAATGTTAGCAACACAATCACAGTATATAATCACAGTTGAAATAATGTAAAGGCAGAGTTCAGAAAGCAAACGCAAAGACAGCGATGTATACTGGTATCCCTCTGTTGAGGACTAATCCAGTCGGTAGACTCTTGCTACCAGTTGAATCCACTATAGGAAAAACCGTAAGTTTTCTTACGAAGTCCTTGCAACTTCTACAACGCGAGCTTTGATACGAAAAACTCGTCCAACTTCAAATGTGAAGAGGTATTCTTCAATCAATCCTTCTGATTACAATCTCTCAGAAACTTCTAGACCGTACCGCACTGGCAAATCGACTAGAGGATTGTAACTGGCTTGGGATCTGAAAATGAAAGCTCTAGAAAACTCTTTGGAAGGCAGAAAGCTTTTTAGATAGAGAGAAGATTGAAAGTGAATGAGTGAATTGAAATGATCGAAATCTATCTCTATTTATAGGAATTCCAAAGGGAGAACTCTGTCAGAATTCGGGCAGAATTCGGGCAGAACTCAATGAGCAAATCTCGGTCAAATCCGCAACTGCAGGAGGACCAAGTTCCAGAGAATTCAAAAATCAAACGGCCACCAACCGAACTCTGGCCGAACTCTGGCCGAGTTCTATCAGGGTTAGGTTAGGGTTTTAAAAATAGATTTTGGTGATTTTTGAAAACCTTTTTGAAAACCTTTTTGTAAACATTTTGATAGGTCATTTTAAAACATTTTGAACTATTTTGGGGATAGCCTATTTGTCAGTACGACTCGGTGTACAACGTATTCCTAGACTCAAATAAAATGAAAATTATATTGCATAGGAAGTACAGACTCAAGTAGGCAAATAGATCTTCAGTCTTGAATGGAGTGAATATCTAATCTTGCTTATGTCCAAGAAGCTGAGATGTCCCAACAAGCTTCGTATATCCAGACAGAGTTTTGATCAATTATTAAAATCAGGTTGACCATATGACCAATGGGCCAACAATCTCCCCCATTTTGATAATTGACAAACTATGAATGATATAACATTAAGCTAGTTCGAAAAATATCAAAAAGTAGAAATTGTTCATAACCTGTATTTAACTAAAAAAAATGTTAGATCATTTTTAATTTCCTCCCCCTTTGTTACTTAGCAAAATAATTACACAAGAGAAGGCTCCCCCGCATTAAATGCAGAAGACTCCCCCGCAATGAATGCATAAGTAACAAATAGCGAGAAAACAAAATAAAAGAAATATAGTATAAGAATTAGAGATATAGCATCACAGGCATGTAATGTTTCTACAAATTATCATCACAGGCATGTATTGCTTCAAAAACATAAAAAAAATCTCAGGTATGCTATTTCACAGGCAGTTTAAAATGGAAAAGCAGTATAAAGAAATAGTGTTGAAACAAAATGCTGAAATAAACTGAGATGTCATAAATAAAACATCAAAAACATGTCCATGAAGATAAAAAGTACTGATAGCAAACTACAAAGTACTGATAAAAAGTAAATAATAAAAACTTGGAACGTCGGAGCATTTTCAAGTATACAATAGAATATCACTAATAATCAAATCAGATCTCATCATCACTATCCTCATCAATATCATCAGCAGCGTGGCCAGCATGACCGGAAGTACCAGCACCAGAAGTACCAGCGCCAGTAGGATGAGTAGGGGCGCCAGCATAGAACTCACCAACGTAATCTCGAGGTGCACGATACCAGTCATAGGCGTTACCTGGCTGGAAGTAGGCATGAACCGCCTCATCCTCACAGCGGTAACCCGAAAAAGCTGGATCACGAGGGATGGAAGCAGCAGAGTGAGCAGTCTGGGCAAAACGCAGATCGGCCAAGGAGTTTGCCATCGCCTGGTAACGGGTGACATCGCGGAACTCTCGCTCGCGAGCCATGTCCATCATCGAGATGTGCAAAGCTGATAAATGCTGATGTATGCCCTCAAAAGTCATGGCATACGGCTGATGTGGTGAAGATGGTGCAGTAGGAGGAGCAGGAGGTGGAGCTGAAGCAGTCCGGCTGCGACGAGAAAGCTGGAGTAACTTGGGCTCAGAGTCCTGAGTACAAGTCGATAGATCGATCTCGAATCGCTGAAAGATACGAGGGAGAATCATCGCGTAAGAGAGATTTCGATCTCTAGCACGACAACGTCCTATTATCTGAATAATTGTCTTAGGGGTGGAAAAAGGAATCCCCTTAAGAATATGGTACATGGCGGACAGCTCAAGCGAAGTCACATCATCCTTGTAAGTAGATTTTGGAAGAAGAGTAGAGTAGATGATGCGATGCAATTCGTAGTTAAACAAGTTCAGGTTGTTAGCCTTGAACTTTCCAGAACGTACTCTGTCAGGTGCACAGATTTCCGTTTTGAAACTCGTGAGTGTAGTGCCTTCGGGGAAATCGAATTCCGTGATATCAACTAGCGGTTCACCTTCATTGGAAATACCAAGAATCTTCGCTAGGAGGACATCATTGAACTCAATGTCTATGCCTCCAACACGTGTGCTCACGTCAAAAGTGTTAACTACGAGATTGCAATAGAACAATCTAATGGCATTAATAGCAATTGGGAAGCACAGTTTAACAAGTAAGTGTAACCCTAATGCCTCAAATAAGTGACGATGATCAGGGAATACCGTCCATTTAACCGGAGCGCCGCTACATATAGATCGGGTAGAAAAGTCACCGTACCATAATAAAGCTTGATCGAGGGTTTGAAAGAAGAACCCATCGAAAGCGCCGTCGCTCTTTTGGACCGACGAAAACAAAGAATCCGTGTGAGGATTCGAAGAGGACCCTTCCTCACTAGGAGTGGTCTTCTTCCTCTTAGACGGATTAAATCTAGGTGCCATTGAAATAAAAAAGCACTAATTTGAAAGGTGGAGAGAGAGGGAGTTATACCTCACAAAAATTGGATATGTTGTAGAAAAGAACGATCTCCGCACGATTCCAAATTTTGGAAGGATTTCACCAAGTAGATTGGAAGCAATAGATTGGTGAAGAACTAGGATTTGGAGGTCGGGGTCGGCTGCTGCTGCTGTTGTAATTAGTTTGGAAGCAATGAAAGAGAAGAAGCTCTCGGGTTCTGGATATATACACAGATACCTACAACCGAACTCGGGCCGAATTCGGTCAGAGCTCTGGCCGAATTCGCCTAGGGTTCTTTCAGGTTGATTTTTGCTACTTCTTTTTCATTGACTCGTTGCAAATATTTAATTCAAAGATTAGTTATTTTAGCCTTCAAATAACATAATTAATGATATTTTATGAATTAAATGTCGTTACACAACGACTGTCTCAGATTAGCTGTAGGAGTACTGTCCCAGCTGGCGGAGGTTCACCGGGGAACTCTTAAGTACCGCTTCGCTTCAACCGTAGTTGTGGTGACAGACAGACTCTTTATTAGCTTGTCTCTAACACAGTTTTTGCATAATGATATATAATCATAAAATAAAATCAATTAATATTATTGACGTCCAAAATTCCTAATTCTCGACGTAAATAATTGAAACGATCTTTCGCTAGAGGTTTAGTGAAGATGTCAGCTAATTGATTTTCAGTATCTATGTACACAAGGTTTATATCTCCATTTTGATGATGATCTCTAAGAAAATGATGTCTAATCTCGATATGTTTAGTACGAGAATGACATACAGGATTCTTAGTCAAATTAATGGTGCTCGTGTTATCACAGAAAATGGAAATATGTGTGAAAAATAAAACAAAGTCTTCTAGGGTTTGTTTCATCCACAAAATCTGAGCGCAACAACGTCCTGCGGCGATATACTCAGCCTCTGTTGTTGATAAGGCTACAAAATTTTGCTTTTTACTAAACCAAGAGACTAGAGCCTTGCCTAAGAAATGACATGTACCGCTAGTACTTTTTCTATCAACCTTGCATCCAGCAAAATCTGCATCCGAATAACCAATAAGGTCAAAGGATTTAGTTTTGGGATACCACAAGCCGACAGAAGAAGTGCCCTTAAGGTATCGGAAGATACGCTTAACTGCAGTCAGATGTGATTCCTTTGGGTTAGCTTGAAAACGTGCACACAGGCAAACACTAAACATGATATCTGGACAACTAGCAGTTAAGTAAAGTAAACTACCAATCATACCTCGATACTTACGTGTGTCGACTGGCTTGCCTTGTTCGTCAGAATCAAGCTTTGTTGAAGTTGCCATCGGATTGCCAATAGGTTTGACATTGTCCAGATCGAACTTCTTTAGCAAATCTTTTGTGTACTTGGCTTGATTAATGAACGTCCCATTATTGGTTTGTTTGATTTGCAATCCGAGAAAGAACTTCAGCTCTCCCATCATGCTCATCTCAAACTCATTCTGCATACACTTAGAAAATTCTTAACAAAGAGATTCATCAGTGGATCCAAAAATGATATCATCAACATAGATTTGAATTAAAAGCAGCTTGCCATTAAAAGATTTAATAAAAAGTGTAGTGTCAACCTTTCCTTTTGAAAAACCGTTGTCAAGTAGAAAAGAGCTTAGACGGTCTTACCAAGCACGAGGGGCTTGTTTCAAACCATATAAGGCTTTCTTCAACTTGAAAACATGGTCAGGATTTTTGAAATCCGTGAAACCCGGAGGTTGTGCTACAAAAACTTCTTCTTTTATAAAGCCATTTAGAAAAGCACTTTTTACATCCATTTGAAAAAGTTAGAAAACATGCAAATGCACATAACATTCGAATGGATTCTAATCTCGCAATTGGGGTATAAGTCTCATCGTAGTCGATACCCTCTTCTTGATTGTATCCTTGAGCTACGAGTCGAGCCTTGTTACGAGTTACTAAACCATCCTTATTCAGTTTGTTTCGGAATACCCAACGGGTGCCAATGACCGGATGATCAATAGGCTTGGGAACAAGTTCCCAAACTTGATTTCGTTCGAATTGGTTCAATTCCTCTTACATGGCATCTATCCAGAAACTATCACTACATGTTTCATCAATAGATTTAGGTTCTAGCTTTGAAATAAATGCAACACTAGAAACAATATCTCTACTGGATGATCGAGTACTTACTCCTTTGGTAATGTCACCAATTACCAAATCTTGTGGATGATCAGCTGTGAATTTTAACCTTTTTGGTAGACTCTGTAGGTAGCTGGTTCCTGGATCTCCTCTAGGGGGTTCAGCTAGTGCAGAGCTTGGTTCAGGTTCAGCTGATGTTGAGCTTGATGTAGGCAGATCTTCATCACTGTCATCGAGAGTCATTTGGTTCATTTTATCAAAAGTGACGTTGATTGATTCCTCGATGATCATGGTACGTTTGTTGAAGACTCTGTACCCTTTGCTCTTGGCTGCATAACCTAGAAATATACCTTCATCGGCCTTTTCGTCAAACTTTCCCAAGTTGTCTTTAGTATTACGAATAAAGCACTTACAGCCAAAAATCTTAAAGTATGAAACTGAAGGAATTCTATCAAACCATAACTCAAATGGAGTCTTCTTCGATTTGGGTCGAATTAGAACTCTATTAAGCACAAAGCAAGCTGTATTGACAGCTTCAGCCCAGAAGTATTTGGGTAGGCTAAATTGATTTAACATCACTCTGGCCATTTCGGTTAGAGTTCTGTTCTTACGTTCCACAACTCCATTTTGTTGTGGAGTTCTAGGGCAGGAGAACTCGTGTATAAAACCGTGTGTGTCACAAAATTGCTCAAAATCAGCATTCTCGAATTCGCCTCCATGATCGCTTCTAATACGAGTGATCATGTAACCTTTTTCATTTTGTACTTTCTTGCAAAAGGCGACAAATTCGGATAATGCGTCATTCTTGCGTGTCAAGAAATATACCCACGTGTATCTAGAAAAATCATCTACAATAACAAATGCATATAATTTACCTCCGAGGCTAGCAACTCTGCTAGGACCGAATAAATCCATGTGTAGCAATTGTAGAGGTCTAGTAGTACATACTGTATTTACAGACTTGAATGTGGATCTGGTAGCCTTGTTCTTTTCACATTGACTGCATACCGAATCCTTCTTGAATGTTATGTCTGGTAAACCGCGTACTATCTTCTTTGTGGATAATCTTGAAATTGTATCCATGTTTGCATGACCGAGTCTCATGTGCCATAGATGACTCTCATCACTTTTGGCCATTAAGCATCTACCTGAAATGTTAGCTTCTTCTAACAGATAGAAAACATATATATTGTCTTCCCTGATTCCTTCAAAGATAGTACTACCAGTTGAGCTATCAACTATAGTACATTTGTCTTTGCCAAAGTTGATACCATAACCATGATCAGCTAGATGACTTATGCTGAGCAGATTATGTTTCAACTCGGTAACCAGACAGACATCTTTAATCACGGGATAGGGAGACTTACCAACATCACCGATACCAATAATATACCCTTTCAAATTATTACCGAAGGAGACATAGCCTTCCTTCTTCTTCTTCGACAGTGTTGCAAATAGGGTAGCGTCACCGGTCATATGCCGTGAGCAACCGCTGTCGAGGATCTATTTGTTTCTAGCATGTGAAGGGTGTTCCACCTACAAAACAGTTTGCATATGAAACATTTGGTACCCATTTCTTGTAGGGTCCTGAATTGTTAGCTTTAGGTATCCAAGCATAAACATTTAAATCTACAAGCTTTCTCATTCTACATGCAGATGATATATGACCAATGAGGCCACAATAATGACATTGTGCATGTCGAGTGTTGAAAGCTGAGTGGTGTGCATGGTTGGTAGGTTTGGGTTTTCTAGTATAGAAGAATGTATACCTATGATCATGTTTGGGCTTAACCTTTTGGGGTAAAGGTTTTATATGGTTTGGTCTGACAGTGTTTGGCTTGGGAATGTTCCGAATTCTCGGTAAGTGACACGTGTTAGGATAGGAAGCAGCAGGCTCAGGCTGTTTTCCTAACCTAATTTCCAACCTTTTGGAAGTGTCATATAACTTAGTATAATCAGAAGTGAGTGATTCCATTCTGATTTGTGCAGATTGAAGACTTTTCTTTTCTTTAGAAAGATCTTCTCTCAATTGGTCTATAATCTTGTCTTTTTCTTCGGATGACTGTTTAGTCTCGTATAATCAGAGCTTTATAGAGGAAAGCTCACCAGACTCACTAACATTAGCTCTAACCCCAGCTAGTAGGTCGGTAAGTCTTCCTATTTCTCCTTTGTACTCTTTGAGTACCTTCTTAGCGGTCTGATATTTACTATGCAGTTTCCTGTAGTCAAGCATCAGGTCACTGAAGGCATCTCTTAATTGCTCAAATGTGAAGTCATCATATGTTTCTACAGGTTCAGTAGGTACCCGATCGATTGCCATGAAGCAGATGTTTGCAGCGTCCTCTGAATGTTCATCTTCTGAGTCGCTAGCTTCACTCTCATGCCATATGCTGGTGTTGGCATATTTCCGAGACGTTGATCTTTTCAGGTTGCCTTTTTCATACCTGTTGTTCTTCTTGCTCGATGATGAGTTGATGGGACAGTCCTTCTTCATATGTCCCTTCTTCTTACAGCCATAGCAGACAACATCTTCTTGATACCAGTTGTTGCTGTTGTTCTCTTTGACTCTCTTCTCATGTCTCATGAATCTTTTGAACTTCCTTGCTAGGAGAGCTTGATCTTCAGCGTCAGATCTACTGCTGTCTGAGTCATCTTCAGCAGCTTTTCTGTGCTGAGCCTTGAGGGCGATAGTCTTCTCCTTTGGTGCAGGTTCTTCAAAATCTTGTAGCTCCAGTTCATGAGTGAGTAGCTTACCCATGAGTACTTCAAGTGACATTGTGGTGAGGTCGTTTCCTTCAATGATAGCTGTAGCCTTCGGAATCCAGTTCTTGGTGAGAGCTCGCAGGAGTTTGCGAATCTTTTCGTGGTTACTGTAATCTTTGCCTAAGGAGGACAAAGGGTTTACAATATCCAAGAACCTATCGAACATTTGTGTGGCTGTTTCATTTGGCTTCATTTTGAACGCCTCGTACTCTTGAGTAAGTCGGCTGACTTTTGACTCCTTGACTTGAGTCGTGCCTTCATGTGTAACTTCGAGAAGCTTCCACACACCATTTGCCGTTGTGCATGTAGATACCCTGTTAAATTCTGTTCTATCTAAGGCACAAAAAAGAGCATTAATGGCACGTGCGTCAAGACTGACCTTTTTCTTTTCTTCCTCTGTATAACTGCTTTGGGGTTTTTCAACCAAAACTCCCTCGACATTTATACGAGGTGGCTTCTGATAGCCATCAAGAACAATAGCCCATAAGTCAAAATCAAGAGATTTTAAGAAAAAACGCATCCGTGTTTTCCAATAAGTGTAGTTAGTACCATCAAACAGAGGGGGTCTGTTTGTGGCCTGACCTTCACTTGTGAATTTCATAGTAGCCATGTGATGTGCTGTGATCTAATAAATAATGAATAAATAATAGCACTGTTACCTCGCTTTACCTGTAACACCCGCTCTGATACCAATTGTAGGAACGATATAGTAAAGCGTAATACTCTAGAGGGGGGGTGAATAGAGTTGGCAGCGGAATAATGCTAATTAAAAAAATGTTAGCAACACAATCACAGTATATAATCACAGTTGAAATAATGTAAAGGCAGAGTTCAGAAAGCAAACGCAAAGACAGCGATGTATACTGGTATCCCTCTGTTGAGGACTAATCCAGTCGGTAGAACTCTTGCTACCAGTTGAATCCACTATAGGAAAAACTGCAAGTTTTCTTACGAAGTCCTTGTAACTTCTACAACGCGAGCTTCGATACGAAGAACTCGTCCAACTTCAAATATGAAGAGGTATTCTTCAATCAAGCCTTCTGATTACAATCTCTCAGAAACTTCTAGACCGTACCGTACTGGCAAATCGACTAGAGGATTGTAACTGGCTTGGGATCTGAAAATGAAAGCTCTAGAAAACTCTTTGGAAGGCAGAAAGCTTTTTAGATAGAGAGAAGATTGAAAGTGAATGAGTGAATTGAAATGATCGAAATCTATCTCTATTTATAGAAATTCCAAAGGGAGAACTCTGTCAGAATTCGGGCAGAATTCGGGCAGAACTCGATGAGCAAATCTCGGTCAAATCCGTAACTGCAGGAGGACCAAGTTCCAAAGAATTCAAAAATCAAACGGCCACCAACCGAACTATGGCCGAACTCTGGCCGAGTTCTGTCAGGGTTAGGTTAGGGTTTTAAAAATAGATTTTGGTGATTTTTGAAAACCTTTTTGTAAACATTTTGATAGGTCATTTTAAAACATTTTGAACTATTTTGGGGATAGCCTATTTGCCAGTACGACTCGGTGTACAACGTATTCCTAGACTCAAATAAAATGAAAATTACATTGCATAGGAAGTACAGACTCAAGTAGGCAAACAGATCTTCAGTCTTGAACGGAGTGAATATCCAATCTTGCTTATGTCCAAGAAGCTGAGATGTCCCAACAAGCTTCGTATATCCAGACAGAGTTTTGATCAATTATTAAAATCAGGTTGACCATATGACCAATGGGCCAACACTTCTCCCCCGACTCTACACTTCAGGTGGATATCATATTTTGGTTTCTGTATTTTGGCTCCAGCTCCATTTGCATTAATCTACGGTACGACATCGTGATCAGGACATAGTCCCTGCAGCCATTCGACTGGCGAGGCAGAAACTATGTAGCCGTAGATAAAGTTGACTGTCCTCCGACCCTCATTCCTCAGCAATGATGATACGACAACCTATCACTATATCTTATATATATAGTAGTAGATGATGTCTTAGTATTACATTATGTGAGTTCATCTTGATTCTGTTACATTCTTCAGATACTACATACGATAAGAACATATACTACACCATATGTACAGAACATAGATGATTCATACTAATGTATATGCTAGAATAAATTTTAGGTTGTGTTCTGAGCCATTCGTTCCCACACTTGGCAATTAAGTTGTGGACCATTATGTTTGACATTGTTGTTACAAATTTTTATATATCTGTGTTGATTGATGAGATTGTGTTTCAAACGTGTTCGTGATTGTGTGTATCTGTGTTGTTTGATACTGTGTTCGTGATACACACCGTTGTTGCTGTAACAAATGGTGTGGGGGATGCTGCAAATGCTGTAGGAGATGCTGCAAATGCTGCAGGAAATGCTGCAAATGCTGTACTTTTTTTATTTTTTTAATATTAGCGACGTTCAGCGACGATTACCGACGTTCAGTGACAAAAAAAATGTCGCTATCAACGTCGCTAACTATGAGGAATATCGTCGCTGATCGTCACTAAACGTCGGTACTGTAGCGACGTAGAAAAAGTCGTAGAACGTCGCCATATGGCTCTCAAGCCAGGTCAGTATCGATGTATGTCAAGTCGCTTAACGTCGCTAGTACACGTCGGTAAATGATGACGCTTTACGTCGCCAGCAGTCGCTGAATTAGCGACGTAGCAGCGTCGCTAAAGCTCGTCGCAATAGCGATGTATTGCGACATTTTCTTGTTTAGCGACTAGGTTAATCGCGACTACGTGCATACGTCGCTAAATACGTCGCTAATAGGATTTAGCGACGTAATTTCCCTATTTAGCGACGCCTTGAGGTGTCGCTGATTTGACAGATTTTAGTAGTGAACGATCTTCCGCTAAAGGTTTTGTGAGTATGTCAGCTAATTGATTCTGTGTGTCTATGTATACAAGGTCTATATCTCCATTTTGTTGATGATCTCTAAAAAAAATGATGTCGAATCTCGATATGTTTAGTACGAGAATGACATACTGGATTCTTAGTCAAATTAATAGAACTAGTATTATCATAGAAAATGGGTATATGTGTAAAATACAATCCATAGTCTTCTAAGGTTTGTTTCATCCATAAAATTTGTGCACAACAACGTCCTGCGGCGATATGCTCAGCCTCTGTTGTTGATAGTGCAACAGAATTTTGCTTTTTACTAAACCAAGAGACTAAAGCTTTTCCTAGGAAATAACATGTGCCGCTAGTACTTTTTCTATCTACTTTGCATCCGGCAAAATCAGCATCAGAATAACCGATTAGGTCAAATAACATGGTTTTGGGATACCATAAGCCGACAGAAGAAGTGCCTTTAAGGTATCGAAAGATACGCTTAACTGCGCACAGATGTGACTTCTTAGGATTGGCTTGAAAACGTGCACATAAGCAAACATTAAACATAATGTCTGGTCGACTGGCAGTTAAATAAAGTAAGCTACCGATCATACCTCGATACTTACGTATGTCGACAGGTTTGCCTTGTTCATCAATATCAAGCTTGGTTGAAGTCGCCATTGGAGTGCTAAGTGGCTTTGTTGCTTCCATGTCGAACTTCTTTAGTAGATCCTTTGTGTACTTAGCTTGATTTATGAACGTCCCATTGTTGGTTTGTTTGATTTGCAGTCCGAGAAAGAACTTCAGCTCTCCCATCATGCTCATCTCAAACTCATTCTGCATACACTTTGAAAATTCTTGACAAAGAGATTCATCAGTAGATCCAAAGATAATATCATCTACATAGACTTGAATCAAAAGAATATTATTATTCAAAGACTTTATAAACAAAGTAGTGTCAACCTTTCCCTTTGAAAAACTGTTATCAAGTAGAAACGATCTTAGACAATCGTACCAAGCACGAGGGGCTTGTTTCAAACCGTATAAAGCTTTCTTCAACTTGAAAACATATACAGGAAATTTGAAATCAGTAAAACCGGGTGGTTGAGCTACATAAACCTCTTCTTTTATAAAACCATTTAGAAATGTGCTTTTGACATCCATTTGAAATAACTTAAAATTATAAAATCATACAAATGCACATAACATGCGAATGGATTCTAATCTCGCAACTAGGGCATAAGTCTCATCGTAGTCGATACCTTCTTCCTGATTGTATCCTTGAGCTACGAGTCGAGCCTTATTACGAGTCACTAAACCATTCTCATTCAGTTTATTTCAAAATACCCATCGGGTGCCAATGACCGGATGATCAATAGGCTTGGGAACAAGTTCCCAAACTTGATTTCGCTCGAATTGGTTTAATTTCTCTTGCATAGCATCTATCCAAAAATTATGACTACATGCTTCATCAATATTTTTGGGTTCAAACTGCGAGACAAAAGCAACACAAGAAGCTATATCTTTATTAGAGGAGCGAGTACTTATACCCTTGGTAATCTCACCAATTACCAAGTCCTTTGGATGATCAGCCGTGAACTTTAATTTTTTTGGCAGACTCCGAAGGTAGCTGGTTCCTGGATCTTCTATAGGAGGATCAGCTGGTACTTTGCTGGGTACATTGAGATCTTTGTCATTGTCATCGATTGTCGTTTGATTTAGTTCATCAAAGGTAACATTGATTGACTCTTCGATGATCATGATTCTTTTGTTGAAGACTCTGTATCCTTTACTTTTGCCCGCATAACCTAAAAATATACCTTCATCGGTCTTTTCGTCAAACTTTCCGAAATTATCTTTTATATTAAGAATAAAGCATTTACAACCAAATATTCTAAAATATGAAACTGATGGAATTCTATCAAACCATAACTCAAATGGAGTCTTCTTCGATTTGGGTCGAATTAGAACTCTATTGAGAACAAAATAAGCTGTATTGACAGCTTCAGCCCAGAAATACTTGGATAGACTAAACTGGTTTAACATTACTCTGGCCATTTCGGATAGAGTTATGTTCTTATGTTCCACAACTCCATTTTGTTGTGGAGTCCTAGGGCAGGAGAATTCGTGCACAAAACTGTATGTGTCACAAAATTGCTCAAACTCTGCATTCTCGAATTCGCCTCCATGATCGCTTCTAATACGAGTGATCATGTAACCTTTTTATTCTGTACTTTCTTGCAAAAGGCGACAAATTCCGATAATGCATCATTTTTGCGTGTCAGAAAATATACCCACGTGTATCTAGAATAATCATCTACAATTACAAAAGCATACAGCTTACCTCCGAGGCTAGCAACTCTGCTAGGACCAAATAAGTCCATATGTAGCAATTGTAGAGGTCTAGTAGTACATACAGCGTTTACTGACTTAAAAGTGGATCGAGTAGCTTTATTCTTTTCACATTGACTGCATATTGAATCCTTCTTGAATGTAATGTTCGGTAAACCACGTACTAGCTTCTTCGTGGATAATCTGAAAATAGTACCCATATTTGCATGACCGAGTCTCATAAGCCACAGATGACTCTCATCGCTTTTAGCCATTAAACATCCACCTAAAATGTTAGTATCTTCCAACAAATAGAAACATATATATTGTCTTCTCTAATACCTTCAAATATAGTACTACCAGTTGAACTATCAATAATAGTACATTTGTCTTTTACGAAGTTAATACCATAACCATGATCAGCTAAATGGCTTATGCTGAGCAGATTATGTTTTAACTCAGTAACAAGACAAACATCTTTAATCACTGGATATGGAGCTTTACCAATATCACCAATACCGATTATATACCCTTTTAAATTGTTGCCGAATGAGACATATCCTTCTTTATTCCTCTTCGACAGTGTTGCGAATAATGAAGCGTCACCGGTCATGTGCCATGAGCAACCGCTGTCGAGGATCCATTTGCTCCTAGCATGTGAAGGGCGTCCCACCTACAAAATAATTTACAGATGAAACTCTTGGTACCTATTTCTTGTAGGGTCCTGACTGGTTAGTTTTCGGTATCCATACATAAATATTTAAATCTACTAACTTTCTGATTCTACATAAAGAAGATATATGACCAATAAGGCCATAATAATGACATTTAGCATGTTGAGTGTTGAAAGCTGAGTGGTGTGCATGGTTGGTAGTTTTAGGTTTTCTAGTATAGAAGAAAGCATACCTATTATCCTGTTTGGGCATAATCTTTTTAGGCAAAGGTTTGATAGGGTTAGGTCTGACAGTGTTAGGTTTGGGAATGTTTCGATTTTTGGGTAAGTGACACGTGTTAGGGTAGGAAGCAGCAGTCTCAGGCTGTTTTCCTAACCTAATTTCCAATCTTTTGGAAGTGTCATATAACTTAGTATAGTCAGAAGTGAGTGATTCCATTCTGACTTGTGCACTTTGAAGACTTTTCTTCTCTTTAGAAAGTTCTTCTTTCAGTTGGTCAATAACCTTGTCTTTTTCTTCGAATGACTTGGTAGTCTCGTGTAATAAGAGCTTAATAGAAGAAAGCTCACCAGACTCACTAACATTATCTTTAACCGCAGCTAGTAGCTCGGTAAGTCTTTCTATTTCATCTTTGTACTCTTTGAGTACCTTCTTAGAGTTCTGATATTTGCTACGCAGTATCCTGTAATCACTTAACAGTTCACTGAAGGCTTCTCCTAATTGCTCAAAGGTGAAGTCATCATATGTATCAACTATAGGTTCAGAGAGTACCTGATCGGATGCCATAAAGCATACATTTGTAGCGTCTTCTGATTGTTCATCTTCTGAGTCGCTGGCTTCACTTTCATGCCATATGCTGGTGTTGGCATACTTCTGAGATGTTGATCTCTTCAGGTTTCCTTTCTCGTATCTGTTGCTCTTCTTACTTGTTGATGAGTTTGTAGGACAGTCCTTCTTTATGTGTCATTTCTTCTTGCAGTCGTAGCAGACAGCGTCATCTTGATACCAGCTGTTGCCGCCATTGTTCTATTTTGTCTTCTTCTCATATCTCAATAATCTTTTGAATTTTCTTGCAAGGAGTGCTTGATCTTCAGCATCAGATTCAATGTTGTTTGAATCATCTTCAGCAGATCTTCTGTGCTGAGCCTTGAAAGCGATCATCTTCTTCTTTGGTACAGGCTCTTCAAAGTCTTGTAGCTCTAGTTCATGAGTGAGTAGCTTACCCATGAGTACTTCAAGTGTCATGGTAGTGAGGTCGTTTCCTTCAATGATTGCAGTAGCCTTCGGAATCCAGTTCTTTGTAAGTGCTCGCAGGAGTTTGTGAATCTTTTCATGGTTACTATAATCTTTGCCTAGGGAGGACAAAGGATTTACAATATCCAAGAATCTCTCGAATATCTGAGTAACTGTTTCGTTGGGCTTCATTTTGAATGCCTCATACTCTTGAGTAAGTCTGCTGACCTTTGATTCTTTGACTTGAGTTGTGCCCTCATGTGTGACTTCAAGAAGTTTCCACACTTTATTTGCAGTTGTGCAGATAGATATCATGTTAAATTCAGTTCTGTCTAAAGCACAAAATAAAGCGTTAATAGCACGTGCGTCAAGACTGGCCTTTTTCTTTTCTTCCTCTGTATATTTGTCATGGGGTTTTTCAAGCAAAACACCATCAACATTAATACGAGGTGGCTTTTTATAGCCATCAATAACTACAGACCATAAGTCAAAATCAAGAGATTTCAGAAAGAAACTCATACGTGTTTTCCAATAAGTGTAGTTTGTGCCGTCAAACAGTGGAGGTATGTTTGTGGCTTGGCCTTCACTTGTAAATTTCACAGTTACCATGTGTAAAGCTGTGATCTATATAAAATTGAATATAACTGCTGTTTTACCTTACTTTACCTGTATAACCCGCTCTGATACCAATTGTAGAAACAATTAGGATCAGAATATAATACCTCTAGATGGAGAACCTGCTCTGATACCAATTGTAGGAACGAAATCGTAAAGCAGAATACTCTAGAGGGGGGGTGAATAGAGTAGACAGCGGAATATTTCTAATTAAAAACTTGTTAGCAGTTAGATCACAGATAAAATAATAATCACAAAAGTAAATGACAGAATTTAAAAGTGATCAGAAGGCAAACGCAAACACCGAGATTTATACTGGTTTTCCTCTTGTGAGGACTAGTCCAGTCGGAAGAACTCTAGCTTCCAGTTGAATCCACTATTGGAAAATTCTGCAAGTTTTCATACGAAGTCCTTGCAACTTCTACAGACGCGAGCTTTGATACGAAGAACTCGTCAAACTTCAATTGTGAAGAGTTGAATCTTCTATCAAGCCTCTGAATACAATCGCTCTTGAAACTTCTAGACCGCACCGTACTGGCAAATCGACTAGAGGATTGTAACTGGCTTGGGATTTGAAAATGAAAGCTTTTAAAAACTCTTTGGAAGAATGTAAGCTTAAGAAGAGAAAAGATTGAAAGTGAATTGGTGTTTTGAAATGATCGAAATACTTCTCTATTTATAGCTTTTCCAAAGACAGAACTCTGACAGAATTCAGAAAGAATTCGGACAGAACTCTTTGTAACAAACCGTAACTGAAGGATGACCAAGTTCAAAAACCCAACGTTCACTAACGTTCCAAATGGTCGAACTCTGGCCCAACTCGGCCCGAGTTCTCCTGGGGTTCTGCCAGTTCATTTTTGGAGAAAATAAATTTTGGCTTTTTGAACAATCCTTCAGAAGCTTTTTATAAAAAGAATATTTTTCAAAAACGTAGGTCATTTGTAAAGAATATGATGGTTTTGAAAAACGTTTTCGGATAGCCTATTTGCCAGTACGACTCGGTGTACAATGTATTCCTAGACTCAATAAAATAAAAAAATTATATTGCTTAACATGAAGTATATTCTGAATGGCAAACGGCTTCAGTCTTGAACATTGTTTATATCCATTGTTGAGCAGTGTCCAAAACGTCGTAGGTAAACATCTGAGTTGACTTGTAATTATATCGAGACAAAGTTTGATCAATTATTAAAATCAGGTTTGACCATGACCAATGGGCCAACATTGCCTGCTTCTTGGTTCATCTTGGCTTGACTTGGTTTATTTTGGTTCATCTTGGCATGGCTTGGCTTGGTTTGGTTCATTTTGGTTTGAGATGAGAGGGGTTGATATATAAGTCAACTCTCCTCTCTCTCTCTCTCTCCTCTCTCTCTCTCTCTTCATTACTCTTACATTAATTTTCTTCTTCTTCTCCATAACTCCTCCCCACTCACCGAAGAACACTAGGCAAGAACAAACTTGCTTCATGATGGATCTCATATTTTATTGTTCCATTCTCTTCTCTATTTGATTTTAAGCCTCATTAGAACTTGACATTTTTTTGTTTTGATGGATGGATTTTTGTAGATCTAGGTTTTGTTCTTTTCTTGTTTTTCTTGGTTTTGATCTATTAAAGCTTGGTATTTTCCAAAAACTAGTCATTCCAGGCTGTAGGAAATCTCGTTCTATACAGTTTAGACCCTTGGAAGTCTCAAATCGGACTTATTTTGAGCAAGTTATGGCCATTTTAGTTCATGTGTTCAACTCGGCAATTTTATGTTCGTTGGAGAAGAAGAGCAGTGTGCACGCGTGCCACTTGGCATCGTGCCATTCAGTTGCGCATGATCTTTAGCGTAGCACACTATGGCCCTGGCGCCCCTTGGGCCCAGGAGCACTCTGGCCTAGACACACCTTGGCCCCGTCGCCTATTGGCCCTGGCGCCACTTGGCTTGGCGCCACTTACCTCCCCCTGGCCCCACCTAATCTGGTACAGCCTAGCCTGGCGCCACTTGGCTAGGTGCCTCCTGCCACCTCCCTGGCGCCACTTGACCAGTGCCACTTGTTTGCCATGATATCCCTTGCCCCTTACATCCATGTATGTTCTCCTAAGTTCTTGTTGCATATGCTTATGATCTTACATGGGTCTTGTACTTGGCCTAACTTGTGACAACCCAACTTGATAACTTGTTAATATGGAATATGATAGACTTGAGCATGGCATGACTTGCCAGTATTGAACTTGATATGAACATGACTTGGCATGAACACGACATGATAGCATGAACCCTTCTTGATAATCTTGATAATGGCCCATCGAGGCGCACTCTTGACGAGTAACAAGTGGCAAGTAACTTTATATGACATGTATAAGCTTGATAGCGGCCCGTCGAGGCACACTCCTGACAAGTACTCTTGAAAAGTAACAAGTAACCTGACATGACATGATAATATTGAAATACTGTTGCGTCAGCTACTCTGACTTGCTAAGTAACTCTTGTTTTGACACCGTGGTTGATTTTCTTGGTTGTGCCTGTATAAGCCACTTGTCTCGTCTTACATCATGTCCAGGACATGGATTCCTAGTTACCACGGTGAGGGATTCATAATGAATCTGACTAGGTTAATTACTAGATTGATCAAGTAGTTCATATAGAGATATTTTCCCAGTTACAGGCGATCCCGTTATCCCGGCCACACCAGAGGGACTTGTAGCCTGCCGATGAGTAGGACACATTTCCAGCTCACTGTCATATATTGCACTTCTTGAATCATAAGCACTAAAGTACACAGTAATCTTGATAACTCTTGTAACCCTCGCCTAGATAACCTGGATAGTCTGCAGGGTTTGTGACTGCGGGAACATCTCATTGCATCTTGTTAGTAACTAGGCTTGTGATAACCCTAGTTAGCTAACAATAATAAGCCGAAGGACTTGATTGGCCGTGCTTGAATGAATTGTCTCATGATTAACATGGGAATTATATTCCACCTCTTGTTCCTTCTACTACAAGCTTATGTTAACTCAGTCTTTCATGTTATTTAACTATGCTCTTTTATCAGTTCTTCTTTTATTGTATGCTGGTTTTAGTTCCTAAGTTGTAGCATCTGCTACCAAAATTTCTATTTTGATTAGTGATTAAGTGGATAAATAACACTAGGAATTTTTAGGATTTTTTTGTTAACTCTTAGGTAATTTTATTATAGTATTATTATTATTTTGGAAGCTTTTAGATTTGTTGAGGGCACACGAGCTTATGTTAGAGGACAAATAGTTTACGAAGGTTCTAGATGGTCAAATATATTTTCTATAAATTTTTGGTAATTTTCTGGAATTTTTAGATAATTAAATATAGGAAAAACATATTTTCTATGACTTCAAGAATTTACTGTGCAAGCCTATGAGCAAATATTGACCCTAAATATTTTTATAGGGTTCATTATATTATTTTATATTTTTTAGAATTTTTCCATAATTTTCTAAGTATTTTTAGTATTTATTATAATTTTCTATAAGTAAAACTACATTAAAACTGTTTTCTGTAAATTAAAATCTTATTTCCCTAATTAATTACCCAGTCAGCACAACCCGGCCCACTTGCCATTCTCCATAGGGTTGGAGAGCGGGCCTACCCGTCAGTGACTCAGATCCTTGGGTGCGTGCTAGACTCGGTCTCCGAGTCGGAGTTGGAGCCGAGCCGCTCCGATTTGGAGTCAGAACCGGTTAAGCCGAGCCGGGCACGCCATAGGCCGCTCGATCAGAGCGGGATGCTCTAGATGCTCGACACGTGGCCAAAATTGAGCTGCAGCTCGCTACCTTTATATATATATATATATATATATATATATATATATATATATATATATATATATATATATATATATATATATATATATATATATAGTATATTATAAACCCTAATAATATCCTGCCGCATTAAAGAAACTTTAGGAGAGAGAGTGGGGTTTGATCTAGGGTTCTTCCAACTTCCCGAATCGATTTCCGCCAACCCCGATGTGCTTTGTATGCGCCATTTTTTTTGTTGGAAGCGTATTGAGGTATAGTTTCTGAATATGTAATTTATTTTTATCAATTCTGGACCTTAATTTCTGTAAAATTCGTAGAGTGTTAGTTTTCAGAAACTTGACACGGTTTCGATGTTTTTGAGATTTCGGAAGAACCAGAAATCGAAATCACGATCCGTTTGAAGTTTCAGAAAGCTAACACAGAGATCTACAGCATATAAATTTCCCAGAAATTAATTAGTTCATCCATTATTTTTAGTAATTCATAGAACTCAGTTTTGCCGATAAATTATCGATTTAGGCATGGTTAGCCATAACGGCGATATCTTCTGACCATAGCGTGATTTTGTAGCACGGTCGATTCCAGTACACTCGTGGTGCTAAAATTTACTATAGTACATAGTCGTTTGACTACTTAGTCATCGATGCGCCTCGATTTGCGTACCATGGGTTCCGCATTGGAAACCGTCATCTTCTTTGGCTAAAAATTAGTGTTTAATCTTAATTCCAGAATTATATTAGATTAAATTACATTTTTAGATGATTTATTACAGAATTAAACATAATTAGTTATGTTAAACCATTAGCCACTTTCTAGGATTTTTAGAGTGGAATTTTCATAATCTAACTTGTGGTTATTTATTTGACAGGGTAGATCGGTCTACGACGTTTGAGTTGTGACTTTATCATCTAGTGGAGCAAAACAAGTATCACTATGACCTATGTTGCCTTTATTTTATGCTGCATGTTATTCATTTCCTTAAGTTGTAAGCCTTATCTTTTATACCATTGGTGCACGAGAGTTACACTTGTTACTATAGCCATACATGTTCACTTAATGTTTTCGTTCAATGTTCTATCTTCAATGTTCAATGTTTAAAGTTAAAGTTAATGTTAAAGTGACCATGATTACTTGTGAGAGAGTCAGGAGGGGGAATACAACTAGTATGCATGTGGTCTACGCAATGTACAATTTTTCTCCAATGTCAATGTTGATAGCAGTCGTTACACCTCACATACCGACTGTTGGATGTCCTAACCCGTCCACATGCAGAACACTTGTATTCTAAAACACACAGTACACGTGATTTGTTTCGTGTTAACGTTTTGTCCACAGGTTTGTCACTACCAAAATACAAGGTTTTAGCGACGGCACTATCCGTCGGAAATCCGTCGGTAATTCCATTTACCGACGAATTTTTGACGGATACGGGCTGAAAAAATCCGTCGGGAATAACCTCGTCGCTAGTCCGCCGCTCTGCGACTAACTAGCGGCGGATTTTCGTTGGCAAAATAAAAACTTTTAGCGACGGCGTACCGACGGCTTCCCGTCAAATACGACAGTTTAAATTTTAAATACATTCATAAAATTAGCGACAAAAAGGTTGTCGCTAAATCGTCGCTAACCGTGTATCCGAGGGTTTCTGATAGCAATATCTGTCGCTCAAAGCGTCGCCATCCTCGACGGATTAGCGGCAAAATAGTGACGGATAATACGTCGCCACCCTTCTGGAAATCGTCCACATACCAGAATATGAGCGACGGAACGTCCGTCGCTCTTCCGTCGCGAAATTTTTCTAGAAATAGGCCGACGGACAATCCGTCAGGAAACCGTCGCTAACTGCAAATGTCAGTCGATAATCCGTCGGTAATCCGTCGCTACCTGCAAAAGTCCGTCGGCAAGCCGTCGATAATCCGTCGCTAACTGAAATATTTTTGAAAAAAATTGCAGGAAAGAGACTATTCCCTGTAATATAACATATTCAGCATCCACCATACACAAATATAACATATCCGACATCCAATATATCCAACAAATATTCATATTGCCAACATAATATCTTCAAACATCCAATATATCACAACATACACAAAAAATATCCAACACAATGACCAACAAAATATCCAATACAATATCCAACACACTATCCCAACATACATAGCAAAATATCCAAACACACTGAATATCCCCAAATACGTACAAAGTCAAAATACAAAATACAGAATCTAATCCCTGGGTTCGCCGAAAATACAAAGACACACAGTTCTAATTCATATGTGTTTTAAGTGTGAGAACGGATGGCTCACAACACAACCCAAAATTCATTCTAGCATACATTAGTGTGAATCATCTATGTTCTGTACATATGGTGTAGTATACGTTCTTATCGAATCTAGTATCTAGTATCTGAAGAATGTAACAGAATCAAGATGAACTCACATAATGTAATACTAAAATATCATCTACTACTATATAAGATATAGTGATAGGTTGTCGTATCATCATTGCCGAGGGATGAGGGTCGGAGGACAGTCAACTTTATCTACGGCTACATAGTTTCTGCCTCGCCAGTCAAATGGCTGCAGGAACTATGTCCTGATCATCATGTCGTACCATAGTTTCTGCCTCGCCAGTCTAATGGCTGCAGGAACTATATGTCCCGATCACCATGTTACCAATTAACCAACCAATAAAACTACTTGTTACAAATATCGACATTATATGTCGCAAAACGTCGCTAATAGCGACTAATTTAGCGATGTTAGTATGAACGTCGCTAAATTCTAATTATATTTCCCTACCAATTCATTTCCTCCCATTTTACTCTCTCACTCTCTCTCCTCCCCCCCTCCGGCACTCTCACTCTCTCCGGCGCTCTCACAGTACTTAAGTATGAAAACGGATGGCTGAGAACACAACCCAAAATTTATTCTAGCATACATTAGTGTGGATCATTATATTCTGTACATATGGTGTAGTATATGTTCTTATCGTATCTAGTATCTGAAGAATGTAACAGAATCAAGATGAACTCACATAATGTAATACTAAGACATCATCTACTACTATATAAGATATAGTGATAGGTTGTCGTATTATCATTGCCGAGGGATGAGGGTCGAAGGACAGTCAACTTTATCTACGGCTACATAGTTTCTGCCTCGCTAGTCGAATGACTGCAGGGACTATGTCATGATCACCATGTCGTATCGTAGATTAATGCAAATGGAGCTGGCGCCTGAGCCAAAATACAGAATACAAAATACAAAATGCAAAATCCAATCCCTGGGTTCGCCGACCCCCTCGGTGGAACACTCAACACCGGCACGCATAATATATTCCAGAATATACAAAAAATATAAAGAAAAAATACTATCCGCAACGAACAATGTCAATATATAATATCCGTAAATACGTACAAACTCAGTATCCTCAACGAAAAAACTAAATATCCCCAAATACGTACAAAGTCAAAAATATAGTACAGTCCAAAAATGCAAAAACGAAACTATTGATCGCCTGGAGCTGGAGCTGGACACGGTGCTGGAGCCGGAGGAGTGCCACCAGATGACGCACAAATACCGCTCGAGTGAGCCAAAGGCATGCATCCACTTCCCTTCCTCCATTCCCCCTCTTCCTCTCTCATGCTATCAACGTCACAACTTTTCCAGTGTTGCTCCTTCTAATGATGATGAACGCAAAAATCAAAGACCCCCCTCTCCTTTCTCACTCTTCACAGTTATCACAACAGGAAGGATCAGTGTTTTCTAGTTCTCTTCCATCCATCCATTCCTTCGTTCTGATCAAGCCTCTATATATGATATCCAGCTCAAGTGTAGAGGCGGGAGAGAAGAAGTGGGCAGGAAGAGAAGGGGAAAGCAGCACAGCCGGCGGCATGACCTGGAGGAAGTACAGAGGCTTTCTTCAACATCCGTCGGAGAACTATAAGGATATATATTTTCACAATATGTCACATTGTCAAAGACCCTTAATGTGACAACCATGTTACACGGTGTCGGAAGACTAACATGTCATAATTTTCTAAGCCGTGTATTTTGACATAATCCTTCTAACTCTTTCCTCCTATTTAGTAATCTTGTATTTCTTTATGAAGTGCAAGATTACTACATAGGAGGAAAGAGTTGGGTGGATTATGTCAAAGCATACGGCTTAGAAAATTATGACATGTTAGTCTTCCGACACCGTGGTAACATGATATTCACATTAAGGGTCTTTAACAAGGTGACATGTTGTGAAAAGATATATCCTTATAGTTCTCCTATGGATGTTGAAAAAAAACTACTTAAATTCCTCCAGGTCTTGCCGCCGGCTGTGCTGCTTCTCCCTCCTCTTCCTGCCCACTTCTTCTCTCCCGCCTCTACGCTTGAGCTGGATATCATATGTGGAGCCTTGATCAGAACGGAGGAATGGATAGATGGAAGAGAACTAGAAAACACTGATCCTTCCTGTTGTGATAACTGTGAAGAGTGAGAAAGGAGAGGGGGGTCTTTGATTTTTGCGTTCATCATCATTAGAGGGAGCAACACTGGAAAAGTTGTGACGTTGATAGCATGAGAGAGGGAGAGGGAGGATGGAGGGAGGGAAGTGGCTGCATGCCTTTGGCTCACTCGAGCGGTATTTGTACGTCAGATAAAATACAGAAAATTTGATTTTTCTCCAAGTGTGAGAACGGATGGCTCAGAACACAACCCAAAATTCATTCTAGCATACATTAGTGTGAATCATCTATATTCTGTACATATGGTGTAGTATATGTTCTTATCGTATCTAGTATCTGAAGAATGTAACAGAATCAAGATGAACTCACATAATGTAATACTAAAACATCATCTACTACTATATAAGATATAGTGATAGGTTGTCGTATCATCATTGTCGAGGAATGAGGGTCGGAGGACAGTCAACTTTATCTACGGCTACATAGTTTCTGCCTCGCCAGTCGAATGGCTGCAGGAACTATGTCCTGATCACCATGTCGTACCGTAGATTTATGCAAATGGAGCTGGAGCTGGAGCCAAAATACAGAATCCAAAATACAAAATACAAAATCTAATCCTTGGGTTCGCCGAAAATACAAAACCAAAGATTGACACACAGTTCTAATTCATATGTGTTTTAAGTGTGAGAACGGATGACTCAGAACACAACCCAAAATTTATTCTAGCATACATTATTGTGAATCATCTATGTTCTGTACATATGGTGTAGTATACGTTCTTATCGAATCTAGTATCTAGTATCTGAAGAATGTAACAGAATCAAGATGAACTAACATATTATAATACTAAAACATCATCTACTACTATATAAGATATAGTGATAGGTTGTCATATCATCATTACCGAGGAATGAGGGTCGAAGGACAGTCAACTTTATCTACGGATACATAGTTTCTGTCTCGCCAGTCGAATGGCTGCAGGGACTATGTCCTGATCACTATGTAGTACCGTAGATTAATGCAAATGGAGCTGGAGCTGGAGCTGGAGCCAAAATACAGAATAAATAAGAGAACTATCAGAGAATCACATAAAACTAACTAGAACTAAAATACAGTGAGGCCATAGGTACTGTCATGAAGAGAAGGGATATTAGTTGGTGTCAGTCCAACAATCAGTGAGGACATGGGTACTGTTTTGAGTGTTCAGTTGTATGAGTGTCTTGTGTTGGTGTCTTTGGATCAGTAAAATGATGGTGTATTATGAGTTAGTATTTTATTAGCAATTAGGATACATGAGTTAGAGAGGTCAGTAATCAAAGTATTAGAGTTAGTGATCAGTTGTATGACATTAGAGGATGGAGCACTTGGAGCTTGGGGATTTTTAGATCTTGGAGCCATTTTTACTAGAAATCCATCTCCCAATAGGTATATGCATTGTAAACCCTCAAAATTGTATTAAATAGTGTAGAGGCATCAAATAAGAACCCCATGTAATAGGGTTGCCAATGGTGAGGAGTTTTGACTCTTTTCCTTCCATTTGAGGACTTTCTTCTTTGTATTTCGACCTATTTTGCCAAACTGTACCGGTATCGGTCAGTATCGGTCCGATACCGATTCTGATACCCCTCCTCCCCCAATCCGATACTCATAGGATTGGTCTGATCCGAAACCACCTATACCCCCTCCCCCGATCCGATATACCGATTCGAAACCACCGATACTCATAGGAATGGTCCGATCCGAAACCACCGATACCCCCCCACCCCCTCCCCGACCTCGCCGGACAGCAAACCCCCCACCCCCTCCCCCTCCCATACCCCCCCGACAACAAACCCCCATCCCCCTCCCCCCCCGGACAGCAAACACCCACCCCCCTCCCCCTCACCCCCGACAGCAAACCCCCACCCCACCCCTTCTTCCCCTCCGACAGCAAACACCCACCCCCTCCCCCTCACCCCCTGACAGCAAACCCCTACCCCACCCCCTCCCTCCTCCAACAGCAAACACCCACCCCCCTCCCCCTCACCCTCCGACAGCAAACCCCCACCCTACCCCCTCCCCTCCCTCCCCTCCGACAGCAAATACCCACCCCCTCCCCCTCCCCCTCACCCCTTGTAGCTCCCCTTCCCGAATTTTTTTTGAAGTATTTATTTATTTAGTTTTTACGGTAGATGATTTTAGCCATGGTTGAATTTTAAAGTACCAGACGACTAGGAATCATGGCACGGGTAGTACAGTAGCGTGCTTTGACTAGTGTTTAGCCACGGTAGGGGAATGTCGAGCCATAGGAGTGTCCTAACTAGGAAAGCCAGGCCAAGTTATAGCATGGCCATTATAAATAGTTTAATTATTTTATTATTAACTTTATTGACTTCGTAGCGACCCGGTTGTACCGAACCAGCCCGGACTGGACCCGTACCAAGCCCAAGCCCATGTAGTCATGCAGGACGTCTAGTGACATTCGTGTTGATGCATTTTTAGTATGATTGTGTCGTATTCCATTTTAGTGATCTAAGGAATATTTCTAAATATTCTTAATTAAATATTATATAAATATTGTTATTAGTTGGTATTCAATAATATTTGTATAAGATAGGCCTTGTACATTTTCGGGGATTATTAGGCGGTACAAATGATATATATGCCATTATTTGTTTATTAAACTTTGTTATTATTATTATTACTATTATTATTATCTTATTGGGATTGTTATTAATATTATTATTTTATTATCAGAATTAGTGAGGTGATTATTATATAATATTATTTTATTATTCTTGGTTATAGATTATAGTGTATATATAGAGTTAGGTGAGTATATACATATGAGTGTGTATATACAAATATAAAAGTATATGTGAGGATGGGTATATACATATATATATGAATAAATAAATTATATATGTGAATTTATATATAAATAGATATATATATATATTATATATATATATATATATATATATATATATATATATATATATATATATATATGAGTGTATATATATTGTATATATGTATATGTATATAATATGTGTGTTTGTGAATATGAATATATATATATATATATATATATATATGAATATATATATATATATATATATATATATATATATATATATAAATTAATACGTGTATATATCTGTATATACGAATATACGTACACCTATACGTGTATGTATATATATATATTTTTGTGTATGTATATATATATGAATATATATATATATATATGGAAAGAAAAAGAGATAAAAAGAAAAAGGAAAAGCAACTATAGCCAGGGCCCAAATGTTCCCATAGGCCAATTAGGCCAGCCCACTGCCTTCACCCACAATTTACACGAAGAAACAGTAGCAGCTTCAAAACTAACCCCAGTCCAGCCTCGAACAGGCCTGAGCCCGACTGAGAGGAGAAGGCAAATAGCCCAAACCGAGGGGGAGGGAACACATACTTCTATATGTATATGTGTTCCTCCTATCGACAGAACACAGGGAAGAAACCTAATTCTGCGCCGCCATTCACGCGCACCCCTCTGCCGCGCGCACGCGCAGTCACCGCGCCGCCGCCGCGGGGGGCTGCCGCCGGCCGGGCCGCCGTGGACAGCGCGCCCAAGCACAGTTGACAGCAGCAGTCACTGCAGTGGATCACCCAACTTCGCGACGGCATATCGTCGTACACGCTCATCCGTTCCTCGAGCCACTTGCGCGGGTACATTGACAACATAACCCTCTTCAACCCTATTCATGTAGAAATATTTATACTAGATTATATCGGTCAGGAAATCGTCGCAAATATCCCGAAAAATGTTTCGAAACGAAACAGGAAACTAGTTCGTGGACCCGTTTTAGGAGGCGATTAACTGCCATTCCATCAACAGTTTTAGAAAAGTTCCTGAACCATTATTGAAGACAACATGTAGGGCTTTATAACCTAATTTGTAGTTTCGAATTTTATCCACTGTGTACAAAGAAATCGGTTTTCAAAGTTCGAGAAAAGTATGTTTAAAAACAGTTTTCAAAATTAGAAAATTGTTCCACACGACGTGCGTCACGCCAATCGGGATGACGTGGTCACGAACCGAAAGCATCGAAAGCTGCATAATGGTTTCGTGGTCATGTGGGCTTTGATGGAATTCAAATTGGTCGCGTGTGTACGACGAATTTGATGTGTATCCGTCGAAATTCCCCGTATCGTGTACTTTGCAAATTCTTCAATTACTTTGTGCACGCTCGTCAGATCGAGACGAAACTTGTGCCAACAGAACCGTATCATTTTTCTGGTCCTGTATGCCAAGTTTGGTCCAATTCTGAGACCGTTGATAAAATCGCCGTATTGCGGGCCCCCCAGTCCGACTCAACGGGTAATTTTATGCACGGCCCGCCGGAATCCAACTTTGGACATGCGGTTGGATTCGTATCGGAAAACTGGATCCGTAGACATATAGTTTGACGACTTTAGAGACCATTGACTCTGGCACGCTTTTCGGTGCAAAGCGGGTCCAACGGCGGATATCGTTTTTGTCCGGAATTACCATTTTGCTCCTGTGTCCAGAATTGGACTTAAGGACAGGCAATCCTAGCAAATTTGACTATTCCGAGATTGTTGGCATTGTCTGTTTCAGCTTTCGGAGACAGTTGTGATGATTTGGACTTTATGGCTTAGCAGTGGACTAGATTGTTATTGGATTTGCGTGCAACCTCCAGGCAAGTATACCTTGCCTTCCTCTACAGTTTTACTTATATGTAGTTTTTTTCATTTTACTGTCTTGGATCATTTATGGACATGTGCTTTTCGTGTTGTTTTCTGTGGATTTTTTATTGTTTATAGCCATGTTCATGTTTTTGGCCTTGTGTTTCACACTTGGAGTTTCTCATCCGTACCTTGCTTGAGTAGTGTCATAGAACGAGTGCGTGTAGTGAACTGCTAAATCCTTGATATTGCTTCCTTGGCACCAGAGAGTCCACACTCGGGACGAGGGTGTAGACTTGACTTGACATGCACCAAAGAATCCACGCTCGGGACGAGGGTCTTTACATCAGAGAGTCCACACACGGGACGAGGATGTAGTATTTGCACCAGAGAGTCCACACTCGGGATGAGGGTACCTTGCCGTGAACTAACCAGAGAGTCCACACTCGGGACGAGGGTTAGTACTGACCAGAGAGTCCACACTTGGGACAAGGGTTAGTACTGACCAGAGAATCCACACTCGGGATGAGGGTTAGTGTTTAGTTCAAACCAGTGAGTCCACACTCGGGACGAGGGTTTGGTTTCTTCCATTGATCATCATATTTCGTTCATCCGGCAGTTCATTATGCGTAGTTGTTCTAGTGTTCGTATTCGTATTCGTGTTCGTGTTCGTGTTCATAGTCATTTGTCTTGTTCTTGTTCTTTCTTGTTTATTTTCTTGCGCATGATAAAACTATTAGATAGGCATGTATATTATGTATCTTGCTATGTCCTCTGAGGACCTGATGATCTCCTCAGGTTTAGTGATTGCATGGAGTTAGCTAGTAGTTCTGGATGGCGGAGGATTTACGATTCTTGCGGGATTCAGGTATCGTTATTGTGTTTATTATCCGCTCGTGCTTTACATTCCTTATCGTGAGATATCATGTTTCTTGATTCAGTTTAGACTCTTGTTATTTCCTTTAGAGTCTTATCGGACATATATGCTAGTGGGCAGCGGACCACGACCCATACGTGTTTATTCTTGTTTATTATCTTATTGTGGATTGAGATATAGATTTGTTTGCCATGATTTGGCAGTTTACCATGACCTTGACAGCTTATACGTATTCGAGTCGGGCTGGAGTCCGCTCGATGCGTAGCTGGGCTTGCTCACGCTCTCGCGTCCGAAAAGCGGGTGCGTGTCGTGACAAGTTTTTGTGGTGGCCCATGCAGGTCAGAGCATATCGTACCGGTTACGTAACTGTACTGGTACGAGCCTGCGACTTGACTAGACCTTAGAAATCTCAATCCACTCTGCCTTGAAAATTCTCCTAGAAATTCTCTACGTCCTTGAAAATTTTATATTTTGCTCTCGATTATACTTCCTTGCTTTCCGTTTCATTGATTCTCGTCGCTTCCTATTTTGGGGTGACGAATGATCGTGCTGTTTAGAAATTGTTAGGAATTCTTAAATTATATTATAATATTGCATGATTATTGAGTTTTGATTGTTTATAGATATTAGAGAGTATAGATGCCACAAGCCCTAGATATCTATCGGTAGATTTGTTAGCAACTAGTTAGAAGACCATAAGACTTTAGTGACCGTATTTTTAGGAGTAGTGTGACCAAAGGTGGGTAGAAGTCCTCGAAGTTTCGTAGTTACGAGATGACTAGAGAAGCTTATAAAAATATTTTGAGAAATTAAATTGAGGAGATTAAGGTAATAGTTGACTTCAAAATTTAAGAAATAGTTATGAATTAGAATTTCGAGGACGAAATTATTATTAAGGTGGGTAGATTTGTAGCTCCCCTTCCCGAATTTTTTTTGAAATATTTATTTATTTAGTTTTTACGGTAGATGATTTTAGCCATGGTTGAATTTTGAAGTACCAGACGACTAGAAATCATGGCACGGGTAGTGCAGTAGCGTGCTTTGACTAGTGTTTAGCCACGGTAGGGGAATGTCGAGCCATAGGAGTGTCCTAACTAGGAAAGCCAGGCCAAGTTATAGCATGGCCATTATAAATAGTTTAATTATTTTATTATTAACTTTATTGACTTCGTAGCGACCCGGTTGTACCAAACCAGCCCGGACTGGACCCGTACCAAGCCCAAGCCCATGTAGTCATGTAGGACGTCAAGTGACATTCGTGTTGATGCATTTTTAGTATGATTGTGTCGTATTCCATTTTAGTGATCTAAGGAATATTTCTAAATATTCTTAATTAAATATTATATAAATATTGTTATTAGTTGGTATTCAATGATATTTGTATAAGATAGGCCTTGTACATTTTCGGGAATTATTAGGCGGTGCAAATGATATATATGCCATTATTTGTTTATTAAACTTAGTTATTATTATTATTACTATTATTATTATCTTATTGGGATTGTTATTAATATTATTATTTTCTTATCAGAATTAGTGAGGTGATTATTATATAATATTATTTTATTATTCTTGGTTATAGATTATAGTGTATATATAGAATTAGGTGAGTATATACATATGAGTGTGTATATACAAATATAAAAGTATATGTGAGGATGGGTATATACATATATATATGAATAAATAAATTGTATATGTGAATTTATATATAAATATATATATATATATATATATATATATATATATATATATATATATATATATATATATATATATATATATATATATATATATATATATATATATATATATATATATATATATATATATATATAAATTAATACTGGTATATATCTGTATATACGAATATACGTACACCTATACGTGTATGTATATATATATATGAATATATATATATATATATATATATATATATATATATATGGAAAGAAAAAGAGATAAAAAGAAAAAGGAAAAGCAACTATAGCCAGGGCCCAAATGTTCCCATAGGCCAATTAGGCCAGCCCACTGCCTCCACCCACAATTTACACGAAGAAACAGTAGCAGCTTCAAAACTAACCCCAGCCCAGCCTCGAACAGGCCTGAGCCCGACTGAGAGGAGAAGGCAAATAGCCCAAACCGAGGGGAGGGAACACATACTTCTATATGTATATGTGTTCCTCCTATCGACAGAACGCAGGGAAGAAACCTAACTCCGTGCCGCCATTCACACGCACACCTCTGCCGCGCGCGCGCGCAGTCACCCGCGCCGCCGCCGCGCGGGGCTGCCGCCGGCCGGGCCGCCGTAGATAGCGCGCCCAAGCGCAGTTGACAGCAGCAGTCACTGCAGTGGATCACCCAACTTCGCGATGGCATATCGTCGTACACGCTCATTCCGTTCCTCGAGCCACTTGCGCGGGTACGTTGACAACATAACCCTCTTCAACCCTATTCATGTAGAAATATTTATACTAGATTATATCGGTCAGGAAATCGTCGCAAATATCCCGAAAAATTGTTTCGAAACGAAACAGGAAACTAGTTCGTGGACCCATTTTAGGAGGCAATTAACTGCCGTTCCATCGATAGTTTTAGAAAAGTTCCTGAACCATTATTGAAGACAACATGTAGGGCTTGATAACCTAATTTGTAGTTTCGAATTTTATCCACTGTGTACAAAGAAATCGGTTTTCAAAGTTCGAGAAAAGTATGTTTAAAAACATTTTTCAAAATTAGAAAATTATTCCACACGATGTGCGTCACACCAATCGGGACGACGTGGTCGCGAACCGAAAGCATCAAAAGCTGCGTAATGGTTTCGTGGTCGTGTGGGCTTTGACGGAATTCAAATTGGTCGCGTGTGTACGACGAATTTGATGCGTATCCGTCAAAATTTTTCGTATCGTGCACTTTGCAAATTCTTCAATTACTTTGTGCACGCTCGTCAGATCGAGACGAAACTTATGGCAACAGAACCGTATCATTTTTTTGGTCATGTATGCCAAGTTTGGTCGAATTCTGAGACCGTTGATAAAATCGTCGTATCGCGGGCCCTCCGGTCCGACTCAACGGGTGATTTTGTGCACGGTCCGCCGGAATCCAACTTTGGACATACGGTTGGATTCGTATCAGAAAACTGGATCCGTAGACATATAGTTTGACGACTTTAGAGACCATTGACTCTGGCACGCTTTTCGGTGCAAAGCGGGTCCAACGGCGGACATCGTTTTTGCCCGGAATTACCATTTTGCCTCTGTGTCCAGAATTGGACTTAAGGACAGGCAATCCTAGCAAATTTGACTATTCTGAGACTATTGGCATTGTCTGTTTCAGCTTTCGAAGACAGTTGTGATGATTTGGACTTTATGGCTTAGCAGTGGACTAGATTGTTATTGGATTTGCGTGCAACCTCCAGGCAAGTATACCTTGCCTTCCTCTACAGTTTTACTTACATGCAGTTCTTTTCATTTTACTGTCTTGGATCATTTATGGACATGTGCTTTTTGTGTTGTTTTCTGTGGATTTGTTTTTATTGTTTATAGCCATGTTCATGTTTTTGGCCGTGTGTTTCACACTTGGAGTTTCTTGTCCGTACCTTGCTTAAGTAGTGTCATAGAACGAGTGCGTGTAGTGAACTGCTAAATCCTTGATATTGCTTCCTTGGCACCAGAGATTCCACACTCGGGATGAGGGTGTAGACTTGACTTGACATGCACCAGAGAGTCCACGCTCGGGACGAGGGTGTTTACATCAGAGAGTCCACACACGGGACGAGGATGTAGTATTTGCACCAGAGAGTCCACACTCGGGACGAGGGTGCCTTGCCGTGAACTAACCAGAGAGTCCACACTCGGGACGAGGGTTAGTACTGACCAGAGAGTCCACACTCGGGACGAGGGTTAGTACTGACCAGAGAGTCCACACTGGGGACGAGGGTTAGTGTTTAGTTCAAACCAGTGAGTCCACACTCGGGATGAGGGTTTGGTTTCTTCCATTGATCATCATATTTCGTTCATCCGGTAGTTCATTATGCGTAGTTGTTCTAGTGTTCGTATTCGTATTCGTATTCGTGTTCGTGTTCGTGTTCATAGTCATTTGTCTTGTTCTTGTTCTTTCTTGTTTATTTTCTTGCGCATGATAAAACTGTTAGATAGGCATGTATATTGTGTATCTTGCTATGTCCTCTGAGGACCTGATGATCTCCTCAGGTTTAGCGATTGTATGGAGTTAGCTAGTAGTTTTGGATGGCGGAGGATTTACGATTCTTGCGGGATTCAGGTATCGTTATTGTATTTATTATCCGCTCGTGCTTTACATTCCTTATCGTGAGATATCATATTTCTTGATTCAGTTTAGACTCTTATTATTTTCTTTAGAGTCTTATCAGACATATATGCTAGTGGGCTGCAGACCACGACCCATACGTGTTCATTCTTGTTTATTATCTTATTGTGGATTGAGATATAGATTTGTTTGCCATGATTTAGCAGTTTACCATGACCTTGACAGCTTATACGTATTCGAGTCGGGCTGGAGTCCGCTCGATGCTTAGCTGGACTTGCTCACACTCTCGCGTCCAAAAAGCTGGTGTGGGTCGTGACACCCCCCGATAGCAAACACCTACCCCCCTCCCCCTCACCCCCCCTCCTCACCCCGCCCCGCACCCAACACCATCCACCCCCCCCCCCCCCCCCGCGCCCCCCTCCCTCCCTCCATCACCGTCGGCCCTCGCGACAGCCGGCTCACTCCCCCCCACCCGAAACCCTACCCCTGCCTCAAAACCCTAAACCCTACCCTACCCCCACCCTCAACAACTTCCCCCCCACCCCGCCGGCCCTAGCGACAGCCGACCCCCCCACCAACCCGAAACCCTAAACAGAGAGAGAGAGGGGAGGAGAGAGAGAGAGCATACCTGAGAGAGAGAGATCCCGTCGGAGAGAGCTTCGTCGGAGAATGTGACCCGTCGGAGAGAGCTCGCCGGAGAGATAGAGAGAGAGAGGAAAGAGAGAGTTTTTTGGGGGGATAAAAATTCCCCCCCCCCCCCCCCGTCGGTCTATTTAAGTTAGGTTACAGTATTTAGCGACGGATTACCGACGGATATATCCGTCGGAAGGTAGTCGCTAAATACCAACTAGATTACCGACGGAACGTCCGTCGCCACATAGACGCTAATTTACCGCACCATTTATTTCAAATTTTGCCGCCACAATGTGTAACATATTAGCGTCGGACATGAATCCGTCGCTAATGTTTCGTCAAATTAGCGACGGATGTGCGTCTGATTTTGACGCAAAAAAACTAAAAAATATACATTGCTTTATGACGGTAGTCAGTCACAAGGTAGTCGCGAGGCCGTCGTTATGGCCGATGGATTCGATCCGTCGCGAATCCTCCGTTGCCAATTTGCTGTATTTTAGTAGTGTGTCTTATATTCATCATTCTTTTATATGGTCTACGTGTCCTAGTTATACCTTCAACTACTCCAAGTCATAATTGTACTCTCAAACTATTTTCTAAGATATAGTGGTTTTTCTATATCATGTTATACTCATCCTCCTCTTATTGATATTTTGCGTGCTTGTATATTATATTATGTAGTGTAGCGTTATGGTGATCTTGCTCCAATCCTGACTGGATAACTGTTTTTCAGCTTTAGACGACGTGGTTTGCCCCTAGGTTTATGTTGCGTATCATGGTGACAACTGACGTTACCAATATGTCGGTTGCTTCTTGTGATGCGGAGTAGCATATTTCTTTCTTATGCACTTTCGTGTTATTCTTAGCTAGTGAGCTTAGCGGACTTTAGTTTCAGTGATTTTATTATTTTATTGGATTTGTTCCCGAGACTATTCTGAGTTGTAGTGGATCCTTCTTTAAACCATTTATTGAGACTTTTAAGTTTAATCTCTTTGTATTGACTTAGTTATGGACGATATATGTGGACTCTGTACTTGTATGGATAAATGCTTATCATAGACAGTGTACTACCGCCGACTCTGCGGCGTAGGCTAGGCATGGACAAGTAATCGTATCCTAAAAGCGGGTGCGGGTCGTGACAAGTTTTTATGGTGGCCCATGCAGGTCAGGTTTTGCATAAGGTGCGAACTCACGGTTAGTACTCCAACTTAGTTGTACTAGTTGTGAGCCTGCGAATATAATTGAAGATAGGATTTAGAATAACTTTTAGGAGAGGTTCACATCATCCACAAATATGATTAGTATTTTAAAGATCTCTTTTGTATGCCTTGATACGTTCTTGATCTCTATCTTGACTTCAATTACTCCTTGCTTTGCATCCTGATTGAATCTTCCTACCGTCTAATAATTTTTCTTATTTGCAGCCAATGGATTCTCAAGACGGGAACACTACTTCCATGAATGCTTCATCAACTGTAGGCAAATCTTCCACATATGGGATCCCATCGACACATGGAGGCTAGTTTACTTATCTGGGCGAGATATCACAGCCACATACCTCAAAATTTTGTCAAGACGACATTCCACCACCTCCACGTTCCCTCCACAGACTCTACCACCAGCACCTGTTCTGCATCCAGCACCTGTTCTGCCTCCAGCACCCGCACTGGACAATGCTATGCTCCTTGGGATCTTCCAGCAGCTCCTCGCTTCCCAGATGAAGCAGGCCAACATCTTCCGCGATACCTTGAGGGAGGCTCTTCAGACTAGAGATGCTCCCCGACCGTGCCCTGGAACTTTCCAGAATTTTATAGATCTTAGGTCCAGGGAATTCAAGGGGACGGAAGGGATTCTCTACGCGGACGAGTGGTTAGAGAACGTAGATCACAATCTCCGGATGGCTCGAATTCCTGAAGACATGAAGGTTGAGATAGCTAGCATGCAGCTTTACGACATCGCCCGCACGTGGTATAGTGACGAGCCCCAAATTATCGCACCAGACATGACTTGGGAAGAGTTCAAGGAGCTGTTCAAGATAAAGTTCTACCTCGATGCTGCCCGAAAGGAGTTGGAGAGCGAGTTCGAGAGCCTAGAGTAGGGCAACCTCTCCATCGACGAGTACACTGTAGAGTTTTCCTGCCTCAGCCGCTTCGCATATGTTATGACCCCTGAAGCCAAAGCCAAGAAGTTCAGAAAAGGACTATCACATGAAATTTGCATAGCCATCGCCACCAGTCAAGCCATGACCTACGAAAGAATCTTGAAGGTTGTACAGGCATTAGAGAAGGAACTAAAGCGCAAGCAAAAAAGAGACCGAGATGCATATGGAGGAGGCAGCAGCCAATCGGGATCGGCAAAGCGATCCAATGCTCCAGGAAAGACCGCAGTACAGCAGTATCAGCAGTAACCCCATTTCCAACAGCAACAATTTTGACCTTCGGATAGAGCCCCAGCACCACAGCAACAGAGACAAAACCCCTCGACCACCAATTGTACTTTTTGTCAAAGGACAGGACATCATTGGGATGGATGTAGGATGAGACTAGGGCTTTGCCTATATTGTGGATCACTTGACCATAGGGTAAAGGATTGTCCCTCAGCCCCTCATCTACAAGCCTATAGGCCAAGAGAGCACCAGCAGCTAGGACAAGCATTTGTGGTTGTAGCATGACCCCAAGGCGAAGGTAACATGTATAGCTTTTCTTAAAGTTTTTATTATTATTGATAATTGAGGTACATGCTTAGTATGCCCTAGTTAGCTTTAGATATTATTAAGTTTAGCTTCTATTAGATTTACCTTTGAATAATGACCGTTACAAGACTTACCCTAACAATTGTTATTAGATTGCCATAGAAGACTGCTTGCATATATTACTATATTTATGTATAAACTTGTGTGTTTGATTTTTGAGGAAAAAAATATTTTAAGGGGGGTAGGTTGTAGCATCCACTACCAAAATTTCTATTTTGATTAGTGATTAAGTGGATAAATAATACTAGGAATTTTTGGGATTCTTTTGTTAATTCTTAGGTAATTTTTGTTATAGTATTATTATTATTTTGGAAGACTTTTAGATTTCGTGAGGGCACACGAGCTTATATTAGAGGCCAGATAGTTTACGAAGGTTCTAGAAGGTCAAATATATTTTCTATAAATTTTGGTAATTTTCTGGAATTTTTAGATAATTAAATATAGGAAAAACATTTTTTCTAGGACTTCAAGAATTTACTGTGCAAGCCTATAAGCAAATATTGATCCCAAATATTTTTATAGGGTTCATTATGTTATTTTATATTTTCTACAATTTTTTTCATAACTTTCTAAGTAATTTTAGTATTTATTATAATTTTCTGTAAGTAAAACTACATTAAAACTATTTTCTGTAAATTAAAATCTTATTTCCCTAATTAATTACCCAGTCAGCACAACCCGGCCTACCTGCCATTCTCCGCAGGGTTAGAGAGCGGGCCCGCCCGTCAGTGACTCAGATCCTTGGGTGCGCGCTAGACTCGGTCTCCGATATATATATATATATATATATATATATATATATAAACCCTAGTAATATCCTGCCGCATTAAAGAAACTTCATGAGAGAGAGAGTGGGGTTTGATCTAGGGTTCTTCCAACTTCCCGAAGCGATTCCCGCCAACCCCGAAGTGCTTTTCGTGCGCCGTTTTTTTGTTGGAAGTGTATTGAGGTATAGTTTCTGAATATGTAATTTATTTTTATCAATTCTGAACCTTAATTTCTGTAAAATTCGTAGAATATTAGTTGTCTGAAACTTGACACAGTTTTGATGTTTTCAAGATTTTGGGAGAACCAGAAATCAAAATCAGGATCCGTTTGAAGTTTCGGAAAGCTAACACAGATATCTACGACATATAATTTTCCCAGAAATTAATTAGTTCATCCATTATTTTTAGTAATTCGTAGAACTCAGTTTTGCCGATAAATCATCGATTTGGTCATGGTTAGCCACAACGGCGATATCTTCTGACCAAAGCGTGATTTTGTGGCACGATCGATTCCAGTGCACTCGTGACGCTAAAATCTACTAGGATACATACTCAAATCATCGAGTTCGTATCGTTTGACTACTCAGTCATCGATGTGCCTCGATTTGCGTACCATAGGTTCCGCATTAGAAACCGTCATCTTCTTTGGCTAAAAATTAGTGTTTAATCTTAATTCCAGAATTATATTAGATTAAATTAGGTTTTTAGATGATTTATTATAGAATTAAATATAATTAGTTATGTTAAACTATTAGCCACTTTTTAGGGTTTTTAGAGTAGGATTTTCATAATCTAACTTATGGTTATTTATTTGACGGGGTAGATCGGTCTACGACGTTTGATTTGTGACTTCATCATCTAGCGGAGCAAGACAAGTATCACTATGACCTATGTTGCCTTTATTTTATGCTGTATGTTATTTCGTTCCTTAAGTTGTTAGCCTTATCTTTTATACCATTGGTGCACGAAAGTTATACTTGTTACTATAGGCATACATGTTCACTTAATATTTCCGTTCAATGTTCTATCTTCAATGTTTAATGTTTAAAGTTAAAGTTAATGTTAAAGTGACCATGATTACTTGTGAGAGAGTCGGTAGAGGAATACAACTAGTATGCATGTGATCTACGCAATGTACAATTTTTCCCCAATGTCAATGTTGATAGAAGTCGTTACACCTCACGTACCGACTGTCGGATGTCCTAACCCGTCCACATGCAGAATACTTGTATTATAAAATACACAGTACACGTGATTTGTTTCATGTTGACGTTTTGTCCACAGGTTTGTCTTATATTCATCGTTCTTTTATATGGTCTACGTGTCCTAGTTATACCTTCAACTGCTCCAAGTCATAATTGTACTCTCAAACCATTTTCCAAGATATAGTGGTTTCTTTTGATATTATGTTATATTCATCCTCCTCTTATTGATATTCTGCATATTTGTATATTATATTGTGTAGTGTATCGTTATGGTGATCTTGCTCCAATCCTGACTGGATAACTTTTTTTCAGCTTTAGACGACGTAGTTTTCCTCGAGGTTTATGGTGCGTATCATGGTGACAACTGACATTACAATATGCCGGTTGCTTCTTGTGATGCGAAGTAGCATATTTCTTTTTTATGCACTTTCGTGTTATTCTTAGCTAGTAAGCTTAGCGGACTTTAGTTTCAGTGGTTTTATATTTATTTTAGTGGGTTTGTTCCCGAGACTATTCTGAGTTGTAGTGGATCCTTCTTTAAACCATTTATTGAGACTTTTAAGTTTAATCTCTTTGTATTGACTTAGTTGCGGATGATATATGTGGACTGTGTACTTGTATGGATAAATGCTTATCATAGACAGCGTACTACCGTCGACTCTGTGGCGTAGGCTGGCTTGGACACGTACTCGTATCCCAAAAGCGGGTGCGGGTCGTGACATAAGTGGAGCCTCCCTTGTGGCACTTGCTATTCTGGGTTCTGACCTAGCTTATTTTGTATGGCCAGATTTCGGAGTAGCACCCGAGGATCTACCTGCCTTCCAGCCAGATGGTGAACACCATACGTGATCCTGGCAATGAGTGGGTTCCTATTTTGCTCTCCTACTCCCTTGTAAATTATTTTTTTGAGGCGTTTAGTCGTCCAGCAAGTGTTAGCTCATGTTGAAACTTACTTTCTGTCTGCCTAAGGGCTATTACATGATTGGCAAATCCTAAGGTTGATCATGTATGACTTAAACTCTTGCTAGTCTTCGTATTTGTATAACTAGCTTCATGATCATATGAATATGTAATGTTTGGGACGCCTTACTTTGTATGTTTGATGATCTAACATCTTGTAACAATTATTTGCTTGTCTGAGATTGAGACACTAAGCTTGTTCATGATTATAAGTGACTGTTGGCTTGTAGATAAACCCTCATGCATCTACACAGCCATGACCGTATTGCAAGGTGGGTTGCACTTCAATGTACGTAGCTGGCTGTGTCTATCTCCCGCTCTCCAGTATTCTGGTTCTGGGATGCGACAAAGACTGATGCTTAAATTCCTTCACTGTCTTCCTTTAATTTCCAGTTAAACTATGCCAAGCCAATGGACAGGGTCTCATATTATTTGGACCCTCCCTTCCCAAATTCTGAACTTGAAATCCTTATATCAGTCCTCATTAAATGATACTTCCAACTGTACTCGAGTCCCCCCTCTATTCTAACGAGATACACCCACACACACTTCTCCATTACCTGATGCATCATCAGTGAATGACTGATACCTCCTATCAGTTAACCATAATTCGAGCCCCCCCCCCACTTGTTTGCATCAGTAACCAAAACCCCCATATGTATATAACATCACACTTTTACCTATATACAGGGCAGTTCAAACTCATGAACATAGTCAACATGATCCCCTTCCCAATTGCTAACTTTCCAAACACCTAACACCTATACTTCTATATGGACAACAATGATACATTAGATATTATAATATGCTATACACACCCCAATAAGTAGTATATATATATATATATATATATATATATATATATATATATATATATATATATATATATATATACAATATACAATATACAATATACAATATATATGTATAATTTTGATGCATATGAATTTAAGGATATACAAGATTGTGAGTCATTGGCTAGTATCATTGTGTTATGATAAGTAGGTGTGTGCACCTAAGTGTTGAGGTCCAAAAATCCCCAAATTGATCCCATGTCCAAATACAACATGACACCACCTATTGGTATCCATTGTGGACATGGTACTAGCCTCAAAAACTATCCCACATGTCTATTTTAGCCTATGGGACATTATCACAAACACTTGATGTGCCACCCTCAGATTTATTCCACTACCAGATTAAGTTATTTTAGCGACGCCTCAAGACGTCGCTAAAACACCTAAAGACGTCGCTAAAATATTTTAGCGACGTCTTCCTCTTGTCGCAGAAACCTTAGTCGCTGTTTGGAAAGACGTCGCTGATCGTCGCCAACACCGACATTTACCGACGCAAAATTACGTTGGTAATATACCGAAGTTTACCGTCGTTTCGTCGATGAAATAGCGACGTTTATGATGTCACTATACGTCAGTATTTTCTGGGAAAATTATCGACGTTTATGATGTCGCTATGCGTCGGTATATCCTAGGGAATATTACCACGTTTTGTGATATCGCTATACGTCGGTATATCCTGGGAAAATGAGGTAAAATCCTGGAAAAGTTACCGACGTCTACAGGCATTTACCAGCGCATATCGACGAAAATGACGTCGCTATACGTCGGTATCCTAGCAATATATACCAGTTTAACAACGTCTACCGACGCATTTTGACGTCGGAAAGCGTCGATAAACGTCGGTAAACGTCGGTAAATTTGAAATAAATAAATTACAGTATGTAGTTTTCTCCACAGAATTATTTTTTTCCTGCAGTTTAATAAATAAAACTGAAACACAATACACAAGCACATTTTATTCCTGGGTTCGTCGACCCCTTCGGTGGAACACTCAACACTGGTAAATTAACATCCAAATGAAATGAATAACAACATAAAATAACCAAAGTCCACACAACATGTATAAACCAATATCCAAATTTTCATGGGTCTACACAACCAATAACCAATGTATCTACGCAACCAACAAACAAGTGTCACAAACAAATAAGTGTCACAAACAAATAGTAAACACAAAAAAGTACTCAAACACTCAATACAAACAGTCCTAACTAGGACTACAAGGGATCTGGAGCAGGAGGGGGCGCGCCACGACGAAGGGCTAAGAAAAGCTCATAGTCCTCCTGTGAAATTGACACCGATGAAGGAGGTAGTGACGTCGGTGGAGTCGGTGTCGATGAAGAAGGCAGTGACGCCGGCGGAGTCGACAACAATGAAGGCGCACCCGGAGGACGATAATGCTCCAACGCTGCAAGTCACTGGTGGTATGAATCCATGGTAGATAATATTCTATCACTGCTATCAGCCACCGAATCCTGCACCAATCTCAGCCTCTCGCCCATGGATATTTGTGATGCCTGCAGATCCATCACGCTGCGCTCTGTCGACGCTCTAAGATCAGTGATGCTCCGCTATGTCTGCTCAGTCACATTCCTGAGCTCCATAATATTGCGGTCGAGCACATCCAATCATGCTATAAGTGCAGGCTCGTCCGACTGGTACTGAGACTGATCCTGAATCCGTTGTAGCAGCTCGTCACGAAGAGACTCTATCATCTGGTGGACTCAGGCAGACTCCTGGGACGGCTGTGGACCATGCACACTAGCAAGGGATGCCCTAGAGGACTGGGTCACAATTAGGGCGCCATAGGATCACGTACCGTAGTACATACCCCTACTGAGGCCACTAGCGGCGGTCATCCACAGCTCGTCCGCCGACGGAGCTTGAGTGGGCTGCGAGGAAGTAACGGCCTCTCCCGCAGTAGGTGCACTAGCAGTCGCCCGGTCCCGAAGCCTCTGATACTCGGCCTAGAAAGTATGGATAGTACTCTATGATTTCTAATCTCTAATTAATGTACTTATTATTACTAACTACATGAATATTTATTTGCATGCATATTTACTAAGTTATATTAAAATTAACACGAAGTATTAAAATTAACAAATAGTATTATAATACTTACATAGGCAAGCTCGGCCCTCTCGTCAATAAGGCCTTCGCCCTTCCGATGGGTGTCCAGGAAGCCGGTCACCATGTCGGCGTTATCGACCTTCCTTATCTGTAATTAAATATATTATCTTAGTAATAATTTATCGAATTTGTATTAAAATAATATTTCTGAAAGAAAAATACATACCAGACGACGGAAATGTTCCGTCATCAGAATCAACCTACCGCACCACTTCGAGGCATGCTGCCTAACCGCCTTGGCCTTCTCGGACTTTCTTTGTACCTTGGCTCGTTGAATCGAGCCTTCATCGCATCCCACTGATCAGGGGTGATCCAACCTTGGATCGGCTTTCCGGCACGATCACGAGCCTTCTGATCATTGATAGCATCGTGGATCATCTTAGCAGCGACAGCAGGAAACATCCCCTCGATCAGCTCGGCCCGGTGCGATGGATAGAAAAACATATCCTAGAAGAGTACGCAAACCAAATATTTATCAGTTATATATAATATACATAAATCAAATGATTCATGTTAAAAGCAATTTTATTTTAACCTTGAAGCGCGCAAACCAGTAGGCCTTCCTATCGTCAGGAGCATCCGAGTAGTTTATCCAAGGACGACCATAATTTTGCCTCAGAACCTGGCCTAGGCGTCTCTGTACCGACGGGGGACGATATCTATACAGACATATTATATTCATGAAAAAAGTTAATTTATGATAAACACAGAAAAAAATGATAAACCAAAATACCTACTTTGTACCGTTGACCCAGATCTCCGTCCTCGCCTCCTCCGGAGGTGCGCAGGAATCATCTGCCTGATACTGGTCGGCCGTCGGCGCAGCCTCCTCCATCTGCTCATCTGTCTCCATCGTCGTATCAGCAGAAGGAACGCTACTCTCGGGAGCAGTCTCAGGCCTGGAACTACTCATCCCATGAGATATGCCACGTAGCATCGTGGCGGGCGGAGCTACTGTCCGATAGACAGGAGTACTGGGCGACGAGGATCCAGAGTCGGTACCAGTAGGAGGTACCAAAGAAGAACCCCGTCCTCTAGCAGTACCACCAGTAGGTACCGAAGGAGTACCCTGTCCTCTGCCAGTACCAATACCCCGTGTCGCATGTCGGAAAATACGGAATGATCCGCGACGACCTGTCATACCTGATAACAACATATGATGAAATACAACAAAGACAACAAATAATAGAGACTAAAAATATAAAAGTGCAACGAAGACAAGATAATAACCAAGACAACATATGAGTTCAGATAGTACATTCAACAAGAAACATCTAAGTCCAGATAGTACATTCAGATAATAACCAAGACTAGATAATAACCAACTCAACATAATAAGAAAATAAAAGTACATATCTCTCAATTATCTTTAGAATAATTATCTTGTTCGTCTTCCTCGACCTCATCTTCCTCTTCCTCCTCATCTTCACTTTCATCTTCACCTTCGTCGGCTTCGTCTTCCTCTTCGAATAATTCTATATCTTCTACATTATGTGTCGTGTAATGCGTAGCTTTCGTGGAGTCCACATCAACAATATTGGTTACAAGAGGTAGTTCGTCCTCCTGATAAGCTTTTTCGTCAACATCAAAAGTATCTCTAGCTTTAATCTTGCATATTGCCCACCAGTCAGACTTCGTTGCGCCCCATCTCAGATAAGCTGTGAAGTACATGAGCTGAGCTTGAGTTGCTAGGACAAATGGTTTGTAGCCTTGATATCTACGCTTGTAGTTTATATCCACAAGACCATGCTTGTCAATTTTCCAACCTTGATTTTAATCGGATCAAACCATTCACACTTGAATAACACGATCTTTGCAGGTTCTCTGCCATAATTATACGTCAACTCCACAATCACTCGCAAGATGCCAAAGAAATTATTTCCTGGATCGACGTCTTTGTAGTTTGAAGATTTGATACACAAACAACTGTTTTTCGTGGAATCAAGATCCAGGAAGCTGTCTCTGATCGAAGCATTTATCGACTTAAATCGAAAGCCATTGACACAGTAACTTGGCCATATTTTAACAAAAGTAATTGGTCCCTTGGCAAGAGTTCTAATTAATTCAATCTCGGGTGAAATTAAACGATCGACCTGAATACCAAAGAAGAGATAGTAAGTTATTTATTGTACGGTTGTATTAAAAGAGGCCAGTAATTACCGGGTTGCTTACATATTCGCTCAACCAAGAAGGAAAATGACGTCTCATTTCTTGTTCTAATGATTCATCTGTAAGGTAGGGTCTAACCGACCTCAACTCATCATTATATGTACTGAAAAACAATGAAGCAACTGCCAATTAGTACAATAATATTAGCTTATACTATTACATTGATATGACGTAAACTCATCATTAATTACTTACCCCTCTAGCTTCTCCACTTCATCCTCGTCGCAATTGAGTAATACATACAACTGAGCAGCCCTTAGCTCTTCGTCATTCAAATATCTCATCTTTATTTTCCCCAAAGGCTTTTCGGACGCATTGAATACTTTCAGTATTCCATCATTAGATTCTTGATAACCGTCGTCGTTTCTCGGAACCCTCGTTCTATTCGTAGCAACATGAGGTTTGAAATACGTCGAACAGAAGTTTGTAACCTCCTCGAGAATATAGGCTTCACAAATAGAACCCTCGACCCGAGCCTTATTTTTTACCTTTCTCTTTAGGTGGTTCAAATGCCGCTCAAACGGGTACATCCATAGATAACCGACGGGCCCAACAACACGTGCCTCATAGGAAAGATGAATTAGAAAATGCTCCATGAAGTCGAAGAATCCAGGAGGAAATACCTTCTCGAGCTTGTACAGTGCTACCGCAATATCGTTCTCCTGCTTTTCTAGACGATCGACATGCAACTTACTAGAACAAAGATCTCTGAAGAATATGCTAAGCTCGGTTAATAGATCCCAAACAACCAGGGTTAAGAATTCCCGAAATGCAATCGAAATTAACCTCTCCATGAATACGTGACAATCATGGCTCTTCATACGTGTCAGTTTGTTCTCCTTGAGTTCGACGCATCTTCTCAAGTTCGAAACATACCCGTCTGGAAATTTTAGACCTTGAATCCACCTACAAAGTCTCACTTTATCCTCCTTCTCCAGTGAGAAAATTGCCTTAGGCTGCTTCAACTTCCCATTCCCGTCCTCTATCAAATGCAATACAGGATATCTACATATTTCTTCCAAGTCCAATCTAGCCTTTGGATTGTCTTTCGTCTTCCCCTTTACGTCCATTACAGTATTAATTATGTTGTCAAACACATTCTTCTCGATATGCATGACATCAAAGTTATGTCTAATCAGATTGGTGCTCCAATATGGCAGATCCCATAATATACTCCTCTTCGTCCAGTTATGAGTGCGACCAAATTCGTCATACTTGTAGCCCGTAGCATGCTCTTCAATAGCACTTGGTAAATCTTTTACCTCTTTCCATATCGTGTATCTGGGCCACCTTGGCAGGAGATTAGCCTTCTCCACAACGCCAGCACGAAAAGCATTCATGTTCCTCCGGTACGGATGATCCTTCGGCAGGAATTATCGATGACAATCGAAGAAGCACGGTTTGCCTCCGTGTTTCAAACGGAAAGCCTTAGTGTGGTCCATGCAATACATACATGAAAGACGACATTGCGTGCTCCATCCAGATAACATACCATAGGCCAAAAAGTCGTTGATGGTCCACATAAGTGCTGCCCGCATCTGAAAATTTTGTTTTCTAGATACATCGTACGTGTTGGAACCTACTTCCCACAGTTAATTCAACTCATCAATCAATGGCTGTAAATACACATCGATATTCCTTTTTGGATTGTTCAAACCTGGGATAATAACGATAAGAAACATATACGGAGTCTTCATTCACATCCAAAGCGGTAGATTGTACGGAGTGACGATCACAGGCCAACACAAATACTGGGATCCCGAAAGTCCGAATGGGGTAAAACCGTCATAGCAGAGACCCAATTTGACATTACGTGGATCAGAAGCAAAATCTGAATACTTTCGATCAAAGTGCTTCCATGCTTCTCCATCAGATGGGTGATCCAATACAGCTTCGATCTGTTCCCGCTTATGCCAACTCATGTTTTCAGCAGTTTTCTTCACCATAAACAATCGTTGCAACCGCGGTGTCAACGACAAGTAGTACATCGAAACGGTAGGCTTCCTGGCACCAACAGACTTTCCTCTACTACTGCCCTTGTAGCGATCCGTACCACAAAATCTGCAGGCATCTTTATCCTTGTTGTCTTTGTAGTACAACATGTACCCGTTGCGACATGCATTGATTTTCTCGTATCCTATCCAGAGCGATCTCACCATCCTCTTAGACCGGTAGAAGTCTTTAGGCAACTTAGCACCCTCAGGCAATATTTCTATAAGCAAGTCCATAAGACGGTTGTAGCAAACTTGCAACATATTAAAATCGGACTTGATGCTCAACAATCTTATAACCACCTCCAACGGTAAATGATCCTCACAACCAGAATATAATGGAGTCCTTGTATTCTCCAGCAACTCCATGAACTCTGCAGCATCGACGTTCGGTGCCTCCTCAGGTGCATCATGATCGTCTAGATCGAAACTAGGCCCTGCCACGTCAAAAACCATGTTCACCAACCCATCATTGTAAACAACGTTGTTGTGGACATCCACATAAGGCTCATACTCCGATGCTAAAGACACAAGTTCTCTGTGCGCGCTCTACTGATAGTAATTTGGCGTGAAACCCTTCGAGTATAAATGATACGTGACTTCCACTTTTGGATGATATTTCAAGTTGCGACATCTCACACACGGACACTTAATTTTGGTACCGTCCATGTACTGAGGGAACGTCTTGGCAAACTACAGGAACTGTTGTACACCCTCTATGAATTCATCCCGTACACCTCACATGTCTTTAGGATGACGATTGTACATCCACGAACGATTTCGTAAGTAGTAGTTCATATCCATATCCAATTGAGGATAATTTTGTAAGATAGATACACGCACATTGCAGTCAGTGAATGAATGTTAAGGTAGTTTAGATATGGGTGTGCAATTTAGATAGAGGTCAGTAGAGAGTGATAGTTTAGAGAAAACTGAGATTATTGGTGACATTTTACTCATTGACACTTCTTCACTATTACTCACAAATGAATTGGTCGTCTCAGTGGTGATCATTGGTGAGCACTAGTGAGTATCATTTGGTGGGCACTAGTGAGTATCAAGTTCCGGTACGAGTTCGTCGAGCGATCGCTCCAGTAGTTCCGGTAAGATTTATGGATGCCAGGCTAGCCATGGGAATACACTTATTTCATATTATCTGCTTATGTTATCATTTTCAGGCCAATGAACTGAAGAGAGAAGATCTTAAAGATTCAAAGGTAATTTTTTTTACTATTTTTCCAGTTATAACTGTAAGCAAAGTGAGTGGTGCATAACTAGCTTCAAGTTTAGCTTGAAAATTTAATATTGTTTTAACAATCGTTCAGCAAGTTGAGCTTGGGTTACGTAAGTTTATCATTTGGCACATGAAGGAACAAGCTTCATGCAAAGACAACAAAATACTTTACAAAAAGAAGATTATTAATTTTTATTTGAAGCTAATCATGGCCAATCATGTAGCTTGAGCAACTCTTGCCAACATAAATAAATTAGTTTAGATGGATTTTATATCAGGCCAAGTATTCTTGGGAAGATTGCTGGAATTATGTTTCTTTTGCGTAAGTTGTAGCGGTACCATAAAAGTTTTATATCATGCCAAGCTCCATGGATTTTGCTAGCTTTGAGGTAGGACATGAGATTTATGTTGACTGCATCTATTTTGTTCTTTCTTCTTTTTCCAATCTTTGATAAGGGTTTGCTCTGTTGCCTGTGCACAGATGGTTCGAAACTACAGGTCACAACTCATAGAGCTCTTGGAGACTGGTAATATCGACCTCTGTTTCGCCAATGAGGATGAGGCTAGAGAGCTTATAAGGTGATTAACCACTCTTTTGCTGTGTAGATTATACATGTTTCTTTTTAAGTAATCTGTTAGAAGAATGATTATGAAGTGGCAGCAATCGTAGACCTTATGATTTGATCATTCCTAGATGTTTAATGTGCTGTGTTACTGTTAGCCATGCACTCATGCTCTGATGCCTAAAGCAAACATTAGCGAACAAGTAACAAATAATATCTGTTCTTTACAGTTTCGTCACTGTTAATGTTCTGGCGCTAAATGTTGGAACCTGGGCTGTATCAATCTATGTACACAAACATACATTAGTAGGCATGAGCTACATGGCTTTCTTTGTTGACTATCCAACTTTGTCCTATATCGATTTGCACATTAGTGGGCCATCCCCCCATCCCCAGCTCCCCTCCGTCCCCCGGCCCCTCCGCTGCCCTGCATCCCCCCCTCCCCCGCGAACCCCACCCCCACCACTCCCACCCCCCCGGTGCCCGGGCTGCTATCTGCACGCCACCACGTTGTCGTCCACCATCAAGATTAGTGTTAAACTGAGTTCAGAAGTTTCACTATCACTCAGTACCAAGGCAGTGTAGAGCTCAGGATAGAAGTTCAGTATCATTCTTCTAGACTAAAGTACTTGTTCAGTATCAGTAGCAGGGGAGTTGAGCCTATGGGTCGAAGGCTAGTCAGCAGGGTTGCCTAGCAGTAACTTGGCCTCCAAGTCATTGGTGCCAGCTCAGCAGGGTCAGTTATCCAGCTCAACAGAGTTAGTTACAGCTAAACACTGATACTCCCCTGAAAAGAGAAGAAGGAAAGAATGGAGACGGATGATTGTATTCTTTAGTTTTCTAGCAAAATTAGTTTCGATTCCTAGATCTACTGTAATTGTTCCCATTCTTTCTTGAAGTTCCAATTTCCAGTGTTCTTCCCCAATTTCTAGTGAACTGCAGAACTCTCATGGTGAATTCTACTTGATCACCTCCACTTTTCAGCATGTCAGGAAGGGGTGTGTATCAGATATGTTTATATCCATTCGTACTTATTATCTGTCCTGGTAATCTTTGTTTACGGATGTCAATTTAATAATGTAATCATGTCTTGGCAGAAAGGACGGACACCTGAGGTGATCCAAATGAGGGATTGCTTCAAAATCCGAATGATGCAAAAGAGAACATCTTATTTTCCAGGAAGATTGCTTCAAAATCAGTTCCAGGAAGATTTATATTTCCTCTAGTATAGTGTGTGGGCATAGCAGAGTACAAAAAGAGAAAAGCTAGGGTTAGGGTTTACCTTCAGAGGAGGGGACGGCAGGGGAGGGGACGGCTCTCAACGACGGAAGAGGGACGGAGGAGCGGGCAGGCGGCGGAGGGGCAGAGGCTCTCGACGACGGAAGAGGCGGCGGAGGAGAACTCCTTTCGAAATGAAATTTGAGAGAGAGAGAGAGATGGGTTGGGAATGGGGGGAAATGAAAATTCTGAATCGTTATAGTAAAAACTTAGCGACGTCGGTTAAAGACGTCGCTAAGCGTCGCTAACTTTAGTGATATTAACAACGTCTTAGTCAATACGTCGGTAAGCGTCGCTAATATTAGTGATATTAGCGACGTTCACCGACATATTCGTGATGTACATTTTTTAATAAAAAATGTAGTCGCCATACGTCGCCGAACGTCGCTGATAGTGACGTCTTGCGACATCCTGAAGTTACGTCGCTAATTTATTAAAAATTAGCGACATTTTTGCCCAGCGTCGCTAATTACGTCGCTAAATTGACTTATTCTAGTAGTGTTCCAAAGGTGGCACAAAACCTATTCTAACTTTCAAATAAGGACTCACTAGAGCCTATGTTACGACCCACACCCGCTTTTCGGAAACGAGACGTGTCCAAGCCAGCCTACGCCGCAGAGTCGGCGGTAGAACGCTGTCACAACCAAGATGCTCAAAATCATAAAATATACATTTATTGCTCATTCACATTATTAAATCAATTTTACAAATTATAAGGTTTTACAACTTCACATTTGCTAGAAAGTACAATATCTCATAAACAGAAAAAGACAACTAATTTAACCATCTAGGTTGACCTAAGCATACCCATGCCTTCCCAATGCTAAGAGTGATCGCGGCTAAGCCTAAAAAATATTGGTTTCCAATCAGGAATGGAACGAGTACATTCTCACAACAGAATCAATAAATGACGAAATCCATAAATCTGTAAGTAATAATGAAATACACGAAGAAAAGATAAGCATGGAATCATGACAAAAACTGAGCAAGGTGGAAATGACAAGTGAGTACTGAAACATAGTAGGCATGTAGCTAGTAAAGTATACTATAAACCAGAAACTGTACCTATCTAGTGAATTGAAAAACTACTTCGACATGTAAACGACTAAGGGTAAATTCGGCACCCCACACATGAAATGTGCGACTGCTATAAGGCAAGAATAAGATCCGGCACCCCGCACGTGAAGTATGCGACTGCTATAGGCAAGAATATTTTGGGTTTGTTTACATGTCTAGAGTATTTCTCTCCGCCCGACCAGTACTCATGGATCCAAACAGGTCACGAACACGGTAATAGATTGGTCACAAACAACATGTAAAGAATCCATAACTACTATCTCGTGTAACTTCGTGTCAAGAACCATAAAAATCAATATAAAACACTACTACGTACATGATCATAGAGATAATCAAATATGAGAACTATCAGAGATGTACTCGCCTGAGGTCCTGTTTGGTGAAACCGATAATATTATACCCTCGTGAGCCATAACAGTCAACACATACAAAAGTCTCCGATGCTGAAATAAATATTACCAACATTCTCAAAATAGTTAAATTAGCTAGAATTGCTTGTCCTTAAGTCCAATTCTGGACACATTGGGCAAACGGTAATTTTGGGTCAAAACGGTGTCCGCCGTTGGACCCGCTTTGCACCGAAAAGTGTCCAAAGTTTATGGTCTCTAAAGTCTCAATTATATGTCTACATATTCGATTTTTTGATACGAACCCAACCGTATGTCCAAAGTTGGATTCCGGCGGACCGTGCACAAAATTGTCCTTTGAGTCGGATCGTGGGGCCCACAAATGGCGATCTGATCAACTATCTCAAAATCGGACCAAAGTTGGCATACAGGACCAGAAAAACAATACAGTCCTATTGGCGCAAGTTTCGTTGCGAATTGATGAACGTGCACAAATTAAAAATTTGCACAAAGGTCGATACGGTGAATTTCGACGAATACGTATCAAATTCGTCGCGCACACGCAACTAATTTGAATTCCGTCAAAGCCCACCGTCCACGCAGATATGCACCTTTTGATGCTTTCGGTTCGCGTCCACGTCGCCAGGATTGGCGGGACACACATCGTATCGAAGGTTTTTCTAGTTTTTAAAATAGAATTTCTTGGTTTTGGAACTCTGATTTCTTGACGCACAGTATGAAATCCAAATCCACAAAAGGGTTTTGAAACCCTATATGTTGTCTAAAAGTTTCTTCAATTATTTTTCCAGTTTTCTTGCTGGATTGACCAAGATCGGTCTTCCAAATCGAACATTGGGACAATGTTTACTGTCTAATTCGAGACAGATTTTCGCCAATTGGCATTGATTTTAACTCGATTCCATTTTGATTTAAACCGAAAACTATCATATAGGGATGAGGGGTATATGTTAGGTGTATACCTGCGCGATCGGTTCGAAGATTGATCGAGCGTGAAGGTCGTTTTCTTCCGCGTAGTCGACATCGCAGGGCTGCGGTGACCGCTACTACTGTTCTGTCATTGCCGGCCGCGGCTCTTGGCCGGCCGACGGCGGCCTATACGGTGGCGCCATGGGCGGGAAGGGGTCGCCAGTGTTTGAGGAGGGGTGCGTGGCTTAGGGCTAGGGTTTTGATGTAAACCTCCTCCTCC